>CAMZMU010000073.1:26973757-27573757 GCA_947311845.1 Poa pratensis | reverse complement strand
TGGCAATCCATCCTTCTCTACAGCTACCCCGTATAGATGGTGACTTCACTATATCTCGACATCACATGTCTCTGTTGGCCACATTCCTAATTACTAACTCTTTGTACTATCGACAAATCCATGAACTCATCTCCCATGGTTTTGGTGTGTCCTTGGGAATAATAAACCTTGAAATTGTTTTTCCTTAATCTCTTTGAATTCCGATATCTTGCCTTACTTGACATATCAGACTTTGTTGTTGTCTGCTAAGTATTGGATTGTTGCTTCATACTCCTCTACCTTCAACTTCATGGCTCTTTTAGACATACAAGTCATATACATCTACTCCTTGAACTTTCTCCAAATATCAATGGTGTCTTATGATTCTCCCAACACCAACTTCTTCCGCCAAGTTGCGACAACTACCAACAATATATACAACTACCTATTGTGGCTTCTTAATCCAGCGTCTTTCAATTCCCGCTCAATGGCCTTCACTCAATAATCTTCATCCTTGTATTAGTCCTTAAATTTGACTGTCTAAATCATAAATTTGTCACGACAGGACTTGTTATTTAGATCCTCCAACTTCATAATTCTCCTACTTCAGTAGAGTTCTCATGTAGCTTTCCTGTCATCATCGTTAGTTAACCTTTCTCCAAATGGTGGTGGTACTCTTCCTTGAACTATCGGATTTCCTCCCTCCCTCCATGTTCTGATGTTGTTGACCTCCGAATTCAAATATGATATGAGTTGTGGTCCATCCCCACGTGTAGTTTCGTTTATTTCGATCATCTTGACTTCCTTCTCTTCATGAACTTTCATTGTTGTTTGGAACTTCTGAGAGCACGTCTCTCCCTTACACGAATCCTATCTACCTCTAGATCAGTAACATCAAGAAAAGAACTCAATGTAACAATCATGCCTTTGTACATCAAATTCTAACTTCATGTACCAACCTAGCCAATCAAAAATCCAATAAGATCCAAAAAATCGCAAATGCAGTTATATATCAATCATGCAACATAAGCCTGTACAATAAGTAGTACTTTGAGTAAAAACATCCCAAGTACCCAGGCTTAGATGCTATACACTACAATATAGGTATATATTACCTTATAGTCCTATGCTAAAACAACTTTTTGTCTTAGTATTTACCCCAATTGCCCATTTACAATGGAATAATCCTAGGACAAAGTACTCAAAGAGTAGTTGTGGTATGGTTTGGTTTCGTATGGAACTAAACACCTTGTAAATTGAATCTTTCCTCTGGCTAGAACAAACGTCTGCAGACATATCTGTATCCTTCATGTAGTTACTCATGGTACATCAGAAGTAGTAATGTAACTTCCGTCATTGTTTATGCCATCTCCTATTTCCTTAACACTCTATACTATACTCAGGTGAATCCCCTTTGAACTGCATCATTAGGGTATTGGCATACCTTCCATAGTAGAATGTCGATGATTCTCCACTATCATCAAACATCTCCTAACTTCCTCCTTTACGAACTTATAATAGGGTTCTACTTCATAGGATAGGGTTATTAATGATACCATGTAGGTAACACTGACTTAGATGTAATCTATTAGGTGTATCAACTGGTACAAGACAGCCTTAACTGGTCAAGCCAAATTGAAAAGAAATAAGGTAGATGAATATTATACCTATAGAATAGTAAATAAGAATATCTACTCCAGTTGGGTAAGGAAATGTCTATACAAACACGACAGTATTATTCTCAGATGAATAACCATCATCGTTGTATAAATATAGAGTTTAATTAAATATAATAACTCCCTATAGTCTTACCAACCTACAAGTCTCCTAAAAGGGTTTTAATCCTAAGGTCGTTCGCTCTGATACCACCTGTAGTGACCTAGCACACCACTGCATGTTGTAGTGTGCAAGTCGTTGACATAATACTCACGAAAGGACCATTCCGTAAATATTACATCCTTCAGAGTAGTACAACAGAAACATAGTCGGTCCAAGGTAACACTATAGGATTACAACACTATTCAATACAAAATCTCGAGAACCTCCTTTACATACAGAAGTAGGTCTCATGCAAAAGAAATTTCCAAAAGACTCAAGTCGAAGTACTAAGCTGGATACCAGCTCTACTTCTAACTCCTAATCCACTACTGCTGTTGTCACAGCCCTATCTATCCATCCGGAATCTTCGTGTCTAGAGTTGTGCTCCTCCATCCATTTATAGTTGTCTTGTCCATAGGCATTGTTATCGACGTGTCCACCGTTGCACTGTTGTCGTCACGCATTCGTTGGCAAAGTAGAGGTTGACTCCTTCAAGCTCCACCGGTTGATTTGACTCCTTGTTGAAGATATTCTCGACGTCGTCATGGAATCATGTCCTTCCTTTGAAGTCTCCAAAAATCTAAGCAGGGGTCAACGGAGGAAAGAGTGAGCAACACGAGCGTTACTCGGCAAGTTCATATAATAGGAATAAGGTGTTTTATGCACTAGCTACCATCCATACCAAAAGGTCTTGGATGAACATGCATATCTTTGTAAAACATTTTTAGGAAAAGATTTATTTTATCTTCAGAAAACTATGCCCGTCATCCATTCACAGGTGCTAGGGCCTTGATGAGCCTCCTTTCCTGCAGCGTTCGTCGTTCCTTCCTGGAACGGGGAGTAACATGTCACATTTTTACACTCTGCAGAGGTGCGTTACTTTACCCATAAGAGATCAACGCCTTGTTGCACAACCGGGCGATTCTTTCCCGTCCACACTTCCTTTGGTGTGGGGCCCAGTCGGTGATCCAAGCCATTCATCGTGCTTCTCAAACAACCCCGCATGCCCACCCTTTTGTAGGTTTGTCCTCCCCTATATCTTTTGGTAGACTGTTCCAGACCGAAGTCCTCCCCTATACCATAAAGATAGACTGTTCCAGACATCCCTACAATCCATCATAGACCCCAGTTACCGTTGGGAATTAAGGGATCCCACCCATGTGCATGTAGTCCCGCAAGATCTACAGCCTAAGGAACTGGCAGTCCGTTGACATGCGAAAGGGAAAAGATCACAGATGACTTTCCCGTCCCATTCCAAGTCTCATGGTTAACGCTTCATTTACGGCGCAAGAACGCTGACGGCATTGGTTATTAAATCCTAGATAATACTTTCCCGTGCAAATGGAACCTCCACCAACCACATCATTCCATGGTTCCATCTGCCAGCCAACAATATATATATAGCAATTCACATCATTCGAAAATATGTTTTCCTTTTTCATGCAATGATAAACCATAGTATTTTGCATTTACTTTGATAAACATAATCAAGTAGGACATGAGCAAGAGTGAACTTGCCTTTTTGACTGCAAGATTATGCAGCCAAGGTCTTCGATACAATAAAGACTCCAAAATCTGGAAAGAGCATCATTGTCCGGTAAGGACTAATGTTTGAAGAAGCAATATGCTATTATGCATAAGTATGAGATGCATCGTCCTAAACCCCGTGACTAACTCTCGATGGTTGAGGGTTGTTTGAGTTTGGTGATTATTTTTAGATTTGTTTTATCTTCAAGTTTACTTCACAAGAACGATGAATTTTTATCTTTAACTATAAATACCATATTAAGCATAAGGATAAAATAAAACAACATCATAATACTAAATGGTTATTTTAGGGTTGACTATCATCTTTATGTTTATAAAGATCAGGTGTCAACTTGAATTAATTAAACAAATGGTGTAGTATTATTATTCAAGAAGGCAAAAAGAATAACTTTTGAAGAAATAAGTAATGTATACATTTGTTGATATCATAGGGTAGTTATTTTAGTTAAGTAATGGTATAGTATCAAATATAAGGAGTAGTTACTTATGTATTTAACTTCTCTTTATGCAAAAGATAATATGATTTGAATTTTAACACTTAGAAGAAACACCACAAGTAATCTCATATTATGAAGTAGTTATTAATTTGGATTAATGATTTAAATAATTATATCATAAAATTAATCCAATTATTAAAAGTATTAATAATAGTGATCAAGTTTTATTAAATAAAGAATTTCACTTTTATGAATTAAGAACTACATGATATATTATAAAGTAATAAAATGATAAATTTATATGTTGATAGATTCATCTTTGTATTGTTAAAGGATTCTTGAATGATTATTTTCCTTATGGAAAATATCATTTTAAAAACCACTTAAGAATATTAATGAGACATGTTTACAAATGGAATTCTAAAAATGGTCATAATGTTGTGATGGAAATATATTTCCATTTTTGTAATTAAGCATGTGAAGCAATTTAAATGGAATTCAAATGCATTCGAAATAGCATTTAAAATAAATTCCATATTTAAATAATAATTGAGTTCTTGTTTCAATTTTAGGATTATTCAAATTTAATCAAACAAGCATTTTATTAATACAAACAGATAGATTTTATTTTTTTAACATTTTGGTATATTGTTTGTATTTTTCTAATTTAAAATGATTTAGTTATGAATTTCCAAAGTTTAAATTCAATTTAAACAATTTCTGGATTTTATTAAATTAAGTTGGTCCCACCTGTCATATTTTTGATAATTACCAAAAATGATTTACTAAATAATTTAAATATCTGACAGTGGGGTCTACCTGTCATATTTCTATTTAAATAAAAGAAATCATTTTTAGAAAAGGAAAAATCAATTTATGACGTCATGCTGACATCAGCAGAAGATCCTTCTCTGTTGAACACGGATTCGAGGAATCCGCGGTGATTCTGGCTTTGTTTCCTTGTTAGCTCGATGGCACGGGATAGAGGAGACCGAGGCGAACCTATTGGTGGCGGCGCCGCTCCGAAATGATCACCGGAGCAAGCACGGCGGCGAGCTTTGCGGCGGCTGGAGTCGGTACCCGACGCGACGATGGATTCCTCAAACAAACGAGCGAATTTAAAGGCATGGGAGGATGCACGAGCTCACCACGAGCACAGAGGAGGTCTGGGCGAAGCTTGGCGTGGACGAACGGCGACGAACTCATCCTCGAAAGCCGACGGCCGGACTTGGAGAAGAAGGTAAAATTCTTCCCCTCCCGAGCTTCCCAGCTTGCACAACTCCACGAGCAGCACACCATAGGTACTGCGGAGCTTCCCAACCCCTCACAGAGGCACGGCGTGGCCGGAATCAACGACACGCGGCGGCGGCCCGACGAGCTAATGTTAGGATTTCCGGTCGATTCTCTGGGAGAGAACAAGAGAGAGAGGAATGAGGCGATGGAGAGCGAGATGGGGACGTCTTCTCCTTCTTATCCTCCCAAGTAGGCAAGCACAGAGGAGGTGGCACGGCGGCGTTGCTCTCTGCCTTCTGGCGAGAGGAAGAAGAAAAGAAAAGGCCATTTTCTGAAAAACCCCCTGGACTTTCAAGGAATTGCAGAATCAGTGCAAACAGGCCCCTGGCTCCTGTTTTAAACGATTTGAGGACTTGTTTGTGATGATTTTAATTACAGAAAAGCCCCTGGTTGTGTAGAGTTACATTATATTTATGATTTCAACTTATAGCTTTTAATATTTGATGTATTTTGAATTCATTCCATATTTCGAATGAATTTTTGTATATTTGAATTTATTTCCTTTTTACAAGATGTGTAGAATTTCAACAACAAGTTTCTTTTAAACTTGGATTATAAATCTTTTGTGTGTTTTAAATTCATTAACCACTTAAAGTAAATTTGAACATATTTGGAATTATCTCTTTTTAATAAAATTTATAGTTTATGACCTCTGTTCTTATTGTGTACTTTTATAACAATTGATTTATTTTGTTATGCTTTTTATTTGTGGTTTTATATTATTTTCAAATGCTAAGGATAGTTTCTTCCTTGTCTTCAGCTCCAGATAAATATTCAAACTTGTTCTGAGTGCCTTATTGATTTCTGGACAACATCAAATTGTTGTCCAGCAATATAACATGATTTGCTTACTGTGGTGACTACAAAGAGTATGCACAGTGTTTCAATTCAAATTCATGCCAAGCATAAAATATGGCCCTAGTGGCTTTGGCTTGTGATACCTGACAATTAAATCATGTGAAAACATGATCAAATGTCTGTGGATGCACAAGAGAAGATATCCTGCCTGAGGTCAGGTCTTATAGTAAGGTAAATGGGTAAAATGATGAGAACAGAATCTTGCTTAATTCCATAGCTCATTCTGATGATCAAAAGGATGATATACTCCTTTGAATAAAATAGATGATCTTGTTTCTGTGGAAGCAAGTTGCTAAAACAATTGCTGACTAAGTAGTCCATGTGGTTCCCTTTACCACATGTCCAGATTTATCTCCTCTTGAGAATGAATCTTGAATAAGCCAAATGGTCTTGGTCACATGATGAACTTGTGAACCCCTCTCTTATGAGACATGTCCCCACTCACATGAATTTGAGAGTTAATTCATGTGATGATTACATATGGATGATGATCATATGGTTTTATGCTTTGGCTTTACTTTCTCCCTGATAATCATACTCTTGGAGAAATACCATGTATTATCTGTCCTTTTGTTTATTTGTATATGACACTCAATTGTTTGAGCATACAAAAGTGATTTGTTAACAAGGTTGCAAAGCTTGTCACCCAACTACTTCTATATAACACAAACATTGGAATATCACACTATTTCTTGAGAGATTAATAAGAACATAACAGATGCAAGAGTTCCCATTGTCTCTGTGATAGATTGGCATAGCACTACTATGCATATCTAATCAATCCTTCTTCATAATCTTCTTGTTGACTTCCTTCTTTCTTGTGTTGCCTTCTCTTGTAGAAAGAATTGGAGGAGATTGGGAGATAAGAGGATAAGATAGTCTTGATAGGATAAGTAGATCTAGATTAAGATTTAGTTTAGTCTTTTATCCACCTTCCATATACTCCTTCTTTTCTTTTCTTTAAGATATGTACTTATTCGATTAATGATGTAAGTCATACACATCATTTGATTTATAGTTTCTTGTATTATTTATTAATAACCAAATGTTTGAGAATTTAGATAAGACAAGATTTTGAAGTTTATAGCACTCATGTTGATGACTAAGTCTAATCCACCAACATCAGCGAAACCTCGATGTATGTTTCACAAGTTTGGTTCCAAGTTTTTAAGTTATTCGACATCTATGGTCATTCTCAACTAGTCTTTCGAGTGGTGGTTGAACACTCTATGACTTCGTTGAAAAAGTTTTAAATTTTCCCGTATTTTCAGATGCATGCTATGCAAATGCACAAATCTAATTTAACCCCTTTCTACTCTCTGAACTACGGGTCATTACAATAGGGCCGATGGACAACCGATTACACATGATTAAATGGATTTTGTTACCAACTCTTGTTTCGCCAGACTTGGCCAGATATGCTTTATAAATCAACATATCTTGTTACAATAAATCTATTTCCTAACAGCTCCTTAATCAAAACTTGGACATGTTTAGATTATGCTTGAACTTCTCCAGCCCTCTTAATGGTAGTGCCTTCGTAAATCCATCAACAACCTCATCGGGGTGGATATGAACTTTATATCCAGCATATTTTGTGCAACTCGTTATATGAAAAAATGGAAGTCAATTCCTTATGTTTGGTACGATACTGAAAAATGGGATTAGCAGAAAAATAAGTAGCACCCATATTGTCACACCATAGAGCCGAGCCAACAATTTACATGTGATTACGAGGATTTGTTATCAACTCTTGCATTGTAAGACAAGGCAAGATTATATATGTTTTATCAATCCGCATATTTTGTCACAATAAATTTATTCCCTAACAGCTGGACCCTCTCTTAAGGCTGACACTTGGCGAAACGAATTTCAATTGTTGTTGGATGCACACGAAGTAGACGGCCTATAAAATAATTTGCCACTACTACTACGATGGGGTTAAGAGCGTCTCTAGCAGCTACGCAAAAAGTGATAAAACCCATATATTTGCAGTTTTGGTCCAAAGGATGCACTGAATAGATCCTCTAAAACGGGATAAACTGGAAGATATTTTCCAAATCCCCGAATAGTGTCACCTACATACTCCATGCTACTAGTTTTGGAGTCATTTTTTCGGTGAGCGGGAACGAGTCAAAGCTCCCGTCAGCACCGGCGACTCTTGAGCTCGATTCCACGACGAGGAGACTCAATCCGGGCGTCAATCTTCGATTCTCGGCGAGCAGGTTCGATTCCACACAACCTGCTAAAACGTGGCTTGTTCGAGTACCTCTCCATGGAAGCACCTCCATGAGAGGAGGCAGGTCGAGGGGGGAGGGGAGAGACCAGCCCTAGGAGAGCCCGACGAGAGTCCGAGCCTGGCAGGGGTAGTCATGCTCGCAGTCCCATGGAAGTACCTCCACGAGAGGAGGCGGGTCAAGATAGGGGAGACCAACGCTAAGAGGGTGAGGCGCGCGATGGCCCGAGCCAGATGAGGACGGCGATTGGAGCGGGAGCACTTTGTCCGGGGGTGCTCATTTCGTAGGTTTAAGATAGTCTCCTTGGGGAGGTGAAGAAAAGAAGCAAAACACGTTTTACGGTATGGTTTTACGGGATCTGTTCCGCACGGATGTTCACGATACCTTAAAAATCATTTGGGGGTACGAAAACCCGTTTTCCATTTCAGTGTATCTGGTATCTGCTAGAGATGCTCTAACGGAGCGTTACCAACTTGTAGATTCAATCTCATTTCGGCTTGGGTGTTCCAAGGAAGATGAATATACACATAGGCACATAGCTTAGGTAGGAGACAGTGTTATCCATCCACTCTACTCGGCAGGATAATGCAAGCCATGATTCGTTGATACGGTCGCGTCCTAGCGGACGGAAGCATCGCAGTCTGGAAATGGGCGAGCACCAGCTGCAGTGCTTGCGCGATCGAGTTGACCCGACCAAACGGCTGGAGATGGAGATGCGATGAGCGTCACGGAAAGAGACGGCTTACGCGGCGTCCCCGGCCCCGTGTCTAGCTCGCTTGACTCGGCTCCTCTCGGCGTACTGGAATTTGTTTAGTTCAGGATCACGTAGTACGTGTTTCTGTCCGTTTCTTATTTAGGCTGTGATGATGGTTACCGAATAACTTGTGTTTGCTTTCCGTGGGTGAAAGTCATTTTGAAGCGCCAAAATTTATGTGCGAACATAAAATGTTATAATATACACCAGAAATTTTTGTTTGAATTTTTTTGATGTTTTAAAATACGACTTTTAAATAGTGGGTGTACATACCCCTACAAGCCAAAACAAATTTCCCCAATATTCTCCCGTTTCACCTCCACTTGGTTTCAGCAAACTTTTTTGCTACTCTTCTAATGCAAAGTGATGCATTTATGTGCATATTCTTTTTTTTCGAGAAAACACAAAAAGACTTTGCGTTTCATTTTATTGAAAAGAGGAGAAGTTTGTTACAGCATTTCTTGCCCCAAAAAGAGGCGTACAGGGAAATGTGCATATTCTTAGAAAAATTACTCACTTAATTGATTCAACCAGGCTATTAATAGTATTCAGAATACAACTCATAGTACATTTATTGAACTTCTTACATAAGTTTTTTTTAGTGTCCACTCAATGCTAATAAATACAAACACCAGGTGATGTACTACGTTCATACATTTTACTCCCCTGACTACTTTACATGTCTATACATACATTCTTTCATAGTACAACAACAGAGGCTGTCTCGGCTCCAGTCTCAGCGAGAAACCCTACTGGAGCCACCTACACCTCCCTCAATATGTGAGCTTCTAAGAAATACATGAACTCTTTTACTAAAGTACAACACAAGCTTAACCTTACCGACCCAATTGCACCTGCCTTCTAACTAGCCAAAATGTACAAGATACAACATGGCAATGAAACGAATCATCTTTGTCCCAAAATGGACATGCCCTATCGGAAAGTGATATTCACAGCCCTAACGATATTCACGGCCATCAGTCGCAGCGCCGACCCAGCGTTTCTAGCAGAGAGTGAACGGAGATGACATACTTTAATCGAACCAATGCGGGCGAACAAGCCAGCTGCTAAATTTTGCCATTCTGGCTACGGAGCGTCTTCTATCTTGTGAGAGAATGCAAAGTTGGATGGTAGCACCATGAGGGGTTCATTGCCAGTCTTGTTCAGACAGGCCATGGCCAATGAATACCCAAGTGCACGGCCGACGGGTACGGCCACAGCATTTCCAATCTGGCGATACCTGCAGCCAGGTGTGTCACACGTTAACATTTATTATGCCACAGGTTGGACAACCGCAAGTACCGAAATATTATGTGAATTTCTATACATTATGACTTATGAGAATTGAGAAACTGAAAGAGCTCAAAAGTTTAGGCAGGAGTACAGGTCCTGGGGCGTCGCAGGTGCTAAAAACTAAAGAGATAACAACTGTTAAGAGTGTCAGGTTTAGGTCGTGGTGTGGTTGTATTTTCTTTTTGTTATGGGGTTGTTTGCTTCTTGCGGATGTACTGCTCTTGTTTGCCTTCTAAGGCCTCTTGAACTCTTCTCTTAATATATTTACATGAAGTTCTGCTGTTGTTCTCGGAAAAAAATTTGCACGAAAAAGGAGAATGATTACCTGTCTTTGACTGTTCCACGAAATCTGTAGCTATCAGGAAAACCTTGCAATCGAGCACTTTCACGAATAGTGAGCAGTCTGTTCTGTGCAGGATGTATCAAGGCCTGAAACATAATCTCTTAGTTTCTTAGGAGATATCTTAAAATCATGAGCCGATTGATAATGAGTAGAATCATATATAACCTGCATACGAGCATTTGGACACGTCAGCACAGTTCCAACTACCTCATCCCACCATAATCGGCCGAAAGGTCTAAAACACGTCATGCAAGAAACGGCAAGTCAGAAACAGGAAGCCATATCTATGAAACTACAGTGTACTTTGAAAATCAATTGAAACCAACCTTAACGATTTACCATCTTCATATTTTAGTATACAATCAAGCACCTGAAAAAATGTAAATAAGAGTCCCAGCATGGTGGTTTTTGTTTTCCGTTGCACATATGGGGAAATATGGTGCATCTTGAGCATCTTACCAGCGGACGACCAGATGGTAAAAGCACTCTTTCCTTTGTTGGATCTAATTTAGCTACATTGTCTGGACCAACTACGACTCCCGGAAGGTCTCTAAAATTAGCTCCCTGGAATAGGACTAGTAAGATTGAAGGGAATGTCTTATCCAAGATGAAATCTGAACATGAGTGTCTCGGCAAACCTTTTTCTTGGGAATTTGCAACACCCTTAAGTAGTTATCATTATCAAGTGCCAACGGCCGATGGTCATACAATTTTGGCTTAGCTTTTTTTGATTTAGCTTTTGCAGCGTGAGATTTAGGACCCTGCACTTCTGCACACGGAAGAGATTTATGCGGGAGTTTCAGGCACAGTTATGATGAAGCACCATTAACACACTTGGTCAACAAAACATGTGGTACCAAATAAAAATTACAGAAATTACAAGATGAAGCAAAAAAAAGTAAATTATCTGATTCCTTCTAATATTGCCTTATTACGTCCCACATGTCAATATTGGAGAAAGACAAATGGATATTGTTTGGACTCAACAGTCCAAAGGGCAAATATATACTACAACTGTACAAGGACTCCAAGGGACACACCCAAACACTAGTCTACTGGTACAACAAAAACAATACCCTTCGCACTACCACCTTCTGTCAATATTTTTCCAGCTGAACATTACTTATCTTCCTTGAGTTTTCCCCACCATTAGTACTGAACATTCAGTTTTATGCAGTACACCCCTGGCCCCTACCCTCCCCCAACTGGTCACAACCTAAGCTCCTGAGAGCGTAGTCGTGCGGGGATGGCTGCGTACCGTGGCATGGTAGATACGTCGATTATCTGTGCGAGCTCGACTTGACCCTCAAGTCGCATCAGACTTGCCTAACAACTCGCATCGTAGGCAACTAAATAACCGACTTGATACTCAAGAAAGGAAAACATGAGGCCAAGCCTGGTGCTGCCTTCCCTCAATTTTCTGCCCTAACACTGCGTGCACACAGTGCTGGCCCCATATGTATCGGGAATGTCAAAACTGCAACGCAATAGAAGAACATTAAAGTTTAGGGACCTACCAGAATTAAACGTTCGAATGTATCTTTGGTATTCTGTTTGAGGGCCCTTTACATATGGCATTTCATCACGACCTTCCTCGTTTCCCACCTAACAAAGGTGTGCACCAGTTTATGAGCCAAAAGGCTATTAAAATAGAGGTTTCAGATTTTCTAAGGTTGTCAATTACTTTTGGAAGATCTGAAAGAATGTCTTCAAGGACAATTGGCTTCGCTAGTTCCACTATCGTGCTGTCAGACCACCCAACCAAATTACGCTACAAGATAAAAAGAAAGACTTGTCATGATTGCACTGGAGGTCAAAGAATACTCTGCGTCAACAGGTGGAAATTCCAAGATGATGGATAAGCAAAACAGCCAGATTACAACCCACAGAATGAGTGTCATACACAATGCAGCAAGAACACAAGAGAAAGCATGTTCTGAATTTTGAGAGGATAATAATGTGAGATACCAATAATGAACTGACACCCTTCCATATAAAAGGTTGTCTAAGGTAGGAACACGGTATTTTTTTATCACAAAACAAATTCAGCCAGTTAACATTTACCTCAAAAGCCAACGGGCAACCATTCTTCACAATCGCGCCATGTGTAGGCAGAGGAAATGGGGGCAATTTCTACAAGTAAAAATGGTAATAAGATAACATCAAAGTAATTTTCCAATATCAGAAGTTGATTTTTCCAGTGAGGCTCTCTCTCTCATAGTGTCTCAATTAAGAAAAGAAAAAAAAATATCATACTTGCCTCTTCAGGATGACAGCCCAATAAAAATACACGCATCCGAAATTGTGGAAGGCCATAACAACCAGCAGCCATGATCCCTAGCTTGGCTTGGTAATGCATAGCAATTAGGCGACTTACAGCATATCTTGCAAGTGTAGCGTCAGCAAACTTCAATATATCAAGGACGTTTTCCATGTAGACATATTTGGGCCTCAAAAATTGCATGACATCCATAAAGACAATAATCTGCTTGTTTTTCTCACACTTAAACGGTTCATCGAATTCTCTATTGCGGTTGTAGCCACTAATGCCTTGGCATGGTGGTCCCCCACATACGACATCAACATCACCCTGAAAATACACATATTATGAAAAGAAATATTAACCATGAGGTCGTAGCAGGCATGGGTAGTATTAACTACTCGGTATTTGATATGAAAGAAAGAATTTTCCATAGATAGAAATGATTCCCTACATGGTCCTGACTCCTGAGTACCACAAGAATTATAATATTATAATGTGATACTGAATTGCATGCACCAGCCATTTCACCGAAGAGTTTGAACTGATGGAGAAGGGCGGGCAATATATTTCAACACTCATCCTTACGTCTAGGCTCCGTCAGGCCCTAGACGTGAAATCGATGTAGGTCGCTGGTCGCAAATATTTTAATTAAATACTTCGTTGGCCAAGTCTTGAACTTGAGACCTCTTGGTTCTGAAACTATATTGAATTGCATGCACTAGCCAGTTCCCCTAACATTTCGAACTAATGGAGAAGGGCAGGCAATATATTTCAACGATTATATAAGTGCAGTTGAAAGGGAGTAGATATCATTTTTATCTTAATTTGCTTTACAACCCTGAATTATGGTACAAGTCTGCTTTTCAACTAAAAAATGGTCTAGATTGAATGGGGAGGACAAAAGCTGTCTGAGATTGCAACCTTGAAGTATCAAATCCATTCACTTTTCACCCTCGACTCGTTTTAGAGTGGTTGTTACTGATATTGATGCAACATGTTCTTCACCCTCTGAGTTTTCATCTCCTTGTTTTACAGAATTTACTCTAGATGTTAAAAGATTGATGTGACTCTTTAGAAGTTTTGAAATTTCATAATCATTTCTCGGTTTCTCCAATTATTTATCTGCTCGCTTATATGCTACTAACATAGCTTAGGTATTCGCTATGTGTCCTCAGATCTATATTCTGAAGGTCACAGATTGAACTGGACTTGAAGTTTTATCTATATTCAGTTCCCTTTTGGGGGGGAGGATCTAATCTAGTAGTTGACAATCATATACTCAGTATGCTCAATTCACCAAAGATGACTTTGAAGAATAGCACTCACAGGAAGTGGCAGTATCCTCTGCTTATGACCCTCAATAACGAAATCCCTAATTGCCTCATCACAGTTCCTGCATTTTAAAAGTTGAAACTGTTCATATTACTTGAAACGAGTCATGGTAAGATCAAATTTTGCATACCCTAATCCTTCAATTGGCTCCCACGTGTCATCATTAGGGCCATAACCCTTCCAACGGACCTGCATGCATATTGCGTAATAAAATAACACATTCCGTTCAGCATTAAAGCGATATATGAACAAAAAGAAGAAAAGTATGTGATCTACGGGCATATGGAAGAGCTTGTTACAGGGTTAAGGCAAGAGAGTGAACTTACTCATTCAATAACCTGAATGCACACAAGGAAATCATTTATATGTTCTGCCATGGGTAAGAAAATTAACGGAAATATTTGGTGGGCCGTTAGAGAAGTAGAAGGACTAGTCCTTAATAGCTAACAACCATAGTGGAGGGTTATTTATGGAGTTTAAAGTGACCTATAGTGTTATCTTCTAGCCATGTTTGATTAAAGCTAATGAGGCCTGTTTATTCCATTGAAAACACAATAAAATGGTGCAGGAGGAAACTAATTTATTAGTTTGGAATTTCTTCTTGCACTGGTAAATCTGATAGATAATTAAGTTGCTTCTACTACAATTTAAAAACAGGAGGAAACTAATCATTACAAACCTTAAAATATAAGCACCGCTTTCTGACATTATTGGGGTCACCAAAGCAAATATCAACTAGCTTCCATACTTCAAGCTCTTCGGGAGGGACTGAATCATCTGGAATTCCATTACTGGATTCTGTTAAAGCGTCAGCATGGTCCTTTACTTCACTTTGCCCCACATATTGCTTGCATAATTTTTGCCATTCTTTCAGCAATTCAAGGAAATCGTCGGTAGTTTCGTTCCGGACCTATTTAGCAGCATGTCAGTGTTTATGGGCAAGAAATAGCATTTGAAAGAAAATATAGCATGGGCCATGAACTAATGAAAGTCATAGTACCCGAGTTTCTGGATGATTCAGTCTGAAGCTTTCACATGCAACTTCATCATTATCAACAGCCCATCTCTGTAATCAATGAGCATAAAATTCAAAGGGCATGCGTTGTTACTAAGATATAGCTCATATAATATGTCTGTGTAAGAAAAGTACCGTCACAAGATTCACACCACCACCATGAGCCCCAAGACAAAGTCCAGTTGACATTCCACCACAACCGCAGTAGAGATCTAACAAAGAGGATCCTTCTTATTCGGTACAGGAGACTTTTCCTTCTTACTGAAATCTACCTTTTTCATATCGGTACTACTTACGTGACTTGACTGCAATTTGGCATGCATATCTCCTGCATTTCGTGAAACAAAGTCAGAATACTGAGATAAGCTCATAACAATAATAAAACAGACGATACAACAAAAACTACACAAAATGAAAATTATAAAACCATACATTTTCAAATTTCAGAAACTATGACCAGCATGATAATAATAAAAAACAATCTGAAAACTACTTGGAAAAAATGCAAGCTTTCAAATCTATGTCATGATTGGTTGGCAGTACAAAGCATTTCCTGTCTCTTGCATTCAGAGTATAGCCACATAAGTATCACTGTTGTTTGGGAACACAGACCCATTTCCAAGGTAGAAAATGTACTGTAGTCCAGAGAGTACTTCATGTCATAGTAATAGTGGGATGAAGGAATTGACTTTGACTCTTTATCAATCTGTAACATAAATTAAAAATCAGACTTCTCACTGGAACAATTTCAGCAAACCAGTAATTACAAAAACATATATAGAAGCAAGATGAAGCCATACACAAGGAGAAACTTGCACAATTGACATTTTGGAGACAATACAGTCTAATGCATTATCGTCCTTCAAATCTGAGTAAAAGAGCCTCCTTGGGTCATGAGACTGTGCTTGGTCTTCCATGATCTGAGATCGAATAAGAAGTCAAAACCATGGTTAGAGATCCTAAATAAACTTTATTGTAAGGTTTCATATTTATCATATGAAAATGGTTCTCAAGACATGTGTGTAGTTCTCAGTTAAAGGACAACATAACTTACCGTGTCTTCAGCTCTGAAAAACCATTGCACGCTGCAGTAATGTTCACCGGCAACTGTTTCAAAGAACTCTAGTATCCTGCTTATGTAATTTGGTTTTCCTTCTGGACCCTGCACAAAATTAACCCTGTTAGGTTGTGCAAAAAGAAAGTGTTTGATAGCATTGTAAATATTAGTTTGATAAGACTAAACAGCGAACTCATGTTAACAATACTTCATAGTCAAGCATCAGTTCTAGATAAACATATATAAGAATTCTGCAAAAAAAAATGCATGAACTTGATCGCTGAGATAGAAGACTTAAAATGGGAAAAGGATATATTAGATTGATCAATGCGTAATTTTTCATAATAACTTGTTTTGAACAATTCATGAGAAGAAAACCCATACATATAAGAAAGATTAACATAGAAATCTGAACTCACTTTCACAAATGCACAATCTCCAATGCATAAAGTAGATCCAGATATGCTCGCTTGCAAATAGTGACATTTAACCTCCAAGACAGCATTGCCAGCACTGTAATGTAAGGTACGTCTAGCTGTTAGCCTAGTAACAGGAGTAACTCAATTACTGATATAGCAAAAAGACAATGAATTTTTTGCTCACTTTGCAAACGGTTGGATATCGCTCCTCTTATCCTTCAAACAGAGAAACAACAGGCAAAAAATGTTACTTGCATAAAACTCAATTGTTACAAGTCCAACATAAGGTAGATTCTACACTTGTAGTATGTACTATTACAAGAAGAACAATTTCATATAAGAATACAAGAACTACAAATTTCATATGAGAAGCTAGTGTGTAGCGAACATGTCTATGGGTAACCATTACTACAATATGGTGTTATTGTGCTCGCAGAGAAATGGTTAGTTGCTTCCTGTTTTTCTCATACAATTTCTTCTGTAATTCTGTGTTTCCTGTAACACAAGTCCATCATTCATCGGGCATTTTCCCTGAGAAAACTCAAAGCTGTTTCTCGTTATATTGATTAGATAGAAATTGGACTGAATCTTCATCTAAATAACCTCACTAGTGATGTCTATCCAGTTTAAGAACTTTGTCCGCTTCTCTTATCATATCAAGAGAAGCGATGTCATGTGTCCCTAGCTGCACAAAAGATGAAGACTTGCAAAAAAGAATGACCAGGGGTCCATTTTCTGGGTTTGAACTTTGAAGTTAAATTTACTTTCTATTTCAAAGGCGTGATGGCTTCCAATTTCCATAGTGCATATTGGACTAAGTAGCTGGAATATCATCTACAAATATAATCGTAAGGTGCACCGGAGCACACAGAATGATTGACATCGATAGATAACTACATGATTATATTGATGTAAGGAGCAAAACTTTTGGGGTGTTAACTCTTAGGGAAACACAACTTGTACTCCCATGAGGCCCTAGGGCAGTGTATATAAACGTACAAGTGTGATAAATATGCAGGAAAAAACCTCATATACACGGATATTATACAGCTAACCCGGAAACTATATAAATCTCTAGCATTAATGCCTATCTTCACTATACTCTGCCACTTGCTACTAACCATCATGTTGGCACTTGCTACTACCCATATGTACATCCGACATGCGTGCCTTCTGATGTTTCTTACATGCTTGGATGTTTTTGCTAGGAAGGTATTGCACTGCATGTGTACTAATCCGCACTGTGCTGTTATATGTGTGGTTGTTTACTGCTGGAGGAGCACATGAATATAGTCCTAAAATCCAATAGAACTATTTATTTGTTCTCAATCAATCTACACCAACAAATATCCCGTTCTTATGTTTCTTGAAAACAATATAAGGTGTTCAGTCATTCTTATGTCATTTATATGATGATGATGCAGCCATGCAAAGCGCAGACAGTGGATCCAAATGCCTACCTTCTCTACAAAGTGATGATTCTTCTCGTAGCGGTGAGGCCACCTCTGCCTAGCCTCCTCCTCCGGCACTGCCTCCCCCACAAAACAACAGGATCCATCATTACTGTCCACCATCTCTGAGTCAACCAAGTTCTTATCCAAGATAACTTCTGGACTATTGCTCGGATCTGGCATCATTGTGACACTTGGCGATTTGCAAATTGAGCCACTATTTTTCTTTCTCCTCTTCAAATTGGGCAAGCATTTACCTGTTGAGCCCCTCAATCTCTTTGCCCTTATAGGCCTAGGAAGTTCTCCATCTGGGTCTTTGAGAATCTCACTGACCATTTGCGACTCTGCACTCACTAGCCTGGCATTGCACAGTACAACACCAGTATCATCCACTCTTTCTGATGGCAACTTCTTCTCAGTGTCAAGATCATACGTGCTAGGTGGTACATGCGGATAAGACTCTGTTTTATGCATTAGATGTTCACTGTTTACCACTGGTGAAATAGGTGGTAACCTGCCTGAATCCACTGATGACGCCTTTGAAGCCGTCCTAGTTTTCTTTAGGGCACGAGCAGATACTCCTCCCCGCTTTATGGACCTATAATTGACCGCTGGTAAAGCCACCACAATCTGATTGCTGAGGCCACCTCCTTTGTTCTCATTGCCACTGGAGGTGCTTTGCATCTTAACAATTTCTGGTGATCCTTGCTGCTCCACCCTGTTAGGCAAGTCAACTGTGTCTGGTGCAGTGGTGGCGGTCTCTTTGATCGGCTTACCAATCGTGCCTGCAGGTGCAGTGGTGGTGGTCTCTTTAATCGGCTTATCAGCTGTGCCTGGTGCAGTTGTGGTCGTCTCTTTGATCGGCTTACCAACTGTGCCTGGTGCAGTAGTGGTGGTCTCTTTGATCGGCTTATCAACTGTGTCTAATGCAGTAGTGGTGGCCTCTTTGGTCGGCTTAGAAATGGATACAGCAAGATTGTTCATTTCGGTGCTTCTTCCCAGACTTAAATCAACAGAGCGCCGCTTGGAAGCTCTAAATGAGTATTCGTTCGATTCTGGAGGTGTGGCATTTGCTGCCACTGTGGTCTTGGAAGCTCTAAATGAGTATTGATTCGACTCTGGAGGTGCGGCATTTGCTGCCACTGTGGTCGTCGCAATCGTTTGTGATCCCCGAACAGATGCGGCATCTGTACTGATGGCACCTAAGGTACCATCGGCATTGGCCTCGGGGTCATACTCCGCGTTCAAATCAACAGCAGCCATGCTTGCTGAGGCAATTTTGTCTGAAGGAGAGCAATACTCGGGAGCATCCTCTGCTTCCAAAGGGACCAAATCCGGGGAAGGTACAGGAGGCGACGGCATGGTGTTCAGCGTGCACTCCGGTGCATCCCCTCTAAATTATTAGCTTCCAAGCAAGCCGCCGGTGGTGATGGTACAGACTCCAGCACCGGCGCGGGGTCCGAGATGAATACGAGCTTCTCCCGCATGTCTACGGCGACCGGAGTAGACGGAGATTCCGGCATAGGTGGATAGTCATCGAGCGGCCTCACCTCTGGCGAAGAATCGGAGGCGGGGAGGTCGAAGCCCGGCGCGGCGGTGGGTGGGGATGGCGGCCGGGTCGAGCCCTCGCCGGCGAAGAGTCCCGTTGACCTCCACGCGGCTCCGTCCCAGGGACCTCCTCCGTCGTCCACCAGGGTCTCGGGGTCCGCCACAGCGGCGGCGAAGTCGGCGCCGACGTCGAATCCCCTGGGCGGCGACCACATGGGCTCCAGCTCCTCCGGAGTGCCGAAAAGGAGCGACCAGAGTGGTTCCAGCCCCGCGCTGAATCCGCCGTCCGCCTCGTATCCGTCCGCCCCGGCGTCGGCCGCCGGGAAGGCATCGGCGGCCGGAGGCGGGGAGGGGGGCGAGATGGGGTTGTGGGGCGGAGTTTCCATGGGGGGTGACCGGACCGAGCAGCCCAGCCCAAGGTTGGTAACAAGTCAATAGATGTGGGGCCATACATAACTAACTGCTCTGCTCACTACTCCACTGTTGAGGTAATGAGCTCAGCTCGCCACGACTCACGAGACATTCAAACGTGGCACCCGACAGCACTGCTTCCGTGGTTTTTTTTTTTTTTTTTTGCCAAATACGGCGGTTGAGCAAAACTAATGTCATATCTGGTCCTCCGACCAAACTATTTTCATATCAGACGGCTCGATTTGGTGTTATTTTGGGTGGAGCTGAAATTGTGCAGGTCATGAAAAGAATTTTCTACATCTAGATGTTCCAGGAGGCTGGCTCAAGTATCTTGTAGCCAACTTAGGTTCGGCTCTGGTAGCTTGGAGCCGATCTATGTTCGGTGTTGTATCTGGTTAATGTCGACATTCGGCTCCATTTGTAATGTCTTCGAACCGAGGGGCTAGATGTGAAATAGTTCGCGGAGGGTTTAATGTGCCACTAGTTTTGGCTAGAGGTCATATTTGGTAGAAAATTGGGAACAATTAATATGTCAAAATAATCTGAAACAAAACATAATAGTTCTTATATGTTAAAAACAAAACAAATGAGCATAGAAGAGGTAGAGATCTTTGTGCATTTGTATGGGAGTGGTGTTTTGGCCATTACACCCTTTATTTAAAATAAATTTTAGATGTATTTTGAAAATATGAGTAGATTGAAAAAAAAATCGCATATATATATCTTAACACGCTATATGTTCACAAAAAAAGCACCAAAAACGAAACTTTTATGGCTTGCGTAAAAAGACAAAATTTGATGCTAAAATAAGACTTTTCACGATACTTTTTTAATCTTTTTTACATATGACACAAAAATATCGATTTTTTGTGAAACGACTTGCCAACTCATAAAACGTGAATATGTATCACGAAATTTTATTTCAGATTTTTCAACATTATGCATCCGGGGGACAAAGTGGATTTGACTATTTGTTACTCCTACACAAGATTTATCTTGCACCCTACTATGCAATAAGATAAAAATAAGTAAGATGGGAAATCATCTTTTGCTCATAGGTGTGGATGCACCTTCATTTGTCTTGTAAGCAACCAAACTAGTTAGTAATTAGCTATATCACTGTTTCGTTCCGCCGCTAGAAGAAACCTAACCGCCGCCTCTACTTCCGCCTCCTACTTATAGGTCGGTTCTTCCTCCTCCGGTCGGCCTCACCGACAAGTAGTGTTATCAGTAGATTAGGTTAGAGTTTTGGTAGTCATCTTCTTCATCAATTGAGATGGCATCATCTATAATAAGTGATCTTTGTCCCATCGTTCGACGGTGAGATTTCCTTCCCGACGTCACTGGTGGTGTTGAAAACCTAAATAAATTTGTCTAGGTATGGTCCTTCGCTAGACCTATTTTGGATATTTTCTCATGGTTGTCGCAAGGAGGATTGTTCTTGTAATATTTGTCCTGGCTGCTACGTCTTTGACAATGGTGATTCATATTCTCGTCACCCAGTGACGTCGACCAAGTTGTTCGGTTATTTTTCCCTGAAATACTGGTGTTGGTATTCTTGCTGATGCTGGTTCATTAATTTTTAATGGCTGCGTGCGTGCACGTAGTTTTGGCATTGTTGATCAAAATTAAAAGTATGGGAGAACCCTCGTTAGTATTTACAGTTATGTGATTTAATATCTATGTCATTTTTCAACGGCTGTATTCAGAAAAGTATAAAATTGAGTCATGAAATAAGAAAGAGTTTAAAAACCTCGAAAAATTACTCGTTTCTTTTAAATTTTATTTTGTAATCACTATAATTAGCTCATGTATCTCTACATGTACTTTTCGCTACTATAAATATATCATGATATTGATTGTCAAATAAATAAATAGAAGAAGGGTAAAAACATAAGTACAAAATTCTCTAAAGTACAAAATTTCTGAAGTATAAATTGTCAAAGTACAAACCCCAAAGGTACAAACAGGCTGAAACCCGAAATATATAAGTACAAGTATAATAAAACCAAAAGTACAAGATTTCCGAACGGAGTACAAAGTAAATGAAACCCCGAACCGAAGTACACTAAAATCCAAAAGTACAAGTACATGAAAATCTGAAGTATAAAAATATACTAACCAAATAAATCGTCAAAACTCCGCGACAGTGTCAAGTTGGGAGTGTGCGGAGCAGATAGTTGAAAATGTTGGGCTTCGAGAACTTGCTTATGGTAAAATGGTTAGCAGGGTTGTTCTAGCTCACCAAAGTTTCAAACCCAGGTTTAACACTGGTGTTTCTCGTTTAGACGGAATATTCTTAGAGTTGACGTTCACGTTGCAGCGAGATGCTTGTGGTGACTTTATCAATTTTAAGATAAGATCCGCGGGCTCAGTCTCTCGGAGGTGTTCATAGGGGTCGGATATGCGTGCGTGTGTTCATAGGGATGAATGTGTGTATGTGTACGTTTTTTTAGACAAGTGTACACGTGTATGTATGTGAGCGGAACTGTGTGTACTGTGTTAAAAAAAAGTTGGGCTTTGCCAACATTTGGTCGTAGGAGTAGAATGTACGTGTGGGCCGTTAACTAGGCCCGCACGATCCATTGAGTCAGTCCGGGCGGCGGCAACCTTTTTCTCCTCGAAAATCGATTGGAGTCAACCGCGAGGGGGCACGGGCGGGCGCATTCGTCGGCCGCTGGGGAGACCACCGCGCCGCACGCATCGATCGGTGGGTTTCCCCTCCACCGCACGTCCGCGCCTCGATCGCTCCCGTTCCCCGATCGATCCGAGAGCGATGTCTTGGCTCCGCAACGCGGTGCACCGCGCCGTCGAGGCGGGCGGCGGCGGCATCTCCCTCACCACCCGCACCGTCCGCACCTCCCTCGACACCGTCGTCCACCACGCGGGTCAGGCCGTCGTCGGCGGCGCCAGGCTCATCAACGGAATCGTACGACTCCCGCCTCCGTCACAAACCATTCAGGTCATCCCTAATGGCGTGTGTGTTTGTTGCGCAGGGGAATCGGTACTACAAGAGCTTGAAGCTGACGGCCAAGAGGCTGGAGGAGGCGGCGCTCTCCTACAGAGGGGAGGAGAGGGTTCAGCTGCTGCGCCGGTGGCTCGTCGGACTTAAGGAGACCGAGCGCGCCGCCTCGTCGACCCCGCAGCGTGCCGACGATGATCCCAGTCAAGCCGCGCCCGTCTTGGTCTGCTCTGTTTTCTTTTCTCCACCATTTTGGACTGCATTTTGGGCTACGAAATTAATTGTGCGCGCCGCAGGATCTGTACGTGGATTACGAGAGCGGGACTGAACCGGTCAACTTTTTCCATGTCTTCCTCTACAGCCAAGCGATCGAGAGCCTTGTTCTCTCCATGGTGTGTTGTTTCTGCTATGCCATTGCCATGTACTACTAGGTTACATATACAATAAAGTCAAGATTTGTACTTATTCTCTATCTATGGGTCACAGATCATGGAAGCTCCTACCGAGGAAGAAGTTTCACTGCTCTCAGAAATTTTCGGGCAAGTTCTTTAACCCTTGGCTGACTCAACTCTGTCGTTTTTCTCCCTAAGAAAAACTCGGTCGTTTTGGGGGGAAGTTTTCACTCACACACTGAATATTGTGGCATGTGGATGCTCCCTGCAGAATGTGTCTTAATGGGGGAAAGGATGTGCACAATGCAATTCTCAGCAGCATAAGCGACTTGGCAAAGTTATTTTCAAGTTACAACGACGAAGTATTGGTACATTCCCATTTTGTTCCCATACTACTAATTATTTGTAAAAAAAGAGAGGCTTGGCTCAACTACATTTTCTACTATATATGATTTGTACTCTATAACTATCTGATGTACATCATGTTAATTCTTTTCCGGTGTTAGAATCCCTAGGGAACATAGCATGTACTCTTGTATGGGAAAAACATTGTGCACTATGGCTTCATGTTTGGATGATATCTACTTGTCTCTCCATGTCAGGCAAAACGTGACGAGCTGCTTCAGTTTGCTCAATGTGCTATCACAGGGCTAAAAATAAATGCTGAAATTGCAAGGTTACCTCTTTCGCTTGGGGAGGAGGGATGTGTTGTTCCCGTGTCAATGCTTGCATCTGTATTTACATGCTCCAAAATCTTTCTTAATTACAGATTAGATAATGAAATCATGCAGTTGCAGCAAGAGATAAATGCAATTGACGCTGTCCGAGCTAATTCAACCAGGAACCGCGATAAAGCATCTCCGACGGTCCCTGAGGTAGGCTTAAATTTTGAGTTGTTTTCCTTTGTGCTTATGTTGGTACATCAGCATATTATTTTAACAATTCTAGTGATAAGGCTACCTTTCTGGTGCTAGCTGAGCATTTTGGGGTGTGCGCTAGCTGACCTGGCCTGTGAAAACAAGCGAAATATAGCCTAGTTTTTTCATGTGATATATTCGTATAGTGGACCTTTTTCTTCTAGATTGAGGGTGGCAATACCATAGCAATACACAAATGTCTCATTCTTTTCTTTTGTTTTATTTGGTCATTATTGTAGAAAAAATGGAATGTTCAAAGATGATAAAAACATGTTTTTATGTCCGTTGGTACATTTATGTGCAAGTATTCTTTGGTTTCTACTAAAAACCTTGGATGTGACTATGTGAGTATGGCGAACGAAAGTTGAGAAAATTAAATATTATTAGATGAAATGTTACGCATTCGTTAGTAGGAGGATTGTTTCTGATGTAGGCAATGTATAATGTATACAGTATCCAGTGTTCTCTGCGGAGACTACAACAAGTGATCACATGTTAAGTGCATTCATTTATTAAAGAAGTGGATATAATCTATTGTTCTTATACTAAGAAATGCCTGGCCCTCAAGCCTTCTACTGCTGAGCTTATTTGTTCATACTTTTATCCCATTAACTATGGGCCATCTTACTATTTTTTGTCCTCAGTTATAGTATAGTTTGAGAGCTAGATTCCGCAGTTTGTTTCTAAATTCAGGTACTCTTTATAGGACTTCAAAACTGCAGTTGCTGAAGTTCGTCTATGCTCCAGAATGGAAGACCTTGTATTAAAGAAGAAATCGATATATCCAGGCGACTCGTTGGAGACTCATTTTCAGAAGGTAACACTTTCATCATTTCAAATTTAATTCGGCTTTCTTTTATTATTTATCTCGCTATTTTATTAGTGTTTCACATTTCATAAATCTGGAATTCGAATTCAAAGGGCCGAGTAATTGCAGAAATTTTTATTTGCCAAAACATATCTCTCTTTACTCCATTTTTGAATGATACATGATTGGAACCTCAATATTGATTCCATCAAAATTGCAGGTCGACAAGCTGAAGGTCTTGTCAGAATCTCTTGCAAATTCGTCTGCGAAAGCGGAAAGGCGTATAATGGAAAATAGGTTTCAGTCCTAAGCATTATCGATTTATTTATTTCATCAACTTAGAACAAATTCATTTGGCTAAATGAGAATGCGAAAATTTATTTGATCCAGTAGGCCGTAATTGCTACTCCCTCCAATTCATATTAATTTTCACTGAATCGGATGTATCTAGACATGTTATAGTGCTAGATACATCCGATTCATCTACAAAGATATGTCAATCACTAGAAGGCAATTTAGAATGTGAGCGCAATGAAACGTTATTTGGATAAATCTAGTTATATTGGTGTATGTTGCTGAATTAATCAAGGTGCACTTTTACCTTCTTCCAAAGATTTTCATGTTAGATACCGTTATATTATTAACCAAAGTGTTTGAAATTATCCTATCCGCTTTAAAGTTGCCATGTGTTTTACAATGCAGACTACAGAAGGAAGAATCCCTTATCTTCAGAGTCACTAAAACAAATGATGTTGGTACAGCTGAAAAGGTGACTTCGTTTAGTCAATTGTGTCAGTGAGCCAAGCAAACATTATTGTGCATACTAATGAACAATGCTCTCGGATTTCCTTTAAAGTACCAAAAAGAATATTTTAAGTTCATCATTCATATAAATTGAACTGTTGCGCCTAAAGGATAAACAAAGAAGGCCATCTAACCTGTTCTAAGTTTGTCTTCAGTAGCCTTGTCCTGCTTGCTGCGTGAAAAAAAGTCTTTGTCCTGGTTCATATGGATGAGCTTGCCTGATTTATTTATTTATTTTGTAAAAGGAATTAGAGGCTGAGATCTCTGGACTCCAGAAACAGAAGGATGAGCTTGAGGCAGAGCTAAACAAAGTATGATCACTCTTTCTAAATCCAATTACCTGAATTAATATGTTCACAGCCCAGCTCTTTTGATCTGTTTGAGTAATTTACAGAACGAATATGCTTGCAATATCTTGCTTAAGTATGGCATTCAGTAATATTTTGTTTCAAGCAGGAAAGGTAGACAGAATATGTAATTCATCTAGCGGTATATGTGGGTCTGAAATTGTCTATTCATGTCGATCCATTGCACTAGAAGATGCATCAATTGAATGGACCGCATTTAAGTATTCTAATTATGTTATGATACAGTAGAGATAAAGTTAAATGTACCTTTATACTAAAAAATCTATGAGGACTGTTAAATGTATGTGAAGATATTGCGAGGAGATATTTAGGGTTTAAATACAAGCTACAATTATATCGCATCTTTAGATTATCAGTTGTTATCTTAGTAGTATCCCAAAAGGCGACAAATATAATTATTGTCCAGCATTTCAGGCATAATGAGCTACACACTTTGTGGGTCTATGTAATGGCTGTGCCCTTTATACATCGTGTTAACTATAAATAATGCATCAAGTGTCCTATTAATTAACCTTGTTATTTTCTTCGAAATGGAGATTGAACCCCCAAAATTAACCTTATTTACAAGTATAAAATTCTAGACTAACCAAAGGCCGTGCAGTTTTGTGTCTTTTTGCTTGTTAGGTTTACTACTATCTAGAGGCTTAGGCTATGATCCCATGAGAAGGTTATTTTTAAGAGTGATTCTGAAACTCAGATTACAGGTAAATACAAAATTGAATGCGACTGCCCTGAAGCTGAAAAAAACAAGGGAGGAGAGAGAACAGTTCGATGAAGCCAGCAATCAGATAGTGCTACATTTGAAAGCAAAGGTTTGATAAGTTTTTCTTTGCTAGTTTCTTCATTAGAAATGCTTTGTGAAAAAGCAAAGCTTTTCACTTGCTCAGTGTTTTGCCATATGCTTGCTTTAGGAAGATGAGCTGTCAAGATCTGTTGCTTCCTCCAAAGTAGAAGCAAGCACTGTCCGTGCTTGGATCACCTTTTTAGAAGATACATGGAAGTTGCAGTCATTATATGAAGAAATAAAGGAAAAACAGGCCAAGTATGTAGTAGGCTCATACCAGCTGATGATTTCTAGATACAAATATTTATTAACACAAGCTTGTTATTTGGGTTGCTGATTGCAGTGATGAACTGGATAGATGTGGAGTCTGCTTTGTTAACTTGATTAAGCATCATGTTTCTGCATGCGTGGTACTCATTTGACTTTTACTTTCTAAAGAAGTGATATACTATGGAAAAGGGACTTTTGCTAGTACTTTTTTGTTTTTCAAATTGTTTCTTAACTGGTCGTTGCTTTGGGTTCTGTAGGAAGAGCTGAGCACTTGTATAGATCGTATAAAGACCTTTGTTGATAACTTGAAAATCTTCAGTGACAGGTATTTGTTCTCATTTGCTAGCCTAGTTTCGCTGTACAAGCGTGAGGAGTCCTCCTTTGCTAATGCTGCTAGTTTTTGCCTCAACAGATCGGTTTCAACGGTTGATGGAGATTCGAAGCAATCAAATCCACGTAAATACCTCGAGGAAGAATATTTGGAAACTGAGAAGAAGGTCATTCTTGATACTATATATTCTTTACCCTGCTTCCTCAGACACAAGAGGCTAACAGAGGCAACAAGATCAATAGTTACATATCCCAGCTTTGAAAAGCTTTTTTTTTTCATGACCTTGTGCCTTGTTTCAGGTCGTAGCCGCATTCAGTTTGGCTGATAATATCAGAGCAATAACATTCTCCAATCCAGAACGTAAAACCAGGTCAGTAATTGCTGCTGAAGAATCAAGATACTAAGAGAATAACCTTGTTTGGAACACACAAATTAATGCCACTTCAACTTTAGCCTGCAACACAAGAAACACTAAGCAGTGCCGAATTTATGTTCATGCAGGCGAGATGATCCTGAGTTGAAAGATGTGTTCGCCAGCATCGACAAGCTGCGCGTCGAATTCGAGTCGGTTCCACGGCCGGTACTCCAAATCGAGATCAAAGAAAGGGAAGAGAGATCGAGTCGACTTGGATCGCTGTCCTTCAAGAGCACGCCAGGCCATTCAAGAACCGAGTCCCCGATCGCGGCGCAGCTCAGGACGCGGCTGCCGTCGGAGTCGGACTCGGAGCCGGGGAAGCTGGACCAGGATTACAGGGAGTACTCGGCCGACGACATGGGTGGATGGGAGTTCGACGAGGATCTGGCTTCCGCAGATAGATGAGATTAGCACTAACCAAAGTCTGGGTTTCTTAAGGATAGAGCTGTGTGTACATTATGATGATCTTCATTCCTGTCGAAAAAACCAAATCGAGATCAAAGAAAGGGAAGAGAGATCGAGTCGACTTGGATCGCTGTCCTTCAAGAGCACGCCAGGCCATTCAAGAACCGAGTCCCCGATCGCGGCGCAGCTCAGGACGCGGCTGCCGTCGGAGTCGGACTCGGAGCCGGGGAAGCTGGACCAGGATTACAGGGAGTACTCGGCCGACGACATGGGTGGATGGGAGTTCGACGAGGATCTGGCTTCCGCAGATAGATGAGATTAGCACTAACCAAAGTCTGGGTTTCTTAAGGATAGAGCTGTGTGTACATTATGATGATCTTCATTCCTGTCGAAAAAAAGTTTTTTTGCTTGAGGCATTGGCTTGTCTGCACTGAACATGTGTGTTGGACTTTGGGAGAGGAGCCGTTTACGATGCTTGATGTGTCCACGTCCCCAGTGAATTGACCACACTTATACGTACGTACAGTTTGGGCAGGCCGCAGGCTTGTATAAAAGTCAACTTCCTCTTTTACCCGTCTGCGTCTTCCTCTTTTCTAGGCTTTTCTTCTTTTTCCAGCTTTAGTTGACAGCAGAAAGACCAAGGACAAGTGAAAGAACAAAACAATTTCTCCACACTTTCTCTGCACAAAGCTGCTGCTGCTTTTGCTTTGTCAACCTCTATGCCTTCTTTGTAATCCATACGTGTCCATACATGTTAGAGCATCTCCACCGGCGCCCAATAGCACGTCGGCGCCAAAACGGCTCCCACCGACGAGCCTAATAAATCAAAAGTTGTCGACGTGACTTAATAGAAACGTCTGGCAGCCCCGATTCGCGACCTGTTTTTTAGGAGGCAAGCAGGTGCACCGGCAAACCATGGCAACTACGCCAGGTCGGATCTTGACGGGCCGACAGCAACATGAACCATTTTGTTTCTTCCCCACCGCCCCTTACGGTTTAAACTCCTCCCCTGCCTAATGAATCACCGATGCCGCGACCCCCACCCCCCGTCAACGCCACCTCCACCCACGCAAGGGCGGCGGGACTATCTTCGCTCTTCTTGTCGCTCTCTCCCTCGTCTCTTCTCATTCTGGCCGCAGTTTTTGGCCGCCACTACACTGTCGCCGCCTCCCAGAACCTCCCCGACCGCCAGGTGTTCGTTGCGAAGTTTTTTTTTTGCTAAATCTGTTGTTTCGTTTTTTTGCTTAACCTAACTAATTGAATATAGATGGATAGCGACAACGAACTGGAGATGGCCGACGCATTGCTCACCGCCCATGCCGCCGCAACCGCCGTGCTAGATGAGCTCTTGGCGATCCTCACTTGCCTTGTTGGTTTGACGAAGGAGCTCATAAGGAATTGCAAAATGATTTAGTTGCGAATCTGTGAGCACTCAAAGGACAAGCAGACGACCCTCCTAATAGACTGTGCAATTAATTTTAATTTTAATAATTGTAAGCATTATTTTAATTATTTTCATAAATAATTTTATGTGTTCAAAATGTAATATGATTTTATTCTAGACATTTTAGATTGAATTGTCTTTATTTGATAGAAAACTGATTTAAATTTTACTGGAAGCGTCTATTGGGCGAGCCGCTCCCTTGCCGACGCTCTATCACTTGTTCGACACCATTGCCGGACACTCTATTGGACGCGTCGGTGGAGATGCTCTTACACGCACCGTTGTGAAACAAGGACCAATGCTTGGAAAATGTGATCCAGGGCATGTTCATCTCTCTACGGCGACTACCCTGCTAGGAAGTGCAACACAACTATTCATCTAATACAAGAGTAGGAGTGAGTGAGTGAGCACAAGACAATCCCTGGAATGGAATCAATCAGCCTCCAAGACAAGGGGGAGGGGCCACAAGCCCACGACCCCATTCTGTTTTCTTGGATTCCTTCCTGCCTTCTGACGCTGCCCCCTCTTCTCCTCCGTCCCCCTATTAACTCACCTTGCCCCCATTTGGCCCGTCGGAGCAAGCCATTGGCTTGACCAGCTTCCTTTGCTTCCCCACCTCCACCGCAATGTGCCCTAGAGGAGCAACGGTCGAGCACGGCGGCGCTGGGATGGCGAGAGCGACCAGTGTCTCATTCGCGGAGGAGGAGTACATCGACCTGGATCTCAATTCTTGCGGGGAGTACGAGTTCCGGGTGCGCCGGAGCAAGCCGGAGGAGGTGGCCTGCCGAGGCAGGCTGCACAAGGTGGCGCCGAGGCCGGGTACTGGCAAGCCGCTTGACGCTGAATCCACTGCCGGCGGCTGTGGCAGAAGGAGCACTGCCACGGTCGCGCCGCTGCAGCATTCGCACGTCCGCAGGGCGCAGCCGGCGAGGATGCACGCGGAGGGCTCCGGCCGCCGAAGGAATGCCGTGCACGCGAAGCTGCAGGCGTCGCGTGCCTTCTTCCGGTCCCTGTTCGCCAGGACATCCTGCTCTGACAAGCGGTCCCACGCCCAAGGAGGCATTGGCGTTCCGTCCGGGAGCAGGGCCACGCTTGTTTGCCAGAGCCAGACCAAGAAGACGCTTAGGAGCAGCATCGAGCAGGAGAAGCTGATGGACGAGGAGGAGGAGCACGCGGCCAGCAGCATCCGGCAACGCAAGTCCTTCTCCGGCGTGATCAGGTGGCGGCCGCCGTCAACGACAACAGCAGCACCCGCGCCAACGGCGCCGCCTGTGGCATCGACGAGGAGGAACTCGTGCGGCAGCGTCCCAGCGGAGTCGGAGGGGCTCATCCAGGGCGCCATCGCCTACTGCAAGCGGTCGCAGCAGCAGCGCGTGCTCCTCGCCAGGAAGAGCGTCAGCGACGCCGTCCTCTGCTCCTCCTAGCTAGGGACTCCGAGCAAGAATTTCACCAGCTGTGTAGGTAGTAGCCTGCTACGTGTGCATGAAAAAAAAAACAATAATGTGTAGTGCTTCTTCCATTTTCCATCTCATTATTATCATCGAGCGTCGATATTTTGCTCACAAAGCAAAACGAGCTCCGCTTCCATATCCATGGTGGTGTGTGCCGAATTCGCGTAGTTCAGAATTGTTTTCTGATCAAGTGCCAATTCGCGATCGCGTAGTTGCTGATTTGCTTTGACGCCAAAACAAAACGGAAACCCCGAAAAAATGACAGCATGGTGGGCGATCCCAGTCCAGGGAAAAAAGCTCGCCATCATCAAAAGGGCAGTGAAGGTGCGCAACCACCGGCACTCGCGAGCGGACATGACTGGACGCCAGTTTTGGTCTTACCTTACCTTACCGGTCCCCCGGCGGCAGGGACAAAATCTGGTTGGTACAATGTGCAGGCCAGGCAGTAGCAGCAGGTCTTTATTCTCGCTTTGACCCTTCTTTTTACCTTGATGCGACGACACCAACCGTTTGGTGAGCCCTACGTTTGGTTTCAATCTTGTACGGGCCAAATTCTCGCGTTTGAAGCTCTTCCTATAATGTATTTTCTGTTGGTGTTTTATCCTGGAAGTTATCCGGGCTGACTTGTAATAATGTTACTTCATTCGTTAGATGTTTCAACCTTCTTATGATTAACATGTATCTGGACGCATTTTAATTTATTGATTCACTCATTTCAGCCCGTATTTAGTACATATTGGAATGGCTAAAACACTTAATAATTTGGAACAGAGTTGTAAGTATTTAATAAAGTGCGACATTCTCTCGAAAAAATTGGGGAAAATTTCACGGGCTGGTCTAGTTTTGCTTTCCTCACGGGCGAACATTTGGCTAATTCTCGACAACACTTGTTTTGACCTACTTTTTTTAGCACGCCTCGATCCATTACAATTTTCGTTTCATTTTCTACCAGAAAGTGATTTTTTATTCAACCAAGAAAGTCACATCAAAACGGTAGCGTTCATACTAGCATCTACATATTCGGTATGCAACCTGCCGCAATACACATGGGTACATTCCCTGTTTTAAACTCAAACCGAGAAATTATCGAGGTGTTGCCTACTTTTATCGTCTTTGAGGCCAAACATAGCATAATTTTGATTATAGGCCCATTGCTAAGACTATGTTTGTGGTTGTTATATTGACTGTGAATCTGTAATGAATGGTTGAATTTAACTAAGATCCTAACTTAGATCCGAAAACGAAATTTTAACCTAAAACCAAAAGACGCAATAAGTAGCAAGGTCCATGTTATAGCTACCCCCAACCCCTACAACAAGGACCTCTCCCTTGTAGCGCCCATTTTCAGTTGCTTACATAGAAGGCATTTTCACACACGAGCGAAAAATCACCACTCATACGGCCTACATGTCGTTAAACGTGCTCCACGACCCCTACTGAGCATCCCTTGTCGATTAGTCGCCGCCTCTCGACTGCATTGATCCGCTGCCCCTCCTAATCTCCTCCCCCTCTCAAGCTCGGTGTGCAAAACCAAGTCGAAACTGGAAACTAAATTGAAAAATTCAAACCAAAATTTTGGTTTTTTGGTTTTTGTTACGCTAAGTGAAATACCTAACCATATATCTTTAGTTAATTTGTGTTAACACGCTAACAGCGAATGGTGAACCATAAACTCCAAATTAACTATTCACTAGGCTAGCTCTATTTTACAGCCGACAATGCATAGAGCCCCACGTGTGGTTTAGGTTATGCTTGAATACCATTCTTTGATTCAAGAATAAATGTCAGGGAGATATTATCATATTGATATGCATTGAGTATTAGCTTTAAGATCAAGAGAGTGAATTTTTGGAGGCCTGGCTACATGGTGGCTTTTTTTGAAAAATCAAAGTCGACATTTTAAAGTTTCAAAAAATCGCGAAAAAATTCCCGGATGTATATATTGTCAAGATCTACAATCATGCAAAGTTTCAACTCCAAATTCGTTTTATTTTGGCCTGTACAAAAAAGACAAATCAGGGAAAATTTCAAAATTTTGAAACTGTGCATTTTTCACCACCCATATCCACCCGTTTGTCTTTTTTGTGCAGCCCAAAATACAACACATTTGGAGCTGAAAATTTTCATGATTGTAGATCTCTAAAATATCTACATCCATTATTTTTTCGTGATTTTTGGAAACTTTAAAATGTCGATTTCGAATTTTTGAATAAACGGCCACCATGTAGCCCGGGCTCCAAAATAGGTTTTCGTAAGATCAACGCATATGGAGTTCTTCTGTGGAACTCAAAAAAAAATTATCTAACTTATGTGTTAAGCAGAGGGAATCAAAATCTTGAGAAAATAATTACACGAGAAAAATTCTAAATGTGGTTCCAAACCGAGGTCATGATTGTCTCATGTGTTGTGACCAATAATTGAATCATACAATCAAGTGAAGAATTCTTTATGCATCTCAAATATTGTGATAGATCAACAATAAGTACAATGTTGTATAATATGAAGTGCAACAAATGGATTTAAGTTGGTCAACACACAAAGCGTAAATGGTGTACCACGTGGGATCATTTGATCTAGTGGTATGGTAAGCAATTGTCAGTTTTGCTTTGTGAACTAACCCATGATCTATCTTTTTGATATTTTTGTGAGGGTTAGGTATATTTCCATAGTCTTATGTCAAAATGAAGATTTCATATAGCCCATGAGAGCATGCCATCAAGTGGTGAGTGTGTTCAAGTTTGAGAAGCGCAAGTTCAAGATGAACGTCTTGAAGTGGTCACATGCTTGAATCTTGATGTAAATTTGGTGTGAATGGACTTGCAAATATATGCTTAATGGAAGCTATCCCATAGTGGAGCATGGGGGAGAAATTTATGAATCTTCACCAAGCAACAATCATAAAGTGAAGTGTCCGACTTGAGGCAAGAAGAAAGCCGTCATCACGCTCAAGTGAAATTTGCAAGGAAAAGGCATGACATTGCTAGCTTTTCCAAATCTTATCGGTATCAGTGTGCTTGGTGGGAGACTAGTATATAGATTGGATAGCCGCACCATCAAGAGGGGATTTGGGTGAGTAGCTTGATCACATTGTTCATAGAGAGATCAAACCTTTAATTTTTTATTCTCCTCTTGGGTTTATATTTGGTGTTTCTTTGTGTGAGTATCTAGAGGTTTTTGTTACCTGCACAACAAGCCCGAGTTCATAACACAGGGAGTTTGATGAAAAATTTAACGCATTTGGTGTGGAATGGTTTGTCAATTTTTTGTCTGTAGAGAGGTCAAACCTTTCCAATTGTGAATTTATCCTCTTTTGTTGAGATTTCAGTGTTTTTGGTGTGAGGGTCTAGCTATTGTTTTTAGCTTAAAAAAAACCCGAGTTCATAAAAAATGGGTTCGACGAGAAAGATATGAAGTTTCTTGTAGGGTGCCCGGAAGTTCCGGGTGCCTCCTGGCTATACAGAAGGTTGCACATTTTGGAACCTAGGAATGAACATAACCTCCGAGCCAGTGCGGAACCTCCATGGTCGCAAAAAACTGCATAAAGGTTGGACTTGGGAGATCTATTTAAGAGGGGCTTCTTCCCTAATGGTTTCTAAGCTTTTGAGCATGTTTTCTCCCTCCATTGTTTACCTTCCAAAGCTTGGTTTCTCTCCACTCCTTCCATGATTATTGCATTTTTTAGGTAAATAGAGAGATCTATATCCTCATTTCCACATCCATGTGAAGGGAAGATTTCGGGTCTAGATCTTGGAGTAATTGGTTGACCTCCTCCTTTGTTCTCCGTATTAAAATACTCCATATCAGTTGTTGCTTTAGTGAGATTTGAGAGACAAGGATTTGAGTACTTATAGGTGTTCTTACTTTCTGATTCGTTCGACTGAGAGCCTCTGATCTTGTTACTCTTGAGTATTTTGCTCTTAGCTAATTGGCTTGCAGATGTTGTTGTGGTGACCTCTTTGTGGAAGATTGTGAAGAGTCGTGGCTTTCCCTTTTGTTGGATTTGTGAAGAGATTGTGGAGCTTGGCTACTCCGAGGTGGAGGAAAAACTAATTATAAGAGACGTAGCCCTAACTTTGTGGCTCAGAGAAGAAAATGAGCTTTCATTGCGCTTGGGAGTCCTTCGTGGCAACCTGCACCTCTCCAATAATGATTAGCTTACTTACGAGTAAGTGAACATCGGGATACATATTTTTCTTTATGTGTCTCGATTATCTCTATATCCGAGTTTATTTCCTTGTGATAGTCTTCGTGTCTAAAGTCATAAATATTATTATATGTGGTTTGTCACTTATGTTATATGTTATGGTCATGTTAGTTTAGCTTAGGTTATTACCGGTGCAATTAGTTGAGCCTAACATTTTAAGATTTGTGTTTGAAAACTAAATGATTCTTTTTTCGCATTCTTTGAAGCCAACTACATAATTCTTTAAACGCATATTCACCTCCCTTTCGGCGACATCTCGATCTTTTACAACTTATCAAAGTTTCTCCTGGTCTAGCCCAACAAATCCCTTCGCTTGTAGTCATCCCTCTCGTGCTGCATCGGTCATCAAACAATCATACATAACTCCTCTTGAGTTGCGAATCACAACCCATTCACCTCATTTATTGTGATATGCTGACTTTTATTCACATTAGGTTTTCTTTTCAATTTATGGCTATTAATTTTGTTGTCTACTTTGGTTATATATATGACCATACAAGGAAATTGTAGTTTCAAAATTTGTGTAAACGAGTAGTTAGTTTGGTTATTACCGAAACAGAACCGACATTGGTTGTTATCGAAATTGAACCATATTTTTATATGAAACCATTTTTATACAAAACCATATTAACCATAGTATTAAAACAACAATACCGACAAAGCCGTATTAACCGAGCCGAATTAACTAATTATTGGATATGTGGCCATAGTCCCCTTACCATTGACCCTCATGATGTCCTCCATATTTTCTCCTCGCCCACTCGACAGCTCTGTGATGGCCCTTCACGTAGTTACCTGCGTGAAAAGTAAATGGGTTAGGTTGATACTCCAAGTGCAGAGTGTGTAGTAAGTGGAAGACGTGTTTTCCCACGAGGGGTGACTCGAGGGTTTAATATCGAACTCTCGGGGAATCAGTAGTGAAGATTTATCTTTCCTATCCTTCTTTTGGTTACCTACAAAACAAAGTAAATGTTTTGGTCCTCAACCTCACCTAGTGGTTGTCAAGCACAAGGTGTGAGAATGATATCAAGATAATATGCAATGCAAACAAGAAATAAATATGCAATGGTGGTAAATAAATATGCAAGGATGGTGGTAGCAATGATAAATGATATTTTTGGGTTTTATATGATGAATGCAAGATGTAAAAGTGTTTTTGTATTTTCGGATTTTTAAATGGCAGAAAATGGAAAAGTGGTAAAAGTGGTTGGAAAGGTGTTTCTTATGATTAAAAATGGACCGGGGTTCATGGTTTCACAAATGCACTCTCTCTTTAATAAAGTGGTAGACAATGGAACACTAGAGTTGACATATGAGATTGCAACACAACAGTTTAATGACAAGTTATAATTATATGGGCATCACGAACATAGAGACCTTTTGGTTATTAGTCTCTCTTATACTCCACCAAGATGCGAACTAAATCATAACACCTCAGTAATTAAGATAACTCAGAGTATAGCAATAAGTATCATGACATGAAGTTAAAATAAGAACATGCTAGATCTAGTCATGGAGTAGTGGCAATGGTCACACCCACATCTCCGGTAGCATGGTATTTCTTTTTATCCCTAGTGAGGCAACAAAGTAAGGTAAAACACCAAGTGGATCGCAGAACTTTCTCTCACGTTCACTGCACTAGCCACCCCCCGTTACTCCAACTAATGCACACGTTCCCCCTCACACGCTCTCATAAACATGCTTGATCATGACAAGTAAATAAGAACGGGGTACATAATATGCATCTACTTTCATAACTGAAACAAAACCATTGCAATCTCAAACATATATTAACTCATAAAAAGATCCACCACAAAGGTATTACATAGATGACCGTAATCATGTTCAGCAGCTCATACGGTACTAATTAGTGAAGCTCAAGAGAGAGAGAGATACATAAGTTACTTCCACAAACCCATAGTCCAGAGGTGGACTACTCCCTCTTCATCATGGAGACGGTGGAGAAGTCGTTGGAGAAGATGGAGACCACGCCGGCAGCGCCCCGCCGGAGTTTTCCCCCTCCAATCTGCAGCTCCAGGTCTCTGTTTCGGTGTTTCTGTGTTTCTGCGGCGCTCCTTCCAGAGAACGTCGGGGGACTATTTTTATAGGGTTTTAGGTCAAAACGGAGTCGGTGGAGGAAAGATCGACGGCAACGGAGCTCCGAGGCCCAAAAGGGGGGTCCCACGCGGCCAGGTACAGGGCCGCGTGGGCCCACCTATTTGGCCCTCGGGCCTCCGCTTGTTTGCTTCCTTCGCTCCCACGCTTTGTTCCTTCCAAAAATGATGCTCGTAAATTTCCAGGTCATTTGGACGTCGTTTGGGTCCCTGAAACATTAAAATATAGAAATAGGGTTTTCTGCCTGCGCAGGGTTAATTCCATAAAAATAGGAAACATTCAAATATTCCCAAAATCATTATAAAACAGTGATATAACCCTTATATGATGCAAATATGACTGGAATATAAGTAAAATAATGCAAAGTTCATGTATGCATTTTACATGCATCAACATCCCCAAGCTTAACCTATACTCGTCCTCGAGTATGAAGGTGATAAAACTAACATGGACTTTGCAATTTAATACTATCAATGGATATCAAAGATGATTACTATTGCTACATAGAGTCAAATGATTCATTCTTAAAAGGAGTAGCAATATGCAAGATAGTTTATGAAGTGATATCAAGTATTCAATGCAAGGATGTTCAATGATAATTCACAAAGTGTAACATAAGAGAAAAGTACTATGGACCACATGTATGCATAATGATAAGTAAGAACATCCTATAATGGTCATAGAGTATTGATGAAAATCTGAATATAAAAGGTGGACACTTTGGAAAGATATATATATGAGTAGAGGTAAAGCATGAATAAATTTCATCTAACTTCTGAACTTCTCTACTTAAGTCAATGATTGTAATATGGTAATCCTTGGTGTCAAGCTCTCATTCCCCTATCATAGCATCTTGAATGATTAAGTTTAAAGTGAAAGCAAATACGAGTAGTGTGCTTGACAAAGTACAGGTTGAAAGTCTCATGCCCCTTGAATACAAGTACCTACTCCATGTGTTACTCAACTTGGAAAACAAAGCAAGTTCAAGTTAAATATCATTGTAAGTAATAATAGTATCATTAAGAGCGTCAACTGGGGTACCTCTTGTCCCAGGATATGGAACAAGCCCATATCAAAATGACAAGACAAACAAACACAATGAACAATCTCAACACCCTTTTTATTTACCATTGGATAGCTTTTTATTGTAAGGTGTATCACAGAAGGTTCACCATAGCATGTAAGTAAATTTCCACCATGAATGATGCATGGCTTAGATTAGCGGCCCAGGCGTCTCTCTAACCATTTATACAAACTCATTTAAACTCACTTCATTTCCCATTTATTTCACCCATGGTAAGCATCCATAAACAAAAGTACATGATATCAACTAAATGAGATGAAGTGCAATGTTGAAAGCTTGCCATGTGACAGCACATATGAGCTAACTCTCAACCAAAGACATTTGTCAAGTCCACAACATCATAATTTTAATCACAATGGGTCATATTTTATTTATGCAATGAAAGTAAAGTGTGCATCAAGTTCGAGAGAGCTATATAACCAACTTTTCCCACAACAATTAACAACATAAGCATTTTCATTCAGAGGTATAGATAACACAAATATCATGATAAACATACTCGGAATAGCATAAAGCTAATAGGTAGATATGGTGGACTCACTGGAAAAACTTTGGTTGAAGGTGTTGGAAACAAGTTTTTGCTTGTTGGAATTTTTGGGCTAGCAAGAGGGAGAAAGTTGACCATCTAAATGCATGCATGAGTGTCCATAGAACTAACTAATCCATGTTAAAACAAGGTAAATAACATTTAGCATCAAAACATGAATAAAAGATAGCTCTTGATAAAATATTGCAAATTATTACTCATTAACAAGCTCATGAATCATGCAATATATGTATCTTTTAAAATTAACTCAACATCCCTTTTCCCAATCTTATAATAGCATCCAACATAATTCAACCCAAATTTCCAGTAGCTCTCTCATATATAAATGATAGTGTGGTGGTCTCACAAAATAAAAATCAAACCTAAACAAACAAAAAGACGCTCCAAGTTTATGCGATAAAGTGTTTCGATCGAAAAACAGAAGTTAGACGTGTGCAAACCGAGAGTGTGTAGGTCCAGTGGGGTTGTCTTCACATCCCCAAGCTTATGGTCTTCACCATCCTTGGATAGCTCTTGGTGCATCTCCTCTAATCCCTGTGAAAAAACTTCAAAACACCGTTTCTCCCATTTCTTTTTCTGTGGGGCATTAGTAGTGATAAACAAATAGATTTCTTGCTGCATATAATCCTTAGACAAAAATTCATATGAATGTCCAGAAATGTATAATGTTGTATGCCTACTCATAAACTCAATTGGATAAAAAATTCATGTTAAAAGTTCTAAGCATGCATCAAACAAAATGGGACAGAATCTGTCCAAAAAAGCAGCAGCTAAACGTATTTTTCTACCCTACTTAACTTTGTCGAAAATTCCGAAAAATTCATGCATACAGAGGATGAAAAGTTGCACTACAGTTTAAATATGAGCTCATTCGGAGTTACAGAATAAGAATTAAAAATCATACCGTGCACAGATTCGTGCAGGAATAAATCTCCGAACGCTATAAGCAACTTTTTCAACCAAAATGAGTAAAACTTGGCACTTTATTAAAAATTCCAGAAACTAAACTAAACACTAAGTCTCTTGTTACAGCAAGAGGACACAAAAAAATAAAAAAAAACAACCGGGTTGCCTCCCGTAAAGCGCTTTCTTTATAGCCATATAGCTAGGCTTCTTACTTGATGTTTATTGTGGACGAAGCTCATGAGGGAGCTTGAACTTTGGTGTCCCTCTTCCTTGGAAAGTGTTCATGCATAATACCAGGATCCCATGGTGTTCTCAAACCAATCAAAATAATAGTCAAGTTGAACCCTAGTTGAGAGAAAAACAAAACACAAAAGTAATAACAACGAAGTCTAACTTTCTTTCTATGCATTGGCATTTTGTATATGAATGAATCACCATAAATAGAAGTTTCCCAATGCATATTAACAATATTTACTTGCAGCATATAATTATTAGTAACATAAAGAGGGTTCTTATCACCTCCTTTTCATAATAGTTGCAAGTAAAAGTAAATTCAACCATATAACCAGAATCATCCAACTTAGATAATTTAGGCACATAAAGAGGATCATTAAATTTATTTTGGAATTCATTAGCATGCTTCCCTCTTTCAAAATAGTTAATAAGATCAATATCAAGTTTATTATCATGATTTCAACAAAGATTTGGAACTAAAGATAGTTGCAAATCACATAAGTATTTCTCAACATAAGCAAATTTCTCTCTATGGTGTAAGTAGGAGAGTTCAAGAACAAAGTAGGACTCTCATGAGTAATAGCACTATCACAAACAGCAAGTATATCATTTTTATCCTCACATAAATTAGTAACAACTAAACATGGAGGATTTTCAATAAGCATAGGACCATCATCTAAAGCATTATCATATAGCATATTTAAGCAACACTCCTCATTATTATCCATAACTTCACTAGTAGCATTAAAAAGTAAAGGGCATTATTAGTTTCATCATAATAGCATGGGTTATCATATAGGACCATAGCATTTTCAGTTTCACACTCATCATAACATGGTGATGGCCCTTCACGTAGTTACCCCACAATGGCGCCAGAAAACAGTTGCTAGCCCCTTCGCGTGGTACCTGCGTGAAAAGTAAATGGGTTAGGTTGAGACTCCAAGTGCAGAGTGTATGTAGTAGTGGAAGACAGTTTTCCCCACGAGGGGTGACTCGAGGGTTTAATATCGAACTCTCGGGGAACCAGTATTTCAGGTGTTATCTCCTTATCCTTCTCTTGAGAACCTGCAACAAAATAAATTGTTTTGTGCCCTCAACCTCACCAAGTGGTTGTCAAGCACAAGGTGTGAGAATGATAATAAAATAAATATGCAAATAGTAGTAAATATGCAATGATGGTAAAATAAATATGCAATGATGGTGGAAACAATGATAAATGATATTTTTGGTTTTTTATAATGAATGCAAGATGTAAAAGTGTTTTTGTATTTTCGGATTTAATAATGGCAGCAAACAAAAGTGGTGATAAAAGTGTTGGAAAGGTGTTTCTTATGATTAAAAATGGACCGGGGTTCATGGTTTCACAAATGCACTCTCTCTTGATAACGTGGTAGACAATGGAACACTAAAATTAACATGTAAGATGGCAAGACATGGTTTGACAAGTTATTAATAATATGGGCATCACGTCCTAACATAGAGATCTCAAGTATAAGTTGTTCTCTCTCTTATGCTCCACCAAGATGCGAACTAAATCATAACACCTTAGTAATTAAGATAAATCAGAGCATAGCAATAAGTTCAATGACATGAAGTTAAAATAAGAACATGCTAGATCTAGTCATGGAGTAGTGGCCAAGGTCACATCCACTCTCCGGTAGCATGGTATTTTTGTTTATCCCTAGTGAGGCAACAAAGTAAGGTAGAAAACCCAAGTGGATCGCAGAACTATCTGTCACGTTCACTGCACTAGCCACCCCCCGTTACTCCAACTAATGCACACGTTCCCCCTCACATGCTCTCATAAACATGCTTGATCATGACAAGTAAATAAGAACGGGGTACATAATATGCATCTACTTTCATAACTGAAACAAAACCATTGCAATCTCAAACATGTATTAACTCATAATAAAGATCCACCACAAAGGAATTACATAGATGACCGTAATCATGTTCAGCAGCTCATACGGTACTAATTAGTGAAGCTCATAGAGAGGAGAGATACATAAGTTACTTCCACAAACCCATAGTCCAGGGGTGGACTACTCCCTCTTCATCATGGTGTCGGTGGAGATGTTGTTGGAGGGGAAGGAGACCACCCGGCAGCGCCCCGCCGGAGTTTTCCCCCTCCAATCTTCAGCTCCAGTCTCTGTTTCGTGGTTTCTGTGTTTCGGCGGCGCTCCTTTCGCGAAAGCCCTGGGGGGTCTATATATAGTCGTTTTTAGGTCAAGACGAAGCTTCGGGAAGAAAGATCGACGGCAGCGGAGGCCCGAGGGCCATTTGGTGGGTCCCACGCGGTCAGGGAATCTGGCCGCGTGGGCCCACCCCTTTCGGCCTTCTGGTCTCCGTTTCTTCGATTCCTTTGCGCCTACGTTTCGTTCCTTCCAAAAAAGTGATCCCCGTAAAATCTCAGGTCATTTGGACGTCGTTTGGTCCCTGAAACAAAAATATAGAAAAAGGGGTTTTCTGACAGCGCAGGGTTAATTCCAGAAAAATGGGGAAGTTGTTAATTATCCCCAAAACTCAATATAAATCATGAATATAACCCTTATATGATGCAAATAACATGGAATAACATGTAATAAAATGTAAAGTTCATGTATGCATTTTACATGCATCAACATCCCCAAGCTTAACCCATGCTCGTCCCGAGTATGAAGGTGATAAAACTAACATGGACTTTGCATTTTAATACTATCAATGGATATCAAAGGTGATTACTATTGCTACATAAAGTCAAATGATTCATTCTTCAAAGGAATAACAATATGCAAGATAAATTATGAAGTGATATCAAATACTCAATGTAAAGATGTTCAATGATAAATTCACAAAGTGTAACATAGAAGAAAGTACTATGGACCAAATGTATGCATAATGAAAAGTAAAAACATCCTATGGTGGTCATAGAGTACTTCTTATGAAAACTGAATATAAAAGGTGGACACTTTGGATAGATAAATAAGTAGAGGTAAAGCATGAATAAGTTTCATCTAACTTCCAAACACTTCTACTTAAGTTAATGCTTGCAATGTGGTAGTCATTGGTGTGGAGCTCTCATTACCCCTATCATAGCATCTTGAATGATTAATGTTTAAAGTGAAAGCAAATATGAGTGGTGTGCTTGACAATGTATTGGTTGAATGTCTCATGTCCCTTGAATACAAGTACCTACACCATGTGTTACTCACTTTGGTCCACAAAGTAAATTCAAATAAAGGTCATTGCAAGTAATAATAGTATCATCAAGAACTGCACTGGGGTACCTCTTGCCCCTTGACATGAACAAGCCCATGTCAAAACAACAAGACAAACAGACAATGAACAATCTCAGCACTCTTTTATTTACTATGGGTATAGCTTTTTATTATGAGGTGCATCACTGAATGAACATTATGGTTATGCTGTAAATTTCCACCATGAATGATGCATGGCTTAGATTAGCGGCCCAGGCATTTCTCTAACCATTTATACAAACTCTTTGAACTTACTAAGTATCCACATTCATTTCACCCATGATAGGCATCCATAAACAAAAGTACATGACATCAACTAAATATAAATAAGTGCAATGTTGAAAGCTTGCCATGTGACAGCACATATGGGCTAACTCCCAACCAAAACAATTGTCAAGCCCACAACTTCATAATTTTAATCACAATGGTTCATGCTTATTAAATGCAATAAAAGTAAATTGTGCATCAAGTTCGTGAGAGCTTTTAACCAATTTTTCCCATGACAATCAATAACATAAGCATTTAAATTCAGAAATGTAGATAACACAATATAACATGATAAACATACTTGGAATAGCATAAAGCTAATAGGTAGATATGGTGGACTCACTGGAAAAACTTTGGTTGAAGGTGTTGGGAAACAAGCTTTTTACTTGTTGTAATTTTTGGGCTAGCAATAGGGAGAAAGTTGACCATCTAAATGCATGCATAAGTGTCCATAGAACTAATCAATCCATGTTAAACCAAGTAAAGTTAAAATTCAACATCTAAACATGGTAAAAGATAGCTCTTGAAAACACTTGCAAATTAATATTCATTCAAAGCACATGAATTATGCAACTATATGTATCTTTTAAAATCAACTCAAACATCCCTATCCCAATATATTTAATAGCATCCAACATAATTCAACCCAAACTTCCAGTAGCTCTCTCATATATAAATGATAGTGGTGGTCTTATTAACAAACCGAAATAACAAAAGCAAAAAAACAGACGCTCCAAGTTTATACGATAAAGTGCTTTGATCGAAAAACAGAAGTTAGACGTGTGCAAACCGAGAGTGTGTTGGTCTAGTGGGGTTGTCTTGACATCCCCAAGCTTATGGTCTTCACCATCCTTGGATAGCTCTTGGTGCAGCTCCTCTAATCCCTGTGAAAAAACTTCAAAACACCGTTTCTCCCATTTCTTTTCTGTGGGGTGATATTAGTAGTGATAAACAAATAGGTTCCTTGCTGCATAAAATACTTAGGAAAAAATTCGTATGAATGTCCAGAGAGTATATAATGTTGTATGCCTACTCATAAACTCAATTGAATCAAAAAGATTCAAGCAAAAAGCTCAAAGAATGCATCAAACAATATCAAAACAGAATCTGTCCAGAAAAACAGCAGCAGCAAAACGCATTTTTCTACCCTACTTAAACTCGTCAGAAAATTCTGCAAAAAATCACGTGTGCAGAGAATGAAAAGTTGAAGCTACTGTTCAAATTACAGCTCAATCGGAGTTACATATAAGAAATGAAAAATCAAACCGTGCACAGACTTCGTGCAGGCAGAAAACTCTCCGAAAATGAATAGCAACTTTTCAAACACAAAATAGGTAAAACTTGGTTCTTTATTAAAACTAGTTGGCATGTACGTGCAAACGCACGTTTCCACAATTACGGGGGACAATTCACAAGTGGAAAAAATTGTAGCAGAGTCTGTGGATATTTGTCTTGGTGCAAGTCAATAGCACAACATATAACTCAACAATGTGGTACATGAAACCAATATCTGACACAAAGTAGTGAAAATTGCGCACGAGCTGAATAACCTAAGAATGAGCAAGAACTGAATACAGCTCGAGCCTGACGGTGTTTATTCAATAAGTGTCAGCTTCTCTGATTGAACTTATGCAATCAAAAAGCCATGACTAACATAAAAATTCACAACATCGCTCCTGTACGGCAAGTCCTCTTCTTCCCCAAATTCTCTCTTTCATGTGTCACTATCTCTCTCACAAAAACTGAAATTGGACACCAACTTCTTTATCAAATCAAGAGAAACTGTAATTTGGAAGTCCAATTCCATCGCTCGAGCTGGTTTGATTTCGGCTAAAAGCACAATTGGTGGGAGGCCTAGAGTGCACGCTAGCTACATGAACCTGGTTGATACTCCCGCAAGGTGAAGTTGCTTTTGAGCTGGTAGCTTGGCGAATCGAGTCAACGTATCCCATCTTTTAAGCTGGTAGTTTGAGGGAGCTGTCAAACTCACGAGTGAATGTACATAGCAACTGGGGGCACTTGTCAGGAGACAGTGAAAATTGCCCGAGATTTCTCTTTTTCACCGACTTGAATAGACTTTCTTTTTACTAATGTTGAAAAGATCTGGACACCTTTTGTGACTGTAATAACAATGTATCATCAGATCATGGTTCGACTTACAAATTGGTTGCACTTCTCGAATTTATCAACAATACAAATCAACTCCGATTTAGCTGAAATTCTTAACAGTATGTCAACAATGCAAAAGTCTGTCCTTGATTAACCATTGCTTCACAACACTTCTTTGAGCGGACTCCATGGTATAGATTAATACAGGTAACTAAAGTATAGATCAATAGGCACAGGAAGAGACATAGAACCTGAAGCAAATGCGGCAAGCTGCAAGCAGTTGTCGATCTGCAGGCAACCACTGAAATCAATACACACATGAGTCGAATCAGCACAATTCGATGCACTTCCAAAATAGCCCACCAGCTAAATACCCGTGCGTTGCTACGGGGTAAAATGTTATAATCCGCATTCAACCAAACCATAGCAAATATTTACACTATGAAGTTTTTTGTTAGCATGATTTGGAAGAGGAAACCCCTGCAGTATCAAGCATGAACCAGTAATTAGATAGATGGTCTTTGACTGATCATTAGAATTCATGAGGCTAATAAGAGCTGCACCTCAACTCACTATTTTTAGGGAAAAAACATACACACAAATTCCATGTGACTGGATGTTTTTCCACAATGTATTTTCCTTCACGAGAAGTGAGAACAACCAATGGTACATGTAAAATAAAGAATCGGATCTGAATAAATAAGTGCGACAGTGTATGAGAGCTGGCTAGCTCATATGCAAGTTTCCATCGGTTAGCTAGCTCGGTCGATTAGCTAATCACTAAATCCGAGCTGGTGCTCTCGCAGACCCCGGATGCTTTAACCTGTTCTCGCGCCGCCGTCAACCCCCTGCTCGTGCCGTGGTCAAGCCCCCACTGGCGGCTCCCTCCTCGCGACCGAGCAGCGCCCCCTGCGGCTTGATTGCGGGCTGAACCTCTCAGTGCTATATAACACCGTGCGGGGATACAAAGATCCATGGGTGCACGAGCAGAGCATGTGAGATACGATTAACTCAGGTACTATCATGTGATGGGGGAGATTCGGTGTGCTAGCTAGTTCACTTGCAACGCTAATTGGAATGGATCGCGGCGACGTGTAATAGAACAGGGATGACGTGATTCGAACCTTGCGATGAGCTGACGATGGGGGAGTAGAGGAGGAGCAGCGGCAGCATCAGCCGCCACGGCCGGCGCGCCATCTCCGCCCGACCGTCCGTCGACCACAGCCCGCCGCCCGCCGCCGGGAGAATGAGACCGGTCCGGTGGCTCCTCGGGACGGAAGACCTCGCCGGCGTGATAAGTTCGGCCACGAGATTTGATTTGATTTCGCGTACCGAACGCCTCTACTTCCCGTGCCCCCTGTGAGGACGGCGGCTCGATTCCGGCTGCGCCACGCATGAGCGCGTGACGGCGTTCAGACGGAAGGGAACGGGGCGGCCGGAGGAGAAGGACACGGCCGGGAGGTTGGACAGGGGATGGGATGGAGCCGGCTGCGCCGCGGCCGTCCCCGACGCTACCTGGTGTCCCGCTCTGCTCGCCTCCCCGGCCTATTTAGTCGGCTCGTAAAAAACAAAAGAAAACGTTTCGCGTAGCTCAACACGGGGCAGCTCAACACGGGAGGGACAATCTAGATCGTTGATCTGATATCGAACGACACAAATTTAATGTATCCGATCAAGTTTGCTCTTTTAATAGTAGTGTAGAATCCCAGAAACAAAACTAACAAACTACTCTCTTGTTACAGCAAGAGGACTCAAAGAAAATCTCAAACAAAAACAACCGGGTTGCCTCCCGTAAAGCGCTTTCTTTATAGCCATATAGCTAGGCTTACTTACTTGATAATCAAAGGGGACGTAGCTTATGAGGGAGCTTGAACCTTTGTGTGTCCCTCTTCCTTGGGAAGTGTTCCATGCTCTTCTTATGTGGAAACTGAAAATTCACATTCTCTTTCTTTGAATCAATAATGGCACCTGTAGTACGAAGAAAAGGTCTTACCAAAATAATAGGACTAGAGGTTTTATTCCCCATGTCCATGATTAGAAAATCAACAGGCACAAAAGTCATGTGTAACTCTACCATGACATCACTTACTTTTCCTAGAGCATATCTAATGGAATCATCAGCAAGTGCAAGTTCAATAGAGCATTTCTCAATATTTTTAAGTTCAAGGACATCATATAGTTCTTTAGATAATATAGAGACACTAGATCCTAGATCTAAAATGGCATGGTGTGTCTCTTTTCCAATGGTTACTAGTACCTTAGGGATCCAGATATCCCCAAGCTTAGGTGGTATCATAACTTCTTGATTGTACCTAGCAATCTTTTCTTTTAAGACATGATTAGCAATATAGGAACCAAAACCAGCCTGGTTAATATTAACAGAAGGATCACTTGCAAATTTTTGTAAGATAGAAATTAATTCATGCAAGCTACACTTCTCTAAATCAACAAATGGTTCCTTAACTTCACTAAGCATTTTAACTTCCTCAACTTTTTTCTTTTTTAGATATAATGATGTTCTTTAATGAGGAAACTTCCTTAGTGAGTTGATCTACTCTTTCAAACAAAATATCATGTTTTTCGAATTTGGATATGAACTCCTTATTGAGCTCCTTTTGAGTAGATATAAATGATCTAATGGTGTTTTCCAAATCATTAGAAACATTACTACTAGTGGTATATTTGTTTGGAACATATGGGGGCTTATTATAAGAGTTATAATTGTTATTACCATACCCATTATTACCATAGTTCCTAATGAAGTTGACATCAACATTTTCAGGATTATTACCAACTAGTTCTTGCAAAGGCATATTTTCAAAATTTTGTTTATTAATAAAAGCAAGAATGGTGTCCATTTTAGATGACAAATCATTTGTTTCTTCTATAGAGTTCACTTTCTTAGATGTACTAGGTGCTCTATCAGTATGCCATTGACTATAATTTTGCAAGATACTTTCCAAAATGTTCTTAGCTTCTAATATAGTTTTTTCCATGAAAGCACCTCCAGCAGCTGAATCAAGTATATTTCTAGACATGTAATTTAGACCATTGTAAAAAGAGTGTAAAATGGTCCATTCATTAACCCCATGTGATGGACAAGTTCTAAGCATGATTTTAATCCTATCCCAAGCCATGGCAACATGTTCATTTTCATTTTGCCTAAAAGAGAGGATATTGTTTCTATTTTGCAGTATTTTAACAGGGGATAATATTTCTTAATGAAAGCTTCTTTTAAATCATCCCAAGAATTAATACTACCAGTAGGTAATGAATGTAGCCACTCTTTAGCTTTTCCTCTAAGTGAGAAAGGAAATAACTTCAGTTTTAAGACATTACTTTCAACATTTTTAAACTTTTGCATGTCACAGATTTCAATAAAATCATGAAGATGCATAGAGGCATCCTCAACAGCACAACCACCAAATTGTTCCCTAGTTATCAAGTTTAACAAACTAGGACTAACTTCATAGCTCTCAGCAGTAATCTCAGGTGTGGTGATAGGCTTAGCAATAAATTGATCATTAGGAGTGTTTGTGTAGTCACACAATTTAGTTCTATCTCCCATTTCAACAAGTTTTTATGTGTTTTTAATTTTTTATGCAAAACTGAAAGTAAAATGACACTAATGCAACTTGAAATAACAAATGCAACACAAAAATGCAAAACTGAATATAAATATGCAAACCGAAATATAAAGATGATATGCAAGACAAGAACAAAACAAAATAAAATGATTGTAGGTAAAGATGGATAAGATGATGCTCACGTAGGTGCAACCTCCCCAAGCTTAGGTTGTTACACAAGCTGGTGATGAAGTTGACTTGATGTGAGAGATCCTTGGATAAACCTTTCAGCTATGGTTCCCCGGCAACGGCGCCAGAAAACGTCTTGATGGCCCTTCACGTAGTTACCCCACAATGGCGCCAGAAAACAGTTGCTAGCCCCTTCGCGTGGTACCTGCGTGAAAAGTAAATAGGTTAGGTTGAGACTCCAAGTGCAGAGTGTATGTAGTAGTGGAAGTCAGTTTTCCCCACGAGGGGTGACTCGAGGGTTTAATATCGAACTCTCGGGGAACCAGTATTTCAGGTGTTATCTCCTTATCCTTCTCTTGAGAACCTGCAACAAAATAAATTGTTTTGTGCCCTCAACCTCACCAAGTGGTTGTCAAGCACAAGGTGTGAGAATGATAATAAAATAAATATGCAAACAGTAGTAAATATGCAATGATGGTAAAATAAATATGCAATGATGGTGGAAACAATGGTAAATGATATTTTTGGTTTTTTAATAATGTATGCAAGATGTGATAGTGTTTTTGTATTTTCGGAATTAAAAATGGCAGCAAACAAAAGTGGTGATAAAAGTGTTGGAAAGGTGTTTCTTATGATTAAAAATGGACCGGGGTTCATGGTTTCACAAATGCACTCTCTCTTGATAACGTGGTAGACAATGGAACACTAAAATTAACATGAAAGATGGCAAGACATGGTTTGACAAGTTATTAATAATATGGGCATCACGTCCTAACATAGAGATCTCAAGTATAAGTTGTTCTCTCTCTTATGCTCCACCAAGATGCGAACTAAATCATAACACCTTAGTAATTAAGATAAATCAGAGCATAGCAATAAGTTCAATGACATGAAGTTAAAATAAGAACATGCTAGATCTAGTCATGGAGGTAGTGGCCAAGGTCACATCCACTCTCCGGTAGCATGGTATTTTTGTTTATCCCTAGTGAGGCAACAAAGTAAGGTAGAAAACCCAAGTGGATCGCAGAACTATCTGTCACGTTCACTGCACTAGCCACCCCCCGTTACTCCAACTAATGCACACGTTCCCCCTCACATGCTCTCATAAACATGCTTGATCATGACAAGTAAATAAGAACGGGGTACATAATATGCATCTACTTTCATAACTGAAACAAAACCATTGCAATCTCAAACATGTATTAACTCATAATAAAGATCCACCACAAAGGAATTACATAGATGACCGTAATCATGTTCAGCAGCTCATACGGTACTAATTAGTGAAGCTCATAGAGAGGAGAGATACATAAGTTACTTCCACAAACCCATAGTCCAGGGGTGGACTACTCCCTCTTCATCATGGTGTCGGTGGAGATGTTGTTGGAGGAGAAGGAGACCACGCCGGCAGCGCCCCGCCGGAGTTTTCCCCCTCCAATCTTCAGCTCCAGGTCTCTGTTTCGTGGTTTCTGTGTTTCGGCGGCGCTCTCTTTCGCGAAAGCCCTGGGGGGGGGTCAATATATAGTCGTTTTTAGGTCAAGACGAAGCTTCGGGAAGAAGGATCGACAGCAGCGGAGGCCCGAGGGCCATTTTGGTGGGTCCCACGCGGTCAGGGAATCTGGCCGTGTGGGCCCACCTCTTTCGGCCTTCTGGTCTCCGTTTCTTCGTTTCCTTTGCGCCTACGTTTCGTTCCTTCCAAAAAAAGTGATCCCCGTAAAATCTCAGGTCATTATGACGTGATTTGGTCGCTGAAACATAAAAATATAGAAAAAGGGGTTTTCTGACAGTGCAGGGTTAATTCCAGAAAAATGAGGAAATTGTTAATTATCCCCAAAACTCAATATAAATCATGATATAACCCTTATATGATGCAAATAACATGGAATAACATGTAATAAAATGTAAAGTTCATATATGCATTTTACATGCATCACATGGATTCTCATAAATAACAAAAGATTTTTGAGTTTGCGTGTTACTATCATTTGTTGATGGTGAAGTTGGGAGATCCAACTCTTCCCCAAGCTTAGGTTGGAACACATCCATTTCAATCTCCTCTTCACATACTTCCGCTTCTAAGCTTATGTTTTCATCATCCTCTTGGGGTTGCACGGGCATCCCCAAGCTTAGGTTCTTATCCTCCTCTTCCTACAAAATGTTAGTGCTTTCCGTGGCAGCAAGAATTCTTTCTTTAACATAAACATTATCACTAAATTCTTTTTTGCAAATTTGGAGAATAATAGAAACTTGCCCTTTCATTTCACGAGCTACATGACTGGTTGCAAGAAATTTATCTAGAAGAGAGTCTATCTCATGGGCTCCAACATAAGCAATATATTTCTCAACTTGTTCTATATCAGGGCATAAACATTCATCTTAACGATAACAAGCAATTATATGATCACTATTATATTTGCATTGATAGTGGGAATGTTTAACAACTCTTCTATTGCAACAAGTTATACCATGTAACTCACAAAACTGATTAGCTATTTTGTGAAGAGCTTTAAGCAATTTACCCACTCTATTTCCCTCTTTGGTTGATTGATATTCAGAGTAGGCGTCATACTTTTAAAATAATCATTACCCATAGACATTCCAGAAAGTTTCTCCATAGCTTATCATACATATTAAAAACAACACTAGTTTTTATGGGTTTTTAATTTTTTACGCAAAACTGAAAATAAATATGCAAGACAATGACAAAACAAGATAAATTGCTTTGAAGGTAAAGATGGATAAGATGATGCTCACGTAGGTGCAACTTCCCCAAGCTTAGGTGTTAGCACAAGTTGGTGATGAAGTTGACTTGGTGAGATATCCTTGGATAAATCCGGCACCAGAAAACAGAGCTAGTGCAGGGAACCCTTGGATAAACCTTTCAGCAATGATTCCCCGGCAACGGCGCCAGAAAACAGTCTTGATGGCCCTTCACGTAGTTACCTGCGTGAAAAGTAAATGGGTTAGGTTGAGACTCCAAGTGCAGAGTGTGTAGTAAGTGGACGAGACGTGTTTTCCCACGAGGGTGACTCGAGGGTTTAATATCGAACTCTCGGGGAATCAGTAGTGAAGATTTATCTTTCCTATCCTTCTTTTGGTTACCTACAAAACAAAGTAAATGTTTTGGTCCTGAACCTCACCTAGTGGTTGTCAAGCACAAGGTGTGAGAATGATATCAAGATAATATGCAATGCAAACAAGAAATAAATATGCAATGGTGGTAAATAAATATGCAAGGATGGTGGTAGCAATGATAAATGATATTTTTGGATTTTATATGATGAATGCAAGATAGAAAAGTGTTTTGTATTTTCGGATTTTTAAATGGCAGAAAATGAAAAAGTGGTTGGGAAGGTGTTTCTTATGATTAAAAATGGACCGGGGTTCATCGTTTCAGAAATGCACTCTCTCTTTAATAAAGTGGTAGACAATGGAACACTAGAGTTAACATATGAGATTGACAAGTTATAATTATATGGGCATCACGTCCTAACATAGAGACCTTTTGGTTATTAGTCTCTCTTATACTCCACCAAGATGCGAACTAAATCATAACACCTCAGTAATTAAGATAAATAAGAGTATAGCAATAAGTATCATGACATGAAGTTAAAATAAGAACATGCTAGATCTAGTCATGGAGTAGTGGCAATGGTCACACCCACATCTCCGGTAGCATGGTATTTCTTTTTATCCCTAGTGAGGTAACAAAGTAAGGTAAAACACCCAAGTGGATCGCAGAACTTTCTCTCACGTTCACTGCACTAGCCACCCCCCCCCCCCCGTTTCTCCAACTAATGCACACGTTCCCCCTCACACGCTCTCATAAACATGCTTGATCATGACAAGTAAATAAGAACGGGGTACATAATATGCATCTACTTTCATAACTGAAACAAAACCATTGCAATCTCAAACATATATTAACTCATAAAAAGATCCACCACAAAGGTATTACATAGATGACCGTAATCATGTTCAGCAGCTCATACGGTACTAATTAGTGAAGCTCAAGAGAGAGAGATACATAAGTTACTTCCACAAACCCATAGTCCAGAGGTGGACTACTCCCTCTTCATCATGGAGATGGTGGAGAAGTCGTTGGAGAAGATGGAGACCACGCCGGCAGCGCCCCGCCGGAGTTTTCCCCCTCCAATCTGCAGCTCCAGGTCTCGGTTTCGGTGTTTCTGTGTTTCTGCGGCGCTCCTCCGGAGAACGTCGGGGGACTATTTTTATAGGCGTTTTTAGGTCAAAACGGAGTCGGTGGAGGAAAGATCGACGGCAGCGGAGCTCCGAGGCCCAAAAGGAGGGGCCCCACGCGGCCAGGTACAGGGGCCGCGTGGGCCCACCTATTTTGGCCCACGGGCCTCCTCTTGTTTGCTTCCTTCGCTCCCACGCTTTGTTCCTTCCAAAAAATGATGCTCGTAAATTTCCAGGTCATTTGGACGTCATTTGGGTCCCTGAAACATTAAAATATAGAAATAGGGTTTTCTGCCTGCGCAGGGTTAATTCCATAAAAAATAGGAAACATGTCAAATATTTCCAAAATCATTATAAAACAGTGATATAACCCTTATATGATGCAAATATGACTGGAATATAAGTAAAAATAATGCAAAGTTCATGTATGCATTTTACATGCATCACTCTGCCGCCCTTCCCAAGCTCATTCGTCGCCACCCCAGGAGTTATGTCGACCCCTCCTAAGCTCTTCCGTCTCGGGCAATCCAACATGGTGGAAGACTGAGGAAAAAGAACACCGTCAATGAAAAATGTGTCCCTGGAAGATGACAAATGAGGGTCATTCCTGGAGTTGGATTCAACTTTCGCCCCGCTATATTAATATAGCAACCACACCGATACAATCGAACCATACAGGAAGAAGGTGCAAGGAGAATGCTGGGGCAACAGCAGATACATGCCCAAAAAAAGGAAATGAAGACTAAGGCGAATTGACAAAACGAAAACGACCCGCCACCGGTGCGCCCTCTCCATCTTCTCCCACCACGATCCAGGCACTCCGAAGTGCTCCGTGCCAAGCAGCCCTATAGGAAGGGAAGCACCGTCGACACGGCGCTGCTACCCGGACCATAGGTCCTAGGGTTTCCCCCGGCACGCAGAGTACAGTGGGTAAGGGATTCCCACGACGTCCTCCAGGAAGGAATAGTGCCACACGCCGGTGGCACCACGTCATGGTCAGACAAGCTGATAGGGATTTCTCTCGACACCTATCCACAAGGGCACCCTGACACAAGGGAGTACCACCACCCAGCAACGCCATCCACCAACATGCGCCACGCCGATCTTGAGTCATCTTCATCCGTCGCTTCGTGATACCGGCAAGCGGCCTGAAAGGCGGCAACACAGTACAGCGTCGGGACGAGAACAACAGCCTCGCAGCCACGCGGGAGGTACCCACCTCCACCGCCGAGAGGCAGTCATCGACCGGACATAGCAGCGGGGGCACACCAGGCCCCAGCGGGGCCCGGCCGAGCCCGGATGGGCCCATAAAGCCCCTGCCGCCCTGCTGCAATAAGCAGGCCGCAACACCGCCGTCGCAGTCCTAGACATCGTCGTCCTCACCACCTCCAGAAAGCCCTGCCACAGCAGCAGCCGGCCCGCTCAGGCCCATCTGGGCCCGCCCGAGCCCATCTAGGGCCCGAGGCGCCCAGAACCGGGCCAAGCCAGCCGTCGGCGCGCTGCCGAAGAGCTCCGTCGGTCGTCACCGCCACCAGCACCACCCGGCCGCGCCGGACCAAGATCTTCCGAAGTACACCGCCGCCAAGGAGGGAGAGGCCCCGACCGGCCTCCATGGCGCGGGGAAGGGAGAGCCGCCGCCGCCGGCGTCGCCCGGGCTTCACCCGACGACCCCTGCCGGCGGCCGCCAGGGGGGGGGGGAGGAGATGGAGGAGGGGGCGCGGCGGCGCAGCTGGAGGCGCCCCGTCGCCCTCGGGGGGGGGGGGGGGGGGGGACAAGAGGGGGCGGGGTTGGGGAAAGGCCAGTTGGATTCAACTTTTGGGGGGCTCGAAAATAAGTGGCATTGCTCTAATACACTGAAAAAACAATGTTGCTAACTAATTGTTATTTATATTATTGAAAATAAACATGTGGTCTACTTAGCAGAGCACACCGATAAAGAAAGGTTATAGGGTGAACGATTGTGGCAAAGAAAGAAGTGTTCTGAAATGACACTAGATGCATGACGCCAAGCGGAGCTTGACACGTCCAGTCTTTTGAGCAATCAACTTTAGAGAATTAGACTCCATAGTTATCTATCCACCGGCCAACCTATCCTACAACCTAGTCCGGTATTGCAGAAGCACGTGGTACAACAAGAATCGGCAAAGGCAAAGCGAGAAATGTTTTGCTTTGGAGGCGAGGCAAGGAAAGCTTCTTTTACGGGGCTCGCTGTTTTCTCCAGGCACTCGGAGCGCACAATAAAAGGTTTCGCGGGAAAGAGAGAATTCAAAAGGAGTTTGCTTTGCTCGCCCATCACCACATGACTCTCTCCGAATAAGCTAGGTGCTGGTGCGGTAACCTGCATAAAAACAGTAGCGGTATTATGGCGACTTTTGGTTTTGGGATAGAGATAAGACGACGATCGAAATGCAACTTTGGTGGGGAAATTCAATGTACTCTCCGTTCCACATTAGATGTAGAATGCAGAGTGTGGTGTTTGTGCTGGGCGGGCGGTGGGCCGCTATGGGCGCTACCGACACAGCGGCGGCTGAGTCCGTGTTATTCATGTTCAAGCTAGTTTTAACAATACCATTATAACAGACTTGTAAGGTCGGGTGGTTTTCTGGTCCTCTGTAGATACTTGTGGATTCAAAAGCTTAAGAAAAGCATCACCCTATGCTGGTCAGAGAACAGCAGTAGATGCTATTCATACAGTAGCCCCGGCGTCGTCACTTGGAACGACGTTGCACGGCCGACGAGGAGCCGGCCTCGTGGTCATGCTTTCCTTCCTAATCCACTTGATCGGTATTGCGCCAGTCGGCGGTAGAGTCCGCGTGGGTGTTGGCGTCGGGGAGCGGAGTGGGAAAGTGGGATGGACGCAGATGGGCGTCCCCAACCCGGACGAGTGTCATTAAAAAGGACATGCGAGGGAGACAAGGGGGCGGTTGGAACGCTGGGATGCGCGGTTTATCTCTCTTCTTTGTGGGAATGCAAATCCAGCCCAATTTTTATGCTCAAAATGGATCCATGCGGATATGAAACGAACGTGAAACGCAAATGTGTCGCTACGTTGGGCGATCATTTCTGTCCACAGAGAGGGACGCGGGCCGATGAAATACGTTCTGGAGTTGGAGTCACCTTAACCCTTAACCTGCACAAAAGTAGCGGTATCATCAGTGGCGGAGCCACGTTGGGACCTGTGTGGTCAATTGACCACACATGATTTTTACAAATCCTATGTATACAAGCAAAAAATATTAATAACAAACTTTAAAAATACTCGCTCCGTCCCAAAATAATTGTCTTAGATTTACCAAAAAGTGGATGTATCCATTTTTTGGCTAACTTGAGACAATTTTTTTTTTTTTGAAAGGGAGCCGTGTACAGGATCAAGAAACTGAAGAACACTCACGCACGAACACAAGAACACAACACTCCACACCCGGCGATCCTAGCACCACCACGCACACCACACACCCGAGGGAGAAGCTCAGCCAAACCAGTTGTAGAGCCAATTATTTTGGAACGCAGTGAGTAGTAAAAACATATGTATTTAACATCACAGATTTGAAATGACATCGCATGTTTTGAATCCTGGCTTGGCCACTGGGTATCATGGCGACTTTTTGTTTTGGGATGGAGATAAGACAGACGATCGACATGCAACTTTGGTGGGGAAGAAACTCGATGTAGAATGCAACTTGTGGTGTTTGCGCTGGCGTGTCGTGTGTGCATGCATGCATACACGACGTAGTAGCTTTCACTGTTTTCCACAGCCTGTACTGAAACAAAGGCGATGGCAACCGGACGAGGCGTCAAATTTTTACGCCCTGCTTTTTCCGCTAGACTTTCAAGGATACCGATGCTGGTGGTAGAGAGGGACAGACTGGGCAGGCTTTTACGTGTGTCCGTAGGAGACCCTTCCAGCGGAGAAAAGAAATCGTAGCTGTGTACTGACCTATACCACAACTCTGACAACTCTGGAAGGTCAACTCGCCTCCGGCCGGTTACTGACGATTTTTCGTTTTTTCGAAATGGAAATATGTAAACATCACAGAACTAAGAACCGGGAATTCACTCGAATCAACTCCGATCTAAACTGGAATTTGGATTATTTGAGCTCGTTCCTCCCAACCACCCCCGAGTATGTCTCATACGGCACTGCCGTCCATTACTTCTGTTACAAGCCAGGGCAAGGAGGAGATCAACTCCTTGCATAAATAAGCTACGGTTCCACTAGAGGGTCTAAACTATCAAGTTGTCGTCGCCAAGTCAGGCCATGGGCCGCCTTGTCCTGTTGGGCCTTGTGTGTCTTGGTGTAGTAGCCTCTGGGTCGATGACGGGTGGGGCCGGGTCGCTGACAATCCTCTCCCCTTGAGAAGCTGCTTGACCCCAAGCAGGCGCCAAAGGAAAATGGCGATGAAGCGGCTCTAGGTCTTCCCAGGTTGCTTGAGCTTCAGTCCCTCCACTCCATTGTACCAATACTTGCGTGATCACACGACGTCCACGATGACGAAGGCGTTGTTGAAGAACCCGATCAGGTACCTAAAGTGGTCATCGAGAACAGATAACAGAGGCGATACCTGAATGCCAGAGCCAATGCATTGTTTCAGCTGCGAGACATGGAAAACTGGATGGATTCTACTTTCAACTTGGAGGCTCAACTTGTATGCCACTGCACCAACACGTTCAAGCACTTCATAAGGGCCAAAGAACTTGAATGCTAGCTTCTGGTTAGCACGCTTGGCAACTGAATTCTGAATATAAGGTTGCAAACGCAGGAACACCTTGTCACCAACTGAGAATGTTCTTTCGGTGCGATTCTTATCAGCTTGATCTTTCATGCGTTGCTGCATTCTCAACAAGTGTTGTCTCGCAGAAGCTAAGTGTCAAAAGTTGTAACACCAAAGTATCTAGGTTGCCTTCCATAAAGAAGCTCGAAAGGGGTTTTGCCTGTTGAAGAGTGCCAATTTGTGTTGTACGAGAATTCACACAAGGAGATCCACTTAGCCCAATGGTGCGGATGAGCACTTATAAAACAGCGCAAATAGCATTCAATCGACTGGTTCACTCTCTCGGTTTGCCCATCTGTCTCGGGGTGATTCGCAGTGCTTAGTTTCAATTGTATACATGTCGCACGAAAAATTGACTGCCAGAAATTGCTTGTAAATATCGGGTCTCGTTCACACACCAGTGATAGAGGCATACCATGCAACCGGTAAACATTTTCAACGAACAACTCTGCAACTTTGCTAGCCGTGTATGGATGCTTGAGTGGTATGAAGTGTGCATACTTAGTAAGCTTGTCCACAACAACCAAGAAACAGTTGAACTGGCGAAAAGTAGGCAATCCGTCGATGAAATCCATAGTAGCAACTTCCCAAGGATCAGATGGAATCGACAGTGGTTGCAATAAACCAGCAGGAGGTAATCTCTCAGGTTTAGCTTTCTGGCAAATGTGGCAATCACGCACATAATCACGAACCATCTGTTTTAATTGCGGCCACTTAAACAGGGCAACAATTTTTCTATATTTCACAGGAAATCCAGAATGGCCTCCTTGAGGACTGTCCTGGAAGGCTGAGATGATTTGTTGCCGCAATTTGTTGTCACTGCCAACCCAAATATGATCTTTGTGTCTCAGGACACCTTGCTTTAGAGAGAAAACATCACTACTTGCTGGATCAAGTGTAAGTTGTTGCAGCAGAGTTTTAGCTTGTTCATCATGTTTATAACTTTGGGATACATTAGACAACCAAGCTGGCTGAACAGTTGTTGTAATGAACAATTGAGAACTGGCAGGTGGCTTCCTGGAAAGAGCATCAGCTTCTGCATTGTTAATGCCCTTTTTGTATTCTATGGAGTACTGCAATCCCATCATTTTTGTCAGAGCTTTCTGTTGCCAATCAGTATGTAAACGTTGATCAGTGAGATGTGTCAGACTCTTGTGATCCGTGCGGATGGTGAACTCCCCAAGCTGCAAGTAAGGACGCCAATGTTGAACAGCTAGCAAGATAGCGAGATATTCTTTTTCATACACAGAGAGACCACGGTTTCGAGGGCCTAGGGAACGGCTGACAAAGCTATAGGATGTCCTTGCTGAGAAAGTACGGCTTCAATTCCAACATCGCAAGCATCTGTATCAATTATGAATTGCTGGGAGAAATTTGGCAATGCCAATACCGGCGATGAGATCAGTGCTTTCTTAAGGACCTGGAATGCCTCTTCTGTTTCAGACGTCCACACGAACAATGATCCTTTCTTTAGTAATGCAGTCAGAGGTTGGCACAAGATGGCATAGTGAGCAATAAACTTGCGATAATAACCAGTAATGCCTAAGATACTCCTCAATTCCTTCAGGTTTGTTGGTGAAGGCCAATCTCGGATAGTTTGTATTTTACTGTCATCAGTAGAAACCCCTTCAGATGATATAACATGACCAAGGTAAGCAATCTTCTGTTGGGCAAATTCACATTTCCATAGCTTGACTTGCCACTTGTCCTTGTGAAGGATTTCTAACACTGCTGCCAAGTGTTGAACATGTTCTTCATAAGAGGCACTATAAATTAGAATATCATCAAAGAATACAAGAGCAAATTTCCGTAGGACAGGTGCCAAAGTAGCATTCATTGCATGTTGAAAGGTAGCGGGGGCCCAGTCAAGCCAAACGCCATAACCTTGAACTCATAGTGAACATTGTGTGTCTGAAATGATGTCTTATGTTCTTCTCCAGGGGCCAGCCGAATCTGATGATATCCTGCTTTCAAATCCAATTTGGAAAACCAGCTAGAACCAGATAACTCATCAAGAAGTTCATCTATGACCGGTAGGGGATACTTCCCTTTGAATGTGAGAGCATTTAAATTGCGAAAGTCTATGACTGGCTCCATGTTCTGTCTCTCTTCTTAACCATCAACACGGGTGCACTGAAAGCACTGTTGCTGTGAGTTATCACACCTTGTTCCAACATCTCAGCGATCTATTTTTCAATTTCATCCTTGAGTTCTGGAGCTACTCGATAAGGTCTAACAGACACTGGTCTTGCGCCTGGCAACAAGGGTATCTGATGGTCATATTGGCGTCGAGGAGGCAACCCTGTGGGAGCATCAAACACAGGTTTGTATTTGTCAAGGACAGCTTGAATTTCAGCTGGTATTGGCAGAGGCTCCTTATCATGTTCCTGGAGCAATTGCAACTCTTTCAAGTCATGCGTACACTGGTTTGTCGCCTCACCATGTAGAACAATTTGCTTCCCATTGTATTTGAAGGCTATCCAACCTTGTTCCCAATGAGTCAACATTGGACTGTGTTTGCCTAGCCAATCCAGACCAATGATGCCATCATAACTTGCTAAATCCAAAATGCGAAAATTATCACCAAATTGAGTTCCATCTGCTTGCCAATTCAGGGCAGGAAAGAAAGAACTGCTCTGTAACAGTGCACCACCAGCGATCTGAACGGACATAGTGTTGGACAGTGGTTGAGCACCTTGTAACTGTTGAGCCACTTGCTGGTCAATGAAACAGGAAGAACTACGTGAATCTACAAGGAACGGGAGCGAATGGCCTTGTATATGCACACGGAGTTTCATAGTTCGAGGAACAATTTCTATCGGTGACAGGGCTGCTACAGACAACATGAATGATTGTTGTTTTTGTAGTTGAGGCGAGGTTGGTTGGTCAGTTTCAGAGGCATCACTTTCACTGCCTTCAGTCATTTGCATACATTCCATCATTTCCTGTACCACGTGCAATGAAATGGAAGTCTTACATTGATGCTCCTTACCATATTTCTCACCATAAGTGAAACAGAGACCTTTAGCTCGACGGTAAGCCTTAAGATTGGTCCATCTTTCATCAGAGGCACTCCTATTGCCTTCTGCAGCTCGCTTTTCTTTTACTGTTCTTGAAACCCACTTGTTCGGAGGAGGTGGTGGTAATGGTGGCAATGACAGGGAACGTCTCTGCAGTAGTGTGGATTGCACAGGACTACCAACTGGAGTATGACATTCTCCCAATTCCTCATGCAAAAGTGCTAGAGTATAAGCTGTATCTAGGTCCTTCGGTTGCTGAATTGCGACCATCACACGGACTGCAGATAGTAGGCCGTCAAGAAACCTTGTAACATAGTGCACTGGATCTGGTTTTGTCTGGTAGACTGCAATCTGATCAACCAACTCAGAAAATTTCTGCACATAGTCTTCTACTGTTGATGTTTGATAGATGTGGAACAGTTTCCTGACAAGCACTTGGTGTTGATTCCGACCAAAACGCACCTGCACTGCTGCTGTAAATTCAGTCCAGGACGGCTGAGGGTTCTGCTCCAGATATGCTTCCAACCAAGTTGCTGCTGCACCAGTGAATAGAGAAGAGCCATACGAAACTTGCAGGTGAGCTTGAGTTTGCCAGCGCCTGAAATACTCTTCGCTTCTGCGTTGCCACAACTTCGGGTTGGCTCCATCAAACGGTGGCAGATCGACACGTGGGCCATGATATGATGTATCATTATGGTGGGATTGAACTGCTGTGTACTGGATGAAGGAAGGAATTGCCGATCGAGGTTGTTACCTTTGATCGGAGGAGACAGGGAATTATCCCATGACTTCCTTTCGTGTTCGATGCGATGCCCATTAGGGCCGACGGTGCCGCCCCCAGCGCCTTGTTCAGGCGGGTGAGTGGTGCGTTGCGTCTCCGCTATGGAGTCCAGATGCGGAATTTGCCGCACGGCGTCCGTCAGGGTCTCAATCTCCGCACTGAGAGAGGACTTGACCGCTTCGAGGTCTTCACCGATGGACTTCTTCACCGCTTCCAGATCTGAGGTCACAGAGGACTGGATGGCTTCGACCAAAGTGCTCACCTCCTTGATCTGCTTGTCGGTGTCCGTGACAAACTTGCGGACAGCGTCGAGCGTCTCCTTCTTGTACACGATGAAGCGGGACTCGTACTCCTCCGTGGTCTTCGCCATGAGGAGATCGTAGATCGCCTTCGACTCGGGTGGAAGATCTTCCATGGCTTGCGAGCGAGAGCGAGACGAAAATCTCGTCGGATAATTGTGGTGGGGAAAATCCAGATCGGGGATCTAAACCTAGCTCTGATTACCAATTGTAAACATCACAGAACTAAGAACCAGGAATTCACTCGAATCAACTCCGATCTAAACTGGAATTTGGATTATTTGAGCTCGTTCCTCCCAACCACCCCTGAGCATGTCTCATACGGCACTGCCGTCCATTACTTCTATTACAAGCCAGGGCAAGGAGGAGATCAACTCCTTGCTGATATAAGCTACGGTTCCACTAGAGGGCCTAAACTAACCAGTTGTCGTCGCCAAGCCAGCCCGTGGGCCGCCTTGTCCTGCTGGGCCTTGTGTGTCTTGGTGTAGTAGCCTCTGGGTCGATGACGGGTGGGGCCGGGTCACTGACAAAATAACTGTACATCTAGGAGCATCTCCACTCCTGGCCTCAATACACCGTCTGTCAACGGCGTCGGACAAGCGCTATTTTAGAAGGTTGTGTTTTGGTGGCGCATCTTCTCAGTCGCGCCCTCAATACATTTACTTTAAACTGAAAAACTTTGAATCTGGTCCAACCTCATCAAATTACAAATAATTTATTAAATCTTCCCAAACATTATATAAAATAAAAAACTTTACATTAAAACATAAACTACTAGACGGTGGAGGCGGTGGTGCCCTAATCTACTCGGAGGTTATATCGATCACCAACAAACCCTGGGGAGCCGCAGTGCAGGTGGCGGCGTTGGAGGTGGAACCAAGGATGCTTCAATTGTGGCATGCATGCCGGGCCACCCTGTGGACTGCTGCATCTCGTACTCTTCCTCTGGGGGCGGGCCGCGGAGCATCTCACCAGGGAGCTGTCGGAACATCTTGTCGAAGTTATGCGCCACGTCGGAGTCAGAGGAGTGCACGGGGGAGAGGAAGTCGCGCGCCGAGAAACACCCCTCCGCAGGCACTCTCGGAGTTAGAGGAGTGAAATTTACCCGTCGAACGAGTGAGTAGTACTGATTTATATATTAGCCATCGTGTCCCCATCCTTGCGTGTTTGATCAGGCGGTTTTGAATGGCCTTGGAGAATCTCCACCCGCACCCCCGGAAATTTGTCCAACATGTCTCAACTTGTGTCAGGTTTGGAGGGTGCTTGACACATGTCCGACAAATGAGGGTGCTTTGGGGGTGCCGGTTGATGCTCTTACACATCGGTTATCCAGGAGCAATAAAGTAGCAGTTGAGAGTTTGATCAGATTTGAGCTCCAGTAATATTTGCTACTCCCATGACCACGTCTTCCTTTGAATAACACACCCATGAATATTCTCATTTCTTGTGGTACACGAAAATATACAGAAACATGGCCAACGACAAGATGCTAATTGCCTTCACGACATACGCTAACGGCTAACCTCCTCGCAACTCTTCCACGTTTGCTTTCGCTTGCTTCTTCAGTTGTTCAACCTTGTTCCTCTCCTCGAACGGGGTTGCAGTAGAGCAGGAACTTGATGCACTAAAGGCGCTTGCTTGGGCGCTCTCGACGGCGTCCACGAAGCTCCGGTGACCGGCGGTTCCTAGCGCTTCCTTAGGCCTCGCCGGCGCCGCTGGCTGGGATGGCTTCCTCCCCAGGCGGGACGACGGAGGCCGAATCCCTCCGGGGGCGGCGGTGGGCGGACATCGCCGACGAGCTCGATGAAGCGGACGCGGTAGAGGCGGAGTTGGCGGCGCGGTGTACTCCTCCGGCGTCCCCGAGGCGGAGTTGACGGCGCGCCGGTTGCAGCCACGGGTGGCTGGCCCTCGCCGGAGGGTTGCTTTGCTAGCGCGACGGCCACCGGTGACGGCGCCATGCGCGAGGGGGCTGTCGGGGTTGGGTCCCTCACCGTTAAGCAGGGAACGCTCGCCTCGGGTAGGCGCCACGGATGTGGCCTTGGGGAGGCGCCCTGAGGTCATGTCGGTGCTGGGTGCCACGCGGTGCACGGTGGACTCGGCGGCGCAGGCGGCGCGCCGGGTCTTGCCGTCGCCTGCGGCGGCGCCCTACCCTGGCGATCGTCCCAGCGAGACAGGGGTGGGGCAGCCAAAACCTAGGCCCAGTGGGCCGGTTCTGCCAGCCTAGCCCACTCTCGAATGGCGCAGGCCGGTCGCGTGGACATAGTCTCTTAGCTGGCGGGCCGGGAATCGTGGCCCAGCGCGGCCCACTAAACCGTGGCTCTGGATCCGTAAGGGATCCAGGGACCTAACCCTAGCGACTCCTGCTTCCACTCGGTCAGTTCGAAAACATCACGCTTCCGCACGTATCATCATCCCCACGCTGCCGCCGCCATGCAACCTCTCCTACGCCGTCGCCATCGCCATGAAGAGGTCCCGGCCTGACGAGGAGGATGACGACGTCCATCCCCGAAGGCAGGCGCGGTCTCCTTCTCCACCCGCGGCGCCGCACCGCAACCGCTCGCCGACCGCTCGCCATTACCAGCCGTCGGGTCAGAAGACGGCCCCACCAGCTCACCGGTCGCCTGTTCGACGTGACGGCCACGCCTCGGACCATCATCGCTACTCCCCCCCCCCCCGCCCCTCGGACGTTCCCTCCTGTCGGGCTTCGTCGCCGACGCGGTCGCCGTGCGGCCCGTCGCCGGACAGCCAATGCAGGAAGGCGACGCTGCGCTGGGGGCTGGTGCAGCGTCCTACGGCCCACACCCAGTACCCTAAGCGCCGGTTGGAGAAGGAGCCACGGTGGGAGACAGGTTCGTGGCGCGACAATTGGTCGCGTCACCCGCAGGCTTGTTACTCACCTCCACACTCACGGTCGGCTGTTGCTGCTAGTGCACCGGCAAAGAAGAAGCCCAAGAAGAAGAAGAGGAAGACTAAGCCATTGGCTAGGGGAGGTGCGGGAGGGAACCAGAGTGGGCTCCCAACCGCACCGACGCCCAATATCCTGGCGAGAGCCTAGAGTGACATATCCTAGGTGGGGATGGTTGCAACCCGACCTCAGGCGGAGGGAGGGACGAGGTCTCCGTCGTGGCACACGTGCTTCAACTGTGGGGTTGTTGGACACTTCCGTGCCAAGTGCACCCTGCCTGAGAGTTGCCTGCTGATGGTCCGAAGAGCAAGGCCTTGATACCTGCAAAAGTAAACGGGATTAGGTTGAGACTCCAAGTGCAGAGTGTATAGTAAGTGGAACACAGTTTTCCCCACGAGGGGTGACTCGAGGGTTTAATATCGAACTCTCGGGGAATCTGAAGTGGTAGATTTATCTTCTTATCCTTCTTTTGGTTACCTACAAAACAATGTTAGATGTTTTGGTCCTCAACCTCACCTGTGGTTGTCAAGCACAAGGTGTAAGAATGATATCAGGATAGTTATGCAATGCAAACAAGAAATAAATATGCAATGATGGTGGATGCAATGGTAAATGATATTTTTGGGTTTTTGAATGATGTATGCAAGATGAAAAGTATTTTTGTATTTTCGGATTTAATGATGGCTGAAAATAGAAAAGTGGTATATGGTGTTGGAAAGGTGTTTCTTATGATTAAAAATGGACTGGGGTTCATGGTTTCACAAATGCACTCTCTCTTTATCTCCGTTTTGGTGTTTCTGTGTTTGTGCGGCGCTCCTTCCAGAGAACGTCGGGGGACCTTTTATATAGGCGTTTTTAGGTCAAGACGATGTCGGTGGAGCAAAGATCGACGGCAACGGAGCCACGAGGCCCAAATGGGTGGGTCCCACGCGGCTACAGTACCTGGCCGCGTGGGCCCCCCTCGTTTGGCCCTCGAGCCTCCGTTTGCTCGCTTCCTTCGCCCACAGGTCTTCTTCCTTCCAAATATTGACGCCCGTAAATTTCCAGGTGATTTCGTTGACGTTTGGGTCCCTGAAACATTAAAATAAGAAAACGGGGTTTTCTGCCTGTGCAGGGTTAATTCCATAAAAATAAGAAATAAATGAATATTCCCAAGAATCATTATAAAACATTGATATAACCCTTATATGACGCAAATATGATTGGGAAAAGGATGTTTGATTTGATTTTTAATGATACATATAGTTGCATGATTCATGAGCTTATTTATGAGTAATAGTTTGCAAATTCTTTTTGTAGAGGTATCACTTATTCATGTTTTGGTGCTGATTGTTATATTACTTAGTTTAACATGGATTAGTTAGTTCTATGGACACTCATGCATGCATCTAGATGGTCAACTTTCTCCTTTTGCTAGCCCAAAAAACTCCAACAAGCAAAAACTTGTTTCCAACACCTTCAACCAAAGTTATTCCAGTGAGTCCACCATATCTACCTATTGGCTTTATGCTATTCCGAGTATGTTTAACATGTTGTTTGTGTTATCTTACCTCTGAATGAAAATGTTTATGTTATTGATTGCAATGGAAAAAAACTGGTTATATAGCTCTCACGAAATTGATGCACAATGTTCTTTTATTTGCATAATGAAACTTGACCCATTGTGATTAAGATTATGATGTTTGTGGTTTGATGAATGTTTTGGGTTGGAAGTTAGTCCATATGTGCTGTCACATGGCAAGTTTTCAACACGCTCTTCATCTCATTTAGTTGATATCATGTGCTTTTGTCTATGGATGCTTATCATGTTGAAATAAATGTGGAAATAGAGTGAGTTTACATGAGTTTGTGTAAATGGTTAGAGAGACGCCTGGGCCGCTAATCTAAGCCATGCATCATTCATGGTGGAAATTTACTTACATACTATGGTGAACCTTCTGTGATACACCTCGCAATAAAAAACTATTCCAAATGGTAAATAAAAAGGGTGTTGAGATTGTTCATTTTGTTTGTTTGTCTTGTCATTTTGATATGGGCTTGTTCCATATCTTGGGACAAGAGGTACCCCAGTTGACGCTCTTGATGATACTATTATGCTTACAATGATATTTAATTGAACTTGCTTTGTTTCCCAAGTTGAGTAACACATGGTGTAAGTACTTGTAGTCAAGGGGCATGAGACATTCAACCCATTCTTTATCAAGCACACTACTCATATTTGCTTTCACTTTAACCTTAATCATTCAAGATGCTATGATAGGGGCAATGAGAGCTTGACACCAATGAATACCTTATTGCAATCATTAACTTAAGTAGAAGAGTTTGGAAGTTGGATGAAACTTATGCATGCTTTTCCTCTACTCACATATACATCTTTCCAAAGTGTACACCTATCATATTCAGGTTTTCATCTACACTCTATGACCATTGTAGGATGTTCTACTTATCATTATGCATACATGTGTTCCATATTACTTGCTACTATGTTACACTTTGTGAACTATCAATGAACATCCTTGTCTTGAATACTTGATATCACTTCATAAACTATCTTGCATATTGCTACTCCTTTTAAGAGTGAATCATTTGACTATATGTAGCAATAGTAATCATCTTTCATATTCATTGTTAAGTATTAAATTGCAAAGTCCATGTTAGTTTTATCATCTTCATACTCGAGGATGAGCATGGATTAAGCTTGGGGATGTTGATGCATGTAAAATGCATACATGAACTTTGCACTTTAATTGCTTATATTTCCAATCTTATAAAAGCATCCAACATATTTCAACCCATATTTCCAGTAGCTCTCTCATATATAAATGATAGTGTGGTGGTCTCTCAAGACTCAAACAAAAACAAAAACGACGCTCCAAGTTTATGCGATAAAGTGTTTCGATCGAAAAACAGAAGTTGGACGTGTGCAAACCGAGAGTGTGTAGGTCCAGCGGGGTTGTCTTCACATCCCCAAGCTTATAGTCTTCACCATCCTTGGATAGCTCTTGGTGCATCTCCTCCAATCCCAGTGAAAAAACTTCAAAACACCGTTTCTCCCATCTCTTTTCTGTGGGGTGCATTAATAGTGATAAACAAATAGGTTACTTGCTGCATATAATCCTTGAACAAAAATTCTTATGACATGTCCAGAAAGTATATAATGTTGTATGCCTACTCATAAACTCAATTGGATCAAAAAGATTCAACTTAAAATCTCAAAGCATGCATCAAACAAAATGGGACAGAATCTGTCCAAAAAAACAGCAGCAGCAAAACGTATTTTTCTACCCTACCAAACTTTCTCAAAAAATTCCGAAACAATTCATGCATACAGAAGATGAAAAGTTGAAACTACAGTTCAAATATGAGCTTATTCAGAGTTACATAATAAGAATTAAAAATCATACCGTGCACTGACTCGTGCAGGAATAAAATCTCCGAACGCTATAAGCAACTTTTTCAAACCAAAAAGGGTAAAACTTGGCACTTTATTGAAAACTCCAGAACCTAAAATATAAACAAAGTCTCTTGGTACAGCAAGAGGACACAAAGAAAATCACACATAAAAATAACCAGGTTGCCTCCCGCAAAGCGCTTTCTTTATAGCCATATAGCTAGGCTTCTTACTTGTTGTTTTATTGTGGACGAAGCTCATGAGGGAGCTTGAACTTTGGTGGTTCCCTCTTCCTTGGGAAGTGTTCCATGCACTTCTTGTGTGGAAACTGAAACTTTACATTCCCTTCCTTTGAATCAATGATAGCACCTGTGGTACGAAAAAAAGTTCTTCCAAGAATAATAGGACTAGAGGTTTACTCCCATGTCCATGATTAGAAAATCCACAGGCACAAAAGTCATGTGTAACTCTACCATAACATCACTTACTTTTCCCAAAGCATGTTTAATAGAGTCATCAGCAAGTGCTAGTTCAATAGAGCATTTTTCAAGATTTTTCAATTCAAGCACTTCATATAGTTCTTTAGAAAAAACAGAGACACTAGATCCTAGATCAAGTATGGCATGGTGTGTCTCTTTTCCAATAGTTACTAGTACCTTAGGTATCCACATATCCCCAAGCTTAGGTGGTATCATAGCCTCTTGGTTGTACCTAGCAATCTTTTCTTTCAAGACATGATTAGCAATATAAGAACCAAAACCTGCTTGGTTAGTGTTGATGGAAGGATCACTTGCAAATTTTTGTAAGATAGATATTAATTCATGTAAGCTACAATTTTCTAAGTCAAGCAAAGGATCCTTGACTTCATTAAACATTTTAACGTCCTCAATGTAACATCCCAAAATTATTATCAGGATTATATTCCAAAAATGAGAGCCAACAAAAACTTTTGTTGTTCATTGTATGTTAATTGCTTTTGTTACTTGAGAGGTTGTTCTTGCTGTTTGTGTGAGTGTTTGCTCTAATGAACACTAGTAAGAAAGAAAGAAAACAAAATATAAAATCAAAACAAGAAAAATAAAAGTGACAAGTTGTCACATGAAAATCTTCAAGTGACAAACCCAATTAATTTCAAACCAAAGTCAGTGGAGTTGTAATGTAAACACTCCCCATTTTGTTCCTACCACTTTCCCCTCTCAAATATTATTTTTGAACTAGTTTTGAAATTCTAAAATAAGAACAAATTGAAATAAATTCAAATAACATAAACAAAGTACTATAAAAGAAAATGTTTCAAAACATTTTATTATTTTATGCCAATTTTTGTGGAGCTTCTGTACATTATGGGAAGGCCCCACAAATTTTTGCAAATTTTTCTAAAATGTTTAAATGCACTAATTAAATCCTAGAAAACCTTCTGGATTTAACAGAAGGACTAAAACAGAAATAAAAAAAGAAGCAGAGAGGAGGCAGGGGGTTTCTGCAAAAACGTCATCCCCTACCTCTCTCCCTCGCCCCGACGTGCCGCCGTGTCGCCACCACCGTCGTCGCCGTTTCCGCGCTCCCCAGGCCCCCCTGGCCGCGCACCCCCTCTCCCCCGTGCCTCTGCAGCCGCGGCGCCGCAGAGGAGGGCAGTTACGCCGCCCCTCGCCTCGATTTCCCTCCACTGTCGCCGTGGCGAGCTCGCCGTCGTCGACCAAATTGGCCCAGCTCGCTGCTCCCCGACACGCCGCGCTTGGCCGAGATCTTCTAGAACACGTCCGGACCCCGGTGAACGCCTCGTCTCCACGTCCCTCGCACCGCCGCGTCGGATTGGGGAGAAATATCTCCGCCGTGTCGCCACGGACGTCGCCGTGCACTCCGTCCACCGTACGCCGCATCCCGCGCTATAAAGCCACCCCCGCACCCTCTGCGAACACCACACCACCCCACTCCCTCACTGACCCCTCTCAATTCGCCGTGCACCGCCAGGAGGGCGTGCTGTGCCGTAGCCACTGCCGCCGTCGAGGTCCGTCGTGGCCACGACGCCACACTGCCCCATTCTTCCCTCTTTGGCCTGCACTTACTTCCCTCTGCTTCACCGCACTCACCGCATCCTTTTTCCCTTTGATCAGTGCCCAGACGCGGCCGTGGAACCTCGCCGGAGCTGCTGTCCGTGGCCGAGGAAGACGGAGACCTCGCCGCCGACGAACCACTCCACCCCAGCAAGTGTAACTCGGCCAGAAGCTTCCACCTCACCACCGCCGTCGATCTGCATCATCTCCGCGACCTCCCGAGCCCTCTAGGTGAGAGATTCATCCACCTCGCCATCGCCGGCGCGGCAGCGCCGCTCGTTTTAGGTCGTCGCCGATGGCGACCTCCGTGAGCCGTTAGATCGAAGATCTACGGCCACGTACCGCTTCGTATTAAGTTAGACTGCCATGTGGGTCCCACTGTCATAATTTTAATCTTTTCCCTCGCGCGCGTACCGTTTCGCTGAGTCACTGACGGGTAGGACCCACCCGTCAGGGATTTCAACATTATCCACAACAGTGGATTTTTCTAATTTAAATTCTCTGAAATTCTCAGTACTGATGTCAACTTTGAAATTAAATATCTCGAGATTTAGGAATCCAAATAAATCAAACTCAACTGTTCTGGAAAGCTTGTGAAATTGGTTAACCAACACAATTGGTCTCATGTCATTTAATTAAATGAGTAAAAAGTATTATTGAAAATGCTACAGAAGGTTTAAATTCTAAACTTGTTTGTTTCTGATGCTCTGTTAGTCCAAATAATTCCAAACCAATTTTGCTAGCTTAGTACTGCCTTGTGTTAGCTCCCCTAATTTTGGTAGAATTAATTAAGTAGTATAAATTGTTAACTTTAAGATAAACCCTTCTGGACTAAAACAGACAAATATGTTTATTGGTTGATCCAAATGAGTTAGGACCAATTTTGTTAGCTCACATATATCCATGTTTAGTTACCCCTAAAAGGGTTTAATTTTTGGAACAATATAATTTAATTGGTAGCTAAAACTTGATTATTAAGCTACTGGATTCAATCCAATGTGTAGGGAGTTTGGTAACTCCAAATGATCCAATTCAAATTGGGTTGTATTCTACACATCAGTGGCTTTCTATAGAATTTTAGTTTGTATTTTTGTGACCAACAGAACTCAAGTTGTGGAATTAAACATGAATAACTAGTTCTGCCATAATTTAGAAGTAATAAAAAAAGTGTTTAATTCAATTTTGTTTGAAAATCAAATTGTGTGGTTTGATGTGTGCAGTAGCTAATTGTGATGTTGATGATGGTTATGTTGAGGTGATTGCTTGTATAGCTTAGTGATTGTTTGCATTGTTTGTTTGTTAATTAGACGAGAACGTTGTCGGATATATCGAGGAAGGAGAGTTTGCTGAATTTGAAGAACAAGAGCAAGATCACTTTGCCAAGCAAGGCAAGCTATTCTCTGAGCTTGCACTACCCACATATGCATCTACTTTCATAACATGTTTACTCTCAAAGCAAGATTTACAAAACCCATTTCAAAAATATATGGATATTATTTTGCCACCCTATGTAGTAGTTTATATAAAACTTTAGGATGGGAAAACAATGTTGTTTATTCAAAACTCCTTTGGAACTTCTTATGAGTTTATGAAATGCCGAGATGTCGGTGCTGTGTTGGAAAGGTGGAAAAATGGTGATGTTTATGAAAAATGCACAGTGTCCTAGTACTATGGAAACCAATCCTACCCTGTGCGACCACATTTACCACATATGGGAAAAGGCGTAGTCATGTAGTTTGCTCTTATTAGTATGGGATACCTCATCAACGGAGATGACTCTGTTATGCATGAGGGGATGGTCCGAGGATCTACCCCCTGACCGGGTCCTCACACAAGTTGGTGGGGAGGATAGAAGGTTCCACCATAAACCGCCGGACAAAACTATGAGTCCTCACACTTAGGGTTTCTGACGGGAAACCGGACTGGGTGTCGATGGAAAGTGTCATATGGGAAGGATCCTATACTAGCATGAGCAAATAAGAGGCTATGGCCGGCGGCTTACTTCGCATACACCTGGTATGGCGAGACGTGGCAGACACGATGAGTTGCCGGATGAATGTGGGTTAAAAGCGTGCTACCTCTACAGAGTGTTTAAAAACTATTCGAATAGCCGAGTCCTCGGATATGGACAATTGGGAGACTGTCCTAAGACCTTGTGCAAGTTTTAAAAAGGCTTTGAGTTTTTAAAGAAAAATGGAGTGGAGAATGTTTCCTACACCTATACCAACGGATCGGTATGAGGTGGTGGGATGAAAGTGGACCATGACGGGCTATGGTCGGGGAAAAGGAGAAGTTTTGGAAAAACAGATGAAAACGGGGACTTCTTTAAAAATAGTTATAAAACTCTTCTTACCTTTTCAATAAAGATATAGAGATGTTTTAAATAAGAAAAGTTGTCAACTAAAATAAAACTGGTGCATACTCATGTTGGGGTAGTTTGCGAGTACATTCAAATGTACTCATATTGGTTTCGTCCCTGGCTATTGTCCTAGCCAGACTACGAGGAGGAACACTACGCAGAGCAGGAATATGGCGACTTCTACGCCAACTAAGGATCTCCACAAGTCAGCTGCCTGTCGGGTTGTCATCATTAGAATGATGTCTACCGCGCCATAGCTTCCGCTAATATATTTGGTTTGGCCCATGAAGGCACCTATGTAAGAACTTGGTCTAAATGACCATTTATGTAAGACTTTCTATTCGGTACTGTAATGGATGTAAACTTTGGTATCCAATTCGGATTATGTGCAACGACAGACTGATCACGGGATCGTTGTGTTAAGCATAATCGGGTATTTCGGACAGCTAGTCCGGGGTCCCCACACTCAACTTCTTCCCAAGCAAGATTCTCATTCCTTTTCTTTAAAGCAAGATTCAAGGCTATTTGGAGGTCATCCTCCTCTTCAACATGATTCTTAATATCCCTATCTAAAGGTTCCAGCATAGAAGATATTCTTTCATTCAATTCCCTAGTCAACTTCTTTTTAGACTTGGCATAGTTCAATATTGTTTCCATTTTCAAAGAGATTCCAGAAAGAGTGTTATTTGTCTTTTTCATCCTAGACTTGGTATGAAGGATAAATGAATGCAACTCATTTTTAGTAGGATAGTCCTCCATATAAGTTTGTAGACATAAAGTTGACCTATCTGTCGGGGGAATACTTTCTGGATTAACCCGCGGCCCAGTGCGACTTAACTTACTCGCACGGACGAAGGCCCACTTGGGAGCAAGCCCAATATTGAACCGCCATAAGGGGAAAGATCTAGAAGACATATCCCGGAGGACGTGAAGACCAAGTAGTCTCCGAGTAGGCCTCTGTGGATGTATTCCTTATGGGGAAGTTTCCTTTTGTAACCTAGCGAGCCTCTGTGTATATAAAGAGGACTCGCAGGACTTAGAGCGGGTCAAGCTATCAAGCCCCAAACCCTAGCTCATACGGCGAGTACCAGATCGGATCGCCTCCATTGTAACACCTCGATTATCATATCAATACCAATCTAGGGTAGGCAGGAAGTAGGTCTTTTACCTCACATTGAGGGGGCCGAACCTGGGTAAATCTGTGTTGATCTTTGTTCCTGCGATCCCAAGCTCGGAGATGCTTGACTCGCATAATCCCACACCTACGAAGTCATCTATGACACCTGACGTGACAAACCCACGACAGTTGGCGCCCACCGTGGGGCCTGCGGTCAAGAGCGTCACGTTCCGCGCAGGATCCATGAAGGGAGCTGAAGATCTTGTTGTTGGCCGTATCATCACGGTCAATGGCACACCCCTCATCGACGATTCAAGCTGGGGGCCGGAAGCAGATTATTTGGAGACCGGCCACGTCATCCCGTTCGGATCCATCAACGTCTTCGTCGGCTTCATCGGTGGCAGGTCCGTTAGATCGGTCCAGGAAGGCGATTCAGTAGAAGAAGTCGCCGATGACGGGGAAGAATCCGTGGAAAGCATGGACTCGCAAGAGTTTGGGTCCATCATACCTGCCTTTGAAGAAAGTTGCTGGGGTTACCCACCAGAAATCACATCATCACCAGATCAAGAGATGGCACAAGTCGCGGTTTACATGGCCGGAGGAGCAGGTGCATCAGGAACTGCTGGAGAAACCGAGGCATCGGCACCCCCAAGCAACCCACTTCTTGTCCCTGTGTCAGCCACGAACGCCGCCCTCCGTGCAACAGAAATTGAGGCCGCCAGGGCCGAGCTCCTGTATGAGGTTCGAAGGATGGAAGAAGAGCGCCGCAGGCTCGATCAGATAAACCAAGGAATCCAACAGGAGCGGCAGAGAGTAGCCGCGCTGGCTGCGACTCAACAACAGGTTGACCCGCAAACACAGCTGCGCGCGACTCAACCAACAGTGGAAATCCCGCTCACTCCAGCCGCGGGGACGGGAATCCAGACGACTGCGGAAGGAAGGGTACCAACAAATCAAGAGACCCAGCAACAACCAAGGAGGTTTCACACCCCACAGGGCCATTACCAGAACCCTGTCGATAATATGTATGCTGCGGCTAATATCTTGACTCAGATGGTACCAACAGGCGATGACCCGGTCAATGCTGAGGCGCGGCGCGCGATTCAGATGCTAAGTACGGCAGTCCTGCAACAAGCCAATAGGGCGGAAGCCGAAGCACAGCTGCCCCTCGTACCAGCCAATCACAGGATTACAGCAGAAAGAAGCGTCCAGAGCAGGCCACCAGAGGACGTGTCAGGAGTCGCACAGAGGCAGCAGGAGCAAGTCGCAGAAGCGCAGGCGAATGCACCATTGATGCAAAAGCGGCCCGCAGATAACCCCGCAGGCGCGCCCACAGCCCTGTCCTCGCGACTCAAGGGACCGGCGTGTTTCACTGAGAGGATCAGATCGGAACCTTTTCCTGAAGATTTCAAAGGGCCACGCAAGGTGGCAAACTATAACGCCAGCATGGATCCAACCACTTGGCTCAACAATTACGAGATGGGCATGAGCATCCTAAACGCATCTGAAGAGATCTGCGCACGCTACCTAAACATGATGCTAGAAGGAGCAGCGCACATATGGCTGCAAAATTTGCCTCCCAACTCTATAAATACTTGGGAGGAACTGAAGGATGCCTTCGTTAAGAACTTCCAAGGAACTTGCAAGCGACTCTGCAATATAGAAGATTTAGAGCGTTGTGTCCAGAAGGAAGGCGAGTCAAGTCGCCATTGGATGAAAAGGGTGGCAGAAATAATACACTCCTCAGATAATATACCACCAAGCTCAGCCGTCCTGGTGATGGAGAAAAACTGCAAGTTTGAGCCGCTGATTCATAAGCTGGGTCGCATGAAGGATAAAGTCAAGAGCCTCAGCGAGGTGATGGCTGCGGCTAACAAATATGCCAGCTCAGATAAAACCAGAGACGCGTCAGACGGAGAAGAAGAGGAGGTTGCTGCAAAAGGAAAGAAAAACTCCAACAAGCCCCAGCAGCAGCAAACGAGCCACAACAACACGAGTCAAAACAAACGCAAAAGCGAAGATGGTCACTCAGGGCTCGTCGCCAATACGCGTGGAGGATTCAGAGGCCAGCGTGGAAGGGGTCGAGGATACGGCTCCCGTCCAATCAATATGCAAGAAGTTTTCAACCGGCCATGCGACCTTCATGCGACAGGTGATGGACGGCCAGCGGACCATACCAAGGCGCAATGCCATTATTACAAAAAGTGGAAAGAAGAGAGCCAACACAACGGGGGGAATTCCCATGAAGGAAACCCTAGTGCGGCTCATAACACAAATATTGGGCAGCACGGCGCGAGTAACCCCAGGCAGACGGGGCAGTATCACACAATAGTTATCGATACCTCCAAAAGAGAAGAGAAATTGAGCCGGAGAAGTCAGCAGGTGAACGCCGTGATACCACAACACCCGCTTGGTTAAGGTGGTCAGAATACGCGGTAACCTGGAGTCGCGACGACCACCCGCCACAGGTACGGGAACCTGGCAAGTTGGCACTGGTTGTGGCACCATACGTTGCAGGATACAAGCTGACCAAAGTGCTTATGGATGGAGGAAGCAGCATTAATATCTTGTACTACGATACTTTCCAGCGTCTAGGACTCAAGGATTCCAGCCTGCAGCCCACGTCAACAGTATTTCACGGCATTGTCCCAGGAAGGTCCGCACGGCCAGTGGGGAAAATAACCCTAGGGGTAACTTTTGGAACAGAAGAGAACTTTAGAAGTGAATTCCTAAGCTTCGAAGTGGTAAAATTCCAAAGCCCATATCACGCCTTGTTTGGAAGAACGGCCTTTGCTAAGTTTATGGCCAGGCCATGCTACGTGTACCTACAGTTGAAGATACCAGGACCAAAAGGGGTCATCACAGTGTACGGAGATAGAGAAAAAGCAATAGAATGTGAGAAAGGAGATGCGGCTTTCGCAGAATCCGCCTGTGCCGCGGAAGAGCTAAAAGGTTATAAGTCGCAGGTGGACCCAAACGATATGAGTGTGGTTACCACGCCATCTGCCGAGCCACCAATGAAATTCAAAGCGGCCCAGGACACTAAGCAGATAAATCTTGTTCCTGGCGACTCATCCAAGCAAACTAGCATTGGAGCACACATGGAAGAAGAGCAGGAGAAGGCCCTCGTCGCTTTTCTCCAGGAAAATAAAGACATCTTCGCATGGAAGCCGTCAGATATGCCAGGGGTACCAAGAGAATTAGCAGAACATAGCCTCAAAGTGAACCCTGCGGCTAAACCAGTGAAGCAGCCACTACGGCGTTTTCATGATGACAGGAGAAAGGCAATAGGAGAGGAAATAGCTCGCTTGCTGGCTGCAGGATTCATCACAGAGGTATACCATCCGGATGGGTGGCAAATCCAGTATTGGTTATGAAAAAGAACGGTACGTGGCGAATGTGCGTTGATTACACCAGTCTTAACAAAGCTTGTCCAAAGGATCCATTTGCTTTGCCAAGAATCGACCAAGTAATTGATTCAACTGCTGGGTGCGAGCTGTTATGCTTTTTGGACGCCTATTCAGGCTACCATCAAATCAAGATGAAGAGGGAGGACCAAGAAAAGACGTCCTTCATCACACCCTTCGGAGCTTTTTGTTACGTCAGCATGCCCTTTGGGTTGAAGAACGCAGGTGCGACTTACCAAAGATGCATTCAGAATTGCCTACATGAGCAAATAGGTCGCAACGTTCATGCCTACGTGGATGATATTGTGATTAAATCGCAAGTTAGCCAGGATCTTATTGGTGATCTGGCAGAGACATTCACAAATCTCAGAAAATACAACATGAAGCTCAACCCCACAAAGTGCGTTTTCGGAGTACCAGCAGGAAAGCTATTGGGATTCATAGTATCAGAAAGAGGCATTGAGGCCAATCCTGACAAGATAAAGGCCGTGATGGATCTCCAAAAGCCAGAAAAGATAAAAGATGTACAGCGGCTTACTGGTTGCGTAGCAGCTTTGAGTCGCTTTATATCAAGATTGGGAGAGAAAGCACTACCTTTGTACAGACTGTTGAAAAAATCAGACACCTTCGTTTGGGACGCAGAGGCCGACGAAGCTCTGACAGCCTTGAAACATCAATTGACAAATGCTCCAGTTCTGGCGGCTCCAAAAGATAAAGAGCCAATGCTACTATACATAGCGGCAAATTCCCGCGCTGTGAGTGCTGTCATGGTTGTGGAGAGACAAGAAACGGAAAGGAATACCCTGTCCAGAGACCAGTATACTACGTGAGCGAAGTCCTCACAGCTTCCAAACAGCGTTACCCACAGTGGCAGAAGTTGGTGTTTGGAGTGTTCATGGCGAGTCGCAAGCTGAAGCACTACTTCCAAGAGCATCCAATAACTGTGGTGAGTTCAGCACCATTGGCAGATATCATTCGTAATCGAGAAGCTACTGGAAGAGTCGCTAAGTGGGCGATCGAGTTGGGACCACATCACATCAGTTACGAGCCGCGCACATCAATTAAGTCGCAAGCCCTTGCAGATTTTATTAACGATTGGACAGAAATCCAAGTTGCTCCTAGCATGGCAGAAACCAAATACTGGACCATGCATTTTGATGGGTCAAGACAGTTGCAAGGCTCGGGGGCTGGAGTTGTTCTGACATCTCCCAAGGGAGACAAGCTGCGGTATGTGTTACAGATACACTTCAACTGCACAAATAACGTGGCGGAGTACGAGGCACTGCTTCATGGTCTACGTATAGCAAAGGAGATGAACATCAGTCGTATACGCTGTTTTGGCGATTCAGACTTGGTGGCATATAGGAGAGAGGTGGACAGAATTGCTGGACATTTCACTGGATACCAAGTTGAACATATTGATCGAAGACAAAATGAAGCTGCGGATGCCCTGTCTCGGCTTGGATCCAACAGACAGTCAGTCCCACCCAATGTTTTCCTGGATGAACTACACAATCCATCAGTCAAGCCTCCAGCAGAGATTGACATCGCAGAGCCAGAGGATGATTCAACTTTAATCGCAGCCCTGCATGAATAGCCAGGATGGACAGAGCCATACATGGCATATTTAAGTCGCGGAGTGCTTCCGGACGATGAAATTGAGGCGCGCAAAATCATACGGCGATCAAAGGCCTATACAATCATCAACAACGAATTATACAAGCGCAGCGTATCAGGAGCATTCCAAAGATGTGTCTCACCAGAAGAGGGACGAAAAATCGTGCACGAAATTCATTCAGGCGATTGTGGCCATCATGCTTCGTCAAGATCTTTGGTGGCAAAGGCGTTCCGACATGGATTCTTCTGGTTAACAGCATTAGCAGACACAGAGCAAATTGTCAGAGTGTGCGATGGATGTCAAAGATACGCTAGGCAAGATCATATGCCAGCCCAAGCACTTCGCACAATACCCATCACATGGCCTTTTGCCGCATGGGGTTTTGACATGGTAGGGCCTTTCAGACGGTCTTCAAACAGAAAAACTCACCTCTTAGTCATGGTGGACAAATTCACAAAGTGGATAGAAGCAGAACCTGTGGGAGATTGCGAGGCTGAAACAGCAGTCAAGTTCTTGAAGAAGGTCATATTCCGCTTCGGTTACCCCCATAGTATCATTACAGACAATGGGAGCAACACCTTTGAAGGGGCTACACAGATATTTTGCGCAGACAATGGGATAAGATTGGACCTCACGTCAGTAGCACACCCGCAGAGCAATGGACAAGCTGAGCGAGCTAACCAGGAAATTCTCCATGGAATTAAGCCGCGCCTTATTGAAAAGGTCGAAGCATCTCCAGGATGTTGGGTGGAAGAACTGCCAGCAGTACTGTGGAGCTTGAGAACAACCCCTAACAGATCCACAGGATTTACATCATATTTCATGGTCTATGGAGCAGAAGCAGTCATGCCCAGCGATATCATACATGATTCACCAAGGGTTGCGGCTTACATCGAGACAGATAATGAGATAGCTCGGCAAGACTCGGTGGACACATTAGAAGAGGTTAGAGACTTGGCAGCATCAAGGTCAGCAGTATATCAACAAGACTTGCGACGCTATCATGCCAGACGCATCAAACCCCGCACCTTTCAAGAAGGCGACCTAGTACTGCGACTTAAACAAGATCACAAGGGAATGCATAAGCTGTCCTCTCCATGGGAAGGACCCTACATCATCAGCAAGAAGCTAAACAATGGGTCGTACTACCTGCTGGATGTAAGGGAAGAAAGCAGCGAACGCCATGATTTCGAGGATCGTCTCGAGGCACCTCGCCCTGGAACGTCGCACACCTGCGACCGTACTATACATAAGAAAAGGCTAATCAGATCCCAGCATCATCCTTTCCAGCTTTATAGCTGAGTATCATCACAGCCACTCAGGGCTAGAACTTCAACTTTGGTCGCCCCCTAGGCGCGACCTATGCAACATCCGATCGCCACCCAGGCGCGATCGACCCTTGTATCAGAAACCGGCCGCCACCTAGGCGCGGCCGTAAACTTTGTATCATCTCTGGTCGCCACCTAGGCGCGACCGACCCCATGTATCACCATGGATCGCCACCTACGCGCGATCCAACCCTATGTATAACACTCGGTTGCCACCTAGACGCGACCTTATGTGTCATCATAATCAAAGCTTATCCTAGCTTAGCCTATCATGGCAATATCATTATGTTTCTTGGGGTCTTTGTTACCCTGAAACAGCCGATTTATTGGCAATTATCAAATTTACCTTAAGTTGGATTGCTACTCGCATTATGTGGCCAAAGTACTGGGGTGTGGCGTCAATCGAGCTTGATTGCCTATCATGACCGCTCTCGACCCTGAACACACATATTTCTAGGAAATACTGAGTCGCGCGAGTGCCCACTTAAGGATTCAGATGGCCTAACTAGAGGTCGATGTACTGCTTATAGTACGGCAACACCAATTACAATTACTTGTAACTTAACAATTGTTTTATTTATGATATCAAGTTACAGGTGATGACCTTCAGAGTTCTCTGAGGAGAATTGAGATGATTACCACATAACATCCTCACAATCCTTGGGGGCTATATCATATTATCATCAAAAATTTGAAGATAGATCGTCATCAAGTTCTGAAGCTATCAGGATAATCTAACAAAGAAGCTCACGAAGTCAGATGATCTTCCAGGTGCGAGTCAAGGCCAAACTTGCACAATTATAAGTCGCGAAACAAGGAAAAGCGCGGCCTAAGCATTCAAGATCAAGAAATACTATGAAGTTCAGGCCACGCTTGGGGGCTAATGTCGGGGGAATACTTTCTGGATTAACCCGCGGCCCAGTGCGACTTAACTTACTCGCACGGACGAAGGCCCACTTGGGAGCAAGCCCAATATTGAACCGCCATAAGGGGAAAGATCTAGAAGACATATCCCGGAGGACGTGAAGACCAAGTAGTCTCCGAGTAGGCCTCTGTGGATGTATTCCTTATGGGGGAAGTTTCCTTTTGTAACCTAGCGAGCCTCTGTGTATATAAGGAGGACTCGCAGGACTTAGAGCGGGTCAAGCTATCAAGCCCCAAACCCTAGCTCATACGGCGAGTACCAGATCGGATCGCCTCCATTGCAACACCTCGATTATCATATCAATACCAATCTAGGGTAGGCAGGAAGTAGGTCTTTTACCTCACATTGAGGGGGCCGAACCTGGGTAAATCTGTGTTGATCTTTGTTCCCGCGATCCCAAGCTCGGAGATGCTTGACTCGCATAATCCCACACCTACGAAGTCATCTATGACACCTGACGTGACAAACCCACGACACTATCCATAGAAGCTTTTAGTTGTTTGATCCCAGTTTCATATTTGGATTCTATAGAATTCCCAAATAAAATTTCCATCAAATTATTAGCATGTGAGGGATTTCCAGAAGCAAATTTTCCACTAGTCAATGAGTCTAGAAAACATTTCGACCAGCCATCTATACCTTTATAGAAGTTTCTTATCACAGTGGCAGGAGTATATTTAATGACACCAATTTTACTAGTGTCCTTAATTCTATGCCAAGCATCCATCAATGACTCTCCATAGTATTGACCAAAGTTGTTCATTTCAGCACTAGGATTCATTTTAGCAAGTTTTTTTGGTATTTTTAATTTTTTATGCAAAACTGAAATAAATATGATATGATATGCAATGACACTAACAAAACAAATAAATTGCTTTGTAAGTAAAGATGGATAAGATGGTGCTCACGTAGGTGCAACCTCCCCAAGCTTAGGTGTTAGCACAAGTTGGTCACGTTGACTTTGTTGTGAGATGAATGCGATGATGCACACCCTTGGATAAATCTCTCAGCTACGATTCCCCGGCAACGGCGCCAGAAAACGTCTTGATGGTCCCGAAGAGCAAGGCCTTGATACCTGCAAAAGTAAACGGGATTAGGTTGAGACTCCAAGTGCAGAGTGTATAGTAAGTGGAAGACAGTTTTCCCCACGAGGGGTGACTCGAGGGTTTAATATCGAACTCTCGGGAAATCTGAAGTGGTAGATTTATCTTCTTATCCTTCTTTTGGTTACCTACAAAATAAGGTTAGATGTTTTGGTCCTCAACCTCACCTGTGGTTGTCAAGCACAAGGTGTAAGAATGATATCAGGATAGTTATGCAATGCAAACAAGAAATAAATATGCAATGATGGTGGATGCAATGGTAAATGATATTTTTGGGTTTTTGAATGATGTATGCAAGATGAAAAGTATTTTTGTATTTTCGGATTTAATGATGGCTGAAAATAGAAAAGTGGTATATGGTGTTGGAAAGGTGTTTCTTATGATTAAAAATGGACTGGGGTTCATGGTTTCACAAATGCACTCTCTCTTTATAAAGTGGTAGACAATGGAACACACAGTTAACATATGAGATTGCAACACAGGGTTTGATAACAAGTTACTTAAATATATGGGCATCACGTCCTAACATAGAGATCTTTTGGTTATTAACCTCTCTTATACTCCACCAAGATGCGAACTAAATCATAACACCTCAGTAATTAAGACAACTCAGAGTATAGCATTAAGTATCATGACATGAAGTGGAAATAAGAACATGCTAGATCTAGTCATGGAGTAGTGGCAATGGTCACGCCCACATCCCCGGTAGCATGGTATTTTAGTTTATCCCTAGTGAGGCAACAAAGTAAGGTAAAGATACCAAATTGGATCGCAGAACTTTCTCTCACGTTCACTGCACTAGCCACCCCCCCCCCGTTACTACAACTAATGCACACGTTCCCCCACACACGCTCTCATAAACATGCTTGATCAAAACAAGTAGACAAGAACGGGGTACATAATATGCATCTATACTCATAACTGAAATAAACATTGCAATCTCAAACATATATTAACTCATAAAGATCCACCACAAAGGTATTACAACGGTGACCATAATCATGTTCAGCAGCTCATACGGTGCTAATTAGTGAAGCTCAAGAGAGGAGAGATAGATAAGTTAATTCCAAAAACCCATAGTCCAGAGGTGGACTACTCCCTCTTCATCATGGAGACGGTGGAGAAGTCGATGGAGAAGATGGAGACCACGCCGGCAGCGCCCCGCCGGAGTTTTCCCCCTCCAATCTGCAGCTCTTGATCTCCGTTTCGGTGTTTCTGTGTTTGTGCGGCGCTCCTTCCAGAGAACGTCGGGGGACCTTTTATATAGGCGTTTTTAGGTCAAGACGATGTCGGTGGAGCAAAGATCGACGGCAACGGAGCCACGAGGCCCAAATGGGTGGGTCCCACGCGGCTACAGTACCTGGCCGCGTGGGCCCCCTCGTTTGGCCCTCGAGCCTCCGTTTCCTCGCTTCCTTTGCCCACACGTCTTCTTCCTTCCAAATATTGACGCCCGTAAATTTCCAGGTGATTTCGTTGACGTTTGGGTCCCTGAAACATTAAAATAAGAAAATGGGGTTTTCTGCCTGTGTAGGGTTAATTCCATAAAAATAGGAAATAAATGAATATTCCCAAGAATCATTATAAAACATTGATATAACCCTTATATGATGCAAATATGATTGGAATATAAGCAATTAAAGTGCAAAGTTCATGTATGCATTTTACATGCATCACCTGCGTTGTGGGACCCCGAGCACCGTGTGGGCGCTTGTACCGTGTCTCCCGGCCAGCTGCATCGCCCTCGCCTAGAGCTCCTCGGCCACAGGGTTGACTCTATCTTCTACTACATTGACCTGGGAGGGGTGCCGATGACGGTTCCACATAACCTGGCGATGGTATCGGTGCTCCCAGACCAGCTCCCACCCATAGCCGTTGCGCTTACTGTGGAGATCCTCAGGGACGAGCTGGGCATGGTTATGCGAGGGCATGAGTGGAGGGTGCGCGAGATCTCTGCCTCCGAGTTCGCGGTGGTCTTCCCCTCAGCAGAGATGCTCTGCATGTGCACCTTGGGCACCACATTCACACTTCCGATCAACAAGATCCAGGTATCCATCACGGCCTCGACTACTGACCCGGGGGCGACCTACCTTTGCTTCACCTGGATCTTGATCCACGGGATACCGGATGAGGCTAGGTTGAAGGATGTCATCGAGTTGATTTCTCGGCCCATGGGTAGGCTTGTGGAGATTGATATGTGCTCTCTAGCTGGTTCTAGTGCCAAGATCCCCGGCGACCTCCCGCCGTTCTTCTTTGGTGGACGGAGGGAGAGCGCCAGGCGGTCCTGCGCGTGGAGCTTGACGAGGATCGCCTGCGCTCCCTGTCCCCCCAGGCCCCTGACGGGGGGCCCTCTAGGGGGGGGGAGCTCGTCCGAGGAGGACGCCTCAGACGACGACGAGCCGGGTGCGGGTGGGGCACAGCAGACGTCCCGACGACGGACGCCCCCACCCTCACTGCTCCACCTGCAGAGACGACTACGCGCTCCGTCGCCCCGTCACACGCATCTTCGCCTGTGACCGCCCCGCTAGCACCGCCGAGACACTCTAGCAGTGCGCCGGCCAAGCTGGCCCCGGTGGACTGCCCTCGCGCCTCCCGCCCTGACTCCCTGGCCCCCCTGGAGCTCCCTCTTGCTCAATACGGCTCCAACTTCGGCCTGCAGGGTCTCGACACTTCCGCCCTAGGCCTGGTTCCCTCTGCCTCGGTGGAGGAGGACTGTGGGAGTGTGGGGCTGGAGGTTGCCCCGCTCTCTTCGTCATGCTCTGCGGGGGGTCCTGTGCTACACCCTCTCGTCGGGCTCGACCCCCACCTCCCCGACGGATCTCTACCTCAGGTTCCGGCGACGCCTGTCACTGAGACCTGTGAGTCGCTCAGGTCTTCCCCGACACTCCCGTGGGTGACTCGCAGGTGCGTCCCCAGCGCCGGGCCAGGCAGCCCCCGCTGCCCTCTGAGCCCTCCCACCACAGTGCCAGGTTGGCCCTTGCTCGCGGAGGGCTGGGGATGCAGTGCCCACGATGGAGGAGCAGGCGATCCAGCTGACCGCGGCTCGCCGTCGTGTTGCAGGTACGCCCCACCCCACGCCTCCCGCTCCCCCTTCAGGGTCTAGATTTTCGATTCTCGATAAGGTCCCTTTGGACCATTTGTCCCAGGTTGCTGATGACTGCGGAGTGGTTTTCCGGGGAGAGCGTGGTCCCGGGTAGACCAGATTGCCGCGATTCATGCGATGGAGATTTATGAGGGGCCCTTGCTGCCTCACATGCTCAGGCGGAGCTTGAGAGGGCGACGGCCCCAACTGCTGGGACTATGGTGCAGGCGGCACCGAAACCCGACAGTAACTCTGTCAGCTTGCTTGCTACCGTGGATACTCCTTCCGTGACCCCCCTGCCGGGGGGGGGAAGCGGGGGAGACCCCCAAGGTGTTGTCCTGGCCCACGACCTCTAGTAGGGCCTGCCCTGTCCCCGTAAAGGGACTACCCCGACAATGTTTCCTAATGAATATACCCATAAGGTTATTTGATTGGAACATGAGGGGGTTTGGGTAGGACGGCCGGCGGAACCAGCTGCGCGAGTACATTAGGCGAGAAGACGTGGACATCGTTGCCATCCAGGAGACAATTAAACAAGACTTCTCTATCCATGAGTTGGAGGGGCTTAGTCCGCACAAGTTCGCGTGGCAGTGGCTCCCAGCTAATGGACACTCAGGTGGTATTCTCCTTGGGGTGAAGGAGGAACTTTCGAGGTAGAGGACATGGATCGCGGGGAATTCTTTGTGAGCATGTTGCTCACCCATAGGAGGACCTCCTTCCAGTGGGAGGTTATTATCGTCTATGGCCCTACGGACCATAGTAGGTCCTCGACATTCCTTGCCGAGCTTAAAGTGAAGGTGGAACGATGCTCCACTCCACTTGTTGTTGCCGGGGATTTTAATCTTATTCGATCCCTGGATGACAAGAGCTCGGCGAACGTGGACCTCCAGCGGATGCGTATGTTCAATGATTGTATCGCTGATCTCGCTCTTAGAGAGATCAGACGTGTGGGAGCGAGATACACCTGGACGAACAACGGGTTGACCCTATCCACGGGAGGAGCTCTACCACCGAGGTTGAATCGATTCCACTTTGAGAACTTTTGGCTTAGTCAGCCAGGCTTTGTGGAAGCGGTACAACTGAAGTGGACGGTGGCGGCTACACATCCTCCGCATGTGTATAATGCGGTAGATGTGTGGCACCATTGTGCTCAGATGGCACGCCAATTCATGAGGGGCTGGGGTGCCAATCTGGGAGCTGAGCTGAGACAGAGGAAGTCCTCTCTCTTGGAGGAGATCCAAACTCTTGACCAGGCTTCGGATTCTGTTGGCCTTACCGCTGAGGAATGGCTTCAGCGGTACGCCCTTGAGAACTCCCTTATGGAGATCTACAAGGAGGAGGAGACCTTCTGGCGACAGCGTAGCCGCCAGAATTGGATCTTCAAAGGCGACGCGAATACGGCTTACTTCCATGCGATAGCCAACGGGCGTCGTCGGAAGTGTTCTATCCCATGCTTATGGGAAGGGGATCGTCTCTTGGAGGCGCCAGGAGAAATATCCTCCCACATATACTCCTTTTATAAGGAGCTCTTCACGGTGGGTCCCTGCTCTGGGGTCACCTTATCAGTTGACCTCTGGCCAGCGAGGGCCAGGGTCTCTGATTTTGAGAATGCGGAGCTCACCCTCCCATTCCTGCCGAAAGAGGTGGCCAGGGAAGTGATGGAGATGAAGGCGAATTCGGCCCCTGGACCGGATGGCCTTCTGGTCATCTTCTTCAGAAATTCTGGGAGAATATTAAGGGGGTGATCATGCCTATGTTCCAAGAATTTTATATTGGAACACTGGTCATGTCTCGCCTTAACTTTGGTGTGGTGACCCTGATCCCCAAGGTAGTGGGGGCCACAGACATTCGCCAATTTAGACCGATCACGGTTCTCAACGTCATCCATAGGATCTTCTCTAAGGTGTGCGCATCTAGGCTTGCTCCTCTTATGGAACGCCTAACACAACCGCACTAGTTCGCCTTCCTTAAGGGGCGGTATATCCATGACGGAATCCTAGCACTTCATGAGATCATCCATGAGCGCCAGAAGGGCGTGTTTCTTAAGCTAGACTTTCAAAAGGCATATGACCGCTTAGACTGGGCCTTTCATCGTTTGGTTTTGGAACGGAGAGGGTTTGATGATCGGATGATTTGTTGGATCATGCAGTTAGTTATGAGTGGCAATGATACGTCTCAAACGTATCTATAATTTCTGATGTTCCATGTTGATATTATACCAATTGTTACATGTTTTATATACACTTCATAGCATTTTTTGGGACTAACCTATTAACAAGATGCCACAGTGCCAGTTCCTGTTTTCTGCTGTTTTTGTATTCCAGAAAAGCTAGTGTGGAAATATTCTCGGAATTGGACGAAACTTGGACATAACCTCCTATTTTCCCAACACGTACACGAAGTCCAAAGGAGAGACGGAGGGGAGCCACGAGGCAGCCACACCATGGGGCCGCACGGGCCCCCCTGCCGCGCCGTGGGGTGGTGTGGGGCCCACGTGCGTCTCCAGCCGCCGCCCTTTCGCCTATTTATTCCTCCCGACGCGAAAATCCTAAATACCCGAGCCATTATCCACGAAAAGTTCCAGAGACGCCGCCGCCGTCAACCCTAGCTCGGGAGGGTTCAGAAGCTCTTCCCGGCACCCTGTCGGAGAGGGGAATCATCACCGGAGGGCTCTACATCACCATGCCTGCCTCCGGAGTGATGAGTGAGTAGTTCATCCTTGGACTACGGGTCCATGGCAGTAGCTAGATGGTTGTCTCTCCACTTTATGCTATCATGTTTAGATCTTGTGAGCTGCCTATCATGATCAAGATTATCTTATTGTAATGCTGCATGTTGTGTTTGCTGAGATCCGATGAATATTGAATACTATGTCAAGTTGATTATCAATCTATCTTATATGTTATTTATGATCTTGCATGCTTTCCGTTACTAGTAGATGCTTTGGCCAAGTAGATGCTTGTAACTCCAAGAATGAGTATTTATGCTAGATAGTGGGTTCATGCCTCCGGTAATCTGGGAGAGTGACAATAACTTCTAAGATTGTGGATGTGCTGTTGCCACTAGGGATAAAATAACCGATGCTTAGCTTAAGGGTGCTCCGTTAGGTCTAATGCATTTGTTTACATTACGCACATTACTTAATGCAATTATCCGTTGCTTGCAACTTAATATCAACGGGGAACTCAGATGACAACCTGGCGGTGGATTATTAGTCATAGACGCTATTGGATAACGGTCTATGTATTTTGTCGTAATGCCCACATGAATATCATAGTAATCATCATGTCATATATATGCATTGTCATGCGCTCAATATTTTGTCAATTGCCCAGCTGTAATTTGTTCACCCAGCATGTTAGTTATCTTTTATGGAGAGACACCACTAGTGAACTGTGGACCCCGGTCCATTCTTTTACACTGATAATACAACCAACTGCAAACATTGTTCCTTTTCATTCTCTGCAATTTACTACTTTTTCCACACCATACGTTTAATCCTTTGTTTTCAGCAAGCCAGTGAGATTGACAATCTCACTGTTTCGTTGGGGCAAAGTAGTTTGATTGTGTTGTGTGCAGGTTTCACGTCGGTCGCCGGATTCCCTGGTGTTGCGCCGTGCCATATTCCGCCACCAACAACCTTCAGAAGTGATTTCTTGCTCCTACTGGTCGATTAAACCTTGGTTTCATACTGAGGGAAACTGCTGCTACACTGTTTCATACCTTCCTCTTGGGGTCTCCCAACGAACGTGTGATCCACGTCATTGATGACGTGAAACACACGTTCGTTGGGAGACCCAAGAGGAAGGTATGATGTAGTCAGCAGCAAGTTTTCCCTCAGAAAGAAACCAAGGTTATCGAACCAGTAGGAGCAGCAACTCTTCAGAAGGTTGTCAACGGCGCCAGAAAAATAGCTGTCGAAGGGAGTCTGGACTGTTAACGTGGAATCTGCACACAAAACAATCAAATTACTTTGCCCCAATGAAACAGTGAGGTTTTCAATCTCACTGGCTTGCTGAAAACAAAGGATTAAACGTATGGTGTGGAAAATGAGTATTAAATTGCAGAGAATGAAAAAGGAACAATTTGCAGTTTGTGGTTGTTTAATCAGTTTAAAAGAGTGGACCGGGGTCCACAGTTCACTAGTGGTGTCTCTCCATAAAAGATAACTAACATGTTGGGTGAACAAATTACAGTTGGGCAATTGACGAATAGTGAGCGCATGACAATACATATACATGACATGTTGACTACTATGATATTTAATTGGGCATTATGACATAATACATAGACCGTTATCCAACAGCATCTATGACTAATAATCCACCGCCGGGTTGTCATCCGAGTCCCCCATTGGTATTAAGTTGCAAGCAACGGATAATTGCATTAAGTAAAGTGCGTAATGTAAACAAACACATATGCCCGTGGACATAGCATCGTTAGGTTATCCCTAGTGGCAACAGCACATCCACAACCTTAGAACTTTCTGTCACTGTCCCAGGTTAAACGGAGACATGAACCCACGATCTAGCATAAATACTCTCTCTTGGAGTTACAAGCATCTACTTGGCCAAAGCATCTACGAGTAACGGAAAGCATGCAAGATCTTAAATAACATATAAGATAGATTGATAATCAACTTGACATAATATTCAATATTCATCGGATCCCAGCAAACACAACATGTAGCATTACAATAATATGATCTTGATCATGTAGGGCAGCTCACAAGATCTAAACATGATGGCACAAAGTGGAGAGACAACCATCTAGCTACTGCTATGGACCCGTAGTCCAAGGATGAACTACTCACGCATCACTCCGGAGGCAGGCATGGCGATGTAGAAGCCTCCGGTGACGATTCCCCTCTCCGGCAGGGTGCCGGGAAGAGGTTCTGAACCCTCCCGAGCTAGGGTTGAGGACGGCGGCGTCTCTGGATCTTTTCGTGGATTTTTGCTCAGGTACTTAGGGTTTTCGTGTCGGGGGGAATAAGTTGGCGAAAGGGCGGCGGCTGCGGACCCCCGAGGGGCCCACACCACCCCAGGGCGCGGCAGAAGGGGGGCCCGCGCCTTGGGTGCGTGTGGCCTCCTGGTGGCCCACCTCTGCTGCTACTTCGCTCCGTCAGGCGTGTTCTGGAAAAATAGGCACCCCCGTGTAGTTTCGTCCAATTCCGAGAATATTTCCAGACTAGCTTTTCTGGAATAAAAAAACAGCAGAAAACAGGAACTGGCACTTCGGCATCTTGTTAATAGGTTAGTCCCAAAAAATGTATAAAAGTGATATAAAGTAGATGCAAAACATGTAGCAATTGGTATAAAACAAGCATGGAACATCAAAAATTATAGATACGTTTGAGACGTATCAGTCATCAATCAAGCTTTTTCTGGCGCCGTTGCCGGGGAGCAAGAGGATTTCTGCAAGGGGAGTTTCACGGTTCCAATCTCTTTACTTTGTTATTGTCTTGCTTAGTTTATTTTTGTCTTGTCTAGTTTACTTTTGTCTAGTATTATTTTGCTTAGTTTACTTTTGTTTAGTTTATTTTATCCTAGTTTACTTTTTGTCTAGTTTATTTTTGTTTAGTTTTGTTTTTCTTATATACCCAAACATGCATAAAAATTTAAAAACCGAAAATCTAAAAAAACTGTTGCCATGCCTATTTTCTGGGAAACTAGATCTTATTTGTCAGGATGGCTCACTAAGGATAAATAAATTAAATGAACACCACTGGTCTGAAAAAGGGAAGCATCTATCACTACAAGTAATTGAACTGAATAATTTTGCTAAAGACTTGTGTTCTACATATGATGAATCTTGGTGCTTTAATGAATCTTGTGCTATAGGAAGTGTAAACACCTCCCTTTCCAATGTGATTATAATGATAATGAAACTTTGGCTTCTTATGCTAGAGGATGTTATGACTTTGACAATCTTGAGCAAATTGAAGAATTTTTTGTATTTATGGGAGCTTATGAAATTACGGCTTTGCTTAGAAATCGAGATGAAGCTCCTTATAGATCTGATACTTTTGCTATGCTTCGATATTGCCTTGAGTATTATAATGATAATCCTTATATTACTGAATTTCTTGAGAAAAGACATCCTCAAAAAGAAGAAACCGTTGCCTTGCAGGAACATGTGGAAGAAGAAATTGCTGAAACTGAAATCTCATTGGATGAAAAAGAGGAGAGTGATGAACAAAAGGAGGAAGAATGGATTAGCTACCCATGCCTACCTTCTAATGAGAGTAACTCTTTAACTCTTACATTATTTGATCGCCCTCCATGCTTATCAAAGGAGGATGAATTTTATGTTCCTGCGGATTCTCTTGAAGTATTCCCTATGAATGAAACTTGTGAAATGATTATGCTACTGTTATTTATGATAATCCATGCTATTTTGATAAATCTTATGATAATCCTTTATTTGTGCCTGATATCGAAATGCATGGTAATAAGGAGGTTTGTTTAGAAAAGTTTATGATAAAGCTCTAGATGATGGTCCTATATTGCTTGATAATATTAATTGTACTACTAATGAAAATGGGGTTGAAAAGGTCTTGACCTTAGCTATGAGTCCCATATCTTTTGAGAGTGATCAATCATCTTGTTATAAAATTGTTAAAAGTGGGTTTGAAAATTTTGATCCCACTATTTAGAGCTTGATAAAAATTATGTGTTTTAGATCATGAAAAGCATGCTTTATGTGATAGTTATATTGTTGAGTTTGTTCATGATGCTACTGAAAATTATTATGAGAGAGGCAAATATGGTTTTATAAATTGTCATGTTACTAAAACACCTCTCATGCTGAAAGTTTTGAAGTTGCTCTTGTTTTATCTTCCTATGCTTGTCACTTTGTTCTTTATGAATTTATTTGTATACAAGATTCCTATGCATAGGAAGTGGGTTAGACTTAAATTTGTTTCGAATTTTCTTCTTGATGCTCCTTTTGCTTCATTTTCTATTTTTATGTGAGCATCATTAAAACTATCAAGCCTAGCTAAAAGGCATTAAAGAAAAGCGCTTATGGGAGACAACCCATTATTTTATTTCTGCAATTTTTCTTTTTTTTTGAGTCAAGGAGTTGTTTACTTCTGTAACAATTCCTTTGTATCTTTATTTTATCGCATTGTTGTGCCAAGTATTGCCTCTAATAGGAAGATGATGCTAGATTTGGATTTCTGCGCAGGAACAGATTTCTGCTGTTCACCGTTTTAATTCTGTAAAATCACAGAAAAATTATTTAAATCTGCAAATTTTTGTGCGTGATCCTCAGATATGTACGCATCTTTCGTTAGTTTAAAGTTTTTCGATCTGAGCAACGTAAGTGCCTCGAAAAAATTCGTCTTTACGGACTGTTCTGTTTAGACAGATTCTGTCTTTTATTTTTCGCATTCTCTCTTTTACTAGTGTTGAGTGGAATTCTTTTTTAGGGTGAAGAGCTTCACATAACATCAGTGGCAGTAGTTAATGTTAAAAGTAACGGTCATGTTTGTGTCCTTATAGAACATGTGAGTTTTTGATTGTGCACTAACCCTCTAATGAGAATTACTTTGAGTTTGGTGTGGCGGAAGTTTTCAAGGGTCAAGAGAGAAGGATGATATAATGTGATCAAGAAGAGTGAAGAGCTTAAGCTTGGGGATGCTCCCATGGATCACCCCAGCATATTTCAAGAAGACTCAAGCGTCTAAGCTTGGGGATGCCCAAGGCATCCCCTTCTTCATCAGCAACTTATCAGGTCATCTCTAGTGAAACTATATTTTAATTCTTTCACATCATATGTGCTTTACTTGGAGCGTCTGTGTGCTTTTATTTTCAGTATTTTATTTTTCTTATGGTCAACTTGATTGGACCCCAGCATTCTTGATTGGGAGAGAGACACGCTCCGCTTTTTCATATGAATACTCCTATTCTTCACTTATACTTGTTGAGTATTCTTATCTAGCTATTGCTATGCTTTTAGCTCCTGTTTTGCATGCATCTCTTATTCAGAGCTGTTAGTTCTTTTAAAGAAAGTACTCTCTTGCTTCACTTATAATTGTTTGGAGAGTTTATGTTGAAATAAATTGATTGGTGTTTGGTTGGAACAGAAAATGTTGCATGTGGTAGATGGTATAATGGAAAAAGCTTACATATTCTTGTATTGGATAATTTGATACTTGTCAATTGTTTTGAGTTATCAAGTAGTTCATGTTTAAGCTTTTGTATCATGTAGTTAAAACCTATTAATGAAGAACTACCGTAAAGCTCGTTGAAATTTGGTTTGCATGATTGGTATCTCTAAGGTCTAGATATTTTCTAGTAAAAGGGTTTGGTTAACAAGGAAGACAGTGTAGAGTCTTATAATGCTTGCAATATGTTTTCATATAAGTCTTGCTGTGTCGGTTGATATCCTGTGTTTGCTTCAAATAACCTTGCTAGCCTAAACTCTGTACTGAGAGGGAATGCTTCTCGTGCATCCAAAACCTTGAGCCAAAATCCATGCCATCTGTGTCCACCATAACTACCTATATGTGGTATTTCCTTGCCATTCCAAGTAAATTTTTCATGTGCTACCTTTAAACTATTCAAACTTTATTACTCCTATTTTGTGTCAATGTTTACCAAGCTCATGAGGACGGGGTGGATGTCTTTATGTCAACTGTCAAACAGACTTTACCACCGGACTAGCGGCATATACATCCGCTTATCCATTAATTTTGCAAAAAGAGCTGGCAAATGGGGTGCCCAGTCCCAATTAATTACAACTTTAACCGCTTAATTCTCTTCACATTTTTGCCCTGATTTATCAGTCAAGCAATGACAAACAGTGAAATATCTGCATGTGTAAACAAAAGAGAAAGAGGGATGATCTGCCTTGCTGGTAGAAATAACGTCCTTCATGGGAGCCGCTCTTAAAAGTCTGGTTGGCAGGGGTCATATTGTACTTTCCATTTTCTGATTCGTTGACAATTAACAAACACCTCTCAAAACTTATTTTTACTCTCTATATGATTTCAAAAACTTAAAAAGCTCTAGCACATGATTTAATCCCTGCTTCCCTCTGCGAAGGGCCTTTCTTTTACTTTTATGTTGAGTCAGTTTTCCTACTTCTTTCTATCTTAGAAGCAAACACTAGTGTCAACTTTGGTGCAACAATTTTTATATGCTTGTATATTGCACTTATTATATTGCTTTGTGTTGACAAATATCCATGAGATATATATGTTGAAAGTTGAAAGCAATTGCTGAACTTAAATCTTCCTTTGTGTTGGTTAAATACCTTTTACTTAGAATCTATTGCTTTATGAGTTAACTCTTATGCAAAACTCTTTGATGCTTGTCTCGAAAGTACTATTCATGAAAAGTTTTTGCTTATATGATTCAGTTGTTTGCTCATTATCTACTTGCTAGCAAACTATAGACCATTGACCTGGATCACTTCATTCATAACATGTGCTTTACAATACTATTTGATCAAGATTATGATTGTAGCATGTCACCTCAGAAATTATTTTGTTTTTATCGTTTTACCTACTCGAGGACGAGTAGAACTAAGCTTGGGGATGCTTGATACGTCTCAAACGTATCTATAATTTCTGATGTTCCATGTTGATATTATACCAATTGTTACATGTTTTATATACACTTCATAGCATTTTTCTGGGACTAACCTATTAACAAGATGCCACAGTGCCAGTTCCTGTTTTCTGCTGTTTTTGTATTCCAGAAAAGCTAGTCTGGAAATATTCTCGGAATTGGACGAAACTTGGACAGAACCTCCTATTTTTCCAACACGAACACGGAGTCCAAAGGGAGACGGAGGGGACCACGTGGCAGCCACACCATGGGGCCGCGCGGCCCCCCTGCCGCGCCGTGGGGTGGTGTGGGGCCCACGTGGCTCTCCAGCCGCCGCCCTTTCGCCTATTTATTCTCCCGACGCGAAAACCCTAAATACCCGAGCCATTATCCACGAAAAGTTCCAGAGACGCCGCCGCCGTCAACCCTAGCTCGGGAGGGTTCAGAAGCTCTTCCCGGCACCCTGCCGGAGAGGGGAATCATCACCGGAGGGCTCTACATCACCATGCCTGCCTCCGGAGTGATGCGTGAGTAGTTCATCCTTGGACTACGGGTCCATGGCAGTAGCTAGATGGTTGTCTCTCCACTTTATGCTATCATGTTTAGATCTTGTGAGCTGCCTATCATGATCAAGATCATCTTATTGTAATGCTACATGTTGTGTTTGCTGGGATCCGATGAATATTGAATACTATGTCAAGTTGATTATCAATCTATCTTATATGTTATTTATGATCTTGCATGCTTTCCGTTACTAGTAGATGCTTTGGCCAAGTAGATGCTTGTAACTCCAAGAGTGAGTATTTATGCTAGATAGTGGGTTCATGCCTCCGGTAATCTGGGAGAGTGACAATAACTTCTAAGATTGTGGATGTGCTGTTGCCACTAGGGATAAAATAACCGATGCTTAGCTTAAGGGTGCGCCGTTAGGTCTAATGCATTTGTTTACATTACGCACATTACTTAATGCAATTATCCGTTGCTTGCAACTTAATACCAACGGGGAACTCGGATGACAACCTGGCGGTGGATTATTAGTCATAGACGCTGTTGGATAACGGTCTATGTATTTTGTCGTAATGCCCACATGAATATCATAGTAATCATCATGTCATATATATGCATTGTCATGCGCTCAATATTTTGTCAATTGCCCAGCTGTAATTTGTTCACCCAGCATGTTAGTTATCTTTTATGGAGAGACACCACTAGTGAACTGTGGACCCCGGTCCATTCTTTTACACTGATAATACAACCAACTGCAAACATTGTTCCTTTTCATTCTCTGCAATTTACTACTGTTTTCCACACCATACGTTTAATCCTTTGTTTTCAGCAAGCCGGTGAGATTGACAACCTCACTGTTTCGTTGGGGCAAAGTAGTTTGATTGTGTTGTGTGCAGTTCCACGTCGGTCGCCGGATTCCCTGGTGTTGCGCCGTGCCATATTCCGCCACCAACAACCTTCAGAAGTGATTTCTTGCTCCTACTGGTCGATTAAACCTTGGTTTCATACTGAGGGAAACTGCTGCTACACTGCTTCATACCTTCCTCTTGGGGTCTCCCAACGAACGTGTGATCCACGTCATCAATCAGGCAACACCGCCATTAACAGAAATGGGGAAGTGGGGGATCCCATTTCCCCTTGCTCTTTAACTCTGCAGTTGACGCCCTTGCAGAGGTCTTAGAGAGAGCTAAGACCTCTTGCCACATATCCGGTGAGGTAGGACACCTTGTCCCAGGGGGTGGTGTGACACATCTTCAATATGCGAACGACACCATGATCATGGTGGAGGGCTCCGAACTTGACATCATTAATCTCAAGTTTTTCTTCTCCTCTGCTTTGAGGCCATGTCGGGCCTCAAGATCAACTTTGATAAAAGTGAGGTCTTGATCTTAGGTTATTCCGCTGAGGACCAACAACGGATCGCGGACAACCTCAACTGTAGGTTGGCCACATTCCCAGTGACTTATCTGGGAATGCCGGTCCGGGATACTTGGATCCTCGTCAAGGATCTGGACCCGCTAGTTGAGCGGGTCAAGTCGAAATCCGAACCGTGGCAGGGGAGATTTACCTCCAAGGGTAGCAAGACTATTCTCATTGACTCTTGCCTCTCTTGCCTCCCCATGTTTATGATGGGGTTATACATACTGCCGGAAGGAGTACATGGCACCTTTGACAGAGAGTTGTCCCGTTTCTTCTGGCAGGCGGCTAAAGGACGACAGAAGTATCATATGGTTAAATGGGCAGACATTTGCGACCCAAGGAGCTTGGGGGCATAGGTATCTTGGCCTCTCGTCGCATGAATGAGGCCCTAATGCTAAAGTGGATTTGGCGGATCTTGAGGGGTGATGGGGGACTTTGGCTCCAACTAGTGAAGGCCAAGTACCTGAGAGGGTGTCCTCTCAGGGCATGTGAGAGGAAGGAGGGATCTCAGTTTTGGAGATCCCTTCAAGCCATCAAACATGAGATTAGGCTTGGGGCAACCTTCTCCGTAGGCGACGGAGGAAATACCCTATTTTGGCTAGACTCATGGCTTGGCGAGCGACCCCTCCGGCATGAGTTCCCTGAACTCTTTGCTATCTACTCGGATCCGATGCTCTTGGTGGCTGCCGCGGCCCATAATGGGCGGTGGAACATTAGGTTCCGCCGCACATTTGGCCCGGTGGAGGCCAATCGGTGGGAGAGTCCGCTGGATATCCTCCCACAATCCCTTCGGACTCCACGGATAATGTTTCCTGGGCGCTCTCGTCCTCGAAAAGTTTTACTGTTGGCTCCGCTTAGCGGGCCCTATTTAGAGGGCCCGTGCTTTCTTGGACCTCCCACTTGTGGAAGGCTCCAATGCCGCTGAAAATTAAGATCTTTACGTGGCAATTGTTGAGAGATCGCCTCCCTTCGGGTGTGGAAGTGGTCAAGCGTCTTGGCCCAGGTGATGGCACATGTCCCTTATGTGCGGTCCCCAAATCTGGGACCCACATCCTTTTCTCTTGCTCCACGGCTCGCTTCCTGTGGAGCTTTTTGGCTGAGTCGTTTGGGCCTGAGTGGCAGGCCCAAGACCTTGCCGAGTTTCTGAAAGTGCAGGCAAACCGTACTGGTAAGAGGAGGCGTCTCTTCTGATTAGTGTTTGCCGCGATGACCTGAACACTTTAGACTATACGTAATAAGATGGTTATCGAGCGTGTCTTTCTGAGGCGTGCCTCTGACTCCGTTTTCAAATTCTTGACATTTTTGCAGCTATGGCACCCGCACTGTAGACAACGGGACAAGGAGCGGCTGGATGACATGATCGATGTCCTTCTGAGGGCGGCTCGCCTACTTTCTACGCCGTCCAGCCACTGAGTTGTACCCTTGCGACGATGTATCAGATATTTTCGCTTTAGTTTGAGCGTGATTGTGCTGTGGCCCAGACTCTTTGTTTTCCTTTTGAACTTGTTACTTGAACTTTATATGTTTGTGGACGGTTGCTTTATTTATAAAGCGGGGCGAAAGTCTGTTTCGAGGAACTCGATGCACGGCACTGTTGCAGCATGGCTACGGCGCCGCTCGCTGCTCCTCCTCATAGGCCAACGCCAGGGAGCTCAACGGGGGCTTCGCACGTGCTGTGCGGGCGGCCGGAGACGCCGGGGAGCGCGCCGGTGAGGATCCACTCGATTCAAGCGCGAGTGTGGGCGGGGACAAGGCCAGGAGGAGCACGCGCAGCAGCAGTGGGGGCGGCCCATGCAGAGAGACGGGCTTGTAGTGAATCAGCTACGGCGTGACGCACCATCCGCGCGAGGCCCACAACGCGAAGCGACGGGAGAATCTGCTCAACGCCTCAAATCATATCATATCATATCGCGCGAGCAGAAAATCTGAAATTAACCCCACGTATGCGGGATTGGTTTCCCTGTTTGCTGCTGCGGTGATTCGCTCTCGGTTTGGCGCCATGGCTTTTCTCCCCTTCCCGCCAAACTGCATCTTCCTAAATAGCTCCACGGCGCTGCCTCATAAACAGAACAGATCAACAGACTCGTCTACCACCGGCCACCGCAAGTACGCCCGTAGAAAACATGGCACGAACCCTCCCAACCTTCACACCTTCAGTCTTCACCGATGACAAGCTGATCGTCCTCTCGGACGACGAGGCATTCTCTGGTGACAAGACGATCATCATCCTCTCCGACGACGACCAAGCCCATGACGAATCATCTGAGCACGGATCGTCCGAGGATGATGAGGACCTAGCTGACGACAACCACTCGGCTCCTGTGGTCAACGGCGTCGCCACCAGAAGCAAGAAGGAGAGGGGACCATACAGCACTTGGAACCACCACGACGAAATAAAACTGCTGAAAACCATCGCCAATCTCCGCAAGGCGAACTCGGGGTTAGAGCCCTCGGCGTCGGCCGTCCTTGCGGCGCTGCAACAGGGCAGCTCACCGCTCCATCGTCAAGGCAAGCTAGACGCCAGAATCGTCTACCAGAAGATCCGTCATCTCAAGAACAAATTCAAGAAAGCTTGTGCTCGCATTTGGCGCAGTGAGCACTCCAGGGAGTAAAACTTTATTTTGCCTTCTGTCTCATGGGAAATAAAATAAAGCGATTAGGTGGACAATTTTCCTGGCGTGCTTTTGTTCATCTATTCGGAGATTAGGAATGTTATTTTGCTTTCTGATTTATGGGAAATGAAATAAAGGAATTTTTATGTGTCCATCAATACAATTTCGCCGCATTCTTTCTACACAAGGTCTCAGATCTGGAGTTAGTATATTGCAACTGGAGCAGGGGTAGTATGGAACGCAAAAACAAGCCAATTTTGTGTATGCATGCTGTAACTTTGGATCTGCAACAGAAGTTGGTAAGTGTTGCAGTTGTCGCAACAAGGTATGGTCTTGGATGTTTCAGAAGTTCTGTTCCCAGATTCTGTAGTTGTAGCAACTCTCCTTGATCACTTTTCTTTTGAACAGATTACTACGTTTCTGAATATTTTCTCAGATGTTTATATGTTTCACTCGAGCTGTGTGTAACATTTTTGTGTGTGCACATTTTCTTACTTTCTGTGTGATGTCTGAAACTGTGTGTAACATAAGTTATGGTCTTGGATGTTTTAGAAGTTCTTTGATCACTTTTCTTTTGAACGGTTTACTACGTTCCTGAATATTTTCTCAGATGTTTATATGTTTCACTCGAGCTGTGTGGAACATTTTTGTGTGTGTGCACATTTTCTTACTTTTCTGGTGATGTCTGAAACTGTGATTGGGCATCAAATACCCACAATAGAACTTTTGTACATATATCGCTTTTCTGCTAGAGTTTGACAACTCTAACTCGAGGATTCTTGTGGTAAATTGTTTACTGGGCTTTTGTCCCCCAACGGGAGACTGAATCAAATAGCTACCGAAGAGATGTGAGGCAGATCATTAGCATTCGTCAGGCAGTGCCTACTATAGGTGGTAATTTAATTGGTGGTGCAATGAAATGGAATGGCATCCGTTTATTCAGATCAGATCAGATGGCGTACATCCTCTTGCACTCGTCGTCGACCCAATCGTGCTCCGACAGTCCGGAGCCCGAGTAGGAGCGCGAGCGGCTCATCGACGATCGCTTGATGCTGCGCAGGCGCTTGGCCTCCATCCGGTGCGCGATGACCCAGTAGAGCATGGTGCCGATGGTGGTGACCAGTATGGTGGCGCCCATGATGGTGACCGCGACGGCGAGCCACCGCTCCGTCCTCCCCACGACGACGAACGACAGCGCCAGGAAGGCGACGCTGATGAGCACGCACGCTACCCACATGAGCTTGTTGATCACCGCCATCATCTGCTTCTTGGCCTTGCGCTCGATCACCACCACCGACGTCTGCACCACCACCACCGCCAGCGAGATGAAGAGCGCCACGGAGTCGAACACGAAGAAGATGATGAAGGGCGTCTCGTGGGCGATGTTGGCCTCGCCCAGCTCCTGCCCCGGCGCCAGGCTGTCCGCGTCCACGTACTCCCCGGGCACCGTGAAGATGGCCGCGAACGCCACCGTGGCGATCAGCACGGCCACCACGGTGGTGGAGTTGATGGCGTTGTTCAGCCCCTCCTCGTGGAGCTTGTTGATGCGCTTCTGGATCCCCTGCATCCGCACCCGCGTCTGCCGCGTCTGCTCCAGCTGCGAGTGCACCTCATGCTTGATCTCGCTCACCTGCTGCTTCAGCTCGCGCGCCGGGTTGCCGCCGCCCGTGGGGCTCAGGGCGCGGGCCGACACCACGCCGTGCTCCGCCAGAACGCCAGCCACCTCCCCGTTGCCCATTTTCTCCGCCGTGTCCAGCGGTGTCTCGAAGGACCGGTTGATCGCCTTTAGGTTCGTGTCGGGAAGCTCCAGCAGCCGCTTGATGATCTGGTGCCGCGCCTTGCGGGAGGCGATGTGCAGCGCGGTGTTGCCCTTGCTGTCCGGGAGGTTGAGCAGCGTGGGGTCGGCGGCGAGGAGCGCGTCGACGAGGTCGAGGCTGGTGCCCTTGGCGGCCATGTGTAGCGCCGTCTGCCCCTTCTTGTCCACCCGAAGCGCGATGCTGGGCTCCGCCTCCAGCAGCGCGCGCACCACCTCCACGTGCCCGTTCCTCGCCGCCGAGTGCAGCGCCGTCTTGCCGTTGCTCCGGGCGATCAGCGCCAGGCTGCCGTCTACCTCCAGCAGCAGCCGCACCACCTCCATGTGCCCCTGCGTCGCCGCCGTGTTCAGCGCCGTCGTGTTGGACGCGTCCACAGTCATGGACAGCTCCGGCAGAGCCTGCAGCAGCTCCTTCACCACCTCTGCAACATGCAGTCCATCAGTTGGTCAATGTCTGTCGCTCTGACGAGCACGATCGGTCCAAAATGACGTGATCGACAAACATATCAATACCTACATCCCCTTGCTTGGCGGCAATGTGCAGCGCGTCGTAGCCGCTGCGGGCCTTGATGCCGGCCGTGGCCACGTCGTGGTACTTGACCATCTCGTTCACCAGCGCCACGTACCCGTACTCGGCGGCCACGAACAGCGGCGTCTCCCCGGCCTGGTTCTGCTTGGACAGCAGCGCGCGCAGCTCCTCGGGCGGCACGCCGGACAGAGTCTCACGCACGGCCGCGAGCTGCCCGGCGCGCGCCGCCCCGTGCAGCGCCGTGTCGTCCCGCTTCCCGGTCAGCTGCTTCGTCATCTTCTTGCGCCGCGTCGCCGCCCTCGGCGATTCCATAGCTTATTTGCTTGGGGCAAAAATCAGAGGCGCGTCAAGACGAGGCAGCAAACCCTGCAGCAACAAGACGAATGAATGAACACGAGACTCACTAGTTCCATCAGACCAATTAGCGAGCAACCTCCAACATTCTTTTCTTCCCACTTGCATGAATTTCACCTACCAGATTACCCTATCGATTCTAGCCCATTAATTCTGGAACAAGATAAAATCTACTAAAGAAAAGGCGACAAAGGAGAAAGTCGATCAGGAAGAAAAGCAAGTAGAGGAGGTATGAACGAAACAATTGTAAATCGAGACCAGCTGGTTACTGGTTAGTGCCATGCGAGTGCTCCCCACTCCGTCGATTTAATCTGCCTACACAGATTAAAGGCGCCTCCATCTGCAATGCACCAATCGAACTAGAAAGACATCTACGGAAAAGAAACATCGCAATGGCGATCAGAGCAGCGCATATGGAATTTAAGCTCTGACGAATGATGATCCGTCTTTCCATTCCCCATTAACCCCCACCCCAGGCCTTCGCGATAAAGAAAGAAGAGGCCATCAATCAGCGACGCCACATAGGAATAGGAAATGAACGCAAAGGGGATCGATGGATCAATCAACTACTCCGTAGAAGAAATGGCGAGGAATCACATGGGAATCCGGAACCGCATTACAATATAGTGGAATCCCTAATGTCACGACGGAGATTACGCTCGGCAGGAACAGGAAAACATACCGGCGTGATGAGCTCTGGCCGTCCATGTGAGCCAGGGGCCCCCGGATCGATCCGCACGTACGTAGGAGCAGAGTATGTCGTAAACAGGAACCGGATCGATTATGATAATTCCAATTGGATCAGTGGATCAGCAGCCGTAAAACGGAATCAATTTAGTTTATCTGTTATTGCTCGGTTTTTCATGTGCCTATAGGCCCTAAATTAAGAAAGCGACTGACAGGACTAATGGTGAGCTGTGACGTGGATACGTAACTATCGCGATACGTATTGATATCTTTGTTCTCGATATCGTGATGATGAATTCATGGTTAGGTGACGATCGATTCTCGTTTCCCCGCCGCGTATAAAAATTACTAGGGGATTAACGCGGGCTCCGCCGCGCCCGTGGGTTTTTTTTTTTGAATTAGTCGGCCGAAACTGCGGAAGTAGGAAAACCGGTAACATTTTGGATATTATTTAAATTCGGAAGTCATCAATTTGAGGACGGTGGTGCACATATGTTTAAATAAAGTATGTTCGAAAATTTGTATAATTTGGAAAAAATTGCGTTGAAAATTTGCTCAAGTCGCGATTTTTTTTGTGGGTGGACCGGTTTCTGGATTTGAATTTGCGGTAATTTCGAAAGAAAAATTATAACCTGTATGGTTAGTATGAAAAGGTATGGAATTTATTGTACATTGGTTGGTTGTGAAGAAATATTTTTTCCTTCAAATTCTGGCATTTTTTTTGTGTTTTCATAATTGCACATCAAAATATATGGCTCTTTTGGAATTAATTTTTTTTATTTTTTTATATTCTCTGTAAAAATACACGTCAATGTGTTGGTTGTAAGGGAGTTTTTTCTCTCATTTTTTTTTGTTTATGTATATTTTTTCTATTCTTTTGAAATGCACACCGGAAGGTACAAATCTTTTGAATTTTATTTTTTGAAGTAATTATTTTTCATGTTGTACGCGGACTCCGCCGTGTCCGTGGGCTAAAATTTCGAATCGGTCAACTGTAAAGTTATTGCGAATTAAAAGTTGTTGGCATTTTGAAAACTGTTCAAATTTGGAGTTAACCAAATTTTTTTGAATTCGTTTACGCGGTTAAATTCATTTTAACGTATACGGGAAATACAAATTTTGAAGGTATATGGATAGTTGAGATTTGAATCTTGCTCGTGCATATTTATTTTTATATCACACCGTTGTCATATTTTTTTTTTTTGTGAACATGTTTAAAATTGTTAGTTTACATTTTTTAGTATCATTTCAAAATCGTGCGGATAGCGTGAACTGTTTTGGGAAAAAAATGAGTCACCAATTCAAAATATGTAGGCATGTTTTTTTTTTAGTGTATTGTTTTCTTAGCATTTTGACCTTCTTTACATCTTTCTTTGGTTTTTCAATTCCTGTGAGGAAACGATTTTGAATTATATCGGAATGTTCATAAATTTTACATCGTATGAGCACTTGTGGAATCAAATTTATGGTTTGAGGGAATGAATTTGTTTTTTTACAAATATTCGGCGTATTGAACGTTTCAAATATTTTTTGTATTGTGGCATAAGTAAATTTTTTTTTGTGGGCATATGCATTTACAAAATCGAATTTATATTTTGGGGAAATAAATTTGAATCATTTCCAAATATTCAACGTATTGAACACTTCAAATATTTTTGCATAGTGGCTTAAGTACGTAGGTTTTTTTTTGTGGTCATTTTGATATTTTTTCTGTATTTTCCTGGCTGGTACATTTAAAGATATTAAATTTCTATTATTTTTATCGTTTTTATAATTTCCCTGGGAAACCTGACAGGGCGGCCCCACGGCAACGTCGTGCTGACGTCACCGAGGGCCAGCACTGGCGTGGCGCGGCCGTGGCGGCGCGGACGATGCCGGCGACGAATCCCGGCGACCCAGGACGTGCCGCTGGGCTCGGTGGATGCGCCGCGAGGCCGGCGACCTGTAGGAAGCGGCGCCGCCACTTATTGGACGCCGGAGGGTCGCCGGCGGCGCCCGGACGCGGCGACGGCCGCGGAGCGTTGCGAGGACGATTCCGGCGCCGCCGTTGTGTTCCGCCTCCCGATCTTCGGCGAAGTTGGAGAGGAAGCGGCGGCGCACGTCGCTGTGCTCGTCGATCTGAAGCGGGGGGCACGGAGAAGCGAGGTGGCGCGGCGGCCGGCGGCGGCGAACGCGGCGTCGCGGGAGCGAGAGGGGGGTCGGTGGTCTTTTGCATTTGAACCCCTGACTTTGCGAGGAATTACAGTAAGGCCCTCCCGCAGTGGGTGACGTTGGATTCATGCGAAACTTCAGAAAATGGAGAGTTTGTTTGCAAATTTCCGCGGCGACCGGGTGGGCGACCGGCTGACGGGCTGGCGACCGGCCGGTGACCGGTACACGTGGCGGCAGGCCATTGGTTAAAAATCGAAGATGAACAGTGCGGCGGGTTTGGGGGTGACGTGGTTCGTTCTGTGCCGTTGATCTGGCAGATCGGACGGCCAGGAATGGTTGGCGACGTGGACGAATGACAGGCCGCGGTTTCTTCCCCCTTTTATATATAGTAGAATGTGGACATTAGTTCTCTACTTTCTAAGAGCGAGTGCGCATATCATTTCGTCCCCACAAATGCGAAGCGATGTAGTCAGTGGTTCTCCTTCCACACACAAAAAACTCGAGATTTATATCGATCCATAGGGAACATCAACTTATTCTTTTCCTCTCAAGCAATGCCTATAAAGAAAGAAAAAATATTTTGTGTCGTCAACTCAACCACGTGGGTGGTAAACACAAGGCTATTACAACGAGACTGAAAACAATATTTAAGGTAAAATAAATTTGTTATTTTTTTTTGAAAATAAAAAGTGTAGTGTAGTAATGTAAATATTTTTCTTATAGTAAAAAGATGGATCAAATTTCATGGGTTCACTTGACCTCTTATATAATAGACATGGTGGTACGAATATAACTCATAATGACAAACGAATGTTGATGCAACAATCATGTAAATACATGGTAGCATTTTCTATGGGCAGCACGTTCTAACATAAAGTTGATGCACCACAACTCTATAATACTCGCTAACCTAGTGGGTTGACCAAAAATAGAGTTGTGAGATTCTCAAGCTTAAATGTGGTTAATAAAGAGGTGGGGATGCATCGGCATCCCAACCTTAGGGCTCTTTGGATTGAAGGATTTTTTATGGATTGCATTCCAGCATCGCAATCCCATAGAAATTTCAACATCCACTCTAACCTCTTTTTTACACTCTTTCACGTAGGATCGAGACATTTTTCCTGTGTTCCATCCAAATGACCATTAATGTAATTTTCCTCTGTTTTGCACCTACAGTCCTATAAAATTCCTGCGTTTTCCTATACCTCTATTTTCTAATCCCGTGATCCAAAGAACCCCTTAAGATTTTCACGGTTCTTGTGGTAGGCTCCCAACCTTTTTGTATTTTCCCTGTTATTTGTTCCACTGGACTCATAACCTGAAGAAAAAAAACTCCACTACAAAACACTTTGCTTTTTTTGTACACTCAGTCGTCATTACTGCACACCTTATAATTCATAGCTAATGTCCTAAAGATTTTCACCGTTCTTGTGGCAGCGGTCTCCCCAACCTTTTGGATTTGCACTGTTATTTGTTCCACTAGATTCATAACCCGAAGTAAGAAACTCCACTACAAAACACTTTGCTTTTTTCTGTACAATCAGTCGTCATTACAGCACACATTATAATTCATAGCTAATGTACACATAATTTTTATTTTCAAGTCCAAAGGTGTTGCTTAACTTGAAGATATCAAATAAATAGTAAAAAATACAAAAAAATCGAAGACCAAAAACTCACTCTTGGAACAAAATGATACATTATATTTTATAAGACAATATCTTAAACATATTTTTTGGGCAATTTTAGACTCTTCAAAAAGTACGAAACAATTAGGACATGCAAAGGACTAACGAATGCTCCTTCCGGGATATTTTTCAAGATTTTACGAGTTTCCATCAAGCATAAATAAATCTGTAAGTGAACAAAAACACACATAAACAAAAAAAATCGACAAATTTGACCATCAGTTTAATCCCAAAAGTAAAACTTGCCACTTTATTTATGAGAAACTCCAAATTTATTTATTGAAGTACATAAGGTAACCTCTTTTAAAGAATACTATGTTCCCAAGGTGTGCTCAATCCAATTAGAATAATTAACAACTTTAACCATCGCACAGAACAACACACAACATAAATTAGACAACAACGAAGTTTAGCTTTCTTTCTAATCATTACATTTATAAATGAATAAATCATAGAACACAGGAGGATACCAATGCATATATATTGTAGGTGCTTTCAACTTGGAAACAATGGGGACATAAAGAGGACACTTATCATCTCCCCTCTCATAATAGTTGCAAGTACTACCATCAAACTTAACAATATAACTACTATAAGGGTGCAAATTTACAAATTTTAAAACGGGAGAGGCGTTTTTGCTCCCAAGCACACCTGCACCTGCCCGATTAAAAAATCCGAAAAAAATAGTAAAACATTTTGAAAAATTCTGAATTTTTTTGGTGATGAACATATACAAGTTTTCTGCCAACGTGTAAAGTTTCGTGCTGAAATGACACTCATTGTGCTCGGTGCAAAAACAACAAAGTCAGTGCTCTGAAAAGCTATATTTGCATGTCTCAGTTTGGTCAGTGATTTGTTTTTTTTTTGCACCGAGCACCACGAGTGTCATTTCACCCCGAAACTTGGCATGTTTGTCAAAAACTTGTATATGTTCATCACACAAAAATTCAGATTTTTTCAAAATGTTTTACTATTGTTTCCGAATTTTTTAAACAGGCAGGAGCATGTTAGCTTCGGAGCCAAAGTGAATTTCTGGCATATAAAGAGGATCATTAAAGATATCATGATAAATATATATGTTCTTTCCTCTCTAAAAGTAGTTACAAGAATTAATATCAAACTCAACATCATGGTTGCATCAAGGGTTATCATGAACATAAGTGTATTTCTTACATAAATAATTCTTACATAAGTGTATTTCTCATCTATGGTATTGCTAGGAGAATTCAAAATAAAATAGTACTCTCTTGAATGAGAGCATCATCACAACCAACATGCATACACAAATATCATTTTTATCCTCCCACAAAATAGTCACCACCGTATACATGGAGGGTCATCAAGTAAAATAGGACCATCATCTAGAGCATTATCATATAGCAAATCTAAATAATACTCCTCATCGCTGGATTATTATGATCTTTGGATATTTAGGGGTGGAGGATCACACTCTTCATTCTCTTGTCCATTGGTTCTTCATTCTTTTTCTCATCAGACTCTTCTTCTGGGCTCATGTTTTCATCTTTTTCTTCTTCCTCGTTGGATATATAGGTGTTTATGCAGAACATTAGTGCTCTCTTGGGCACCAAAGAACCTCTCATTACAATCAATAACATAAAAGTACCGTTGAAATTATCTATGATAAAATTTAAGGATGAGAGAACTTGATTTTTAAGGTTAGGAGCCGCACAATTTTTTTTTGATTTTTTCATCAATAAAAGAATATATCTCATAGGCTGCCTTAAAAGCAACAAACTGCTCAACTTGATCCAAGCAGAGATTAGCATAATTCATCCTATGATAGGGTTGAATTTACGAGCTCTATGTTGAACCCGCATTAAAACCGAAAATGCTTACCGCCCATTTTAGAGCAACAAGTTAATTACATAATAAATTCAAGCAACCATTTAGCAATATTATTTAAAAGATTCAACGACAACTAATTCTGGGATCGCTGTTGGGATGCATAAGGGGTGTTCCGAACTCCTCGGGGCCCACATGAGATACTCGAAGTTAATCATACACAAATCCACTGAAGAAACCGTTGAGAATTTCTAGAATCATGCTCTTGAGAATTCACCGAACTGGAGTTGACCTGCTGATGATGGCCACAATGCTGCCACTTGCCATTATGTAAGCTAATCGGTGTCAATGTTTTCGATAGTTGAGTGATTTTTTTGCCAGGTGCATCCCTTGGGAGAGGTAGGGATGATTATAATTCCAGTGTGTAAAAATAAACTAACTGGGCATCCCTCTTTACGAGAGCTGGTTTTTGGCTTCTAAGATCTTGTGATATTTTACTTTCAATAATCTCAAATTTACAAGTTTCAAACAAAGGAACAACAATAAAACGTAAAAGGTGTACACATTGGGATACATATGAGCTTATTAATTCTAATGGAAAATGAAACATGGCAAACATTATGACCGATAATAGCAAATAGCAATGCTTTTGTTTGATGCCATTACAGTCTATGGACCACCACATCTTTTGTGCAGCTCGGAAACAAATGTTTTTTTTCACGATATTTTGTAATTCATTGTGTATTACCACATAAATGTATTTACAAGTTTTCTATATTGTTTTAAAACAAATATACAAATGTACTTTTCTGTTTTTTATGTAGATAGAGATCACGGGAGCTTTTTTCATTCCAAATCAACAATCAAAGGATCGGCAATTACAGAGAGATGACGGGAGCTGACAGCCAAAAGAATATTACTGCCTTTTCTGCCGTTGCAAGCGGTGATAACATAACAAGCGTTTCTCGCAGGGTGTAGGAACCTTTAGATGGATATAGTCCCACAGAGCAAAGGGTTTTAGACTAGGTGACGCAGCCTTTACACTTTACACCGGAGCTTTCCGAGATTCTTAGTACTCCCTCCATTTTTAATTATAAGATGTTTTAGTCTTTTTCTAGATTCATATGTATCTAAATGTATCTAGATATAGTTTATAATACATATTCACTCATTTTAGTATGTACCTAGTCATTATGTGCAATACTCAAAACGTCTTATATTCCTAAACAGAGGTAGTATATGCGTAAAGCCCCAAAGCGAAATCCTTTTGCTGCTGGTGGCGCACCGCCGGCGCAGGCCGTCTTCGGCTTCCACACACCCCCCCACCCCAAGCATCAACTTAAGCGCGAAGTAAAGGTGTTCTCTTTTGGCCTCAGCTTAACTCGTCGAAGCTTTTGTCGCTGCTTTGGTCTTTCTTCTTCTTAACCTCTCTGAACGTAGAACTTGGCGGCTAATTCAGCTGCTCATGATTAAGCTCCAATCCAGCGTCACGGATTTGGTGGGAAAATACAGTGTAATCTTAGCTTGCCGAGATGGTCAATCAATCGATCAAATAAATAAGAGGCGATGTATTAATAACAAGCTGATATCGATTATAAACAACCCTGAATCACAAGTCAACCAAGTCCACGGTGACCTGCTCTGGAGAACGCAGGAAAACCACCTAATCCTTATGTGACGTTCCTCCTTTACCCGGCGACCAAGTTGAGGACAAGCTTTCTTTGATCACCCGTCTCTGTCGCGGCGACTTGTTAGCGTGTTACCACCACTCCAGGTTTGTCCTGTCCCGCAGGAAAAATCATGGAAAATCTTGCACTCCTCGCGTTCCCCTCTCCCCGTTTTCACACACCAGGATCAGCAGATGCTTCTAGAACCTTCTCGGCTAGTTGCCAGACGGCATTACAGGCAGAGCAACATATCCAAGGAAGACACAGGGTGCTAACTGCTAAGTAGCAAGTACATATATCATTCTGCTACGAAGTACTAACCACAGTGCTAGCTATTAACAGAAGAGAAATCTGGTGAGAGCCAGCCATGCATAGGGAGCACAGCACAGGCTGCATGTATATTCTGATCTCTCATGGCCAATCTATCTCAAGTATACACTATACAACAAGACCGCCGGCTCCTGGCTCCTGGCTCCTGCTAATCCAGGAACGGGAGAATAGCAGTTCACGCCAGCTTATTGGAATGTATACAATAAGCCCCTACCACCTAAAGGGTGAAGCTATTCATAGAGAGTGGCATCCCTTTCTTTTTACATTCGTGTCGTATCGCTGCCAAAATCTTTGGATCCATCGACTGGAAACAGCTTCATATGGCGCATATCCGGTCTATCTCGGAGTCCGACTCCGAGTTGTGCTGCCATGAGTTTGAGCCGCTCCGCCTTGTCGATTTCACCTTCTTCCTAATATAACGCGTGCGCTTGGATTTCACCACATAGTATGTCATCGTACCAAGCACACCGGCCATGATCACCCCGCCGATGAGTGTCACCAGAAGCGCTGCCCACTTGAAATGCCGACCCACTACTATGTAAGAGGAGGATATGAATGCCACGGTGGTGCATACAGAAGCCAGCCACATCAACTTGTTAATCACCTCCACCACTCGCCTCTCTGCTTTCGTCTCACCCCTAACAAGTGTTATCTGGACCACCACAACTGCCAATGATGTGAACAGGGCAATGGCATTGAAGATGAAGAAGACCTTGAAGGATGCCGCGTGCACAGCTATCGCTACACCATTGTTGTCGTTACCGCCTGGCACGGTAAATATCGCAGCAAATGCAACCGTGGCGAAGAGCACAGCCACGACCGTGACGGAGTTTGTTGCATTGTTGATGCCTTCCCTGTGGAGTTTCCTCAGCTCCTTTGCTATGCCATATACATTCTTGTTGGTTTTTCTGGCTTGCTCGAGTTGAGTGTGTACGTCCTTCTTGATCTCAGTCACTGTTTTTCTGAGCTCATCCCGAGGCTGATTCAGATCATTTGCCCTCACTGCACCAGCACGGGATAAGCAATCCTTTATATCTGCAGACTCCTCTGATAGCGGAAGGCCCTCTGCTATGTCGAAGGCAGTCTTGCGATCCCTAGTCAGCGCATTCACGTTCATGTCCGGAAGAAGCAGAAGCTCATTTACAATCTATATACAAGAGAGACAAGTTTGTGAGAACAAGAACAAAACTATTACGCTTGCACACTAGATTTAACATGGCAGAAGATTACCTCTGATCTTTTCTTCCTGGTGGCGACATGCAAAGCTAAGTTGCCATTTCTGTCAGGTAGCATAACTATGGCTGGATCGGCGTTGACGAGTGCTTTAACAACCGCAGCGCTTGTTCCTTTAACTGCCATGTGCAAAGCAGTCTGCCCTTTCTTATCAGTTCTCCGAGCAAGCTGACGATCGACTTCTAGTAAAGCCTTAACAATTTCAACATGCCCTTGACGGGCAGCGAAATGCAACGCATTCTTTCCATTCCCCTTTGATAGATCAACCAGACCAGAAACCCGCTCCAGCAGAAGGTTTACAACTTCCAGGTGGCCTCTGATCGCCGCAGTTATCAGAGGAGTCACATTTGATTGGCCAAATGTTTTCCCGAGGGATGGATCATGATCCAGGAGTACCTTCACAATATCTATTGATAGCAATGTCAGTCAGATATCCATCTTTATTGATAGCACAAAAAATGTACAGTACAGATGAAAAATCATGAATGATGCTTGCCCATTAGCAGCTAGTGTAGTATGAGATTCTAGTGCATACCCAAGCTTGAAGGCTCCCATGTTCCCATGTACTACTGTAGTAAATATGTACTAGAAATCTAGAATCAGAAGTGGTTTTATGCTGTGTAAGTGTCTACACAGTGTGCTCACCTCGGTGGCCTTCCTTTGCAGCGACGTGCAGAGCATCGAATCCTGATTTGTTCTTCCTGGCAAGGCTGTCCTTGTCGGAGTGCTTGAGCAGCTCGAGGACGATGTCGATGAAGCCTTTCTCGGCGGCGATGAGCAGCGCGGTCTCCTCCACCTCGTTGGCCTCGTTGACGACGGCGGCTCGGATCTCGGCGACCTCGCAGTCGAAGTCCTCCCCGGTGCCGGTCATCTGCGCGTCGATCTCGGCGATGATCTGGCGCACGGCGTCGAGGTCCCCGCGCTGCGCGGCGAGGTGGAGCTCCGTGTCGTTGTGGCGGCCGGTGACCTGCTTGACGTACTTCTTGCGGCCCGCCTGGTCCATGCGCTTGCCGGAGTTGGAGAGCACGAGCACGGGCGGCGCCGCCTTGGGCGACGGGGACGGGGAGTGGTCCATCCGCTTGCTGGAGCCGGACATGACCAGCACGGGGGCCTTGGCGGGCGTCGGGGAGGAGGCCGGCGACGGTTGGTCCAGGCGGTTGCTGGAGCGGGACATCGCCAGCACGGGCCGACTGGACCCGGGCGGCTGGTCCAGGCGGTTGCTGGAGTGGGACATGACCAGCACGGGACGCGACGGCGAGCCCGGCGACGACTGATCCAGCCGCTTCCCGGAGCTGGACATGACTAGGCCGGGGCGCCTGACCGCCCGCGAGGGCGACTGGTCGAGGCGCTTCCCGGAGAGGCAGGACTCGAGCGCCCGCCGGCCCGGGGTGAACGGCGAAACCCCTCCCTCCGACCCCGGGGACGCCAGCCCAATCTCCAAATCCCCCTCCCCTGCAGCACGCAACACATGAGCCGGCACGATCACGAAAAACGGCCGATCAAATCAATCAGTCGAGCAATCATACCTCTGTCGGAATCGACGGCCATGGCGGCGGCGGCGGCGTCGGTCAAGCGCGGAGGGGGCGGGCAGGTGCAGGCGGCGGCATGGGGGCACCGAGGAATGGGAGGTGGGGAGGGAGACGAGAATCGAATCGCGAGGGAGGAGACGGGTGTCGAGGTAGGCTCGCGTCGCGGTCTTCTGGCTGTGTTCTTTCAGTTTCGCCCAGTCTGGGTTTGGTTTTTGTTTATCTGGCTCCGGTGCGCTGCATTTGCATATGGAAGCCTTTTGTCGCTTTCCGTCCTGAATTATTATCTCCTTCTGTTTCGCTGAGGAGGCTGTCTCCCCCAATAACTGAAAATCACGCGCTACTCTGTCAGAGGACCTACCGCCCTCCGCTCGATTTTTTGTCACCCTCGATTTTTTTTTTCTTTTTTAGAAGAGAAAATTGCTTTATATCACGTCTATTATGTGTATGTGGCATTTTCGAGCTCGGATTTTAGGGATATCGTTTTTTGAAATGTTCAAAATTTGCATTTTAAAATTTTACAAAATTTGAAAGATGTAGATAATAATATGATCCACAAGTGTGCAAATAAACAATCCAAAATTCGTTATATTTAAGTTGGTTGATTTTGATGGGTGAATAGTACATATTTTTAAAACTGGCAATTTTGCCATATTTGTCTTCTTGTGTAAACTAAAGTAATACGAATTTTGCATTGAGATTTTGCTCTTGGTAGAGGTCGACATTATCTACCTCTTGATTTTTTTTTTGGTTTTTTTAACATAAAAATGCTGACTGTGCATTTTTTTTAAAAAAAGGGCTTCATGAATGCTCTGGCTCTATTTGCAATTCTGGTCTATTTATGAATTATTATGGTTAGATAAAAACATGTCCGATTATGAATTTGAATCCAAACCTATACGCAGCGAGATCAACCATTCTTCTAATGTGTACCCAGATTCAAATCCTCTTGTGAGGTTGGGTCAATTTTTCGATTCAATAACCAATTTTATGCATGTCTATGGTTGCAAGCTTTCATGGTTTCGAACTAATGTTTCTAGCCAAACAAACTTGCCCATCACAAACTGGCGACGCTAAATATGTGATTCACACATCTGTTTGCAATATGCTTTAACCAGTATCTTAAATTGTTTCATAAGATTCAGTTAGAACAACCAAAGTTCCTGCAAGATGTGTTTCCCATGATGTTACTTCCTCCATCCCCAAATATGTGGTTTATAAACTAAGCAAAAAAAATCAACACTTTATAAGTTTGACTAAATATGTAGACGAAAATATAACCAACTACAACATTTTATAAATATATTATCAAAAAAATATCTTATATACAATAAGATTGATTTGGTATTGTAGATCTTCATATTGTGTGTACGCATATATTAGGTCAAAATTTAAAAATGTTGAATTTGTTTACTCAATTTATGCCCCACCTCTTTGGGGACCGAGGGAGTATATTCGTAGAGCAACATAGTCGCCCAAGGCTTCCTCGAGCGATCAATATTCTTTTTTATTACCTTTTCTAAGATGATGAAGTGGTACCACCTAGCCAAGTAAATTCAGCAAAATAATATTTGTTATGTCAATTGAGTATGATCGATATGATCGAAATGTTGAGCTATTTGTACATTTCTTGATAGTTTATGCTATAAAACGGATAACCCTAGTCACCTGAAAAATGGTTAGTGCTCCATCGATTGAAAGGATTGTATAGGAATTTTGGAGGGTTTGGATCCTTAAATCTTTCCTACATAGGTCATCTGATTTGCATAATTGTAATCTGTAGCAAAAAATATCTAGGGATAACTTTGCACTCTGTTGTGCATGAAATTTTCCAACCTTTCAAACAAACAATCTTCGATCAAAATTATTTTAGAGCTCGTTTGGTTTGAAGAACTTTTATAGGATTTAAAGTCATAGGAATTATTTCCATGGCTGTCGTTATTCCATGGCGGACTGGCGGTTACTTTGATTCTCCTGATTCTAATACTCAAGTAATTTTTTGATGAATCATTTGCACTTTATTTTTGTGAGGAAAATTCCCATACACTCAAACCTCACCTCTTAGGAGTTCCTTGTTTTTTCTATGATATCAAACACTTCTTCATCCAAATTCAAGTAGTTTTTAATCATACGGGACACAAGAGGACATGTCACTCCAATGGGATGTTTTTCCTGTTCATGTGTTTTGAGGATCCTGCAAATCAGAGAGATCCATAGTTCTTAAATATTCTATGATTCACGATGACATGCTACTCCAACTGTGTGCTTGTCCTAGTCGCTCATAGCTTATAAATCTTATATGATTCACGATGACATGCCACTCCAACCATGTGTTGTTTTTGTACTTTGTAGTTCGCGCGCATTAGACCATCCACTATTTGTGAAAAAGCGAACCAATGGAGCCTTTGAACCGATGCCACACATAGCAGGGCATCGCTTTTGTTTTGTCAGAGAAAGAAGCGAACCAACAACATGGTTCGGTTCAAAAGAATCTACATGCAAGATGGCCCACATGGCATAGGGACAAGAACTGGAGAGAGAAACTTGCATTCATGTACCTTTTTACTGCTCACGAAGACAGTCAAGAGATTCAATACATTGCAAGCAAATACCGCCGGTTCAAAGAAAACTACCTTTTTGCTTTGAACCAAATACACATAGTGCATGGTCTTAGAATCAAAGAGTCCCTTGCAAAGCTTCTAGGGACATGTTGCTCCCAAGAAATGGTGTGGCATGAGTTAGTAGAAGCCAAGGGGTAGTCACCAACTCACCATGTTTGTTCCTTGGGAGTTTCGCGGCATGTTTCACATAAAACCATTGTCTGTTGGTATGTAGAGTATGTATATGTGTAAATTGATGGGAAAAGACTTATTCCTCAACAGGTTTACAAATTGTGTTCATACATCGATAAAAGATGTTCATCATGTTGTAATAATGTATCCACTTGGTGTAAATATACAATGTTGCCTCAGGCGCCTAAGAAATATTATGTCTTCGACGACTTTAAATATTTGTTCACCTGGCTAGAAAATGTCCGTTGCATAGTAAAAGTTTGTGTATCTAATTTTTTTTTTTGTTCTTAGAGGTTAAGAAAAATAGATTCTTGATAAGAAATTGCAATTGCCTACTTCTATTTTTGCAAAGCAGTGTTGTCGCTGGTTACTTGTAAAAACATGTGTGAAACAGTAGGATATCGCGTTGTAGGTTCGCAGCGCATGTGAATGTAGTATGATATGATCCCCAAATATGAAAATTTACTGTGATGCTTCTTTGGTATTTAAAAACGATCACTAAAAGATATAGTCCAAAAAAATGAAGTGGCATGAAGGCAGTCGCGCGAAGGAAATACTCGTTGGTGAAAAATGGAACCACTGGGCCCGCGTTGGGTTCGAGCACCGAGCACGTGCAGTTTGCACGTTAGTGGTATATAGTGCAATGGGCCAACGCGCATACATGCGGCGTCTGTGTTGTACTGTGTTCTCAGAAAAAAAACGCGCGTACATGTGCCTCCTCCTTGTCTTGCCTTTTTATAAGCTGCACCCTTCTTTCTCTTTTGGACACACCTCTTCTTACGTAGTACTACGTGCTGCCGCGTCCTCCCAGGTTTAATGGTGCCACGTAATTAAGTTTAGGACATGACCCACGTAGTAATGCTTATTATGGTCCAGAACCATTGCACATTTGTCAGCGGATGCTGCTATCATCGCTCCACATGTGCCGCTGTCGCCACGAGCCCCTGACGCCGACGGCAGGGGTCGGTTTGTTCATCTTGACTGCCGGTTGGTGAGGTCAGTCAATCACTCAGACTATTCACAGTAGGAAGTAACATGGAGTGGTATCATGCATATGATACTAGTGTATGTTACTATCTTCATAGTGAGTAGTAACATATACGTATATGATATCATATTCTACTACATTTATTAAGTTGTAGACTCATTGTGTCTCGAAATTTGTTATGTTACGGTATCTAGCTATGATACCACTATGATCTCTCTCATCATTAATTGTAGTGACACATCGGCATTTTACATGCATGTATTGCATGATATTACCTATGATACCACCACTATGGCTAGTCTCAGTCTCCAACCCCACTCTCTACATCCGCAGCGGTACCTACTGCAAGATAGAATATCCAGTATTATCACCCATTAAATACCCTTTGTTATCACTTATCACTGAAAACATAATTTTACGATAAAGTTTGAGTGTTTATAAGATATATCGTACTTTCCCAGGACGATCTACTCCCTTAACTGGTCTTAGGCTTTTGCTTTGTTAAGGTGCTGTTTCGTCAGGGTTCTGTAGCTTTATATATATTGGGCTCTAAGTAGTGTGCTCTTGCTTAAGTTTTGAATGGTTTCTGTGCCATTCAGTTATCGGAGTCAATGTACTGAATATATGTCAGTCAGTCATGTACTTGAAGGCTAAGCTAGTGATACTATTAAGATTACAGTTTCAGATGCTTCCTACGCTGGTTCGTTTCTAGTATTTGACGATACACGGTGTTTCCAGGAAAAGCAGATTGAGCAGAGCTTCACTCTAAGCTCTTGATGCTTATATATATGAACCAAATTAGCTCTGTGACGTGTTCACTCTTAACTTGAGAACTGCTTTCTGTTTCCTCCCTTTTCTCAAGTATAGACTGCACCCTATCTGATGAACATAGGATGCACCTAGTGCCACTTTGTAAAGCTGGTGGTAAGAGTTTGGTCATAATTGTCATGAAGAAGCTCACGATGTACTGATTGCTGATATCTGTTTTGGATATATGTGTATACAATGAAGCATGTTTAATGTAACCCAAACACCAACATCAGTGGAGTGATCCTGCATGTGTTAATGTGAAGAGTACAGATTGCTCCCTTGCTGCTGAAACTGCCGTGTGATTTATTTTTGGGAGTTGGAAATGAGACGGGTTCCAGGCTCTTAAACAATGCCAGTGTTAGGGGATGTTTTTCCTCAAGCTGAACAAAGGGAATGCTTTAGGCATCTAATGGCAAACTTCAATAAAAAGTTTCATGGAGACGTTTTTGGTCGGATGTGGCCAGCAGCCAAGGCTTACCGTGTAGAAACCTTTAACTACCATATGGCAAAGATATTTGAAGCTAAACCTGAGGTAGGTATCTACTTGAGTACTTATCATAACTTGAAGTGGATGAGATGTGACTTCAACACAGAAATAAAATGTGATTACATTCACAATAATCTAGCTGAGAGCTTCAATAGCTGGATCAGAGGAATGAAGGGCCTTCCCCTAGATGAGTTAGCGGACTCACTAAGAGAGAAAATCATGAAGCTTTTTCATAGGCGGAGAGAAGTTGCGAAAATTCTCCGTGGAATTATACTGCCTGCTATCATTCAACAGATAAATAATAGGACTAGACTACTTGGTCATTTGGATGTTGGAAGATCAACAGGAGAAAGTTGTGAGGTCAAGGACACCAATAAGAATAACCTTAGGCATGTTGTGAGGATAGGCAGTCATGAGTGCACTTGCCTAGAATGGCAGCACACCGGGAAGCCTTGCGATCATGCACTTGCATTCCTTATAGGGATCGCAAATACAAACTTTCATCCATATGTCCATGAGTACTACTCCTTGAGTATGTTCCGGGCAGCCTATGCTGGAGAGATTGAACCCATCACAGACAAGTCTCAGTGGGCTCAGGTTACTCTAGATTTTGATATGGTGCCACCGATTTCATGGAGACCCATTGGGAGGCAGAGAAAATTGAGAATCAAAGGCTGCCTTGAAGATGGTGGTGGTAGCAGTAAAGGGAAGAAAAAGTTAGATGGTAAAGGAAAAGCACAAGACGACGGTGATGAAGAGAAGGCACCAGAAAATGGTGTCAAAGGAAAGGCAAAAGAGAAAAAGAGATTTGCCACGAAGAACAGATGCAAACAATGTGGGGAGTTGGGGCATAGGAAAACAAAATGTCCAGAAAATGGACCTAGAGAAAGGTAACACTTGTATTTTTTTTTTTGAAATGTAACACTTGTATTGTTGTATTAGTAGCACATCTATATTAGTCTCTTATTTCGGATGTCTTGTGTACTGAAACAGAAAGAAAAGGGCGAAAAAAGTTCATGAAGGTTAGGATCAACCTTCTACAGAGGTGATTGAGCAACATGTATTTTCAGCTACTGTTGGTACACCGAAAAGAACAACAATAACACTGCCTCCTAGCCTTCATGACAGCCCCGGGCCTATTACAAGGAGGTAATCCTGCTGCTTTCTTTCATATGCACATAATCATGTAAAAAAGCTATTTTCTAACCTGATGTTTAAATTGTAGGAGACTTGCTATGGCCATGGCTGGAGATGGTACATCACAGCCAGCTGTGGAAACTACTGCATCTCCAGCGAGACCCAGTTTTGATGTGCCGTCAAGTTCAAATGCAAGCAAGAAAAAATTAACTCCAAAGAGGAGGAAACAATGATTTTATTGCATTGAGACTCTGTTTTCAGTTTATTCGATAGATGTGTTGGCTATTTTTATTTGTTGAATGATATACGCACAAAATTTCAGAATTATTTGAACTCAACATTTTGGTGATGGGTTGGTGATCTTTGTGTGATGTATGATGTCAATTCCATCCCACAGATTTTGTGATAATATGGATAGATGCTGCCAAAAAAATTCAGATTGACACAAGTAGTGCATCTCCATCATGCTATATGCCTTCTCTCATTGCAATATGTGACCAATAATTATCTGTACAAAAGATACAAAATTTACAATGCAAACTGGTCCATATTTGTCTGAATTTGTATGAATATGGCATATTTTACAAGACCTTATTCCTGGAAAAATACAGGTGCGGTACTGGCAGGCTACTGCATCACACTACAGGGCAAATTTGTTGGTACTGGCAGGATAACAGCTAGTCTGCTATTATCTAAATTTTTGCCGCTGATGGGGACACATCTTCTTTTTAGATAAAGAATATATATTAATATCGCGAAGATACCAAATACACCCAGGCTCTGCAACAACGTAATAACCGAAGGTATTACGGGTGCACACAGCCAAAGACAATAAGAAGAAGAAACTAAAAAAGAAAAGTCCCGCTACAGAGTTACAGTCCTTGTAGCAGCAACACAACCACCACCAAAACAACACCTGATGTCCAATCTCTCCAAAAGCAACGCCTTTGAGAAGGAAACAGTGCACAAGCGTCGTCGTCGCCCGATCGAGATCTTGGGTTTTTCACCCTGGAGATAGTCCCGCTCTCAAAACAATGTCTTCAACAAGGCCATTGCTAGGCACAACCAATTAAGGCCAGACATTGGATTTTCACCCTGAAAGGTAGAACTTTGAACTTCACCTGTGCTGTCGCCCCCACTTTCATACCGCTGCATACGCGTCCTGAAGCTCCAAGCAAGTTCCTCATTGCCACCAAGAGTCAAATCACCATTCCTAGTCCTTCGATCTCGGCTTTCATGACATTCTCCGCCTCTGACTTCATCCAAGATGGCAACAGATAGCAGAGCTTCATACCGCTTGCTCCTTAACGGAGAATCGTGGGCACGACCGAATCCCACCCGATCTAGCAATCTCCAGACATAAACGCACATGGAAGTTCACCGGCGGAGCCTTCCGGAACTCGCCACACCGGCCAGATCAAGGAGGACGGGAGTCTGGCAGATCTTCGTCTTGTTGCAAGATGAACCCTAGGACCGCCCCCTTATTCGAGCACACCAGCAGGCCCCCACGCCGCCGGACGGAGCAGCAAAGTAGGAGGCAGCCGCCGAAGCCTCCAAGAAATCCATCCATGGCCGGAGGCCAGCCCAGATTGGAACGAGCCCAGATCCATGGCCGCCGCCGCGCCGCTGGAGGATCCTGGAGGAGTTCCCGCCGGCCGCAACCACCTCGCCGCCCAGGCTACAGGCCCCGGCCCTCGGGCCGCGCCATCTAGTTCTGCAGCCGCCGCCCCACCACCGCCCGTGAGTCCACCGCCGCGAAACCCTCACCTCCCCTCCGTCCTTCGCCGAGAGGGGGGCCGCCACCGCCACCGGCGTCGGCGACGGCGCGGCCAGGGACCATGGGAGAGGGAGGACCGGCGGCTGGGCGAGGATCGCCTCCGGAGTCGCTCGGGCGGGGAGCGACCCGGGAGGTTAGGTCGTAGTTGGAATTATATACTTGTTCTTTCTATCTGAAGGGGACAAGGGAAAGAACCGGGGACAAGGCTTCTAGCAGCTGAGACCAACCCGCATCGCATGAACCAGTTCTGGAGGGACCAGGGTGCCGTGCTCCTGCTAACCCTGCTCAAGAGCTCACAGGAGGATGTGCAGGACCGGCTGCGCGACCCATGGTGCTCCTGCACTGCAGTTCGCGGTCGTCGATCATGGCTGCACCTCCCCTGGCGCCGGCGGCGCTCCCACGCTGCAGTTCAAGGTCGTTGATCATGGCCATGCCTCCATCCTTGAATAAGTATACTTCTAGCTTTACTACTTAGTTTAAAAAAATTTGACCAAATTTGTAGTAAAAAGTAGCAAATATATATGACGTAACCTTGGTATATTTTGAAACTTTATTTCAAGATGAATCTAGTGACACTAATTTAATGTCATAAATGCGGGTACTTTTCCCTATAAAGTTGGTAAAAAATTAATGAGTTTGACTTACCCTAAAAAGTAGATGTACATTTATTTGAGGACGGAGGGAGTATACAAATAGGACACCCAAACGAAGATACATGTCATCGTTTCTCAAAAAAAAATCCACTCTGCTATAGACAAGGACCAAACAAGCTCAGCCTAGCAACAATCGCAAAAAAAAAAAAAAAACTCAGCCTAGCAATTTCACCATGGACAAGTACTGTAACCCTTTCCTTACACCAATCATACTATCGGTGCTTCTTCTCACGTGTTTCGCGACCCATGTGCAGTGTAAGCTGATTTCAATCTACTGACAAGTGTTTACAGCTTTTCTGAGTTATTGTGTATTGGTTTGTTTGTTATATGAACTACTTAGTTTATAAACAGAGACTAACATGAATATTTTAATTGATTTTCTGTTCCACAGCCAGACCATTGGAAGCCGTGGAAAGCGTTAGAATCAATTTACCTAACGGACTGTGTGTCCGTACGTGTATCCACAAACATCCTTGCACCTACTGTTGTTTTGTAGACGACCGGTGCTATATATCACTTGATGAGTGCAAGGTTGGATGTCGCAAGATTTCTCCGCTGGACCCAGCGGCGGCGATGAATCTCGCACCATCGCCTCCTAGTCCTATCTAATCTGATTATATAGCTTTCCAAGTAAAATGCACGATGTGCTGATGAATAGTTTGGGTAATAATAAATGTCATGATTTGAATAATTTGGATAATAATATAGTTTTCCAAGTTATATAATTATATGTGTTCATTATTGTTAAATTAGTTTGCCTTCTCCTTTCTTCGATGCAATGTCTTGCGGTGTAAGGCAAACTCTATTTGGGATTTCGTATTTTGCCCCTAAAAATATAAAAGTGGAGCAAACCAGCTCAACCGTCCAAACAACTCGATCTAATGGTTTATGTTACTCTTTAGAAACAAATGTAGTTGATGCACCATTGTGCTGTTATGCCCAAACTCAGCTCAAATGAATATCCTAATTTGCTTCGTCTGCACCGTCACTGCGCGCTGTTCGTCCCTCAGCGGGGCAGGCAAATGTCTTTGCTTCTCCGCGTCACGAATACAAATATTGTTCTTCGTGGACTTGATTGCTGCCACCCTGTTGCTCTTTGCCATCCTCGACTCTCCGCGCGGCGACCCCGACACGCGCACCATTATCTTTAGGACAGTATGCCCTGCGTTCCACTAACCCGCAGAGGTTTGAGGGATTCTGCATTTTCTTATTTTAATTATGAATAGAATTCTACTATCATTTGGTCGGATGTTTCGGTGCACATTTAGGAACAAAACATCTACCACAGCCGTCGTGTTTGATATGCAGTCTGATGCTATCGTGTCCGACTCCATTCTTTGTGCAGCCTGATGGAACCACTCGGCGCGGTACGGTAACCAGTGCTTATCGGCTTTGTCGCGAGGACGGGAGACGATCTGAGGCACACAACAAGCAACTTTACGCAATATTAACCTGGAACCTTATTTTGTTCCCAAAAATATGTAAAGTTCTTTCTTTGCTGATATGTTTTCTAGCCGAGTAATGCTACACTTGTGGACAACTGTTACAGAAAGTTTATTACGGACAACACAATGCACGGTGTACAAATCAGGACGTGGCCCGTTTTTCAAGGTGAGAATCAGAACTCAGCCATTCGATTCACTCCACGTATTCGTAGCAATTTCCGCAGCCCAAGTGGTTGAGATGTCGAAAAGATGGCAAAGGTGATTTTTTTTATCGTTGTAGCGGATGTGTTGTAAACCATTTGGCGTGGTTTGGGACGTCTGGATTTATAACCTTCTATGACATTTTATTGGCTGTTTTGGTCTTTCTTCTATGAAAATGATACGTCTTCGAGGGTGTAGCTTGAAAAAAAAAGATATGATGACTTGTGCCTTTAAAAATTGACCGTGTTGTGCTGTCCACCAAGTTGGGATCATGATTATCGAAGAAATACTCCTCCTCGCGACGGTTGAGGTGGAGTAGGTCATGTGCCTCCACCAGCCCATGAAGGATTCTCCAAACACGGGGTGAGAATCATATCCAAGATAATATATGTCTCAACCGTTTTCCATATTTTGAAGGTGTTTTTCTATTCATGTGTGGGTTTTGTATACCCATAATGAGTTTCATTTGGTGGATGACGACGGTGATGCACCGATGGATATGCCGAAGATCGTCAACATAGTGAGTTTGGTATAGCCAAAACCTTCCCTCATTTTGTACCGTCGGAGGCGAACAACATGGGGCCAAAGTCGAACAATGTGTTGTTGAAGCCTGAGCCTGGGTATTGCACACCGACAAATGTCATCACAAATCTTTGCCGGTGGATATTGGTCGACAAGTATGACCATGGTGCAAGATCATGAAGCAAAAGGAATGCTTCTACAAAAAATATGTAAAACAAGGTGCGCGATCGGCTGCACTCAGTCTAATCTCCAAGAAGTTGAATTGAAATGGGAGAAGTGAGTTCCAAAGGAAATTCGAATAGTGCTATTCTGGGGTCGCCGGCACGAAGCTTTCTGCACAGGGTGCGCTCCTGTTCGACACGTTTGACACTTTAACTAACAAAAGCGAAAGAAATGCTAGTGATGCCTGTTGCATATTTAAATGGGGAGCAAGGGGAGCCAAAAAGCGACCACAGTGGGAGTCGAACCCACGACCTTCTGATCCGAAGTCAGACGCGCTAATCCACTGCGCTATGCGGTCTCATATGCTGTTTCCTTCGTATTTTCCATTATATCGCCAGTATAACTCACAAATTCGCAAAAGAAAAAGGAAAGGAACAAAGGAGCCAAAGAACGTTTCCACGCACGTGCGGCATCTTCGCGGAACAAGCCACCACAGCTCTGCCGGGCCCCCACTTCACATGTGCCGCCTCCTCAGCCCGCCGCCCCCTCACTCTCGCTACTCCCCCTCCGCTTCCGCCGGCGAGCGGATCCGCCGCCACCGCCGACAATGAAGCAGCTGCACCGGCAGTCGAGCCTCAGCAAGCAGCACCGCCCGCACCACCGCTCCTCCCTCTCCCGCTCCCTCGCCTCCTACCTCGTCCGCGAGCACCGCCTCCTCTTCGTCCTCCTCGGCTTCCTCCTTGCCTCCTCCTTCTTCATCCTCTACCCCTCCCTCGCCCCGCACCCCACCTCCCTATCCTCCTCCGCTCGCGCCGCCACCACCTCCATCACCAGAAACCCCCGCGTCTTCTCCACCGCCAACGCCGCGGCGGCGCGCCGCCTCCCCGTCGGCGTCCGCAAGAAGCCCCTGCGAGTCGTGGTCACTGGCGGCGCCGGCTTCGTCGGCAGCCACCTCGTCGATAAGCTCCTCGCCCGCGGGGACAGCGTCATCGTCGTCGACAACTTCTTCACGGGCCGCAAGGAGAACCTCGCGCACCACCTCGGCAACCCCCGCTTCGAGCTCATCCGACACGACGTCGTCGAGCCCATCCTCCTCGAGGTCGACCAGATCTACCACCTCGCCTGCCCCGCCTCACCCGTCCACTACAAATTTAACCCAATCAAGACCATCATATCCTTTTCCACTTTGTATTTGAAGTACAAATGCTCTCTCGCCTTAAAGTGTCTTCTGTTCTTCGTTTTCTCTGTTGAACTCAACTGCGAATATGGAAAGGGTTTCTTTATAAGTAGTTAGGTCAACAACAATCGAGAAAAAATGGAATGTTGTGCCCTGCATTGCCTGAAAGAACCTGGATTTTGAACTTGTTTGTTTTCATACCACCTCTTTTATTTCCCAGTTGGTTCCTTAACTGATAATGATGCACAAGACAAATGTGATGGGGACGTTGAACATGCTGGGACTGGCGAAGAGAGTCGGCGCCCGGTTCTTGCTCACCAGTACCAGTGAGGTCTATGGTGATCCTCTAGAGCATCCTCAGAAGGAGAGCTACTGGGGCCACGTTAATCCCATAGGTGTGCTAACTCATGTGCAAGAAGCCAAGAAGTATCCTCAACCATTGCACATTTTAGTCTGCCCATTCCACTGCATTGTGATTTGTCATTTCATGGTAATGTGCAGGTGTTAGGAGTTGTTACGATGAGGGAAAGAGAACAGCAGAAACTCTGACCATGGACTACCATCGGGGTGCTGGTGTTGAGGTAAAGCTGCACTTGTTAGATAGGGGTCTCGGTCTATCTACAATCTATCTCGCTGGAAATGTCATATGTTTCCTAAAATTGATTGCACCGGGTCCATCATCGTGTATTAATCATGTATGGTTCAAAACGGATGTTCGTTATGCTCTGCAATTGAAATCTTTGTTATCATTGTGTATCTGAGGTTGTATTTAACTATTTATAGCCTTATAGGTAATGCTTTTAGTATCTTTTAAATAAGTGGACCTAAGAGGGCTCAAATGCCAAATATTGGGCCAATGCGCGTTATGCTGTTATATGTATTCTATGTACTTCATTTTGTGCAATCATAAGCAAGGAGATTGTACCATGCGTATCTCCCAAGAAATGATACATTTTGCTAGAAAAATACATTTTTTACTGTATGAAAAAACATTTTATGTAAGTTCTTTGGAAGTAAAAACATACATTAACGAGTGTCTAAATTGCTGTTCTTGAATTTGAGCAAGTGATCTTCTTTTGAGTTCTTCTTGATGAATATTCAAGGTCTTGCTTATATATTTGAATGGAGGGAATGAGTTAGAGAGGGATAATAACTACGCTTGTCAAGATTCTGGCCTATGAGTGACTATATTCTGTTCTGTTACTGTCTTGCATTTCTTGAAGAGCTGATTTGAAGGCAATTGTTTGCTTCAGGTAAGAATTGCTCGCATATTTAACACATATGGCTCTCGTATGTGTTTAGATGATGGCCGAGTTGTTAGTAACTTCGTTGCAGAGGTTTGTCTTAATTTAAGGCTCTGGTTCTTAGTTCTTACAAACAGAGGACTACCACCGAAGTTCAGTATTACTTAATATTCATAGTGCCTCACCTCCAGGCTTTGCGAAAACAACCAATGACAGTTTATGGTGACGGAAAACAAACAAGAAGCTTCCAGTATGTTTCAGATTTGGTACTTGACTTTCTATTTCCTATTGTTATTTTATAATCAAAACTACATAGATGCCCCTATTCAGTTAAATCTGCAATTTTTAACCAGTTGTAAATTTGTAGGTCGATGGATTGGTAACTCTGATGGAAAGTCAGTATACTGGACCTTTCAACTTGGGAAATCCAGGCGAGTTTACGATGTTAGAGCTTGCTCAGGTTTGACCCTCATACGAAAAGTAACTGTCCATCCACTTATCATTTCAACATAATGTGGATTCTTCCCTACCAGGACTAACGCCTCTGCACTATCTTTTTGTAGGTAGTAAAAGAGACAATTGACCCAAGTGCGAGTGTTGAATTTAAACCAAACACCGCAGATGATCCACACATGAGAAAACCTGACATCTCAAAGGCCAAATCTCTTCTCCATTGGGAGCCGAAAGTCTCACTGAAGCAAGGCCTGCCACGCATGGTTTCAGACTTCCAGAAACGCATCTTGGATGAGAAATGAGGAGCAGGAGGTTTCTGAACTCGGAACTGTATTATGCTTCACGGGGCGTTTTTGGTGCCATGACAAAGCTCGGCAGCAGGCGTACAGACTAGAGATAACTTACCCAAGATTCTTCTTCCAGGCAATTCCTTTAGTGACATGACAACTATTGCTCGATTTTAGTTTCGTCGACACGGAAGTTGGAATCATGTGCTCATGTTCTTGTCAAAACCATAGCCTTTCAGAGTACTAGGAATACACATAATGACATAAATATAGAGCTTTTTCTATTGCTTAGGCATTTTCCAACCCAATCCATTTTGTTTCTTTAGGATTTCGTTGTACTTAGAGCAGAATAGAGACACTTCTTTGCATGGTGTGATTTGCGTTCTGTAACTGTCACGCCGCTGCCCTCTTCAGCTATGGCAGAGACGGACAAGGGATCGATGATCCAACCTTCTGCCATCCCCGCTGGATCAAACGAACTACATATAGTATTTAGACGGAAAAGGCAGTCTAGCCTGCTTTTCATTCAATTAGAAGAGTGTACAGGAGTACAAAGGGTAAAAAAAGAACAGAAGCTACAAAAAAGAAGAAAGTCTACAGCGAGCTAACTGTAGACTGCAAAAAACAAGGGCAACCAGCTAGTCAGGTTCCCTTGGTCTAAACAGCAGGTCCGCAGCATTGGTCTTCCCAGCGTTTTTCCAGCATCGAGCTTCTTCTAAAATACCCAGAAAAATGCGATTGAGAGGTTCTGCTTTGTTGTTAAAAATTCGGGCGTTTCTTTCTTTCCAAATTGACCACCAAGTTAGATGTGCTACAGCAGTCCAGCTTTTCTTCATCGTATTGGGCAGCCGTTGATGAGCAGACCAAAGCCAGGCCTCCAAACTGACAGTGTTGGTCGTAGGAACCAGATAATTGGGCAGAGCAGCTGTGTGGATGATCTTCTGCCAAAGCCTAATGATGACAGGGCAGGAGGTAAGAAGGTGCAGTGCGGTTTCAGGCTCGCTGAGGCAGAAAACGCAGGCTGCATTGTGAGGCCAGCCCTTCTTTTGAAGACAGTCAGCAGTGTGGCATTTGCCGAGGATCGCCAGCCAACCGAAGACGCGGCATTTGAGCGGTGCTCCGCTGGTCCAGACAATATCTTTGAAGCACGAGCGGATGGAGCCTTCAAACTGCATGTCATAGGCAGAAGTGGCACTGTATTTACCATTAGTTGTCCAGAGCCAGGTGATCGTGTCTGGCGTGTCGTGCTGCAGCTGCACTTCATTTAACATTTCGCAAAGCTGGAGGAATTGGCGGAGAGCAGCAGCGGAGAGGTTCTGCTTGAAATGTCTCATCCACTTGTTGCCAGTGATGGCCTGAGCAACGGAGAGGTTACGCTTGGTACAGCATTTGAATAGATCAGGTGCAAAACTTGCAAGGCTGCAGTGCTCAGCGGTCCAGGGATCGTGCCAAAAGTTGATCTTTTGCCCATTTCCAAGATTGAATCTGACGGCAGAGTTGAACAAGCTTTTGGCACGGTCGTCCATTCCAAGAGGCAGCCTAGTCCAGGATTTTTCAGTGTCAGCCCAAGAGAGCCACAGCCATCTCACCCGCAGAGCGGTAGCCTTCCGTTGCAGGTCAGTAATACCCAACCCTCCAAACACAGTTGGCCGACAGATTACATCCCACCTCACGAGACAGCGCCCACCGGTGGCCAGCTCATCGTTGCACCAGAGGAAGCCACGACGCAACTTATCGATTGCTTTGATTAGCCAAGCCGGCGGGTCGATCACTAGTAGCTGATAAATGCTCATTGCCGATAGCACATGTTTGACAAGGAGCAACCTAGCATCAAGTGAAAAACCACCCTTGTTCCAGCCTTTGACCTTGCTCGCAAGCTTGTCAAGGTATGGCTGCAAGTCACCTTTGCGAAGCCGCTGGTCAGATAGAGGCAATCCAAGATATTTGCAAGGGAAGCTCTGAATTGGGCAATCAAGAATGGCGGCAAGCGCGGCAGTGTCAATGTGCGAGCACTGAATGGGTATGATGGAGCTTTTCTCAAAATTTGTTAGCAAGCCAGATGCCTCCCCGAAGCATTGCATGAGCAACTTGATAGAGTGTAGTTCCTCTTGATCAGGCTCGGCAAAAATGACTACATCATCAGCATACATAGATATTCGATTCTTGGCTTGAAGAAGTGCATTGGTTTTCAGGGCACCCAGACGGTCAGCAAAGGCAAAAAGCTCAGCCAATATGTCAGTGGCGATGACAAAGAGTTGGGGTGAAAGCGGATCACCTTGCCGCAGTCCTCGCCTGTGATAGATAAAATCAGAGAGTTCCCCATTGACAGTGATTTGGGTGGACGCGGTGAACAGCAAGCAGGCGATCCAGTCTCTCCATTTTTGTCCAAAACCCTTTGCTTCAAGTACCTCGAGCAGGAATTCCCAGGAGATGGAGTCAAAGGCCTTCTGCAGGTCTAGCTTAACCAAGAGCGTCGGACACTTTTTCTGTCTGAACAGCTTCGCTTGAGCCCGAACAAAAACAAAGTTATCGTGGATAGCACGATCTTTGATGAAAGCACTCTGGCAAGGGTTAACAAGCTCGTGCATTCTGTTGCGCAGCCGCAGAGCTAAGATTTTGGTGAACAGCTTCGCAAAAAAGTGGATCAGGCTAATGGGTCTGAATTCACTAGGTTTAGCAGCATCAGGGGACTTGGGTAGCAGAATCATGATGGCTGAATTGAGGAGGTTGAGGTTGCGGGATGTACAGCATTCAAGAGCACCAATGGCACGCATAACATCAAATTGATGATGTGCCAACACGTTTTATAGAACAGGGCGGAGAAACCATCACTGCCAGGAGCTTTGTCAGAGGGTAGATCCATGATGGCAGACCGAACTTCATCAGCTGTGATGGTGGCTTCGAGCTCAGACAGGTCTACAGGCTCAATACCTAAGAGAGCAAGGTTGAGAGAATGCTGCCGCGGTCGAACCTCACCAATGAGTTTGTGGAAAAAGTCCCAGACAGCATCAATCTTGTCCTGCTGGTCAGTGTGCACATGACCATTATATTCAATGCGAGGAATGAAGCTCTTGCGCCTGCGTGTGTTTGCTTTAGCGTGGAAGAACCTTGTACTGGCGTCACCCTCCTTCAGCCACTGGATGCGAGATCGCTGGCGCCATTGGGTTCTCTGGATAGCCTCAATACCCAGCCTGTTCATTTTCAACATGGATCTGAACTGTCTCTCCTCATCTGTCAGCTGCCTGCTATCCATGGCCTGGTCCAGTTTAAAGATGAGCTCACTGGTAATGGCAGCACGCAGCTCCAAGTCAGAGGTGAACTGGGCACTCCACTTGGATAAGGCCTGAGCAGTGGAAGTGAGCTTGACATGCAAATTGATGAAGGGATCGACATGGTACGGTGTGGAATTCCAGGCCGCAAGCACCACGTCCAAGAAATCCTCTCTAGAGACCCAAGAATGCTCAAACCGAAACCTGCGCACATGCTTGAAGCCAGCATCAGAACTAAGCAAAATGGGGCAGTGGTCCGAGACCTCTGATGAAATAGCCTGAAGAATGCAGCCAGGGAATGCAGCATCCCAATCCTGGTTGTAAAGGACCCTGTCAAGCTTGACCATGGTGGCAGCTCTCTGTTCATTGCTCCAGGTGTACCTCCTACCATGAAGGTAGAGGTCTTTTAGCTGCAGATCATTGATGAACTTGCGAAACCTGGCCATATTTCTCCTGTTCAAGTTCATGTTATTCTTGTCACTGGCTTTAACAATCATGTTGAAATCCCCAACAATTAAGGTTGCGGTTGCCTGCGGAAGATCAGCAGCAATCTTTGCCTGCAGATCCTGGAGGAAGAGAACCTTGTCTGGGTCAGATTGGGGGCCGTAAACAGCCAGCAGGTTCAGGTTGGTGTGGGAGTGAGATAGCAGACCATGGACAGCTACAGACCAAGGCGATAGCAGTTTTACTGAACACTGAAAATCAGCTGGGATCCAAGCAACCAGGATGCCTCCACGGGTACCATCAGCGGGAGCATAGCAGAAATCAGAGAATTGAGGACCACAGCATTGCTTAACAATGTTAATATCGATCACTTGCAACTTGGTTTCTTGGAGACAGACAACAGATACATTATGTTTCCTGATAACAGCGTACACTACACTTCTACGAACAGGATCGTTGAGACCTCTAACATTCCATATCAGAAAGTTGCAATTCATTGACTAACTGGATCGACGCACAAATCAGCACAGACTTACTGCACAGGAGGAACCAGCTGCTCCGTAGCCGCCGTGGCCCTGCGCCGCCCACGAGCTCCCTTGGCGAGGAAGGTTAGCCAGCCCATCTGGGCGCTGGAGAGTGGCGAGTCCAGCGCCGTCTGGAACTGCTGGAGAGTGTCGTCGTCGGATTCTTCCCCTTTCTCGGTGATGGCGAGGCCGCGCTTGGAGATGATGAGCTTGCGCGCCGCCCGCATGGTCGCGTTTCCGCCGCCCGTCACCGCCTGCTTGCGGTTCTGCACACGGTGGCTCCGGCGGGTGGCGGTCGTCTGCTTGCTCCTTGTGCGCCGCGGCGGCCCTGGCGGGGTGTGCTGCGAGGCAGGGGTAGGGATGACGCCGGGCGTGATGGGCTGCATCAGGCTTGACAGCAGGTCAGAGGTGGAGATGTGGGCTGGGCCGCTAGCTGCAGGCCCACGGGGCGAGGACGGCGCGGTGTCCAGGTCAGATTGGGCCTGGTGGCCCAAATCTGGCCCGCCAACGCCCTGCTAGAGACAGCTTTGAACCGGCGTACTGAACCCGTCAGCGTCCCGCTCGTCAGCAGCGTCGTGGAGCTGGAGCACGCGGCTGCAGCCTTCAGTGCACGCAGAAGGCTGCAGAGTGTCGACATCCGTTGTGGCAGGCCCTACGTCCACCAGACTGATGGACGCAGCACCGGAGGGCTGCGGGACAGGCAGGCCCTGCCCCAACAATCCCGAAGTGGGAAGGTGCAGTGCTTCCGCAAGATCAGCCACAGGGTCTGCGTCCCCAAGCAGTTGCTTGTTCGGGGAGTGGGGCGGCATTGGAGTGTTGACCACGGGAGTAGCAGTAGACTCGGTAGCACGTGCCGGCGCGACGGCAAACTGCACGCCGTGTGTCGCGGCTGTCACGGCGTCGGGCACGCCGTTAGGGCCTGGTGCGGCGGTCACCATTGCACTGCCGGCGAGGGGCGGAGCAGCGAGGGGCACGACGAGCACATCGGACGAGGCGAGGCCCTGGCGACGCCGTCCGTCACGTTGGCGGCGCGGGCGGTGCTGGCCGGCGGCCGCACCCGTGGAGGTGGCCTCCAAGCGCTGGTGCCAAACATCGTCTGCCACCCCATGCGTCCACGGATGAACTTGCTCCTCCTCCAGCATGTCATCGTCGTTGTTGTCGTCGAAGCCGTCTCCGTCATGATCATTCCGGCGAGCACGCGTAGCAGGGGCCGGCCTGATGAAGGTCGACGAGTCGAGGTGGACGAGCGCGGTCGTGCTGAGCACCCGCGGAGGCCGCTCGCTGAGATGGGCCTTGGAGAGCGGGTCGGCGCAGGGCGCAGGCTCATGGAGGTCTATGATGGCCTCCGTAGGGACGTCCTCAAGGTGCTCGACCCAGGCCTCGACAACGTAGTAGGAGAGGTCGAGCTTGCCAAGGGTCTCGCCGGCAACCGTGTGGATGAGGCAGCCGGGGAGGGCACGCTGCACGGTGGAAAGTGCCCAGGCCTGCGGCGCGAGCTGCTCGATGAAGAGGCGCACATTGTACCTATACTTCTTCAGCGTGGCGAAGGTGAGGCGATTCCAGCGCTTGATGAGGATGGGCGTCCCTCGGAAGTGGAAGATGGAACGCGAGGCAACCATGTCGTAGCAGCGAGTGTTGGCGAAGCGGGCGAAGAACATCCCTGGCTGCCGGAGTGAAATCTGCACGGCATCAGCAGGCAGATCCGGGAAATCCTGCAGCAAACCTTCGTGGACGTGCCCTGGTGCAAGGCACGGCTGGGAGCCGACCACGACGAAGACAAGCGCAGAACGGCGCAGCACCATCTCCTCGGCCGCCATCTCCTGCGTCAGCTCCAATGCCACCTTAGTACGCAGAGCCCGCCGCACGAAGCCGAACTCGCCACCCATGGTGGTGAATGGATCGGACGCGGGCGGAGGCGGGAGCGGCGGCGGGGTGGGGGTGGCGGTGGCGGGTACGGCAGGTGGGGAGCTGGCGGGGAAGACGAGGCGAGAGTGGACAGGTTGGCGAGTGAGGTCGGGGTGGCCGGGCGGGAAGGTAAGGCGCGAGCGCACCGCCGGCTTAGGAGGACGGCGGCGGTGTGGAGGTAGTGGAGGCAGGGGCACGCGAGGAAGGTGGCGAGTAGGGCACTTCTTGGCGGGGTGGCCGGCGTCAAGGCAGTGGATGCAGCGCGCTTCGTTGGTGCAGTGCCGGACGACGTGTTCCGATGAGAAGCACCGGAAGCAGCGGCCGTAGAGCTCTTCTTTAAAGGCCTCCGCAGCTGAGAGCCGTTGGCCGCCATTAATGGCCTCCTCCAAAGATGGCAAAGGAGCGGGGCGACGGCCGCGCTTGTACCGAACCTCTTGCCACTCCGATGAAACAGCGTCAATCGACGCGCGTGGGTCCACCACAATGCTCTGGATCGAACGCCTCGCGGGATGGGCAGCAGCGGCCGGCGCAGGCGCGGCAGGGGGCATTGAAGAGGGCGGCGGCTGACGGGCTGCCATGTCGGCATAGGAGGGGGAGGCATTGAAGCTTGAGGCAGGGGTGGGTGGAGCTGAGAAGTGGAGGTGGTCTGCAGAGTCAGGGGAGTGAAGGCTTGGGGAGCCGCGGCTGGCGGGGGATCGCGGCGAGGTGCGGCGGGCCACGGTCATGGCAGCGGGGGGGGGGGGGTGCGCCGTGGCCGAGGTGGCCACCGGCGGCGAGGGGTGGGGTGGGAGAGGCTAGCTCTCTTGTGGAAGCACTTTGCACTCCCTCAGAAAATAAAACAATGATACTACATATAGTATTACATCACATTTATGGTAGTATTACAGATGGTACATAAAATTACTCCTACAAACGTTGAACGTGAGAGCAAATCATCATCACATATCTTGGATGGACAAACATTTCGAATTTACTACTCAGTAGTTAGTTAAGTGCTCAGGAGAGGTGAACATCGAACTGGAGTAGGCTCTTTCCGCCGTCGGTGGCCTGCTGTTCATCAGATTCAAGGCTCAGCGCCTGAATAGCGGCGAAGCCCTTGGCGTCCTGGTACTTCCCGGTGCCGCCTATGATGGTGATGTGGGACGCCGGCGCCGCCATCCGGTGTACCCCGACGAAGCTGAGCGTGTCGCCGTGGACTTGGCCACCACCGAACACGGCCGTCAGCACGACAGTCTTGCTGGCGCCGTCCCGTGAGCTCGCGACGTGGAACCCCTGCGCACTGCCAACGACCGCGGCGCCCAGCTCGTGGCTCTCCGTGAGATCTTCGTCGATGATGGTGGTCGTGCCGAAGAGGAGGTTCTGGTTGCCGTTGTTCGGGACGAGGTTGCCCGACGTGGCACCGAGGACGCTGTTGCCGTTGGCCGGGTCGGCGGCGCTCGCCACCAACCTGGTAACCATGAGCTCCGACGGCCGCGAGCCGCTGCCGAGGATGTCGTGCATGAAGAACTTCAACGGCCCGTCGCCGGCGCCGGTGCCTGCAGCCCCACCGGCTCCCACGTTCGCAGCTGCACCACCGGAAGCCGCAGGTGCCACTGCTGGCACAACGAATGGGTCAACGGGCGGCTCAGTCGGCACCGACAATGGATCGTCGACCGACAGAGGAGCCTCTACCGGAGGCGCCGCGGGATGCTCGTCCAGGACGCGGCCAGCGAAGGCTCCGGTAGCAACAGCGAGCGTGACCATCAGGCAGAGCAGCGCCTTGGCAATCTCCATTTGTGCTCAGTTGGGACTAGGGACGGAAGTCTATGATTTCTGCGAGCTACTCCTCCAGTAGATTGCTACTTAGTGGTAATCGGTGCATGCTATCTAGATTTATATAGGGTTTTGGGTGGAGCTGTTGCTCGATCGGAACCTGATCCCGGCCCTTTCGTGGTGTTGCGGTGGTTGCTTCCTGCTTTCTTTCTTAAACCACCAGCTGCTCCCTGTTGGCTTGGCCTAGCTAGAGGCAAGCTGCTCCATTCAAAAAGTAGCACTAGAACATCTCTAAGTTGAACATGCAATCTGATTTTATCGAAATATGAACAACATGGACTCGCATATAACGCTTATCTCTAAAAGAAGTTCTGTTCATGAGGTACATCTAGTGCTCATCGAAAAGGAGAGGTACAACAGAAGCTTCGACATATACGGAGTAGATGGTTGCAAATACAGGCAAGGATAATTTATCCAATTTAATGATTACCGTTTCACATCCACTATTTTAGCTAGCTAGCTAGGGTTTCCCTCGTTCACGCCGAGTGTCTGGCAGTCGCCCCCTGGCCCCCATCAAGTGACTCTGCATCCTCAGTTTGTTTAGCCAGCCCTTGGCAATGTAGTGGTTGGTCGCCTCCGTGAAGTGGTCGTCCCAAAACAAATACATGTTGGGATTCTTGCAGATCGTTGCGCCGGGCATGCCACAGGTGGCGCTCAGGTTGAAGTTGTACTCCCCACCTCCACCGCAACAAGAACTCAGAACGGCTTGGGTAAACCCTACAATTGTTCAAGCCAATTGTTGTCAGCTAGAAACAGCGGATAAGCACATCAAGAATAAGAAAACATAATGAATTCTACTGACCAAATTGGCGAGGAGACTCCACAATTTTGATGATGGGAGTAAAGAAATCAGCATAGATAACAATGGCATTCGGGTGATTTGTCCGGATGTCATCCAAAGTCTCTTGCAGTAGGGAGTTGTGATGCAAGGCAAGCTCGTTGAACTCTTCGAGGCACCCGGTGCAAGTCTCGTGGACGGCACTTGGATGGAACTCCAAAACCGGTGGGAAGCAACCCAATGGCGGGACCCCAGGTACGACAATGGTCGTCGCCCCCTGCTTGATCAGTCCCTGTTAACATAAAAGTTCACTTATACTTCATGATTTTTTACTTCATCCTTGATTTCGATCATCCGAAACGAGATAGGCAATCCAGAACTCTAAAGTCGGACCTGTCTAAAAATAAAATGAGGAATTTACACTAGTACAAACTTGACTTTAAAAGATGGGACCTAGAGCCGGTTGAATGAAAAATATTATCGGCCGTTTGGGAAGAGCTACCTCAAACGGCCATAATTTTGGGTCCGTCGCGAATGTTATCTACGACGGTTTATATTACCGCTCGTCTCGCATAGGATACACATCGTAGACGGCCAGCAAAATTACATGTCGCAGACATATTGCAGACGGCTAATACGTCTGCGTGTCGCTAATTATATAACTTCTGAGACGGCCAGTAAAAGGAACCGGCACTAACCTATATATGCAAAAGTATATATGCATTCAGATCATAGTTCCGTATCTGCGCTGATTGACATAATAATTAAGTAGAGGTACTTATATATACAGAAAGACCAGCAAAAGTACGCGCGTACTCGATCTATTATATAAACAGAGCGCGCCCGTGCGTTGCGCGCATGTGCATATATATATGGTGCAGATCACTTGCGAGAAGACGTCGACGAGAGCTCGCGCTCTAGCTGGCTAGTACTTAGAGTTCCAGCCGGTACCCCAGCCACCTTCGTCGGCGATATTCGAGCCACCACGGTACCCAGCCACCATCATTGTCGACCTCCTGCTTGTTCTTCGAGGACTCGCCACCACCGTCGGCGATCTTCGACGACTCGCCAGTACCCCAGCCAGTAACGACGTCGGCGTTCTTCGATGAGCCGGCGATTCCGCTCCAGCAGCCACCATCGACGTTCGTCGTCGACGACCCGGTGCCACCCCAGCTGCCAGGGCCTTCCTCGATCATGAATCCGCCATCCTTCCCGCCGACGCCGACGTTCCAGCCTTCTTCTTCGTTGCTGTCGTCGCTGTCGTCGCTGCTGTAGTACTCGCACCGCCGCGGCTTGTGTCTCGGCATGAGCTTCTTTGCTTCCCCGCGGAGGTGAGCCGTCCCCTTTTCGATCACATCGAGCTTTCGGTTGAGCTCGTACGAGACAAACCCATCGACAACAGCGTAGTCGAAGTTCTCTTCACTTAGTGGGATCTGCTCCCAGCAATCGTGCTTCGTATAATGGAACTTGGACTTCATATCCGCGTAGTATTCATCGATGATATCCTCGGCCATGGTGGCCATGCCGGTCTTCAATTCTCCATTCTTCCGGTAGCGGTGCTGAAGATCGATGTGATACTCTTCTGGGATTTTGAAACCCTAGGTTCTCTGCATGACCGTCCTGTCATTTGTTATGTCAACGCTACTAAAATAAATTTTCTTCTTCTGAAGGAAATTGGACAGCTCTCGTACTCCAACAGGGTTTTCTTAACCTGCTCACTGTCGGTGGTGTAGACAACGTGGATCTTCTTCCCACCATGGATATCAACGGAGAGCTCGCGCGTGAAGCATTCTCCGGCGGCGACAGCCATGGCGATTTGGAGGGTGCAAAGCAGAGGAGAAGGCGATGAACAATTGCTGAAAGGGGAAAACAGAGGAGGCAGAAGAGAGTGACTGTGGCACAGAAGACTGACCGCACGGGGCGTGGAAAACGAGTAGAAAGGGGTAAAAAATGGAACCGCACGCGGTTACCCCCGTGTCGCTGGCAGGTGGGCCCGGGTTGATTTGACGGTTGCATTGATGAACAAGGGATGGTTGGAAGCCATAATGTACCATGCCGGCCGCGTCGCACTGGCATCGACCGCTATGGGAGCACGTACACGTGGCAGCAAAAGCTAGTGATCCGGAGACTCCGGGTACCGCCCTTGTGGTTACCGATTGCTACCGCGTCCTAGTAATGCAGCTGCTACCGCGTCACAGTAAAGCAACTGCTACCGCGTCGCACCAACGCAACATCTCCTCTGGACTGTTCTATTTTCATGCTAAAAAATCTAGGCAATTATTTTCCGGAGCGTCCGGGAACGTTCGGAGTTTTTACTAACACGATATTTTTAGCTATTTATCGGATTTAATTTGCATAATATGTAAACAATTTGGAAAACTATATGAAACTTCCCATTTATGCGTTATATATAGTACCAAATTGGTGTGGTCGGTAAATTACGAAATTCCTATACAAGTGCACTGAAATTGTATGGTGACAAGTTCAACCTCTCAGAAGAAATGTCTGACAAGTATCACCAAAGTTTGGACATGATATAATCTCTTTGATATATGATCTTATTTCTTGGCATGGAGCTTCATTAACCCCAAACAGGCATATATACACTTGCATTTGGTTTTCCCTTCAATAATTTTGAATATTTTGAATTTTATAAGTACAAATCTTATTCCGGATTGCACGAACATATTCGGATACTCCGGCTACTCTGTGTTTGGCGGGAATGGGATGGGGATTTTCCCCCATTTGCCGCCCCTCCTCCTTTCAAACCCATATCCCTCTTCCATTCGCTTGCCGCCCCTGCAAATCTGTAGCCTCGTGGCCCTCCTCCACTTCCCACCCCGCCGCTGCAAATCTTTAGCCTCGCCGCCCATTCAAATCCCTAGCCTCGCCGCCGATGATTCCCTAGCGTCCCCGCCCTCATCAATCGCCCACCCTGCAAATCCCAAATTCGCCGCCAGTACCGCAAAATCCGTAGGTTCGCAGCCCCTTCAAATCTGTTGCCGCCGCTGCAAATCCGTAGATTCGCCGCCGCTGCAAATCCCTAGCCTCGCCGCCCTCCTCCACCCCCTCGCCGGCCCTGCAAATACCTAGATTCGCTGCCGCTGCAAATCCCTAGCCTCGGCGCCCTCCTCCACCCCCTCGCCGGCCCTGCAAATACCTAGATTCGCCACCGCTGCAAATCTCTAGCCTCGCCGCCCTCCTCCACCCCCTCGACGGCACTGCAAATATCTAGATTCGTCGCCGCTGCGAAACCGTATGGCCGTCCCTCCCCGTTGCACTCGCCAGCAGGTCCGTCAGGTAAGAGATGGTCCTCCCCCCTCGTCCGGTGATTAGCTATGCGCGGACGAGTTCTGGTTCAATCCCCATGTATCCCGGTATCAATCAAGAAACTAGATTTACTAGTAACCTGGAAGATTGGCCTGAGTAGGGGCAACTTCACAAAATGATTCATGTAATATTAATAGATTCCTAATATTCTCTTTGATAGTATAGAATTTACTTCTTGTTGCAAAGTAAATGAATTGTTTTGCATCTTCGTGAAATGATTCATGTCTCATACGTATTGTCATGCGTAGCCTTTAATTAAGTACACTTTTCATATTAATAGATGCCTAATATTCTCTTTGATAGTATAGAATTTACTTCTTGCTGCAAAGTAAATGAATTATTTTGCATCTTCATGAAATGATTCATGTCTCATACTTACTGACATGCGTAGCCTTTAATTAAGTACATTTTCATGTCTTCAGCTTAGCCTTTGCCGTGTCGATATAATTCTCATTAGTTATTTTCTTCTGGTTCTAGTTAAGTTTTTTTTACTCGTTCTCTAACAAATGGCAGATAAAGGCATGCTCATTCAGTGTTCGGCTAGAAAAGTATTGTGAACGCAAGTGTGTGGTAAGAAAACAAGGCTTCCAAATATACATATGCTTTGTGTTTCGTGGATTTAATATGACATAATTTATGTGTTTCTTTCTGTTTTTGTTGAACAGTTTGTACCATGTACGGCTCGCTGAGCGTTCAACGAGTTAGTGCGAGATTAGACTGTGTTGTTTCGTTCCCTTGGGAGTACATACAACATTCATGTGAACAAAGGACGTAGCAAGACCCGCTTGCACGGCAAACAATGGCAACAGTTCATCACCAAGAACAATCTCGGCGCTGGAGATATGCTAGTGTTTACCATGACACCACATCCCACGATATATGTTGCCACTGGAGAAAGAGGCAACAACAAAGATGAAACTAATGAGATTTATGTCGATCTGACAGTTCTGAAGATCACATTGACGACAATGACAGAATCATAGTAGCCCAAAGAGTTTGTCTCAACAACCATGAGAAGAACCGCCTCGTTAAGCTTCTACCAGTAGGAGCCTATGTTGGAGTTCTATTTGTGACTCGCTTGACGAGCACAAACTTGAACAGGCATGAGATGGTATGTACCCACAAGACCGCCTCTTTCATGCCTCTGTAATTTATCGAAAAAATGACATATATAGTTATGTTATCTTCCATGCACAAAAACTACCTAAGGTGATAGCAGAAGAAGCTGGCATACCGGCTCAGGGCATGGCTGGAGTACGACTTGGAGCAGCATGCATCATCATCGTCATCATGTACAACAAGAGAACCGACAGACGCATTGACTTCGACAAGCTGGGGTGGAAGAACTTCATTGAAGGCAAGAATTTTGTGACTGATCGACCTGTTTTGATCATTCTAAGAAAGATGAATGACTTGGAGGTCCTGATTGAGTTCCAGCTCATATAGAGCTTGTTAAGGCCAGGGTATGGTAAATACTTATCTGATTAGGGCTACTTTATTAATGGGCACAAATTGCGGTTGGAGACATGCTATATAATATATATGCATTTGCTAGTTGTTGGCATGTCTTAGTTATATGTGATTTCTGCCCGGTTGAGGTTTTGTTGATGAAGTGATGAAAAAAAGAATTATGTAGCACTGTTGACCAGTACCAAAAACTCGGAACCCTGGAAATAATCCCGGAGCACACGCATATTGCCCAAATACCAGCTGTTTCGGCCGGAGAGAAAACTCGGACCGTCCGCATCCTAACGACGGCCACTATTTGTAGCCGGCTCTAATGTATATGCATTACAGACGTCTGCTAATACGGCCATCGCTGAAGGTTTCATTATTCGAGACGGTTGATTATACCGGCCGTCGGAGGTCCGAGCTCATTACAGCCGGCCCCAGAGGACCGGTTCTAATGGAGCGTACATTAGAGACCCCCGCGCAGAGACGAACAATTTAACCGGCTGAGATGACTCTCTGGGGCCGGCTCTAATTTACGTTTCTGTACTAGTGTTACTTGTGGTCATGACATGACTGTGGACAACTTGAGACAACCAACCAGATTGGGCATGCATGATTAGTTACCTCAATGGCCTCAGCAATGGTTCTGACTACGTCCGGGACGATGAGTCTAACTTGTGACAGAGTCTTTCCCAGAAGTGCAGAGTTATAATCGTTCAAGCCAAATTCTCCCATGAAAAAGAGTGACTTGTCGAAGAAGCCTGGCGGGCACACTGCAATATATTATGGTGTAAGTGAACGCCCCACAGAACATCAATACATGCTCTATTTTTTTTGAACAAAATATATACATGCTCTATGTTGGCTACCTTTGGCAGGGCTACAAAGCGAAGCCTTGAGAGACTCGAACCACCCCAGCTGCACGCCCACGGAGGTATCCGGAGGTGGGACTGGCATATCTCTAAAGAAACTGGCGTCAAGAGCGGTGGAGCCTGAGACGGCGAAGTTGGCGCCTTGGCTGAAACTGCCATTGTGCAACAGGGACGGTGGGAGAAGTGGCAACCCTAGCTGCTCCGCTGCACGCCGGCCTTTACAAATCAGAAGAGGAGCAGCGTACAAGTGTGATTGAAGACGAGCTAGTTAATTAGGTACCGTACGTACCCACGAAGTCGATGATGAGGCGGCCGTCGCATCTGCGGCCGGTGGGGTGGCCGAAGAACGTCTCGCCGTATGGAGGGAGCGCGGAGGGGTTCGGGACCGAGTTTGCGGCGGAGACAATGTTGCCATTTCCGGTGTCAGCGAAGGAGCCGCCGAAGCTGAATATGGATTCATAGCGTTGTTGGTGGGACGAGACCGCGGGTTCCATGGCCGCGAGGAGGAGAACTGAGAAGATGCACAGCAGCTTCATCGTTCTAGCTAGCTAGTTTGCTAGGAGAAATGAACTGAATTTATCGTGCTAGCTAGCTAGATGAACTACACAGGAACTGTTTGCTCCTCCAACGACATTGGTAGGATATATAGATGCGAATTACGCCTGTCCAACTAAAGAAGGAGCAACTTGTTAATCCTCGTGTTTCAGGCTGGGATACGCTCGGATCTCTAGTGTGTGTGCACATGGACATCCAAGTGGACGCAGTGTTAGCTCGATAACTCTCATTAGATGAAATCGATTTTTTTAACACGAAGTGGTAACTACCGTTAGTGGTATACACAAGTAGCCAATACTTTTATTATCTAGTCAACACGAATTGATGGAGGCCTAGCTGAAACGCTCGAATCTCTAGTATGTGCACATGGACATCCAAGTGGACGCATTGCTCGATCATCAGACAAAATTATTCTCTTCTTTTTCGAGGAAACAACAAGAATCTGCTGAGATATTTATTGGTTTTATTTATATAAAAGTACAAAGGAGGGGAAGAAAGTAAGAAACTAAGGAATCTATATAAAGGAGTGTATACAAAGGAGTGTCCAAGCAATCCAGGAGAAACGAGGAATAGTTGGGAGTTGGTGGTGGAGGGTTTTGTTCAAGCCGCAAATCAGCAGGTGTTCATAGGTTCAGGCACACCAACAATGCGATGGGTCCAGAACATCAGTCACAAGCTTCACCCACACACGAGAAGATCAATCTTTTGCCCTGCAAGGTTCAGCACTAGTATCCCATGATGCTAAAACCCCGCCGGCACAGGTATCAAAAGCTCCTATTTAACGCACAGGCAAAACACCAAACAAGGCTATGATATGCTCATCCCAAAATTTATATTTATACTCCATTACTCCGGCACCAAAAACCCGCTGGCTTTCTCCAGTTGGGAGATCAAAGTTATTACAACTAACCAGCTACAACATCCCACGGACAATTTACTTGTAATCATGATTCCCTACACAAAAACCTGCGGCCATCTCAGCCATGGCTTCATCCACCAGATCCTCAAGTACCATTCTCCCTACCTCTTCCCCAACAAGATCGATACCATCTTCAGAACCATGCAGCTCAAATAAGTCCATCATCACTGGCTCGCCCATTTCTTCCCGCAACTCGAACACCCTCTGCCACACATCCTCAACAAACCCCTCCTGCTCCCACCTGGACGAGAACCTTCGCAACAATCCCTTTGAAGCATGGTGCACCAGAGAGGTCATCATATCCGCGATCACCACGTTCGCGAGGTCAAACAGGAGCATCCTCTCGGGCCGCGGCCACAGAATGAGGCTGCTGTACTTGTCCTCGAGTATGTCAAACAAATCAAGGCCAGCGGGGTGGTCTGAAAAGCAGTACATGTCGAGCTGCCCATCCTGGTAAGCAGCATCGATGCCCAGTAAAGTGAGCATATCGAGCACGTAAGAGAAATCCCTTTCCTCTTCATCCACAAAAGTGTGGGATATCTCCATTTCAGGAAGTGGCTGATTTGTTGAGGCAATCTCGTCGTCATCGCTCGCTATAAGATGATCGGTGTCATCTATGTCGTCGGTAGTCTCCGTCTTGAGAAGCTGAAGTTGCATTCTTAGTCCTGTGAGTTACAGAAAGTCAAACTTTAGAGACGAGAATAAAAGGGAAGGTGACTAGGCGAAGAAAACTTCGACCACTTGCCTTGAAGATCCGCACTAATTTTCTCGAAATCTCCCGAGTAAACTTCTTCAGCATCCAAGGAAGATTCAAGAACAGACACCGGACTTGGTTGGTCATCATTGTTGTAGCTCACCGGAGATTCTGATCCTGTCGGGTGAATCCACAAGGCTTGATTGTCAGAATCATGATGCTGGTCAATCCCCACATGAGATTCCCTTACAGTTGGCGGACTCAACAGACCTGAGTAATCTTGATCCAGAAGATTTTCGATCCCCTCAGCCTGAAATAGAATGCACAATTGGTACATCAAGTGAGCTTCCAAAATTACCAAAGAGCTTAGGACTTGCTTCAGGGGAATAAAAATGGGATGAGCATATGTATATTTAATCAGGTACAAACTAATATATCTACAGAAGAATTTATTAAGGATCCAAGCGAACAAATGCATAATATGCTAAAATCAGCCAGTATACATGCAATATAGTACCTGAGTCTGTAGATTGTCATGATAAGGGACACAAAGGCGGAAATCTAATGCTGACTGTGGCTCTTGGCGCATTTCCTGATTCAGTTTAGCGGGAGAAAGTGGTTCTTTGTTCTGTTCAAAAACTGCAGAACTGGTATTCAAGTGTAACTCATGGCCAGGATCCACGGTATGTGCAAGTGTCTGTTCAGATGAATCTGGCATGTCAATAACATCTGTTGGTTTCTGAGAACTCACACGTACCTCTTGGTCAATCATCATTCTTTCCTCGTCATCTGGGGACACTTGATCAGCTTCATCACCATGAAACGCTGAACCTCTACCTAGCGATTTTCTTTGCCTGCTATGGCATGCATACTCAGAATCATGGGGTCCTATTTTAAGAACATCCTTAAGCATAGAAAACTCATTTTTCCTACTGTTTCTTTTTCGGTTGCTCGACTTTTGAACTCCTGGTGCGAGGATGACGTGATAGATTTGGACCTTGCTGAATTACTTGGAGCCACACCTCTCCAACCATCCTTGCTGCTGATGCCAACAGGATTGCTGCACGAGCCTGGCACTCTGTTCCTCTGCAATTCTCCCTTTGGACTTTCCTGGTCAGAGAGAGCAAACATGTCTCCAAGCACGCTGAAGCCATTATTCTCAGGTGCTTGATGCTGAAATTGATGGGCTATCTTCCATCTGCTAGAAAGATGTTTCTTTGCTTCCTTGATGACTGATGATTCATTTGAATGTGCCGGTGAAGAGTTCAAGCTGGAAGAATCCCAACCGTCACATAGTTCAGAAGATCTATGGACTGTCTCGGAAGCCTTGGGCTTAGAAAGAGGTGTCACAAACCGTGTGCTTTCATCTGACAAAATTGTGCTGGTATCTGGTTGGAAAGCCTGTTTCCTAGTACCACCGCCCCTAGCAGCTCTCATTTGTTTTGTAATCTCTCTAGCAATTTCTCTAGATCCCTTTTTTATATGGCCTGCTGTTTCAGGGTCGCCAAGGGACACCTGGCAGATGGATTCATCAGTATATGGACTCCACATGCCAGCATCCTGGCACGTTGTGTGCCTTCTGTAATCAGAATGAGGGATTCATGTGTTAGAGCAAAGGATCCATCAATGTCCTGAGCTTTCTCAAGGCTCGGCTTCAGGACAACAATCCGTGTGGGACAAACTCGTTTATCACTGGCTTCCTGATGACTTGACCTTGATAGTTTCTGCCTCAATGAACCAGAGTCTTCTTTTGGGGATTGGCTGGATAACTTAGCATGCGGTTTCCTCATAGAGTGTTTGTGGAGAAAGCTTTCAGTACCATGATCTTGTGGATATATATTGTTTGAGTCAACAAATTGATTTCTTTTAGATGGCTTCAATATTGTAATGCAATTTGCATTAGAGGAGGGAGAACGCTGATCTTCTTTCTGAAGAAATTCCAATAGAAGATCCTTATTAGATACCAATGCATCAAGTGTCTCATTCAACTCTTCTGACATCTGAAGAGATTCATCTGTGGAAAGACGTTTTGCATCCATAAATTTGTGTCTAATGAAATCTAGATTAGCCTTCTCAGTTGCATCAAATCTGGAAGCTACATTTCCATTTGTAGCTCCTGCGCTTCGCTGTGCCTTTACTCTCATCTCATCCATAACCTCAAAAACATCTTTGACCTCTGGCATCTCATCAGCCCTTCTCCTGTGAGGAAGATATCTATCATGAGAAATACAAGCTGAAGTGTTGTGTGCACGACTTCTGCTATATCTGTGATGGCTACAGGTCCCAACTGAAGGGAGTGAATCAAGACCCATCAGTCTTCCTACAGCGCCTGGTGAGGTATGCCTAGCGTTGGCATCTTTTGAAAACTCTTCGTCTATTAGCTTTTTCATCGGTACACAGCTGGCCTGTCTTGATTTACTTTTCCTGATTTCCTCATCAATCTGAAAAAAGGGCATACCAATAAATTAGTTAAACAATAAGATAACAATGGTAAAAAATGTAAAACCGCATTTTTCCTGGTGATATCCCAGAAGGAACTAAACAAAGCTATGGTTACCTACATCAAAGCTATTAATTATCGTGTTTTAATATCAAAATAGAAAAGGTTCGAAATATGCACACAAAATAAGTAACATAAGGCAAGTATAGAACAAAATAAGTACTGACACAGATAAAATGATCATAAAATGATGAACGTAATTTCACCGAGAAAATATTAAGTTTCTTATAGTTACATGTTATAAATGGTGGTCTTCTAGTACAGTTGGATTTCAAAGTTCATACTATTTTGTTGCAAATGTACATATATGGAATAAGGGATGTATCGCTATCTAAAACAAGTTACAAAGAATAAGGGATGTATCTAAGCTAAGGAAAAGAGACAATTGGAGCTATAGCGCCCGTCACTGCAGGATATTTCTGCTGTAGCTAGCTACTTTCCTTAATTGTATCTTAGTGAAGTAGACTTGATACCAAATGCTGACATATTTATCATGTGATATAGCTCTTTAACTAAACACAGATCACTCACCAGAGTATGAGAGAGTACCCCAGAGTTACTTGCTTGTTTCCTCAATGACCCTGCCACTGTTTTAAGGAGAAAAGAGACAGTAAATATTTTGCATAATTATACAACACAAGAAATTGGCAGAAGAAGCAATATGACAGCATGGCAAGAAGAAGGAACTTCATGCCAAACTAAATTTCTGCGAGGAAAAGGAGAAAAAAGAGCAGGCCATATAGAGAGCAGTCTTCAGCTCCAGTTCACTGTTATGCTAGATCCTGTTAAACGGGAATAGTAGGAAGGAAATAGACGTAGCACAGTATCAAAATGCAAATATAAAGTAGAAGAACAGTTCTTAAAGGAAGACTAGAAAGAGCTGACACAAGGTGTGCTAGCTTCGCCATGATGCCAATTCTCTGAATTAATCCATGCAGTTTAATTTAAGAAAATGGAAAAAAAAGGAATAATCACAATAACCACCTTGTGAAGACTCATAGTGGGAAGTGTTGAACCATGAGTAAAAATGTCTACATCTGTGACGACAGACGGACCGAACTCGATGTATTAACAAACATAGAATTTTTTACTTGCGTGCTCATTAAACAGAAGATTGTGTATGGACTATGTAGGATTCAGTGTTTAGTGGTGAAACCTGGCGGTTCCAAACCGTGTAACTGGGTTGAATGCTAGTCTGAAGTAACCAATTAGTGTTTCATCGCATGAAGCACAGAATATTTACTTTGATTCCCGAACAGCTGACAGGATTTCTACCAACCTAACACTTCTTTATAACCAACGGTCAATTCATCGTGTATGGGGAAACTAATACAGAGTAAATTACGGTCTTCTACAGACACGGACAAATTCAAACAAAGATTCTCCTAGTGATTAGAATAAGAAACCCCACTTGGCCATGAACCTTCACGGCATCCAACTGACAGACATGGGGACACAAGAGGAGACCATAATTTAATGCTTTTAGTTACATCTCCAGCAAATTACGGACAAGTGAGGTTTCTTTGCGTGATCTCGTGGGAAGTGTCAAGTTGACAACATCACACATTTCCTCTACATACCTCTAGAGTCTAGTGTCGTACAGTCTCTGTCTGTCCCCAGCGACCCACCTAATGTACAGTTCATCCCAAGACTGCAAAGTTGGATGGAAGGAACTGCATTTCTTCCACGTCTGGTTTAGGTGCTGGCTTTTGTCCTAGAACTTGCACGGCAACCTTATTGTAACTTCAAATTAAAGAACCAGAAAGAAAAAGACATGTCCGCTATAATCATTTGAAATTCAAAACAAGAATCTTCTCTCTCCAATAAAGGCTTTGATGAAGACCTAAAGTACATGAGAAAGTTACTCCCAAGTCGTTTGTTTACAACAACAGGGATGGATAAAAAATATTACTCATCCTTTTACTCATGGTGTTAATATCTTTATGAACACAGAAAATTAATGTGAATCTACTCTAATTATAAATTCCGATTAGACAACTAGCATAGCGCAAAAAAAAAAGACGTCATTTTCAGTACGAATAATCCCTGAGATCCCTATATAGATGGGAAAAAATGTGGTGAAAAATACGAACTTTAATTCAGAGATATAAGCCGAGCCTAAAAATTAGAGGACGCCAAATGTGCAAGCGATCCCAAAGCTTCCGATGGAAGCACGAAGGAAAACAAAGCAATCCCCTATCTCCCAACGCGACAACACCAGAAGAAAGAACCCCAAAAACCTTCGCTATCAAGGACCAAACAAGGATTTTCTAAGAGGAAAATCGAGTAAGGGTTCTCTATCACACGGTCTCTAAAAAATCCAAAATTTACGTCACCCAAAAGAAAACAAAAAACGGAATGATTGCTTGCAAGAAAGGAACTAGAGTGGGACTAAAGCAGGCGAGCACGGACCACGGTGATCGACGGCGGGCTCCGCATACTGAACAGCGCTCCGGTCGAACGAGCCGCCGCCCTCTCCCCTGCGCCTCGATCTGCTGCGCCCGATGCTCGCCATGCCCGGCGGCGGTCCTAGAGCCCAACCGGCGCAGCAGCGGCGGGGCAGCCGCTCATCCACTCCACCGCGAGGGGGCGGCGACGGAGGAAGACGAGCGAAATCGATCTGTGCTGCGCTGTGCCTGTGCGCGTGACGGCGTGAGGAGAGGCGTGGGAGGGAGGAGAGGGAGAAGGGTGGGGGGGAACGCAACGGGCTTCCCTGTTTTTGTTTTGCGTCGCCGTTGCTGGCTAGCTGGAGTCTGGCCACGACCTGTTCCTCAGTGTAGCGGTTTTGTTTGTATCTTGCGCTTTGCGCTCACGCTTTCTCTCTCATCACGTCACTCCATCTCTATCTATCTCTAAATTGAATTGTTTAACCAAAAAAATCTCTAAATGGAGTTTTGCATATCTTATCTTTTTGCTATATTTGCTATATATATCTTCTCTTTTCTTTAGACTTGGATACATTTCAGTTCTACCACGTAAACCTTTTTCTTCTTATTTTCGTGTGTAGACTCGTTTGAGTTTCTTTTAGAAAAAACAGTAGGGAAGGCTCCTAATGCGTTATTTTTCATTTATTAGACTCAGGCGAGTTCATCAATTGCGATTTATCAGTTTTTCAGTACAAGTGTGGAAGTGATGAACTTTTTGCAGGATAAAAATTGGGAGACTTTATTTGCAGTCGTCGATGATGAGTTATGTTATTATGGAAGTGTGTTATATTACACCCCTTTCATAAACACTAATATCACTTGTCGGTCAGAAAACGACATGATTCAAATTTGTTATATTAGACAAGAGAATTAATAACAAATCTAGGGTTTCGTGGGTACTTCATGTTTGCTCGTGTTTCTTCCTAGGTTTTCTACAATATCGACAAAGTGCTTTAATTTGCAACACAGCCCTGACGTAATTGTTCTTAGAGATTACTTGAATAATTCGTTTTGTGAAGACAGTTCAAATGACATAACAAGAAGTTTGCTCGCTAGCTGGAGTCTTGCCATGACCTAGTCTTGTGGTTTTGTGTTATCTTCGGGTTTTCATTATACCTCACGTTCCTCTCTCTCTCTCATCACGCTAGTATTTCTCTATCTTCAAATCAAAATTTGTACTCATATATCTTCTCCTTTTGTGATATTTTCTCTATATAATGTACATTCTCTCTCTCTCTCTCTCTATCTCTCTCTCTTGATAATTGCATTTGCATACATTCATTCAGTCTTATCCATTGAACCTTTTTATTTCTCTATTTGTGTGTAGACCCTCAAAAGTTTGTTGTCGCTATGATATAGTGATATACTATTATTCACATAGAAGTTCATAGATGATGAACTTTGTTTACATTTGATTAATTGACCATATATTTAATGTCAAGTTCTTCCTAGGATTGTACAATGCCGACGTAGCCCTAACCCAATTTCTCCATATAAAGTTATTACTCAATACTTCATCGTTCACATTATGATAGATGATATGAAACGATTAAACGAGAAGTTTGTGTTGGGGAAGGGGGTGAACTTCATGTCGAATGGAGTTGGAAACTTTACTTATAATTGATGATAAATGATCTTGTTAACATTTTTCGTGATTGTATGTGATGTTATTATGACCAATTATGAGTATTACACATCTTCCTCTTGCCGCCAATGGCCGCTCATGCTCGGGAAGCAACATGGTGCAAATTTGAATTAATTGATTAAATATTTATCAGTCCTAGGGTTCCACATACCGCTTGTGCTCCATACTTCGCTTGAGTTCCTTCCTATTTTTTTAAGAAAAAACTGACACTAAATACTTTAATTTGCAAGAATGTGTTTTTACCGACATGACCTTAATGATAATTATCCGGATAGAGTTATTACTTCGTTCACCATCGTTTCCTTCGAGTAAAAAAGTATGAAACAAGAGACTAAGGAAGAAACTGGAAAATTGATCGTGCAAAATAAATGTTTCCCACGTCCTAAGTTTCTCGTGCTAGTAATATATTCCACTACATAGAAAAAATGCATTGTCCACCAGGTGATATATTCTAGTTACAAACACAACAATATCTACTCAAAAACGAATATATTGAGGTTATGTTGACAATTGATCATGTGAAGCAAAAAAAACATAATAAAATGCAGCACTCTCGTGCTCCAACAGTTGGACAAAACAGAAGCATGCGACACCACTACCCCCAAAGCCCATCACAAAACCGCACGAAAATTTTAAATAAAAGGAACCTATTTGCAAACGTAGCCAGCTACCTCTAAAAAAATGTAAAAGTAGCCTACTGCTGTTTAATCAAGAGAAAAGTTTTGCTCGAAGAAGGGTTCTGGCGAGTCGCCCCAGATTTAGGCTGGTCTGAGCCTGGTGGACCAGGGTCACAGTAGGTGGGCCCGTGTTATGCACGTGTACTGCAAGTGGGTCCAAACCAGCACCGGCAGTATCAGCGGGAAGAGCGGTCGTGCTCGTTGTAATTGGAATGGTGCTGGACGGGGATTACCTATCCGGTCCCACTTGCCAGTGAGCGAAAACGGCTCGTGCGCTACGTGATCCGGATCCGACGTGCTCGGAATGGTGTGGGCCTACCTGCCGTTATGCTCGATCCGTTCCTTCCGGCCGTCGGGGCCACGGCGGCGACGTGCGAGGTGACGAGGTCAATGGCGAGTCAGCGGCAACGTTCGGATATTTTGCTACTGATGCCTTCAAGTCTTCAACCATCTGATGTCTCCGTGCCGAGAATCGCGTGTGAGCAGGAAATTCGAGATTAGATCGGGCTGCTAGCACATCAAATTTAAAACTGAAAACAACGGTCGCCCTAAAGGCTCGTTTGGTTCAAGCGAATTGCGTAGGATTTTGCACAATTTGGACTTTTTTGTTTCTACAAAGATTGTGTGATCCACAACATTATAATCCCTTTGGAATTCATACAAAGGATTCATTTGCACTCCATGTTTGGAGGGGGAAAATTCTTCCACTCTTATGTCTTTTTACAATTCTTTTGATTTTCTTGCGCAATCAAACACCCATGGAGACAAAATCCTGTAATTTTCAAATATTGTAAGATTGAAGAGGACATATTGTTTCAATCATTTTCCTGTTCGTGCAATCCAAAAATCATGTGTATCAATTCGATGTTTGGTGAGTGGGATTTTAAGAACACAGTAATAGTAGAATAAAGGAATCTAAAAGAAATACATGTCTGAAATAGAGTATTGAAAACACGGAATTTCTGTAACAAAATCGATGTTTGGTCCACAGGAATAGTCTCAGGAATCCTAATAAACATCGATCAAAATCAAATCACATGCGAAAGTATAATTAGGATATTATTATGTCATTAAAAAACTTGTTATTGTTCTTCGTGCATAGAAATTTGAATAAGAAATTCAAATGGATTGAAAAAATCCCGCATTTTCCCTTTGTACTACTGTGGTCGGCGATGTTGTTGGTTCGATGGGTGGTGTGTGGGAAAAAAATGCACTATCATTTGTTAGTGTCGGCGGTGACAACGTCATGGTTTTAGCTCCTCTCCTTGGAGGTGTCGCCATTGAGCTAACCGCCTTTCCAAATCTCCGGATCCTGTGCTCTTCTGTCGAAATCCCTAGATTCGGTTTTACCGTATCAAGTTGAGGACGTCGTCTTAACAACGCTTAATCCTTGGTGTTGCTGCCTTGGATATCCTGAATACTGGTTGGTGCCGTTTGTGGTGGTGTTCATTGGAGGGTGTGAAGGAAAACACACTAGTGCCCCTCGCGGCATGTTCTATGTGTGTTGCAGTTATAGAAAAAAATCTTTGGCCCAAAATACTACGTTTGTGCTTACGAAAATTGTAGCGTCCATTGTAGATATCTGTTCGTACTTGTATATTTTCCCGTTGATTTTTCGGAAACGTAGAAATACAATTTTGAAAAACGAGAGCCCAGATACTCATGTGCAACTAACTCTTTCTGGTACTAGTACACTGCATAAAAGCCATGCCGTCAAGAAATAGGAAAACAATCGGGGGGAAGAAATAGGAAAAAAACCGTGGAAGGAAATAGGCAGGGCCGGCTCTATATTTTTCGGAGCCCTAATGCGAGGTTGACAAATTGGCTCATATAGGTACTATATATATGTGTATGTATGATGTAAAATATTAAAAGTGTACATCCAACCACACATTTTTATTCCGAAACGCCTATAAATCATTGATATAAGCAATGTCATATTATGACAGAAAATTTAAAAGTGTTGCAAAAATAACAAATAAAATTCCCTTCTAATTTGATTACCTAAAATAAGAACCAAATTTCCAACGATTGTTGTTAATAATGCTTTGATGCTTCATAAAAGAATTTGTTGGGTCATTTCTGGATCTAAAATCATTGAGGACAATATCAAGATCAATGTTGTCCAAAATATCCTTCTCAATACAGCACATAGCCAAGCCATTCAATCTGTCATTTAGGATAACTAATCCGATTTGATGATTTCTCTCCAGGCGGAAGCGAAAGGCGGCAGGCGAGAACGGCCAGCTGGTTGATTGATCGATGGATTGCGCGTAGGCTGTCTATTCCTCTCCCCTGTTGGGCGCTTGGGACTTTTACATTTAATTTTTTTCAACCCCGATAGCACCCAATATACATAACCATATGTAGAGATGGGCCCCTCCAACCATGGGACCTTGTGCGTCGCATAACGTCGTCTAGGCCCTGGAAATAGGCCATGAACTGCACACGCCGGGCTGAGAACGCTAAAACAAAGTCACTTTCTGGGCATGTGTCCTGTGTTTTAGTTTTAGATAGCCTGACTTTCTTTCCTTGTCGATGCACGCCCGCTGCAGGGGTCAAAGAAGCAGTTGAGTCCTGGTACACCATACCATACGCATTCAAACAAATCGTTCTTTTTTAGGTCAATGGCGAGTCAGCGGCAACGTTCGGATATTTTGCTACTGATGCCTTCAAGTCTTCAACCATCTGATGTCTCCGTGCCGAGAATCACGTGTGAGCAGGAAATTCGAGATTAGATCGGGCTGCTAGCACATCAAATTTAAAACTGAAAACAACGGTCGCCCTAAAGGCTCGTTTGGTTCAAGCGAATTGCGTAGGATTTTGCACAATTTGGACTTTTTTCTTTCGACAAAGATTGTGTGATCCACAACATTATAATCCCTTTGGAATTCATACAAAGGATTCATTTGCACTCCATGTTTGGAGGGGAAAAAATTCTTCCACTCTTACGTCTTTTTACAATTCTTTTGATTTTCTTGAGCAATCAAACACCCATGAAGACAAAATCCTGTAATTTTCAAACATTGTAAGATTGAAGAGGACATATTGTTTCAATCATTTTCCTGTTCCTGCAATCCGAAAATCCTGCGTATCAATTCGATGTTTGGTGCGTGGGATTTTAAGAACACGGTAATAGTAGAATAAAGGAATCTAAAAGAAATACATGTGTGAAACAGAATATTGAAAACACGGAATTTTTGTAACAAAATCGATGTTTGGTCCACAGGAATAGTCTCAGAATCCTAATAAACATCAATCAAAATCAAATCACATTCAAAAGTATAATTAGGATATTATTATGTCATTAAAAAACTTGTTATTGTTCTTCGTGCATAGAAATTTGAATAAGAAATTCAAATGGATTGAAAAAAATCCCGCATTTTCCCTTTGTACTACTGTGGTCGGCGGTGTTGTTGGTTCGATGGGTGGTGTGTGGGGAAAAAATGCACTATCATTTGTTAGTGTCGGCGGTGACAACGTCATGGTCTTAGTTCCTCTCCTTGGAGGTGTCCCCATTGAGCTAACCGCCTTTCCAAATCTCCGGATCCTGTGCTCTTCTGTCGAAATCCCTAGATTCGGTTTTACCGTATCAAGTTGAGGACGTCGTCTTAACAACGCTTAAGTCGCAAAAAAAAAGCTTAATCCTTGGTGTTGCTGCCTTGGATATCCTGAATACGGTTGGTTGGTGCCGTTTGTGGTGGTGTTCATTGGAGGGTGTGAAGGAAAACACACTAGTGCCCCTCGCGGCATGTTCTATGTGTGTTGCAGTTATAGAAAAAAATCTTTGGCCCAAAATACTACGTTTGTGCTTACGAAAATTGTAGCGTCCATTGTAGATACTAGGTAAATGTGGAGCGTCGTCACGCCGCGCCTTTAGTGAGAAAGAGTAGTGGTATTTTTGGTAGAAGTTAAATTATGTTGGAAGCAAATCAATATGCGACAACAAAAATCCATTTAATTACTGGAAAGAAGTAGAAGTGTAGAACATAAAAACATGAATCTTTGCGAAATAAATAAAAACAAAGTGTACATAATGTTTTTTTAGTGTAATATTTGTGTAAAAAGCATGGAAATTCGTTAAATTTAAAGATTTTTGATATATTGTTTGCATTATTCTGACCAGTCGGGAAAAAAATCATTGTTCATTATATTCAAAAATTATTGATGTCTGTATACTTTTTGTTATACAGAAATTTAAATAAACATGGTTGAAATTTGGTAAACATGTATGAAATTGATATAAAGTGACAGATTACATTTTTATGCACATTTTGATACATCAATTACATTTTTTGATTTTAAATAAATTAGTTATGAATTTCCAAAGTTTAATTAGAGAAATTATGTTTAGAACATCTCTAAATATCTAATAAATTGAATTGTTCAAAAATTATTAATTTCGACATAAATTGGTTAGATTTAGTTTTATGGACATTTTGATGTATCAATTTTTTTTTGGTAAACAGATTTAAAATTATTGTTTTTTTATCATTAATCATTTTAGCATTTATTTTGATGAGCATTTTGATATAGTATTTTTTTTAAATTGCTTAGATAGACTCCATAATTAGAAAAAATGTGTTTAGGATGTTTACAAATATCTACCAATTTGAATTGTTTGAACATATATTAATTTTGACATAAACCGATTGGATTTAATTTTTTTGAACATTTTTTGATATATTGAACATATTTTTATGGTAAACAGATAAAAATTTATTGGTTTTACAATATTAACCATTTTTTGATTTATTTTAAATAGAATGGTCCCACATGCCAGAGTTTTATTAATTTCCAAAATCATTTCCAAAAAAAAATTAAACCTGATAGGCCGGTCCCACCGTGACGTCATTGCTGACGTCAGCAATGGAAGCACGGCGCTGTTGATGTTGCAGACGGGCTCGTCGATTTGAGCGCGGGAGGGCGGGAGGAATCGCGCGAGTTAGCGCGCTCAACGCGCGCGGACGCACGCTGCCGAAAGGTGGCGGCGCCGCCAACTAATGGTCGCCGACGGCGCCGGAAATCTGCTCCAAACCCGGCGGCCGGACCTGCGGGAAAACGTGCGATTCGCTCGATTCAGGACACCCCGGCTCATGAAAATCCATGGTGAGGAAGAGTGGAGGACGGCGGAGCTTTTTGCTTCTTCGATTCACCCTGGGAAGGCCGGAGACGGCGGCGCCGCGGCGGAGGCCGTCCGGCTAGGGCTCCGCCCAGAGGAAGAAGAAGAACACGGGGAGGAGATGTGTGGGTCTTTTTTGCAAGAAAGTCCCTGGTTTTTCGTGGAATTGCTAATAGGTCCTCATGAGCACTGTCATGCGGGAAATTTTTACAAAAAAGATCCTGGGCTTATGAGAAATTGCAAACAGGTCCTCCCGCGGCACTATTACACTGTAGCGGGGCACAGTAAAACAGTGCCGCATCGCCGTGGCTCGCTGGTGGAGCGTAAAATCGGTGGAACTTAATATAGTTAATATCTGTTCGTACTTGTATATTTTCCCGTTGATTTTTTTCGGAAACGTAGAAACACAATTTTGAAAAACGAGAGCCCAGATACTCATGTGCAACTAACTCTTTCTGGTACTAGTACACTGCATAAAAGCCATGCCGTCAAGAAATAGGAAAACAATCGGGGGAAGAAATAGGAAAAAAAAACCGTGGAAGGAAATAGGCAGGACCGGCTTTATATTTTTCGGGGCCCTAATGCGAGGTTGAAAAATTGGCTCATATAGGATCTATATATATATATATATATATATATATATATATCGACGCAGATTTGGTGCCATGGGGGGTAGCGGTGCATAGGGTGTCCACCGTTGGATATAGTAGACAAGTGCTCCCTTAATGAATCTATGCATGGGGACATGCTTTTGGGTATTTTTTGCCAAATCTGGCCGTTTTTGCGAACTAACAACGGATCTGGCCCCTTCTGAGAACTAATTGCAAATCTGGCCCCTCGGGTCGGCGCCAACGCAGATGGCGCCGACGTAGAGCAGGTCGGCGCCAAGAGATTTGGACACTAGAGCAGCCGAAGACGTCGGCGCCATACTCCTTGGCGCCGAACCTGGTTCGGCGAAGAAACAGGCTGGCGCCGACCTGCACAAGGTCGGCGCCATTTGCATTGGCGCCGACCTCAACGGCCATTTTTGAAATTAGTTCATGGAAGAGGCCATTCGTATCATTAGTTCGATCAAAGGGCCATTTTTGGTAAAAAATACATGCTTTTGGTCATGCGACGGTGGCAGTTCACCGTGAGTTTTTTTACACTTACATTTGCATGCATGTGCTAGCTGGCTGGTCATCCTGACCTTGTGCCGGTCAAACAAGGCAACATATTAGTTGGCAAATTAAATTCTATTCTCTCTACTCACGTACATGATGCACAAAATTTCCATTAATTGTCCACTCTAACGGGTCAACCCAGCAAACCAAAAATCATTACAGAGGTTCGATCCAGATACCTAATCCGACGGTCGTGATGTATGGTGCCCATGCTCCTTGGTGCCCCAATTGAGCTTCATATATATATATATATATATATATATATATATATATATATATCGACGCAGATTTGGTGCCATGGGGGGTAGCGGTGCATAGGGTGTCCACCGTTGGATATAGTAGACAAGTGCTCCCTTAATGAATCTATGCATGGGGACATGCTTTTGGGTATTTTTTGCCAAATCTGGCCGTTTTTGCGAACTAACAACGGATCTGGCCCCTTCTGAGAACTAATTGCAAATCTGGCCCCTCGGGTCGGCGCCAACGCAGATGGCGCCGACGTAGAGCAGGTCGGCGCCAAGAGATTTGGACACTAGAGCAGCCGAAGACGTCGGCGCCATACTCCTTGGCGCCGAACCTGGTTCGGCGAAGAAACAGGCTGGCGCCGACCTGCACAGGGTCGGCGCCATTTGCATTGGCGCCGACCTCAACGGCCATTTTTGAAATTAGTTCATGGAAGAGGCCATTCGTATCATTAGTTCGATCAAAGGGCCATTTTTGGTAAAAAAATACATGCTTTTGGTCATGCGACGGCGGCAGTTCACCGTGAGTTTTTTTACACTTACATTTGCATGCATGTGCTAGCTGGCCACGTCCATATAACATTTCAATGTGGAAATCTACACAGGTGATGGATGATGTGGGGTCCCAGGCACCATAGCCATATGACATTTCCCATAACATTTCCCATATGACATTTCAAAGTGAAAGCAGAAACGGTGGTGGATGGGTGTGGGTCCCACTCACCATAGCCATATAACATTTCTTTTGCAAGACAATAGCTTGGTGGATGGCTGTGGATCCAAGACGCATAGCGATATAACAATAGCTTGGTGAATAGCGTGGTGGTTCGAATTGTTTTCCACACCAACAAGGGAAATTCTACACAGGAAATATTTTAGCGCGGCTTGCGACGAGCTGTTGCAGTGGTCAATTAACAAACGATCATTCAATCCTGCTGGTCCTGGGTGAATTTGCTACCATGGATTTGAGCACTGCTTTCAAGTTTCCATATCGAGAATGAGGGATTCTTCAGTGCGGGATCGTTTTGAATGAGGCCGTGTACATCTCAAGCTGGCCGAGCACTTCCGTTATCCTAATCCTTGAAGGCTTTTGTTCAGCTGGTGGAACGTTTCCTGTCAGGGAAATGTCGAAATGTCTAAAGGCCATGGATAGAAGAGAGAACGAGGTCAAAATGTCTAAAGGCAATGGATAGGAGAGAAAATGAGGTTGAAATAATACAAGGGAAAATCAGAAGGGAAAGAGCAGTTTCAGGTTTCAACAAAACATGCCTTCGATACAGTTTCAGAATAAGAAAACTAGTGTGTAGTGTCGTCTTCACCCAAGAAAAAACGATGGAAATATATTCAAAGCACAAGTGTTCTGTTAGGCAAGAAGATCGTGTGAGATACAGTTTGAAGAAGCAAATCAATCTGATACAGAATAGCAATATAATTCAAGAAAACTAATACGAATTTTAGTTGGATGGCTGGCTAGCTTATACCAAACTTGATCGTGCTTAAGATATCCGAGCAACTCATTTCAAGACAATTGGACATCGTCTTCGTGCTTAATTGTCATAACCGATCACTCTCATACGTTAAAAATACCTATAGAACGTCATTAAGAGAGAGCATCCATAGGTATAGAGCAAAAATCTACAACACGACTAGCACCGTTGTCAACAGCGAAAGAAACGGAGCACGAGAGTGCTTAAAGTGCAATCAAACAACTGCAATCACAGTCTCTTTTCAGTAACAACATTGCAATTCTGCTCTATTCAGACATTTAGACAAACACATGTTGGGCCAGAAATTGCAATGAAAAATAACATTACATCTAGCTACTGATTTAGAATTCTTAACTGGCCTTTAAAGCAATGGTATCAACTTTTGGCTTTGCAATGGTATCAACTTTTGGCATTTAGAATTCTTAACTGACATTTAGAATTCTTAACTGACATTGCAATGGTATCAACTTTTGGCATCTGCCAAACAGTAAACTGTCTATCAAACTTAACTGCATGTACAGGTTTCGAAAACTCTTTGAACCCTGTAGATGCAGCTAGAATGGTCTGATGTTCGGTGAACTGCTCGAGGGGTGCTCGACTATGCAGTTAAGCTCCTCGAGCAACTCTGAATTCCCGTATGCTGCTTGCTTTACGACTCCCCGAGGATTTGCTGCCTTGCAGGTTGCCGCATCCCTTTGTGTTCGTCCTTTCCGGCTCTTCCAGGAAGTCTCCGCGCTGCTCATCGTGCTTAAAATCCTTGCACCAGTACTTGGAATATGTAACAAATCAGAAAGAAAAGGCAGATTAGACACCCATGGAACCAAAAAAGAGAAAGGTAGAGAATGCATCATTTCCTAATCGCCCCTTCCCGTCTAACCGCGAGTCTCAAGATCGGTAGGAAGTCTCATGGAAACTTGCCTATAACCTGTGTATCAGCGATCTTGCTGCTTGCTTCATGCGAGATGAGCAGCGTGGATGCGAAATGCTTAGAGTGGAAAATCGAGTTGAAAAGGCCGGCTCAATGGCTGCTGCTACCCCTCGCACTCAACCACAGTATTTGTAACTTTTGTATGGGCGGTGAGTTTGGGCGGGTAGATTTGGAAGCGCCTTCCGAGTTTTGAAAAAGGATGCAGCCCGAACTCTTGCATGAAATATGCACTCTTCCATGAAAAAATGTTTTTCTTCGTGGGTAACAATGAAGAAACAATTCCACATTAGACAATTCCCACCACTAGAATTCCCTAAATGACTAGTTCAAGGCACGAAACATTAAACAATTCCACTTTAGACAATTCCCACCACTAGAATTCCCTAAAGGACTAGTTCAAGGCACGAAACATTGCCTAAAAGATGAGGGGTAGGAGACAGAAAGAGGAATCAACATCCAAATCATTTTGTGCTCTCGGTGTGACGCCGTGAAAATTTGCCGTTTGCATTGGATCCAATTTTGTGCTCCCTATAGTGTATCCAACGGTTGGTGAGGGTGCACCACTACCCCCCATGGCACCCCACTATTTTGCATATATATATATATATGTATGATGTAAAATATTAAAAGTTTACATCCAACCACACATTTTTATTCCGAAACGCCTATAAATCATTGCAAAAATAACAAATAAAATCCCCTTCTAATTTGATTTACCTAAAATAAGAACCAAATTTCTAATGAGTTCGTCGTTAATAATGCTTTGATGCTTCATAAAAGAATTTTTGGGTCATTTCTGGATGCAAAATCATTGAGGACAATATCAAGATCAATGTTATCCTTGTCAATACAGCACATAGCCAAGCCATTCAATCCGTCTTTTAGGATAACTAATCCGATTTGATGATTTCTCTCCAGGCGGAAGCGGAAGGCAGCAGGCGAGAACGGCCAGCTGATCGATTGATCGATGGATTGCACGTAGGTTGTCTATTCCTCTCCCCTACTAGGCTGTTGGGCGCTTGGGACTTTTACATTTAATTTTTTTAACCCCAATAGCACCCAATATATCTCTACCTAATAATAAAGGAAGCAACGCTTCCTTCGTTTCGTCCGTCGCACCATTCTGCACAAAAAAACCCGACAAATTGAGAAATTAACCCGCAGTCTACAGGGCAGACGAGGCTGCGCCACGCGTTTCACAGAAAAACCCCTGCGAAATAGGGAAATTAACCCGCATTCTATTAGGTAAAGGAGGTCGGCGACTCCTCGCGCTGCTGCCTACCTCCTCCTCCAACGATTCCATCGTCGATTCGCTGCCCCCCGACGAACCTTAGCCACGCGGGATTCCTGCGGTGCTCTGCTCTGCTCTGATCCGGCGACCTCCACATATTCTCCGACTCTCTCTCAGCCAACCCCGCGTGCCGCCGCTCTGGATCTCCCCTCCCCTGCTTGCCCGCTGCCGAGGTCCGGTGCTGGCCGGGAAAGGACGCCTGCGTCCAAGAGCGCTGTCGCTGCCGACGGCGACCCTCTCTCCAATGCGTGCGGCCGCCGCCCCGGAGCTACACGCCCCGCTTCGTCGAATTCGCACGAGGGTTTGCCCTGCGGTTCTACACGCTGGCAAGGGGGCGTCGGCCTCCAGGACGGCGTCGATGCCGACGCGAGCCGCGGAGGTCGTCGTCCTATCGCGCTGCAAGGAGGGAACGTCTACCCGTCCGTCGCTGCTCACCGGCCTCCTCCGCTGGTGACGTTCGACGGCGAGAGGGCCCCCGACGGCAGGCAGGCGGGCGTGGAAGCGCATGATCTGAAGGCCTGCGTCTGATCCGACCACGTCCCCGACTTGCGACCTGCTGCTCTGTAAGTTGCCTTCCTATTTAGGTCAGCTCCAAGTCAGAAATGCGAATCCAAATCATGCAAGTTTGAAGATTTATGCGTCAAAACAATGCATGATAAAATTTGTGGTGATTTCTTTACATTGTAGCAAGAACAAAAAAATGCTTAAACCAAATCAAGCATTTGTTGAAATTTGAACCATTTGTTCAAATTGTAGGATGGCTGACTTGCTTCAAAGCGAAAATCGTAGAGTCTGGTTTCTTGACGGCCTTTAGTCATTGGATCTAAATTCTTACACTATACAAAGCTAAAACCCGTGAATTTTACTGATTGTGGTAGTATGTGTACGTGACGTTTCTACAAGAGTTTTGTTGTGCCGGGGAGGGAATCGGGTAGCCATTGAGTAGACTAAAAACAAGGCCCCCTCATCCTCGCATATTTTTCATGTTACATTTTCCGACAATAGTAGATTTTTCCCGTGGCATCGCACGGCCGTTTTTCCTAGTATAACCCTATGTAGAGATGGGTCCCTCCAGCCATGGGACCTTGTGCGTCGCATAACGTCGTCTAGGCCCTGGAAATAGGCCATGAACTGCACACGCCGGGTTGAGAACGCTAAAACAGTCACTTTCTGGGCATGTGTACATGTTCCTGTGTTTTAGTTTTAGATAGCCTGACTTTGTTTCCTTGTCGATGCACGCCCGCTGCAGGGGACAAAGAAGCAGTTGAGTCCTGGTACACCATACCATACGCATTCAAACAAATCGTTCTTTTTGATGTACGCTACGCTGCAACTGCACCGTGATACTAAAATACAGTAGTGGCCGCAACGCACTGCCACGGATAAGCATCAGGGCTCCACTCCAACACATTGCTCGCCGCGCTCGCGTTCCGTGTTTTTTTGCAAGGCCGTGTGCTCATGCCTACGGCCGTCAACTCGCCGGGCATCGCCTCACCGAATTTAAAAGCAAGCCTTGGTGCATCATAAGTACGATCGGAAAGAGGTATGAAACGCGAATGCAATGATGAGCGTGGGCGGGGAAGTTTCAAGTGGAATTACGAAGCGAGTGACGGGCAGGGAAGGGAAGGACACCTTGTTTTTTACCCAAAGAAGAAAGCAATTACTAGCCGTGTAGGGCGTACGTGTGCGTGCAGCAGCGGAGGTGACGGGACACTGTGGCGAATCCAAGTCAGATCGCTCATTCATCTGCTCCAGGCCGCAGCAATTAATACTTGAGGGAGCAGGCAGAACAGGTGAGGGAACGGAAGTAGACGCCTCGGGAGGCGATGCGTGACGGCGACAAGAGGAGAGAACAGCAACAGTGAGGGCGATGCGTGACGACGATAAGGACCGGCGGTGTCCCATTTTTTCCGAACGGACAAGGGAGGCTTCCAACGAGTCAGCGCATACAGACCGTCGTCCGGGCAGACACGCTTTCTGGACTAAACTCGGCCCAAATTTGGTCCAGGTTTGGGGAGGTGCGGCCAGACTCCCGGTCCGCCCTTTGTCCTCCTTGTCCGCGTCGGGCCCAGGCGCCAGCCACACAAACCCTCCCCCATCCGTTTCGTCCTCAAACCCTCCCGCGACCGCCGCTGCCCTAGCCGTCGCCCGCCGCCGCCCCCTTGATGGAGAATGGTCTGTCCAAGTCCACGGTCGCCGCCGGCGCCGCCCTGTTGAAGGTTAAGAAGGAGCGGTTGCCGGAGTCGGACAAGTGGGCGGCTCGGAGGGAGAAGAAGCGGCTCAAGGAAGTCGAGGACAAGGCCGCCAAGGAGGCGGCCGAACAGGTGGAGAGACTCGCCGCCATCCAGGCCTGCGCCACCGCGGACCTCATCGCCACCCAGGCCGTCGCTCGAGCCGTGCTTCTCCTCAAGGGGGAGGTGCTTGATAGTGGTTTTTGCGTCGGCGTCATCCCCGGTGTGGTGGCCTCGGCGGGGGGCTCGGCCTCGTCCGCCAAGGGGAGGCCGCCACGGTCCTCCTCCCCTGCTCTGTCGACGGCTTAGCCGCCTGTCATTTACCCGCGGGCGCGTCGCGGCTTGGGTCCCGCGAGGAGTCGCCGGAAATTACCTCGGTCCCGGCGGCCCCTTTCGAGGTCTCCATTGACCTCAATGTCACGCCGGCCTCGGCGCCGCTGCGTGGGAAGGCGAAGTCCCGGCCGACGTCGCCGCGGGTACCCTACCCGATCCCGCGTGCTCGATTTCGCGAAATGCCGCCAACGACACCGTCGAACCCGGCCATTTTCAACGAGTTCGGCAACGGCAACCATGTCTTGCAGGACATGATCTATGATGGAGGAGGCTTCATCAACACCGAAGACGCGGAGACGCAAGACCCAAACGCGACCATGGCCGAGTTTGACACTCAAGCCGACACACAAGGTCTTGACATCGATGAAGAGCCGCTCGAATTTGATGAGGAGCACGCCAACCTCGTCGCCAATCTCAAGAAGAGGAACTCTCGCACGGCGTCCTACACTGACGTCGAGGATAAAGTTCTATGCGAGTGTTGGATGACAATTGGGATGCCCGCCAAACACGGTGCTCAACAAAAGGGCACCGTGTTTTGGAATAGGGTGTGGAAGCATTTCCATGAGATAAGGAAATTGCCTCCTTACAAGATCGAGAGTGATCACAATGAGGGCTCTCTTTCGAAGAGGTGGGCGCACATTCAAACCGAATGTAGCAAGTTTCAAGCCACCCATGATCGTGTCAAGGCCCGCCGGTGAGTGGCATTGGGGTTGAGGATCTAGTTCTCCAAGCATTGGAGTTCCACAAGAAGGTGTACAAGATCAAGTTCACCTTGCCCCATTGTTGGGACATGATCAAAGGATGTCCGAAGTGGGTCGAGCTCTACAACTCCTTGAAGAAAGGAGGCGGCGATGCATCGAAGAAGAGGGCCAACGAGGAAGATGATGATGTGGAGCCCGGCCAAAGTTCCGGTGGCCGTGCGGTGCGGCCGAGGGGATACAAGTCCAACAAGCAAGATGCCAAGCGTGAAGAGGCGGCGACTAAATTAGAGGCGACCTTGAAGGGGTTAATCGCCGAGAAGGAAGAGTCCACCGCCGCAAGATACGTGGAGAAGCGCAAAGACAAGGAGGAGGCCATGGCTTGCTATGTGGAGATGCAAAGGAAGAAGCTACAAATAGAAGAGGACCGGATCAAGAATGAGGCGGACCGTGTCAAACTTGCGGTGATGGCCGAGAAGAACAGGATCATGATGGCCGACTTGAGCATCATGGACCCAGAGCAAAGAGCTTGGATACTCAAGAAGCAAAAAATGATCTGCGGTCGTGACGATGTTTGATGTCCTTCTCTTCTATTTTTATCATTTCGTTTGAACTAATTTATATTTTGAACTATCTGTCTATTTGAACTACGTGTAATTTTGAACATCATTTTATATGTCATGCAAGATGTCATATTTTATGCCCATTTTATAGTTGTTCCCCACTCGCGACACCTAAACATTAATTTGTAACTTTAAAATACGACGGAATTTCATTCAAACTAAGAAATTTTTACAAATTTAAATGAAAATTGACAAAATTTAAATCTAAACCCTAATCTAATCTAATGGCGGCGGCCGTAGCGGCGCTAGAGCTCCTCGAAGGCGGCGTAGCCGTCCTCCTCCCCCGCCTTTGACGCCACTTGCGCCGCCGCTTGTGCCTGCGCCGCCTTCCTCCTCTTTGACGCGGCTAGGCTCTGCGCCATCGTCGTGGGTGAGATCGAAGTAGGGCACGCCCTTTGTCTTGGCGTGCTCGAGCGCTGACCACGCGCAGGCAGCGGCCCATCGAGCGGGGGCACGTCGTCGAAGGACGCGACTTCGACAGCCTTGGCGATGGCGTCGTCGTCCACGCCCGCCTGCGCCGCCATGAGCTCCTGCAGGAGCGGCGACAGCTCCGGCTCCGGCTTCGTCATGAGCAGAGGAGTGGTGCGGGAACAGGAGGACGAGCCCGTGAAAGTGCATGTGTTGCCCCATGTGTGGTTTTGGTAATTAATGACAATCCTTATGGACTAATGTTTGCATTGAGTTGTCCTTATAGATCTTGTCCATGGGAAAAGATTGGATTTCATATGTTGGGACTCTAGAAGATAAAGTGATGACCAAGGTTCTATCCAATGATTTATATAAAGAATGGTCATCTAGAGTTGATCATATTGCAAGTATGTCTTGAAGGATTCAAGGCATCATCTTTTTGAAAAGAGAGAAGATTAAGTAGTGCAAGTTCAATATGATTCATCTTGGAAGATATCATTGGATTGAAGATTGCAATGGATACATGAAGACGGAGCTTAGCGAGGCTCTCCCATAATGGTGTATGGGGAGTATTTGGAGAAGTTTTCATCAAGCATGTGCTAGCAAACACAATCAAGAAAGGTGTTCTAACTTGAGTGAGTCAAGATCATCATCTAGCTCAAGTGGAATGCGCAAGACAAAGGTATGATCTTGATAGGGTTTCTATTTTACCGGTCTCATGGTATTAGTGGGAGATCGGGTAATAGGGTAGACGGCGTACTATCAAGAGGGGCTCTCAAGTGAGTAACTTGATCGCATCTTTGTGGAGAGTTCAAACCTTTGCATACTTGGCATATCATCTTTCTTGGTTCTTATTTGGCTTTTATCCATGTGATGATTTAGAGCTTGTGTTCATCTCCATACCAAACCCTAGTTCATCAAAAACGGATTTCGTATGGAAAACTTGTTTCGTTTTCGTGTTGCAAATATTATCGGTTTATCCTTGAAAAAAGTTCCACACCTTCCCATGTGTGGTGACTTTACTCTATTTATGGTTCTTAATATTTCCTTGTTGTGCTCTTGTCGCTATCTTTTTAACAAAATTGGTTTCATCTTATTTGGAGTTTTCTTGCAAAAGTTAAAGGTGAAATAAGATCTCTCTATTTCTGGTTGGCCGGCCTAGGCCGGGTCCAAGGCCGGACCCCTCGGGTGGTCTGCCGGCCTCCAGCCTTTTATAGGCCGGCCTGGCCGGGCGCTGAGGCTGGGCCTGATACGTCTCCAACGTATCCATAATTTCTGCTGCTCCATGATTATATTATACCATTTGCTACATGTTTTATATACACTTCATATCACTTTTATGCATTTTCCGGAACTAACCTATTAACAAGATGCCACAGTGCCAGTTCCTGTTTTCTTCTGTTTTTGGTTCCAGAAAAGCTGTTCGGGCAATATTCTCGGAATTCGACTAAACAAAAGCCAAACCTCTTATTTTTCCGAGGGACACACGGAGCCAGAAGGGCAAGCCAGGGGGAGGCCCACGGCCTCCAAACCACCTGCTCGCGCGGCTGGGCCCACAGGCGCGCCGGGAGGTGAGGAGGGAGCCCAGGACCTCCGCCGACATCGCCCCTTCGCCTATATATTGCCTCAGACGCGAAAACCCTAAAATACCAAGTCATATTTCCAGAAGAGTTCCGCAGCGCCGCCGCCATCGACGACAAGTTTCGGGGGACATAAGTCTCTGTTCCGGCACGCTGCCGGGACAGGGAATTGCCCCCGGAGTCATCTCCATCGACACCACCGCCATCTTCATCGCTGCTGCTGACTCCCATGATGAGGAGGGAGTAGTTCTCCCCCGAGGCTGAGGGCTCTACCGGTAGCTATGTGGTTCATCTCTCTCCCATGTTGTGATCTTTATGTGATCATGTGTATTGCAAGTATCGCTGAATACATTAATAATGTTTATGCTACTCAAGTGATTTTGTCTAGTTTCTGGAGTCATTGTGACAACACAGTATCAAGGTGACAGTGTGGGTACTTGTGTGACTCTATGAATAATTTAGACATTTATCATGGCTTATTCTTGGGAATTGTGGTGTTTGTTTACTCAGACTTTGAGGTGTGCTTTTGCAGCCCTACGCATAGTACTCTTGCTTCATCAAGAAGGAGAATAATACCGAGTAGTATTTACTTGTGTTCAGTTGTGCTAATCTAGTTGAATATGTAGATGTTACTCTTTATCTATTATGCACTCTATAGGTTACTTTAATATGAACTCCGGTACTCTCCACGGTGTAAAGGTGACAGTGTGTGCACCGTGTGTGACTCCTTTATGACGTTGTGGCGCTTGTTTACTCCGTCTTGAGGTGTGCTTTTGTAGCCCTACACAATGAATGGTGTTTGTTATCCAACAAGAGAGTGTTTAAGAGTAGCTTTTACTTATTCAGTTATGAGATCATTGTTGAGAGTGTCCACTAGTGAAAGTATGATCCCTAGGCCTTGTTTCTAAGCATTGAAACAACGTTTATAATAAGTTCTGCTACATGTTTGCTTGCTGCCATCTTTATTTCAGATTGCAGTTACTACTTATAATCATCCCTATCACTTGTATTTCACTATCTCTTCGCCGAACTAGTGCACCTATACATCTGACAAGTGTATTGGGTGTGTTGGGGACACAAGAGACTTCTTGTATCTTAATTGCAGGGTTGCTTGAGAAGAATATCTTTGACCTCTACCTCCCTGAGTTCGATAAACCTTGGGTGATTCACTTAAGTGAAACTTGCTGCTGTTCTACAAACATCTGCTCTTGGAGGCTCAACACTGTCTATAAGAATAGAAGCACACGTAGACATCAGGGCCTCAGGCCGGGTGCCTATGGTGGTCAGCCGGCCTGGCCGGGACCAAGGCCGGGCCTCTCGGGTGGTCGGCCAGCCTCCTGCCTTTCCTAGGCCGGCCTGGCCGGGCTCGAGGTCAGGCTCGTGAAAACTACCCAACTGGTAGATTTTCAAGGGGACCTATTTAAGGGGCTTTCTTCTCCCCCAATGGTTCACTAATTTCTTGAGCTCGTTTTTCCCCTCTCTCTCCTCTATTGTTGACCTTTCGAAAAGTTTGCCTACCTTTCAATCCCTTTCATGATTCTTGCATATCTTTGAATGAAAAGAGAGAGAAGATCTCACTAGTACAGAACGACACATCGGAAACGGGCCAAAAACCCCTTCGGCAATGGAGAAAGGGTCCGTGTCCCCGCCTCTGTCACTGATGTGAAGGCATTCATCGGTAACGGAGGCCAAAAACCGTTTCCGACGAGGTCTCCATTTGGCAACAGTTGTGCGCAGACCTCCGTTTCCTTAGTTTTCCTTCATCAGATACGGAGTTTGCAATCCACCCGTTTGCATTGAGGATTTCTCATATTTCTGTTACAGGATGCCACGTTTACAAATGCCACTAGATACTTAAAATCTCACAGCACAAGCTCAAATACTAAAACGGTAACAGATTTCATTCATATCACAATGTAACTTTACATTTCCATCACAATTTCACCTTTACAATTGCATCACAAGATGTGACAAACATAAGAGGTAAAACGATAACAGATTTCATCTATACTAAGCCTATCATGTCAAAGGACGGAAAGAATATATGATTTCTTCCCTACATCCTTTTCCACAATCCTCACAGGTGTCACTCTAGCTCTCTCTTCTTATCTCAACTTCTTGAGAGAAGGATGTTGAAGCTTTGGACCCTATACATTAGTAAATAGAGTTACAATTGTTAAATACATATGCTAAAACAAATACACTATGAATTTAAGCAAACTGAAACGATATCTTACCTATGTCTTGAGGTGGCTCTTATTGATGAACCGGAGCAGCCAACACACGGCTTGTCAACAAGATATTGCGATGTCAGCAGCTTCATAGGATGCCTGACAACGATCATCCTTTCCATGGAGGCCACCACCGGCTCTAGATTTTTTATGCAGTGTCACCGAAATCTAATCTAATACGTCACCGATGTGACATTTCGGCGACACTGTATAAAACACTCTTACTGAAAAAAGTATTTTATGCAGTGTACCAAAACGTCACAATAGCGACGGTGGATATGTATGGTGGAGTTTGAAAGGGAACAGCTTGATATCCCTAAATGTAAATAAGGATTTATGTTAGTTCTGACACTACTAGATATAACAAACAATTTAACACAATAATATGAAGTATACAGTAGTATATAGTGTGTACTGACCTGTGTATATAATTGGAGGCCATTATGGGAAAGTCAACAAACACTACTCTCTTGAGTAATGTTCGTTGTTTGTTCTGTGTCTCCGACTTTTTTATGCAGTGTCACCGAAATAAACTCCTGTTTTCACATGGACTAGTTAGCTAAACTACAACCGGTTGCAAGTGCACAATAGGCAAGTTAACTACATCAAGAAATGATCTAGAAAGAACTACCGGATGTGAACTGAACTACTTTCAACAAGTTAGCTAAACTACAACCAGTTGCAAGTGCACAATAGGCAAGTTAACTACATCAAGAAATGATCTAGATAGAACTACCGGATGTGAACTGAACTAGTATCAACAAGTAAGCTAAACTACAACTAGTTGCAAGTGCACAATAGGTAAGTTAACTACATCAAGAAATGATCTAGATAGAACTATCGGATGTGGATTTGATACCTTCTTCACGTCGCTGTTGGATCGATCTAGCAGATCCGGAAGTGGTGGAGGCAGTGGAAGCGGACAGAGCGACGACCTCGCCGTGTCGGGGGACATGGCGAACACCTCGCCGTGTCGGGGGAGATGGCGAAGACCTCGCCGTGATAGCCGTCGTCTGGGCGGAGACGGCGCCGCCACGGCGCCGGCGATGGCCGCAACGCCAGGACGCGCCGCCACGAACAGATCTAGCATACTGGGACAAACGGAGGAAACGAGTGTTAGGTTTTGCTCTGTACGCCCATATATATAGGTAAAGCATAGGAAACGGTTCTTTAGAAGGACCGTTTCCTTTGTGTTTCTTCCACTGAGGTGTGGGACCTACGCGCCCACTCTGTGGAATTTCTTCTACTCTCTGGAATAATATTTTACTAATCTCTACTATATGGAGAAAACCACTTATAGGATACTTATATTAATATTAGTGATTACTACATTACATACACAGTACATATTAATAATAATAAAGTAAATTACAGTTGGAGAACTTATAGAACTACTACTAGCTACTTCTTGTTTTTCTTGCGCCCTGCTTCCGCGCAATCCTCGTCCTTCTCACGGCCTCGCTTATTGGGGGCCATTGGAGGTGGTGGCGGCGGCGGCAGCATATCGGAGGCGGTGGCGGCGGCTTTCTTCTCCGTCGCCGGGGCTCCCTTCTTCGGGACCGACGCCTCCACCTCGTCCTCCTCCTCCTCCTTCTCCTAGAATCAACCTTCGGCGGGCCCAGCATCAAGGTGGGATCATGGAAGTTGGCGTATTCGTCGTCGCTCGTCTCCGGCGTCGGTCCTTCAACGGACTCGCCGCTGACGGGGGGACTGTCCCGCGGCGACTCAGTGTGCTCCTGTGTGTCGTTGCTGCGAGGCATCTTCGCTAATCAGTACGAGGGAGCGAGCGAGTGAGAGAGAGAGAGAGCTGATTCAGTGGCGTCTTGAGCTAGCAAGGATTGGGGTTTTCAAGGAGTAGTGGGCGGTGCCACTACGCCATGGCATTTACTCGCCTCGCTTCGAATTCCAAGATGGAACGTGTCCACATTGGAAACGGACACCCAAAACTCTCCGTTGCTATAGAGGCACATATCGGAAACGGAGCCAGAATTAAGACCGTTGCCAATATAATAGGTGACGGAGATTGGAAAGGATCCATTGCCAATGTAGGCGGGCCTGGTCAGGTTTGTGTGCACCGGCCGCGCGGAAAGCGCGATTCTCCGTCGCCTAACGCCTGCCGTTTCCATAAAGGGGTATCCGATGTGTCGTTCTGAACTAGTGTCTAGATCTACATTTCCACCAATCCATTTCTCCTCTAAGTGAGAGGAAGTCTCTTGATCTATCTTGGAGTTCCATTTGTTGAGTTCTTCTTTGTTCTTCCTCTCTTCTCCCCCCATAAGTATTAGTTGCTTTTGGTGGGATTTGATAGTGAAGGATTTGAGTACTTGTACTCTTGCCATTGCTTTGTGCATCGGTTTGTGCTCTCCACGAGGATTCGTAGAAGTTGAAAGTTTGTGAGCTTGTTACTCTTGGGTCTTTAGACCCTAGACGCCATTGTGGTGGTTAAGACCTTTTGTGGTCACTTGTAGTCGTTCGGGAGCCCCCAATCCAGTTGTGGGTTGTGCCCCGGATTGTTGTTGTAAAGGCTCCGGACTCCGCCTTGAAGGATTCCGATAGTGGAAGGTGAACCAAACCTTTTGTGGTGCGGTTCATCGGAGAAGAAGGTGGAAACCTTTATGGCGTTGAGACCAACCTGTTGTGGTGGCTCACACCTTTCCAACGAGACGTACTCCCGTAAAAAGGAGGAACTCGGGAATACATACTCGTATTCGCGTGTCTCGGTTATTTTTATACCGAGCTCTTTACTTATGCACTTTACTTTGTGATAGCCTTCGTGTTTAAAGTATTCTATTTTGCTATCACCTTGTTACTTGTCTTGCTTAGCATAAGTTGTTGGTGCACATAGGTGAGTCTAGTATTTAGGTTGTTGGCTTGTTAATTTAAACAACTAGTTTTATTCCGCAATTATCAAGACTAAACCGGAAAAGTTTTAATCGCCTATTCAACCCCCTCTAGGCGACATCCTTATTCTTTCAGCCCGCCAAGCGGGTGGAGGAGCGCGACGAGGAGGAGGCCGCTACACGCGGCACCCACAAGTTCGCCGGAGGAGGAGGGGGAGGAGGCGCCGGAGTCTGGAGCAGCGATCCGCCGTTGCGGATGTGCTCCACGACGGCGTCGAGCGTGCGCCCGGGCACGCCCCAGAACGCCTCGCGCCCGGCGACGTTCTTATCCCGTGGCGCCTGCCCATGGCCGTCCCAGCGGTTCATCTCCTCGTCGAAGAGGCGCTGGGACGCCGCGTCGTAGGGGGCGAAGTTCGCCGGGACCTTCGGGTCCCACCGCGGGTCATCGCGCTCCTCCTGCATGAGCTTGCGCCAGTAATGGTTGACGATCTCGGCGCCGAAGTCGCAGTTCGCCCGCGTCAGGATGGGGCGGCGAGGCGAGGCCTTTTTATGGCCGCCGGAGGGCGGTGGCATTAACGCTGCTGCCCTCGAAACGACGCGCCACATTGACGCCTCCGAGCACGGCTCACTGGCGGCGCCGCCGGCTATGAAAACGAGGCGCGGCCACGCGTCCACGCGGCTTTGACCACGACGGTTGAAGTCGCCTGTGTCGCTGACAGGCGAGGCCCGCGTGTCAGAGGCGTACGTGGCGTCGCGCTCCGTTGCGTCCGGGGCCGTCCGAGATCTATCCAAAATGAGGGCGTGGGCTGATCGTGCCGGACCGAAAACTGAGCCGCGCCGGACCCAATTCGCGTTTGGACGCCGCGAGTGGGGACAAAAATCTGTCCGGCATGCCCCAAGGCCTTTGGGCGGCCGTTTGGTCGCCCCGAGTGGAGACGCTCCTAGAGCATCTCCGCCGGGGCCCTCCAAATGACCCCCCCAAAGGCCCATTGGGGGTCCGGACGCCTAAAAAAGCCACCAGTGGCACCCCCAAAGGGTCACCCCGAGCAAAAGCATGTCCGGCACCCCGAAGAGGCCGCCAAATTTGGAGGCCTCTTCGGGGTGCCGGACACTGCCAGACATGGGCTCTGACAGGGGTGGCCCGCCGTCATAGAGACAGCCCGCCCGCCTCGCCATGGGTTTAAGGCGCCGTGCAAGAGGCCGTTTCGCCCGCTTTAATGGCGACGCGTTTCCGCAGACGGCGAAGGGACGGGACGGCGATGCGTCTCCCACACGCCTCGCATTTACGGCGGCGCCTGCTGAGCGCCCAGCCTTTCCCGGCTTCCCAAGCGGCGCAGTGGCGGAGACGTGTCGCCGCCATTAAATCCGACGCGACACGTGCTCACCCGCCCTGAGCCACCGCTTCCCGCCGAGACATTGGGCTGGCTATAAAGAGGCCCCCGCCGTGCAGCCATTTCGTCACACCAGCACCGACGCTCGCCGGTGGCCATTTGAGCACATAGTCCAGCCGTAGCCAGTTGAGCACATAGCCATGCCTCGCCGCCTCGCCACCTCATGGGCCACGCTCACCCAGGCAGCGCGCCGCGCTCACGGCACGGCGCAGGAGGACGCCGCTGCCGCCGACGAACATTCGTTCGACTGGGCGGATGTGGACGACGTCGACGTCGACGAGCAAGAGGAGCAGGAGCCGGTGCAGGGCCCGTACCCCGGCCAGGAGCCGCCACCGGAGCTCGACGAGATGCCACCGCCGCCGCAGCAGGCGCCGCAGCAGCCGCTCCCGCCGCCGCTGTGGCCTGACCAGGTGGTTGCCGCCAACTCGTTTGAGAGCTGGCGCAATGAGCAGGCTAGCCGCCAGGTCAGGCTTGGCTACGAGGCGGCTGGGGACGCCGTGGAGGCCGCAGTCATCCAGGCCTCCATCCTGAGCGCGGAGCGCGACGAGCGTTGCCGTGCCTTCATGGCCGCCGAGCGGGCCGCGTACGAGCAGCTCAACGCCCAGACGGAGGAGGCCACGCAGCAACAGCTCATCGCCCAGGCGAAGGAGCTAGCGGATGCGTGCTCCCGGCTGCGCGTCGAGCGGGACGCGCACGACGAGCTGAACCAGATGTGCGCGGAGCGGCAGGCTCGCTCGAGCCAGGAACAGGCTGACGCGCAGGCGGCTGCGGCGGCCGAGAGGGATGCCATGCGCCGGGCGGCGAGTCAGCTCCGGCAGGAGAGACGTGTGCGCTCCTGCTTGGCCAAGGCCGCGCACGACGATGAGGCTGGCTCGAGCGGCGGCGTTTTGATTAGGCTTTAGTTATCGTTTTTTTATTTTGCAAACGTGTTAGTCTAAGTTTGTAAACGTGTTAGCCTAAGTTTGCAACTTGTATCGGTTTAATTTAAATTTGTATGTTTTAAAAATAGTTCGAATGCCGCGACCGACACAAGTTTCCACCCGCAAGATGTTCGATGATTTGCTCGTGTTTGGGGGGCGGACGTTTGGGGTGCGCCGCTGTGGGCGCGGTCGAAAACATGGGCGGACACACGTCCGGCACCTCCCAATTAGGTCTTCATTGGGGTGCTGGACACGAATTTGAAGGCCCGGTGGAGATGCTCTTGGCTTTGCCATCATGGGTCGAACACGACAGATAAGCTGTGGTGTGCTCGTTTACTCGTCGTGTTTGTTCGTGTCATGTCAGTTTTTGCCATGCATCGACCGCTCAGGATTTGGTGACGTGAAGAAGCAAAGTCAACCAAGCTACAGTACCACTGACTCTGTTAATTCTCAGCCGTTTGATCCGAAACGAATGATCTAGATGTCACGCTACAGAAACCATCTCACTGCACTAAACAGTATGATGAACAGAGCTTTGTCACAGTGTTTTGCAAACCAGTATTTTCTGCCGATCATGGCCATACATATTTCATCTGATGGTTCTGAAGCAACGTCAGGGCACTGTAGCCTGGTGACTTCTTTTTTTTTGACATTTAGCCTGGTGACTTGGTGTCACAAGGTCAGCCAAGCCGCGACATGTCCCATGAGACGACGGCAACACCATTAATCCGAACATATAAAATACGACAACCAGCGCGCCTGGCGCCTCTTGTCAGTAATGCAATTATGCAAGGGCAAAAGTCGGAGGGGATGGATGGTTTTGGCCGCATCTCTCCCACGAGACGGGACGCGAGCACGCCCCTCTCTCTCATCGTAGTACTCCGTATTGCCGCTTTGCTCATGGGTACGGCCGGCGGGGCATCGCCTGACCTGTCTACGTGTCAGTATAGCTCAACTCGTCGCAACTCTCGCTCAATTCGTTGCTCGTGTGAAGTTAACCAAACTACTGTAATAATCGTGACGGCTTACAAATGATTTGAGGAATCCTTGGTGCACAAGTACGGACCAAGGTAGAGCCCGTGAGGCCGCCAGGAGCGAGTGACGGGCAGGGAAGGACATCTCGTTTTTTACCAAAGAAAAGAAGAAAGCAATTAATTACTGTTGTCGGAGGTGAGGGGTGATTGTGACGAATCCAAGTCAGATCGCTCATTCATCTGCTCCAGCCTCCAGGCCGCAGCAATTAAGACGGGGCAGGTGGCGACGATGATAAGAGCATCTCCAACCGGAGGCCTCAAACCCGCCCTATACGTCTGGGCGGACGGTCCGGAGGCCATTTGGCCAAAAAACGTCCACCCAAGCGTGGCCCCCAAACTGGCCCCAAACGACCGGGCGGTCCGGCACACCCCAAACCCAGCCCATATCTGGGGCGGGTTTGGGGTAGCGCGGACGCGACCGGACGCGTCCGGACGCGCCCGCCCCGTGGGTCGCTGACAGCGCGGCCCCACGTGGAGGGAGGCTGACCGGCGCCGGCAGCGTGACGTGGCTCACCGGCGCACATTCCCAGGCGGCCTCCTCCGTTCCCCACCGCCGTATTAAATGCCGCCTCAACCTCTCCGCTCCCCACCGGCGTCTCATTTCTTCTCCTCCCCTTCCGCCTCCGCCTCTCCGCTCCCCACCGCCGTCTCTAGCAATGTCTTCCTCCGGCTCCTTCGACTGGGAGGACCTCGACCCGGAGGTGGAGTCGGCGGCGCCGGCGCGCTCCGAATCTCCTCAAGTCGACGAGGAGGAGCTCGCATTGCGCCTCGCCATTGAGCAGTCGCTCAAGGAGGCAGCGCCGGCGGCTAGCGGGCAATGCAGCCGCGCTCCGCCGCGCAGATCTGCGGCAAGCACGGCGCCGGCGGCCAGCGGATGCGGCTCCGTGAGGGGTGATTGTGACGAATCCAAGTCAGATCGCTCATTCATCTGCTCCAGCCTCCAGGCCGCAGCAATAAGGCGGGGGCAGGTAGTGACGATGAGAAGAGGAGAGAATAGCAACGGAGAGGACGGTGATGGACAAGGAGGCGAGTTTTGCCGCGATGTCATATCGCAGCAGCGTGAGATCACAGTCAAACGGTGACACAAGCGTCTCTCATGTATGCCCGTGTCAATGCATGCATCACGCCGACGAGCGAGTTTTGCCGCGGTGTCACCCGTCCGTCGCTGCAGACGTTGGAGGCCCGCTGTGATGTGAGTACGATGGCTGAAGGTGTACTCGCCTCGTGCCCGTTTGCGATGACACCATGCAAAACACAAGAGCTACAATCCGTGGATGCCTTTCCTTCTGCTCCATCTTTACTCGCCCAAACAAGTCACGAAGTTACTTGTCTTCTGCACGGGCCTGGACTGCCCCAGCTGCCCCCCACCAACAATACGGTTCTGTTGTGGGGGACTCGAGTACTCGGAGTACAAGAGTAAGTTAGAGCATCTCCAATACGAGTGGCTAAAATCTGGCCTAAACTATTCGCGGACATCTCCGGTCGTATCCACAAATGTGGTGTCCTTAAACCACAGGGCCCGGACAAACCCACAAATGAGGTGTCCTTAAACCAGAGTACACTACTGCATTTCTTAAAACCATGTACGTCGCTCACATGATTATTTTGAAGTCACAAATTAGTTCAAATCACGTATTCTAGGTTACATTAGATATTTCAAATTATTCAAAGTACATAACTCAAAATTCAAATTTATTGATTTCCGATGAAGCTCCACATATGATCCACTCAAATCATTGAGTAGTTGAATGTGCGCTTGTTGATTGTCGATGCATCTCAAGAAAGTTGATAATATGCTTCACATTTTGTTCTCGTAGGTGCACATGTTCTCGAGGCTTCTCAAAGTCATGCGTGCGAGCTGCCCTTCTTAATCTCGTCCTCCACGACCACGGTGTGCAAAATTAAATAACAAGTCATCACCTGCCACAATATCCACGGATCCTACATCATTGAGAATCCACCGACCATACCCAACGAGTTTGAAGAACTCCAACTGTCCTCCAAACTTCTTTTTTACAGATTCTTGTGTACCGGTAAATTGGATCCTTTCCTAACCTACCGGATTGTTTAGAGTCTTCACAAATATCGCCCGCTGAGTGTAGATACTACCCGACAAATTGGATCATTTTCTAACCGTTTCTTGTGCACCGGCAAATTCTCGATGAACTCTTTGTACGTGAACTTATCTACAACCGTGTAATCGTACTCATCATCAGACGGATACATTCTGACAAATTGGCAACGATAAAAATACGATTAGGGCAATTCCTTAAACACTTGACGTACGAGATGTATGTCTGGTTGTGTAAAACCTACCGGGGAAGCGGCAGACAGGCGAGATGTTTGTCTGGCATTCCGGCGACATACGCGGAGGGCTTGGTTCAGTGACAATTCGAACGTTTGGACTGAGTTTAGGGAAGAGATGGCAGGTCAGCCTAATGCTCAATCGTAGCCCTTCGTTTCACAATAGAAATTGTTTTAAGCCTTTTTTATATTCACATGTAACTCATGGTGTACGTTCACTCATTTTAGTCTGAATCTACATAACACGTGAAACACTTAAAACATCTTAGATTGTAAACGGAGGGAGATCTATAGTACTCCGTCCGCATTTTGATAGAATCTTATGCGGACGGAGTACTACAGATCGCGCTGCAACTTCCTCACCGGTTGCACTAGAGATAGAAATTACAAGCCAAGAGTACTCTTCATGCTGCCGGGGCCTCAGCGCCGGCGGTACGGCGCCGGCAAGTGCTCCGCTTTCTACCATATCTGCATTTGCACAGCAATGATGTCGCCAGGATCCTGGACAGCGACCATTCAGCTGCACCTTTCCCGCGTGGCAACGCAACAAAAGCCACAATCACGTTACTGTACGGCCAGGGTCTATTTCGATTGAGTATTAACCAACACTGCTCCAAGCCAGGCACACATGCGCAACTCAACTCCTTTTTACTACTACAATGAATAATCTATAAGACTGCACTATTGTTTGAATCGTTTTCAGTTGGTTAATGAATTACATCCCAATGACATGGGAAACTAATACCAACAGCACTATAAATACGAATGTTAAAGCAAAATGCCACCATCTACAGGAGCAGCAATGGAAGAATCACATGAATAAACCCCTATCCAATCAACCTTACAGGCGACATACACCCATTTCCCTTTGTATCAACTTTATACAACCTGTGCCCTTGGACCAATACGAGCTGGAACCCATCTCCGGAGCAACAGAAACGAACAAGAAGCCCCCGGACCGAGTCCTCACATCATAATGGTATAGGGCATTCCTGAACCGCAAAAATATCAAGGTATACATAATGGTCAGTATGAGCTCAACTCATGTGAAAGAAGCATGAGCAACAATATATTGTCTGAAGACAAAAGCATATCAATCTTCATACTGAAGAACAAAAGCAAACCAACCTGTGGTTAGATGGTTAGCAGGGTGGTTGTACCCTCAGCCCACCAGAGTTCAAACCCCAGGTTTGACATCTGTGTGTTGCATTTAGGCGGAATATTCTTTCAGTGGGAGGCGACGTTCCCGTCGACAGCGAGGCGCCCGTGGTGACTTTGTCAATCTCAAGACTCTATCCGTCGGCTCAGTATTTCGGAGGTGCTCATAGGGGTAGGGTGTGCGTGCGTGCGTTCATAGGGGTGATTGTATGCGCGTGTATGTGAGCGTCTGCGTTTGTACTGTGTTTCTCAAAAAAAAAAAAGAACAAAAGTGTCCACTAAAATCCTCAAGCTGAACAAACTTTTTTTGTAATGCCATAGTTCAGACCAAATCCCTCCTATGCTGTAAGTTGTTTTATCAATGGATCCATGTTTTGTTTTTCTAATAGCATAACTAATGTCTCCTCTAATCCTGCGTGTCGTGCTACCATTCATGTTATGAGCATCACATAGAATATTGAAACAGAGAGTTGTAGGTCACCTCAAGACAATATAACCAGTCCAAGATATATCGCCGCGCAGAGAAAAATTAATGAGATGAAGCCCCTGAAACAAGGAACATCAATTGTTAACAAAAACATAAGCTTTTACAGTCAGGATACCTTCATAGGATATCATCGAAATAAGGAAAAGGCTGAACTCCCAGAGTATATACCATATAACTCCCCATCCAACGCCATTGCAAGGGCAGGGGCAGATTTCAGCAAATTTCTCAGCATCGCTTGAATTAACTCTTCGGGATATAGTGTCATCATAGATATCTAGACAATTCAATAACATTTTACTTAGCAAGGTAGCTACGGTAGCCACCTCACTGATTATTCTAACATGAAATTATAAGAAAAAGGTTTCCATTCCTTACCGTAAACTGAAAATAAGCTATTCATGACACCTGTGTCATATAAACAAGCATTAGAATATGTTGACAACACTAAATTCATGTCCCAGAAACTCAGGGTGCAAAAGAAACAAGAAAATAATCAGTGAGGGTCTAAGCTCTCACCTATGAATAGAATCACATACTTCAGAGCATGGAAAGTTGTAAGTTCTTGAATAACCCAAACAACAGCAATGAATATGATGAAACCTGGAAAGTTATAATGTAAGTAGCATGCTCGGGAGTAAAGTTCTGAATCAAGTTGGCGTCATATTTGTGCATACCAATGCAAAGCCAGCGTAGAAACCACTGCATAATCACACAAGAGACGGTAATACTTTAGCAAATCGTCACAGTTACAGAGTGAAACAAGCGGCAAAAGACAAATGAAGGCAATCAGAAGTTGCAACAATAAATTAGCAAACTTACATTTTTGGCAACAAAGAGAACTATAACTAATGCAAGTATGAAGCAACCTGACGCAATTCTTGTAGCGAGGAGATTTGTGGATGAAAGTATGAATACCATTCCCCAAAATGAGGAACCCAGATCTGCAATTGGAACAAAACAGTGGCATCGTTATATAGAACCTGTAAATCAACACTTTCATCCTTATGGTATTCATACTTTCAGCAAATCATTATATAGAACTCAAAAGGAAGATGAATTCAACTTTCTTGTAAGGAAAATAAAAATTACAGAAGGATTCAAAGGTCATAAGAACCTAGGTCTTTTTTAGTAAGATAACACGTGAGCCCCACAAGAGAGATTATCGAAACATTTCTATCGCCCAAAAGTTTCAACAGAATAACCCTCTTGGATCTCATGTGTCAATCAGAGAGGAACTCAGTGACCAAGGATGTGTTTGCCATATGTGGTGGATTGTCACAATTTAGCTTTTGCCAGTTGCAACCAGCCTTTTCCTATTTTCCATTTTACTTTTAAATTTTTGGCTATTTTCCTGCACAGTATAAATTAAGTTTAGCATAACACAGTTCAGCAGCCGAAAACTAAGCCAGGAACCCCCAATTTTCACTTTTAGTTTGTGTTCATGCTGAAACATGTACAAGGCAGGTGGAGGGGACGAATAAGGGCTTTACATCCAGCAGGCAGGATTATCCAATAAATGCCACCACGAGTTTGTGTAACGCCACCCTCATTAGCATGGACCTGCATACCCTCAACCTGCAGAAGGCAATCACATTGAGATATGTTATCAACCTGCGAATTACGTTCACGAATAAAAATGTTAACTTGAGGCAGAATGGATAGTAATAGAATATTCTAATCCAAACATAGCAAGATTAGATATTTCAAAGGCAGACCTAAATTTCAAAAATAAAGATGCCTTTTAAACGTTCTAAACCTGGTAATCATCATTTCTATATTAACTATGGGGTTGTCCAAAAGTAGAATCAGTACTCTCGACAATAAATAAATGTTAGTTCAGCGGAGTGTTTAACATGAAAAAAGAGGAAAGAAACAAAGACAAACAAATATGTGGCACATTCGAAAATGATGTGATAATAACCATAAATAAGCCATCTTATGTTCTGTCCCAATGGCGATTCAACTCCAATAACCGCTGATCAGAACTTACAATTCTGCCCATGCCAGCATCAAAATACACTAAACAGGAGTTTCCATACGCCCATATTTTACACCTAATCCTGCAGTTGTCTCTCTAGCTGCAGCTTGGGGAAAGCAGATGCATGTGATATTTCACATCCTGCGACAACAACGCAAGCGAAAATGAATTCAACGTGTGCTTTATACGAGCCAATAATCTGTATTACTAGTCCTGTAGCCCAACAAAATGCCCAAGAGAGCATACATTATCAAGGGAAAAAAACGATCTTTCACCAGGATCCATCCACAATCGAAAATGAGGCTCTAGGAGGAGGGAAAAAGTGAAGGTTCATACTTCCATGGTACATAATACCATGTGACCAAAGCAAACACTCTGAAGGTGCTATCACGGTATTCTTATGGAATCCATCATCCCAAGAATTCTGCAAGAAAGACCTCTTCTCCTAAGCCTTTTGTCCCAAACAAGTTGGGGTAGGCTAGATATGAAACCCTTTCACGAGGACTTCCTAGGACGTCACCCATCCTAGTACTACTCTCGCCCAAATGGATTTCATACCCATGGGACTGGCTAGTTTTTACTTTGGCTCGCCAAGCCTATCACAACCCGTAGGTATGAACCCCTATCACGAGGACTTCCCAAGAGGTCACCCAGCCTAGTACTACTCTTGCCGAAATGGGTTTCATACCAATGGGACTAGCTAGTTTTTAGGTTGGCTATGCCTAGAAGACATAGGCGGCGTTCTAAAAGAAAGACCTAAACTTCAAAATTAAAGCACAGAGCTAGATAAAGGGACGCGGAAGGTACATCTCGAATGCTCTAAATCCAATAATCGTTGTTCTTATCTTACCTCTGGTGTTGTCAACACATCGAATCAACACGGTCCGACAATAAATGTCATAAGTTCAGCAAAGTGTTCAACATGGAAAAAGGGGGGAAAGAACAATTTGGCACCATGCAAAATATGCAATGTTAACCATAAATAGACAACTGTTTGTTCCAACCCAATGGGGATACAATTCCGATGACCACTGATCTACCGACATCAAAGCACAAAAACATTTTTTTTTCATGCACCCATGTTTTATTTTACCCCTAATCATGCAGTTGTAAGCGAAGATCGACCGACATGCCCGCTATCATCAGAATCGAGCCACACTCATCTGCATGACCAGTCCATTTTAGCACTATAACATAAGAAAATGCCCAATACCAGAGAGCGAGAGAATACGTTTTCTAGAGAATTCACGTTTTTTCACCAGAATCCCAAGAGAAGGAAAAAGGGCTAGCTAGCTGTGTTAGGTGTTTGATGAAATCCCCTCTTTTTAAAAAGAATGGGAATATTCATAGTACTTTGATTGATGCGACCAAAGCAAAGAGTAAAAAGGCGGCATCCCACTACGCTAGGTGGTGGGTTGGTTACCTACCTGGCTACTTTTGGTTGAGACTGCTAAATCACTTGAAGCCTAATCGGATTTAGCCCATGGCTTTCCCAGATTGCAATGCAAGCTTATGGCGTGGGTGCCCGCACAGAAGTAAAGAAATCCTAAATCTGCAGCGAGATATAGACGAAGGAAAATCAAGTCTTACATCTCCGCAGGTGAGCTTGCAGGCGAGGGCGTGGCTGGTCTCGTGAAGGAAGACGGTGATGAGCTTGAAGGGCGTGAGCACGAACGTCCTCCACAGCTACAGGGGAACCGCAAGCCCAAAAATCAGAAACTCCCCTCCACCTCAGCAAGTAACCACGTACAGGGAGGTACTCACGGCGAGGATGACGACGGTGGAGACGCCGACGGCGGCGATGAAGACGACCTGGTTGTGTTGGCAGCAGCCCTGCAGCTCCCAGTTGATGTTCGCAGGGTTCACCATCCTGGAATGGAACCACAGATCTGCCCTCACCGACGCCGGAAGGAGGAGAGCACGAGGAAACTGGCAAGTGTTTGGAATTGGGTGAAACTGAAACGTGCGGGCACAGTCACCGAAGGCCGGGTCGGCGAGGGAGGGAAGGCCGCCGGGGAGCGGAGTGTTTGCGCGTTTTGGGCCGGAAAGGAGCGTGTTTTGGTTGGTACAGCTGGAGCTGGTGGTGGTTCGTCGTCTCTGCCGAATGGGGAGGGAGGATTATTACTGGGTTTCTGTGGTGGCCCACGCAATAATTGTGCTAAATTACTCCGGTAATTCTGCACTAGCGTCACGGGTCTTCTTCCAGCAGTTCCTTTCTGTGAGATTTCTTCCGGAACTGCAAGTCTGTAAATTGACGCTGCAGGCAACGATGAACGGAGTGGCTGAAATGGTTTCTGCTCTTGGCGTCACTATCCGAGGAGTGAAGATTCCGGCGCTCCTTTTCAAGCTTGACATTTGGAAGGTCTTCGACTCTATCCGGTGAGAATATATTTTGGACCTCTTCCAACAGCATGACTTCCCTAGCCGGTTCCGTGATTGGCTTGCCGCTCTGTTCTCCACCGCCTCCTCGCGGGTGCTTCTCAATGGCATTACGGCTCTCCGATCTTGCATGGCCGCGGGTTTAGGCAAGGGGATCCACTTTCTCCGCTCTTGTTTGTGCTTGTCATTGACCCTCTCATCCAAATTTTAGAAAATGCAACAAGAGAAGGGCTACTACAAAAGTTGAGAGGGAGGGGTACTATCTTGAGGACATCCCTATATGCGGACGACGCGGCGGTGTTTGTGGCACCCATCAAGGAGGACATTTGCAACTTTGCCTCCATTCTCATTGCGTTTGGGGGAGTGACCGGACTTTGCACCAACTTTGATAAGAGCTCCGTGGTACCTATTAGATGCGGGAATATCAACCTTGATGAGGTTTTGGAGGACATTCCGGCTACAAGAGCAACCTTTCCTTTGCGTTATCTTGGTTTACCACTCTCGGTTTGGCGGCTTCGGAGAGCGGATTTCCAACACCTTGAGGACAAATGTGCCGGAAAGCTTCCCACTTGGAATGGCGACTACATCGCCACGGCCGGGCGGGTTGCCTTGGTTCAGTCGGTTATGGCCTCTCAAGCCATTTACTACTTGACTCCTCTAGTCATCCATCCGGAAACGTTGGCCTTCATGAACAAAATTCAACGGGCCTTTCTTTGGTCAGCCAAGGACACAACTACGGGAGCGAAATGCAAAGTCAATTGGGAGTTGGTTTGCCGTCCTAAAAAATTGGGGGGGGGGGGGGGGGGGGGGCTTGGTGTGCTCCACTTGGGGAAATTTGCGAAGGCGTTACGATTACGGTGACCTTGGCTTGAATGGAAAGACCCCAACAAAATTTGAGTGGGCTATGGAAACCCTTGCTCCAATGAAGACATGGACCTCTTTTACGCCGCCACTACAATCACTATGGGTAATGGAGCAAAGACATCCTTTTGGAATGCGCCTTGGTTAAGCGGTCTCAAGCCAAAGAGTATTGCTCCACTTATTTTCGCCTCAACTTCCAAGAAAAAGTGCTCCGTCCAAGAGGCATTGCGTGGGGGGAGTTGGGTGGCTTGGGTGAAGCTTGATGAGACTTTCACAAATTGAGCATCTCTCCCAATTTGTGGCTCTTTGGACTCTCGTTTCGGACATTGTGCTTGATCCTCATGTTGTGGACGACATCCGGTGGAACCTTACGGAGAATGGAGAGTACTCCGCGAAGTCGGCCTACAAGATGCAATTCATGGGAACCATCGACTCCTCTATGGACAAGACAATTTGGAAAGTTTGGGCTTCCACCGAAGACGAAGTTTTTTGCTTGGCTTGCCAATCAAAATAGAGTTTGGACGGCGGACGGTTGGCGAAAAGAGGGTGGACAAATTGTGGTTTGTGCCCTCTTTGCAAACAAACAATGGAATCGGTGAAGCATCTTTTTGTTCATTGCCGCTTCACAAGAAGGATTTGGGAGTTTTTGAAGGATTGGTTGGGCCTCTACTCCCTTGCACCGGATTCATGGACAAACCTCACCTTCAACGAATGGTGGCTTAGGATGACGACCGCCCCTCCTAACCGGCGGGCAATCGCCTCTCTAACCTTGCTCACCACTTGGGAGGTTTGGAACGAGCGCAACAATAGTTTTTCGTCACAAGAACGCGTCGTCGCTTGTCGTTCTAGGTAGAATAAAGGCCGAGGCCCGGTTGTGGGTGCTAGCGGGTGCCAAATGTTTGGACAACTTGATGCCGCGAGAGTAGTCGCGTTGTAATATTCGGTTCGTAAAATTTGCATTCTTTCAACTCCTTAATTAATAGATGGGGCAAAGCTTTTGCCCCCGGTTTCTAATAAAAAACTATCTGAGGAGTTCCATGTCAGGATTGCGAATCATCGAATCGGTTCGATTGTCCTGTCAAGGTTATGACGCTGGACTGAATAAGGCGGACAAATGCTACCCTCGAACGTATGGATCATACTAGAAGTACAGGGGGAGCGCTTTGCCGCGCCCGACAGAATACTGAAGTAATCTAATAAGTAGCGGATATTCACAACGGGTAGTAGGTGCAGATGATTTCGCATGTAGTTCAAGACGTATTATGTTAGCACGAAAAGTTACGGGAAGAAAAAATATTTTTTGCAACCTGTACAAAAAAGACAAATTCGGACGCACGAAAATGTCTTTGTACGTGTCAGATTTTTGTCTTTTTTGTACAGCTCACACAAAATGTTTTTTCACCATGCCATTTTTTGCGCTAACACATAATGTTCTAATGTACATCCGGATTTTTTTCTGGAATTTTTTGACATTTTGAAAAAAACTAATTTTTTTTACATAATGGGTGCATCTAGACCCCGCCGCCTCCTTATTTACTAGTATTTTGCATGAGACCATGTAGCTTTAACTGAAGTAGGAGTCTAAAAGTATAGTGTTATAAATTTAACCACAAAATATATTTCCATCGACAATTTCATGTGACTCCAACGCTAATGGAAAAACTGTTCTACAAAAGAAGGTCACAATGATAGCTTGCACATTCTGATTTAAGAGTGAAGACCTCACGAGCAAAGGGTAAACAAGTTAAAATTAAGCTTCATGGAATATTACTTCTGTCCTAAGTGCACAAGCACAGTACACATTTCAAAACATTACAGGTCACATTTAACACTTGCAAAAAAAATATAGTGGAATTAATATAAACAAACTCTTGGTGTCAAATAAGCTATAAACTTGAAATATTATCCAAATACAAATTTCAGTATTTATCCACACAGAAGCATGTCCACAAAAGTGACAAATTATGTCCTGGCCGCCGACAGAAACCAGCGACGCCCAATACCGTCGCCAACGAATTGAATCCTTCCAAATCGATTCAAACCTAAAATGAAAAAAATGCGCACCCTACATCGACGACGAACCATCACCCATTTCTGGCTCTAATCCTAGCCCAATATTTCCCCGCCACCGAAACGAACAGCCGCCGGCCAATGCGACACCAATGAACAGAGAACGGAAAGATAGTGCAGGAGAATCACATACCGAGAGAGGACGACGTCATCTAATCTAATAAAAGTGTTTATGAAAGAGAAATAAAGACCATTGCAAATCTCTGCTTACACCAAGAGGCCACAGGCAACAACCGATACAAGTGAAGCATCAACACATATAGGCCACATCAGCCATCGGGCATGACCACCCACAACAAGGGGCAGTGTACAAGTAGCAGCTTCATCAAAGGGAGCAAGCAGCATCACGTCGACGACAACACCACCAAATAGAAAATAAATCAAGTCTGGGAAGGAGAAGCATTCCAGCTGTACAACAACCCAAAAAAGGGCTTCAGGATAATGCAACTGTACCAAAGACTACCAATACAACATATAACCTTTTGACAAACATAGAAAAGGCCCAAGGGCTAATACAATCAGATGATAAACATACACTGTAAACTCATTTCGGAGGGAAAAGAATCAACATATGTGTCCCACAGCCTGGTTACAGATAATATAGCTTTGCAGCTCAATAAAATGTACGAATGAAAAAATATTCAACTAACCAAAGCGCAGAAATAGCATAATGATCTTCTGCTAATATTTCATTCTAAGCACCAGTTAACATCTACACTTTAATTAGGAACACAATGAACATTGATTTAAATTAACATACACATGCTAGATTGCTAGCTACATTTATCCGCCTGGGTTTCCCACATGACAAGACTCTGAAGTTCTCCACATGATAAAAGCATAGAAAAGAATCTGGTAATTTCACAACAGTTTCTGTATAAGGTCAAATGCAGAAATCATATATTCCCAATACGATTTAATTCACAGGTGCCTAGGTGCCCAAGGCGAAATAAACAACGTTCACTGAATGTCTTTATTCATCACATATAGAAGGATTATATATTATCTCTTCACATGGTGCCTGAGGTAAGCTAAAACTGCATTTTTTCTGGCCGTCGGTAGCACTATCTTTCTATAATATTTAGCAATTCATGCAGGACACACAATACCATTTAATTCATGACTTCTGCTCTTTCAAATTACAAAGTTTATCTGTTGGAAAATGAAACAGTGCGTCAATTACTTCTTTGTAGCGAGCATCGAGCCTGGACGTCTCCCCTCTCCCCGTCACTGTAGCAGAGGGCATTTCCCCCCCCCCCCCCCCCCCCCGCAGATCCACCTCCACCCATCGTCTCGCCGGATCCCTCGTCCTCCGCCGGCCGCTCCGGCGGCGGGAGGGCGGGGGATCCCGCCTCACGGGTGTATATAGCGTAGGGTGTGTAGGGTTTGTTGTCGGCGGCGCCATGGAGGTGGTTGGGACGCCGGCGGTGTTTTTGGTGCAGATGCGCGTCCCCTTCGACGGCGGAGCTCCTTGGAGGTCCGCGGTGGTGCGCCTCGCCTCGCCGTGCCCTCGGATCCGCGGATCTACTGGGTACGTCTTCCCCCTTCCGGATCTCGCGTGGCGGCGGATCCGGGTTGACCTTGAAGCCGACGACGTCGAGGGATGGCGGTGTTGCAGCTGGAGCTGGGTGGAGGCTTCTCGGAGTTCGAGGTTCGGCGACTTCCCGTCCGCTCGAGGACATCTTCTGCTCCAAGGCTTGAAGGAAGATGCAGCGGCGGCGCGTCACCGGCACGTCCTACTCCACGCCGGCGACACTGGGTTGCAGAAGGATTGCATTGTAATTTCTATCTTTCTTGGGTGCCTTTCTGTGATGGCCATCATTTGATGTTGTATACGGTTTCGTCGCAAAAAAAAATACTTCTTTGTAGCTTTAGACCGAAGTTCAACCTGATGCAATGCAGGCAAAAACTGAATCAACGCCATGAAATTACATATACTGTGACACGGCCAATGTCAGGTTAAATCCATCTCCTCTCATATATAAGAAAAAGTTACGGCAGTCAAAGTCTTAACGGTACACTGAATTTATGAATTTAAGTAAGAAGAGCAAGCAGTGTAGTCTTGCTTTCAACCTCAGGCCAACCCAATAGACAAAACACACACAGCCAACCGAACTAAGAACAACCAAAAAACATTAGAAAAAACATAGTACACCATCAGGAAGAAACCAAAGAAAGAAGACTATAAACGCTCAAACCAGCATCACAACAACATTTCGTGAAACTACCATACTTAGCCCTGAAGGCCCTGATATATTCGTTGATGTAAAAAGCAGAATGCCAATATACCATTCGGTCCCTTTTCACCAAGTTAATTGCACTGGTGGTCACATATCTCATCACATATATGCACTTAAGTCACACATCTGGAAAACTGAATTTTTTGGTCACACAACTGAACATTTGGTGCATTTTGGTCACAAACCGGACACGTCATCTGGTTTTGGATGGAGACTTCCGGTTTTGGATATTAAGAGGGATGTTTTGCAAAATTCGCTAGCGTGGGAGAGCCATGAAGGTGTTCGACGAAATGCCGCGCGTGACTGAGCGCCGGCCCGTGCCGCCGCCGCGCCCCGAGCCCCTGCTCGCCCGAGCGCTGGCCTGGCGCCGCCCCCTGCTCGCTGGATCGCCGGCCGGGCGCCGCCGCGGCCTGCTCACGCCGCTGCGCCCTCCCTCTCTGTCCCAAGCTGAGCATCTCCCGTGCCTTATGCAGTGAGAACGCGAGCGGCATCCTAGACGACGCCTCCCTCTCTGTCCCAAGCTGGCAAGCTCGGTTACTCCAAAGCTAATAACCATTTCTTTCAGCCAAGCAAGCTAATGGAGGAGCTCATCCCGTTCATCTACAAAGCCATCAAGGAGAGGAAGACCCGGAGCTACTCCAGTTGCTGCTCCGCGCGCGGGTTCGACGCCGGCCGCGGCGTGGAAGACGGCGACGTGTGGGAACAGAAGCAGCAGTGGACGGAAGACGGCGTGGGGACGAACCGGCGGCACCGGTCGTTGGAGGAGCTGGCCGGCGAGGTGGGCGGCGCGGCCGCTGGCGGGATGCGGAGGGGCGAGAGCTCCAGGATCTTCTCCTGCATCGGCGGCATGTGATTCGCTGCCAGGACGTGCAGCCGGATAGCCGGTGCAAGCGTTCGTACGTACGCGCCGAAACCAATCACTCCATTTTGAACTATGTGATGCAAATGTTTAAAACTGAATATAAGATGTATCTTGCTGGAACACGCCTCCGGGCAGCATGGAAAAATGGAAATAGTTGACCGAGTAAATCTGTCGCAAATCAATTAATTGTCATCACCGGACGAACAACGATGTGGTTATTAGATGGTGAATTGCCTCGTCTGATCCTGGGGCGCGGTGGCGGCGCACCCGACCGGCGCTCGGCGGCAGCGCCCGGACAAGCATTTCGTCGAACACCTCCACGACGTGCGCATGATAGAATTTTTACAATACAGCCCTCCTAATATTATAGCAAGAGTTTTCTAAAAAAGTCTCTGTCAAAACCGGATACCGTTTCCGGTTTGTGATCAAAATACACCGAATGTTCAGTTGTGTGACCAAAAAAACCAGTTTTCCAGATGTGTGACTTAAGTGCACATACACGACGAGATGTGTGACCGCGGGTGCAATTAACTCCTTTTCACCTGAAGGCAACTGCCATTGGCATTAGTATAACCGACAATCAGAAGGGTTTAAAGATATTTTTTTCATAACAAATAAGCATGAAAATCGATGGTCAATTGTACACTTGATGTAGAAACCCAATATATATTTACAGAGATGAAGAGGCCATGGAGATTATGAGAAATAAGCATTGAATCTAATTAAGTTTTAAGTCCCATGAACTAAATAGTTAGCTGTATCCCAATCAACTTAAACATGCAGATCGCTAAATAGAAGGTCCCTTGAATTACACAAATGTTTAGTTCTGAATCAGTGCTCGCTTGATTGCTGGTTATAACCAATACATGGTCAATCACCAATTGTGTTTTGAACAGAGAAACAATATGCACTCTAGATGTAAGAAATTTCTCACTTTTCTTTGTGATGTAAAGAGGAACAAGAATACAGAAACAGCATGGGGGGAAACAATCTGGTTTACATCCGGCAACGATACATGCCACCAGTACGTCTAGGAAAATCGAACCTTCTCTGCTAGGGCGAGTAGTGAGAGAAGGGAGGCACAACCACAACCTGCAAATCATCCGGCAGCTCGCAGGTTCATTCCCGAGCGAGCGAGATCGACATGAATCAGGCCGAGATAGGAACGGAGGAAGGGATGCGGACCTAGTCGAGAGCGGCAGGCTCGAGCGAGCATGGGAGGTGATGAATACGTACACACAGGTTAATTATTTCGGAGTCCAAAACAAGTTCGATCGGACACGGAAATCCTGTCACAAGTTAACTAGTCGAGTCCAAATCAGGTTCGATTTCTAGCTCAGTTGATACTACACCGGAGTTGCATAAATTGTGGACCTGCGTTAACCTTGTTTGAGCATATTCAACCGATCGGAATCCAGCTAGCATCATCTCGATCAGTAGTTGTGTCCGCCGAACAAAAAAATCAAGGCAAGAAGGAAGCATCCTTTGATCGATCAATCGCATCGACCATGGGTCTGTGCTTCGGCAAGACTTGTTCATCATCGTCACCCTGGCCGGACCTCCCGCCGGACGTCGCAGGCGTCATCCTCTCCCGGCTACTGTGCCACATGGACCACCTCAGTTTCGGCGCCGTCTGCCGCGACTGGCGTCTGGCCGCACAACAAGGTTGCTGTCTCCGGCCATGCCGTGGATCAATCTTGGCCGCGGCTTCTACCACAACCTTGCTGCCGACGGCAATGGCGGCAAGCCGCGGCGCCGCTTCGCCACACCAAAGGGCTGCCATGCCGGTGCCTCGTTCGGCGGTTGGCTCATGTACGAACATAAGCGGTCCCACATGTGCTTCCTCCGCGATCCCTTCTCTCATGGTACGACCTGTATAGAGCTCCCGCGCCTGTACAACCCGTATATTGGGGGTCGGGACCTCTGTAGTGATCCACTCCCATCATGGCACAATCGGTCTCAGGATCTCCTCGTCTGTTCATCTCGTCTCCTCATCGCCACCTTCTTTCACCTCGAGGGTTTATTCAGAATAAGATGTTTTCGACCGGGCAGTAGGACGACAACGACAAAGCCCATGCAGCTACCATGGTCAAATGTAGAAGGTGATGAACAGTTGAACACCATGGTCGATTCTTCGTCTTCAAGAGCATAGCCTTCCACCATGGAAAGATCTTCACGGTCAGCTCGACAGAGAATCTCTTCGTGCACGAGTTTCTCGCCGGCCGAGGGAGTCACTTCGAGCATGTAATCAAGGAACGGCCAGCCGGGGAAGAAGGTTACCACAGCCACCATCTGGTCGAGTCACCTGATAAGAAAAAGCTACTGATGGTGCGGTGGAGGATTCTTCGCCAGAAGGGTAGGCACAAGGTTGATCACCGGGCGATGGATCTTCAGGTGTTCGAGGCGGACTTGGAGAAGGGAGAGTGGTCGTCAGAGGTGAAGGACCTGGGCGACCAGGTCCTCTTTGTCGGACGGACCGGCCCCAGAGCCCTCATGGCGGCTGGTTCGTCGGACCGGCGAGTCCGAGGGAACCGCGTGTTCCTTCTCGGCTATGAATGGGCATTGTCAAGGTGTGAGGCCGCCGGTTTCCAGTGGAACTCACGGTGTGGCCAGAATTGCCATGATGGCACTCCATGTCCTAGCTATTGTGTGTATGACATGAAAAGTGGCGAAGCTAGTACAGTTTATTTGAGTCCAGGTCGTGTGAAATATCCAATGTCGTCATGGTTCTTCCCGTTAGAGTGAAAACTCAGATTCATGGGCTCACTTGACACAATACACAAACCAATCGACTGATGACCCTAACTTCGGTCTTCTGTCTTCTGTTGTAACATAATTTAAGGAAAAGGGTGGTAGTCCCCCGGGGGATCTCAGCGCTCGCATCCTCCCCCTCCAGAGCGCGCCACGCGTCCCCGCGGACCCAGCCCACGCGCCATCTCCCCCACCCACCTTATCCTCTCTAGTCTCCAATCGTTCCCCTCCTCGTCAATTCTCTCCTGCACGCACATGGCACCATGGCCACCAGCCCACAACCACCACCTCCAGGTTTCTCAAGCCGCCGCTCTGCCATGGGTTGAGCTCGGCCGCCGCCCCACCATGGCCGTCTCCCTTCTCCTTCCCTTCGCCCCATCTACTCCATCCCGCAGGCGAGCTCGGTCGCCTCCCCGCCATGGCCGCCAAGCTCCCCAGTTCCCCGGAGCGGCTCACGCATGGCGGCCAGGCCCGACCGCTGCGCCGCCGCCGGACAACTCCCTTGCGCGTCGCCATCGCAGCGCTTCACCACCACGGGAGCGCGGGCAGCAACGCCGTGGACGAGTCGGCCTCGTCCTCGTCGTCCTTGGAGGCCCCTCGCTCGCCCGCGGGGTTCCTCGCGACGGCGCCCGCCGTCGCCCTAGCCTAGGCACTGCCGTTGACCTCCTGCCCGACCTCCGGCCGTGAGCCCCTGAGATCCACCGCTGCGTCGAGATATGGTCGGACTTCATCCGCGCGGACGCCGCCACCTACCCCTCGCTGGCGAAGGAGATGAGAAAGTTTGTGCTGCAAGACGTGCGAGATGCGCCCGGCGTTGCTACCACAGCGGGGGCTGCCATGGGGACGGCGGTGCTGCCACAGCGGGCGGTGCTGCTGTAGCAAAATTTGCACTGATTTTTTGTTTCTTTTTTTTGCTTGCGGTGCAATTTTTTTTGAAGATTTGTAGCACAATAATTTCTCTTTTGATGCAAATCCACTGATCATTTGTAGCATTTTTTCATATTTATATCATTTGATTTTAGTGCAAATGTTTTGGATGTTTTGTAGCAAAAAATCATTTTTTATGCAAATCCGTAGTCATTTGTAGCAATTTTCTTTGTGCGGCAGAAGAATCCGGCAAATCCGGCAAGCCACGCCTCTCCGATGCTATGATCGGATGCTACCGATGTCTCGCGGCATTGCTACCGACGAGCCGGCGATGCTACCGACATCGGTGGTGGTGCCAACCGGAGGCGACGTGCTTGCTGGCGGTGCTGCGAGCCGTCGCCGGAATTTGTTCTGCTACAATTTTCTGTAGTTTTTGCACCATACATTATGTGAATTTGTTTTGCTGTTCGGAGAACCTTGCCGGATTTTTTTTGCAACGATGCTGCAATATAGCAAATTTTTTGCTATTATTGTTATGTGATTTTTGCTACAACAGAACAAAAAAATTGCTACGATGTCTCCGGCGAGGTCTTCGTCGATGTCTCCGGCGAACTCGATTTGCTACAGTAGCAATTTTGCTACAATAGAACAAAACATTTGCTACGATATTTCCGGCGAGGTCTCCGTCGATGTCTCCAGCGAAATCAATTTTGCTACAATAGCACATTTTTTCTGCTACGGGATCTCCGGCGAGGTCTCCGGTGAGGTCCGGCGAGTCCGGTGAGGTCTCCGGCGAAATCGGTCATTTCTTTTCTGTTTTCTGGGCGAACCGTTTTTTGCTACATAGGGAGCAAAAGCGGGGATTATTTGCTGCGGCGGCAGCAAAAGCGGGATTGTGATCTGTTTAGAGGGACACGTGTCACGCATGCAAGCAGGAGGATGGGAAGGGAATAATCCCCCGGGGGACGCCTAGTGTTGTCCATAATTTAACGTGTGTAATTTTTCCACATGTCTCTACTCTCTAGTAATAATAAATTTATTTTCCGCGACAATGGCCCAGGGTTTACTTATAGACGTAAACTGGATAATAATTTACTACTCCACACTAATTTGTTCAAGTATAGTCCTTTTCTGATGGTGATCTCCTAGATGTAAACTGGATAATAATTTACTACTCCACACTTAAGGATTGGTGGACACGCATGACTAAAAGCAAGGACTTGACATCCCTTCTTCTCCTCGCTACTTGGGAGATTTGGAATGAGAGAAATGCTAGAGTTTTCAAGAACAAGCACTACTCTCTGCTTACCATCCTCTCCAAGATCAAGCATGAGGCGAAGCTTTGGGTGCTTGCGGGGGCGAAACGTCTAGGAGAAATCATGCCGCGAGAGTAATCTGTTTGTAATTATTTGTGTTACCGTTTCTAGGCCCTTTGCATTCTTGTACCAACTCTCTCTTAATCTATACTACTATTAAAAGAGCAAACTTGTTGGGATACTTTAAATCTGGACCGTTCAATATCCGATCAAACAGCTCAGATCGTCCCAATGTTTGACAACTCAACAATGTCCGATTTTTCCCGTTTTACCCTCCCACCAAATCACATAATACTACTCCCTCCGTCTAAAAATAAATGTCTTAGATTTGTCAAAAAATGAATGTATCTAGACATGAAACATGTATAGATACATCCACTTTCGTGCAAACTTGAGACACTTATTTTAGTACGGAGGGAGTACTAAATTGCCACTGAATTCAAAAAAAAAGTACTAAATTGCCACTCATTTCCGAATCGTTATTTTTGTCTTTCCGTGATCCTCCCGGAATCTGGCGCCGGCGAAATTCTTTGTGTGCCGACCTGGTTCCCGTCTTCCGACGCCGGCGTCCCGGAATCTGGCGCCGGCGAAATCCTCTGCGTCGACCTGTCTCCCGTCTTCCGACGCCGGCGACGATGAATCTATATTGTTTGAGGTGAATACACGCATTGCGCGTGCAGGCCGGGCTCACCGAGAAAATACCCACCGTCTCTCTCTTTGATTCCTTTGTCCACACCATCGCGTGCACGCCACCCTGCCGGCGCACGTGTGGACGCTCGCCGGACCGCGCCCCTCCGCTGGCGGTAGGCCATCCCTTGCGTCGCCGCCAACGCTGGATCTCCGTCAACGCCGCTCCACTGATGACCTGGTTGCCGCCCAGATCCGTGGGCGCCACCTGTCAAGGCGGTCGCACGATGCTGCCGCCGTCCTAATCCGATTCAGAGCTGGCGGCCACACAACCACAGGGGCACAACATCAAGAGGGGCACTACAAAGCTGCTAGGACGAGGGAGGTCGCGTCCCAAGATTCCGTGATGCCGACAGTCGACGATGCCGCCATTATCAGGTCAGTTTTAGTCTTTCAGACCATGCTCAAAATTCTTCCCTGCAAAGTTTCGCGATAGATGGATCTATTGTTTGGTGCTAGCTAGGTAATCAAACTGATATGTACAGAGTGTACAACGAGTCAACGACTGCAACATGATGTTACGTGCGTGTACATAGAAGCTTTGCTAATAATCGTGTGATACTTGTGATTAATTCTGGGAGCATGCAATGATTTATAAGGATGAATGTTTTATTCTCTTGCACTAGCATTACATTTACTGGAATATAGAAATAGAGGGCTAAATCGGATGGCATTGTGAAGAACCATTTAGTTGATGTTACCTGTGTGGCTAGCTGACAGATTTGAGGATGACTCATGAATTCAGTTTTCAGGAGCCTGCGCTATTAAACTGATTATGAAAATAGTCACTCGGCATGAATATACCATGATAACAGCGATAACTGATGGAGCAAGAATGAAGTAGGATTTTAGTATGATGCATGAAGGCTTCTAAATTAATTTAGTCTTGTATGTCTCTGCTACAACGATGTTCTGATGCTTTTGTCAGGTAGTCGTGCTCGCGGGCGGCTGACTCTCAACTATGAGGGGAAGGGACTTCCTGCAAGCTGCCAGACCCGGACTTTGTTGTTCATGACTTCCTGACGATATCCAACCCCGAGCTGGAATGAAGGATTCCTCGATTCAATCTTGATCTATTCTTGTAAATAAGGATAAGATGCAAGAACGAAGCAAAGCTGAAGTGTTTGTGTTCTCTACCTTCTATGCACAAGCTTTTAATAAATTTCATGATATGACTAATCCATGTGTTAAATTCGCATAATCAGGACGAGGCCAAGGGAACACTTCTATGCATGTTTATATACAACAGGCCAACGTGTTCAAGGCGTTTGAAGTATGGAACATAATCCGTTTCATTTTTCTCTTTGATCAGTTAATTTTGTGTTTAGGTGTTGGTGCATAACCAAGTTTTATGAGCTAGCTTATCTCAAAGATTGCTCAAGTATAGGGGCAGCTGGAGGATATTAAATACGTAAATCATTCCCTATTGTTGCAGCTGCATTACTAAAGGTTTCAGTTTCAATATTATATCTGCCTGTAAGCTAGCTTAGTATATTAACTTTTCTACAAGACTTTTTCATTTGCTTTGACACTTCTTTGTTCCCTTGTTAGGTTGCACGAAACTGAAACTTGTGAATCGGAGACCAGAAATATTGATTTCTCTTTCCTCTGTTGGTTCTCTGTTGGTCAGCCATTTACTGAAGCATTATGCAGTCCTGATGGATCTCCTTATCTATGCCAGAAATTCTTGGAAAGTAAAGGTCTTGAGAGGTAAACTTAAGGTGTCAATTGTGTTACGAAGTTATGTAAATCCGAGAAAAGTATTGTATACATTAGTTGACCAAAACAACATTTGTATTTTTGAAAAATAGCTTCGAATTAAACACACATGGATGGAGTGCCGATATGCGCATTCATGATTTCATATTAGTCGACTGGCATTGACTCGAATTAAACACACATGGATGGTGAGCCTATATTTTGGTTCAACAAAACTTTGCACACACGCCTATATTTATAGTCCATTTTGTTGAGACGTGCGTTGCACGTGCACGTTAACTAGTTAATGAAAAAGGGGCAAATCTTTTGCCCCACGGTTCTAAAAAAAAAAATCTCCTCCATGCTAAACCTACTGATGGTGATCTCCTCCGTGAGGTAATTGTGGAATGCATACATGGCAACATAGATCATGATCTGATTGATTCGGATTTTATGTGATTCGATCCGTTCTCTTCTTCCCTCCTATATATACATGCATCCTAGCATCACCCGCATCACTTCATCCCCTCTGACTCTGTTCATCACCGCCGCCGGCCATCGACAACCATGGCCATGTGGGGGAGCAGAGGTGAAGCCCGACGAGGACTACGTCCACACCTTTTCTGCAACTGGGCCGACTACGAATAACACGGGTACGCGCTCTACCTGCTCTGCAACTGCGTCAACGGCGATAAGGGGATCATTGTGTTAGCTGCCGTACGTCCATTTTGGTGTTTCGGGAGGGCTAGGCTGGGAACCCAGGATCTTCGTTAATGAAATCTATTTGATTACTAGTGGTTTCGTAGTAACACACCCTGCTAGTAAGATTTACGTTTGTGCTTAGATCTCAAATATATACTACCTCCGCGTTGCTCTCACAGATTACAAGTATCTCAATGTGATGTTCGTGAAATACACTTTCAGGATGCATAGTTACTTTAAGTACAGTTCTACACATTCTCATACAAAAATAATGGTCAAGTTGTCACCGGCCCTGAAGATAATATCAATACACCAAACGAGTTGTGCTATGACTTGGTGTGTGGGTACTACATACTTAGCAAGTCCCGTTATTGTTGTAGTCAAATAACCATTTTTATAAGAAAAATAACAGCATAGTACAGGCAATGATACTAGTTCTGTGTAATGAGGCACACATCAATGTAAAATAATTGGCTAGCTTGTACAGGCAATGATACTAGTACATACATTTTTTTTTTGAAAATACCAAAAGTTAAACCTCAAATAGTGTTGAAGAGGTTTTGTCTATACTTTAAAGTTAGACCTCTTCATGCATATGTTCTACATTTTGAGGTACTTTTTGCTTCCTCTACTTCTAGCAATTCGACCGTTTAGGAAACGAGAGAATTCGGTGGTATTTTATCTTGTTTCAGACCACCATATCTGAGAGAAAAATTAATAATATCAATAGCCAACCCCCGTATGCATATATATACATATTAAAGATGACATGTATATCAGACGCTTACCCAAGAGAGTGAGGAATAGCAAGCTTCTTTTTTTCCACCGACTCGCATAACTTCCAAATATATGTGAAATGGATCATAATTAGTTATACAAAATTAAATTTCAAATATTTGATCGTCTCAGATTTTGTTGTCGAGATGATAATATGTAATTCCTAGCTCTCACACAGTAACCACTTTTCTAACACTTGTTTGGGGAATAAATTGGTACCATTAATATTAGGTCGAGGGTTAAGAAAATGGAAGAAAAAAAAGAGGACTTAATTTTGTAGATCTTTACCAATTCTGAAATGATAACTTTCGTCCTCGTCGAAATTTTTCCCATTCTTCAAGCAACCAACAAAACCGACTCTCATCTTCACAAGCATGAATGCGATTAACATTGTATTTGGTGCTACTAAATTGTTGGTAAAAAAATATATATCATGAAATTTGAGAATAACACACCTTGCTACCAACGGTTACTACTTCGGCACCAGGGTTACCAAATAGCAACCGTTGTTACCAAAGTGTGTTATTCTCAAATTTCATGTTATATATATTATTTTTCAGCAATTTAGTAGCAATAAATACGATTTAATCACATCCATGCTTGTGAAGGTGAGATTGATTTTTGTCGGTTGCTTCGAGAATGGAAAAGTTTTCGGCAAGTACGAAATTTAACATTTCAGACTTAGTAAAAGATCGACGAAATCAAGCTCTCTCAATTTTATTCCATATTCTTAACCTCCGACCGAATATTCATGACACTAACTTGTACATCAAATAGGCGTTGCAAAAGTGGTTCCTGTATGGGGACAAGAAATTACAGGTCATCAACTTGATAAGAAAATTTCAAACGATCAAATGTAATTTTGTGAAACTAATTATGATCCATTTCATCTATATATTGGGAACGTCGCGAGTGGGTGAAAAATAGAAGCTTGCCAATCCTGCCTAAGCATCTCATATAAATGTCATCTTTGATATATAAAATATAAGCATAATGGATGGTTGTTAATATTTTTTTTAGTTGCTAAAAAATACTATCGAATTCTTGGTTTTCATAAATGATCGACTTGCTGGAAATAGAGGAAGCAAAAATGACATCAAAACATGTGGTGGATGCATGACGAAAGAAATCACCGCATGTTACTTTTATATTGTGAGTTCCATTGGGATTATCTGGATAAACTCAAATAAGTGTGATTCTCTAATTATGTTTTATTTTGCGGCATGCTAGAAATGCTTTAGGCAATTATGTGTGCTGTTGAGAACTTGGGCTTCACTTGTCGGTCAGGTTTGTGTGAAGTCTCTTTCTTCACCGGAAAGAAATATATTTCTGCTACTTGCTCGAGGTAATTAGTTTTCTTTACTCTCAAGGAGATTAATTTTCGTTCTGCTACTTGCTTTAAGCGTTGGCTCTCCTTTGAAGTAATAAAATCTCATGATACAATGCTTTCAAGATGGCTGACCACGACCGCTGCGAGATAACGTTTCATGACTCGCTCTCAAGAAGAAAGACACATGTAGTTGTTAAAAATGTATCGTACTAATCTAATGACTCGCTCTCAGGAAGAAAGGCGCTCTCAAAATCGCCACTGATCGGCCGAAGGGGTTCGGGGCAAGACACAATGGCATCGACCTAGCTTCGATGTCAGTTTAGCGCCGAGCTGCACAATGTCGGCGTCGATGCTCGTTGGCGCCGAGTTTAGGGTCGGGAGATTAGACTTGACATTAGTTCGGCCAGAGGCCATTTTTTATTTTAGCGAAGAAAATACGGTCGCACTGCAGCAGCGAGCACGACAGCTGCTTTTCCCTGAGGTGTCCCCCGAGTCAAGAGGATCGAGGGGTCCTTGTCCCGTGCAGAACCCCATCACCGATCGATTCCACGGCACTGCACATATGGCACCTAGACAAACTTTTCACTGTTTGGGTCGTTCCATGCTGTCTCCCGCACGCCCAAGACAATCTCGTCACGGAGCACCTTCGTTCGTGTACACAGTACACACGATCTCCTCGTCCAGCATTTCCTCCATTTACTACCGTGATGATCATGTCTTCAGGTGAATCTGGTTTGTGGGGAACAGCGGTTTTCTTTATGCGGGAGAACCTCGTTTTATGTTTGTTTTTTCTGTTTGAAAATCCAGTTAGAGGGGTGCCTTCTTCACTCAAATGAATCTGAAGCCCGGGCCGTGGTAGCTGAGATCCATGGATTACAAATTGCTCTGAAGAATAGCGCCATGGTGCAAGATGGCTTAATTCCTGCCATCCTCACCCTCTACATGCACCACCACCACCACCATACATAGATGTCAAAGCTAGATCGCATTAGCATCTGATCTGCCCATCCTTGATTACTCGCTCCTTCTTCTAAGTAGAGAAATGCTAACATCTAAGCACATCACTCCTATTGATGGATTACTAATTAATTAGGAGCCGCTACTGGTGCTGCTGCTTCGGCCGTCCCTGCTTTGTGCTCTCAACTGCTTGTAGCTGTCGAAGAACTCCTTGTTCTCCTTCTCCAGCTCCTTCCACACCGTGGAGGTGACGACCGGCTGCACGTCGGCGCGCTTGGACAGCGCCTCCATGCACTCCTCCATGCTCATCCCGAACGTCATGCACTTCTCTATCAGGTGGTGCACCTGCAGAACATGATGCAGATTATAAAACAACCTTAATCATGAAATAGTCATTCTTGACAGAGAAATCGATGTCCTGTCTGTGTGCATGCATGTGATCGTTTCTCGGGTGCTCCGGCTGGCTACAAGAAAGGGAAGGAACTGGAAATTGATCAAGGGACCGAGGATCAAGATGACTGCACATACCATGCGGATGTAGGACGCCGGAGAGTCGTCCCCCAGGGCCATTCCTCTCCGAGCTAGCTCGACCTGATGAGCTCGGTTCTCTTCCTCTTCCTCTTCCTCGGGAAGTCCTGCTTCGCCGTAATCGCAATCTGATCGACTGTGTGTGTTATGGATTCGTGTGATGATAAGGCGTGCCGAGTCGACGGAGGAGGAAGCTATTTATACATGCGCCATGGATGAGGACACCGCCGCGCTCGCCGGCGCCCCTGGGACGAGCCCATGGACCGCTCTCATCTTTCACCTGGGCATGACGGTGTCACCTGGGGAGGGTGGGTGCATGGGCGCGGTGCGGGGAGATGGGGTGTCAAGGCGGGCACGGGCGTTCACGTGGGCGCCGGCAGGCGATTGGAGGAGAGACGATTCGCGCGGGGGCACTGGACAGGGATGTCGTGGCAAATATCTAATCTCTATTCCCTCTATAGGAATCAGGAGGAAGCGTCCAGGTGGACACGCACCTCGTGCCTTCACGTGCCACCTGGCCCAGCCGGCCCACGTCGCGACGCCCAACCTTTCCTCCATGCTTCTTTCTCTTTGGGCTATTGTTCCGCTCGCTGCCTGCATTCTTTGATGATCCTCACAGTCACAGTAGTGTGGCATTAGGATGATTTCAACGGGGCGACGCAAACGGGCGCGCGTTTGGTACGTATTTGGTCCGTTTGCGTCGGTTACAGGACACGCGTCCGGCCCAGGTCCGCCTCTTTCCGGCCACTGGCCCCAACGGCCCGACGCATCCAGTCCGGACAACTTTTTTGTTCTTCCAATATTCATTAAAAACATAGAATTTTGGAGATTTACATTGGGAATTTATAATAAAATACGACCTATAATCTAGGCCTTCTCCTCGTCGTCGTCCTCCTCCGGTGGTGGTGGTGGAGTAGCCGGCGCATCGATGGCCGGGGGTGGCGGTGGAGATCCCGGAACGTATTTCGGCACCACTGCCGCTTCTGGTTCCGCGGCGGCCGGAGCCCACGGCGGTGCGAACCACCTTGGGTCTGCCAAGGCGAGCCGAGATTCCCAGGGAGACCAGGGCTCCCAGGGATTGTACGCCGGAGCAGGTGGGCGCGATGGAGTAGCCGGCATGACTTCCTCCTCCTTCGGCACGGCCTCCTCCTCCTTCGGCACGGCGTCCTCCTTCGGCACGGCGTCCTCCTCCTTCGGGGCGGCGTCCTCCTCGGGCACGACTTCCTCCTCCTTCGGCACGGCAAGCGCCGCCTGCACGGCCACTGCTTCGTCTTCCCGGTTTGCCATCGGTGCGATGATGAGCAGCGGACCGCGGCGAGGCAACTATATAGCCGGCCGTACGCGGTTTTGGAGTAGCCGGGCCGTCGGCCTAATGTGAACGCCGGCCGGCGATCCATCTCCCTACATTAATATACACTATCTAATTAATAACCGGCAGCCGCCATGGCCGATAGGGAGATCAAGGGCTCCGACCTTGAGGAACGTCCAGCCAGCCGCCCGTTTGGCCATGGACTTGCTGGCTCTTCCTTTGCCACGACCGGGGCCAGCGACGGACTAGCTGGCTCCTCCTCCTCTCTTTTTTAGTCGCTACGAAACACGTAGCACCGCCGGCGTTGTACCAAAATTGGCCGCACATAGGCGGCGCCGCCGGCGGGGATAGGGCATCAGTTGGAGCCTCCTTCTCCTGCCGCCTTGGCGGCATCGGCCTTGGCGGCGGCCACAACATCGCGTTGCCGCTTGCGCCTGGCTGCGCGTCTGGCTGTCTCCGCCGCGCGACGTGTTTGCTCCATCTCGGCCTCCTCTGCCGCGTCTGCGACGGCGCGCGCAGCGGACATGGCCTCCTCTGCGACTCCGGCGGCGTAGGCTTCCTCCTCGGGGTCGTAGACGTCCCCGTAGGCATCCTGCAGAGCCCTCCTCGCCTGATCCGGCAGCTGCGGCCTCGGCGGCTGCGGAATCATTCCGGCCCACACCGGGCTCGTCACCATGCGACGGGAGAAACTGCCACGGTGGCGCCCTCGCGCGCTCTGACGCGCGCGCTCGACCTGGTCGACTAGATGTTGCGGCGGCGGATCCATGCCGGAGAGTGGAGGTGGTGGCCGCCGTGGTTGGGGGAGGAGAGCTAGGGTTTGTGCTCTTGGCCTCGGCCGGCCGGAGCACATTTAAAGAGCTCCATGATGGCTACGTGTTGGTGACCCCAAGAGGAAGGTTATGATGTAGACAGCAGAAGTTTTCCCTTGAATAATCTACCCAAGCTTTAATCGGACCAGTAGGACTTGACGATATATCGGAAGGTTGTTGATGTTGACTCCCCCTAGCGCTAGGGAGCTTGAACCAACGTGGAATCTGCACAGATACAAACCAGAACTTTGTCCAACACGAAACAGAGAGGTTGTCAATCTCTCCGGTCTTGCAGAAATAAAGAGTTAAACGTATGGTGTGGAAAACAGCAGGAAACACAGCAAGTAACAGGAAACAGATGGTTGCAGCAGGTTGTGTAAACAGTATGAGGAAATTGGACCAGGGTCCACAGTTCACTAGTGGTGTCTCTCTCAGAACAGATAACTAGCATGTTGGGTAACAAATTACAGCTGTGCAATTGACAAATAGAGAGGGCATAACAATGCAATACATGCCAAGATGTCTACTATGAAATCTAGTTGGGCATTACAACAAAGTACATAGACCGTTATTCCAACCGCATCTATGCCTAAATAATCCACCTTCAAGGCAGCATCCGCATCCTGTTCAGTATTAAGTTGCTAACAACAGATTATTGCATGAAGTAAAGTGTGTAATGTAATCAATACAAGTGCCCTTGTATACTGCACCAATGTTTTATCCCTAGTAGCAATAGCACATCTACCATCTTAGACCTTTCTGTCACTGATCCAGATATCTAGAGACTGAACCCACTATCGAGCATAAATACCCCATCTTGGAGTCACAAGCATCTACTTGGCCAAAACATCTACTAGCAACGGAGAGCATGCAAGATCAAGAGCACATAGATAAACAACTTGAATAAACATGGTATCAATATTCATCGGATCCCAGCAAACACAACATCTAGCATTACAATAAGATGATCTTGATCATGTTAGGCAGCTCACAAGATCTAAACATGGAAGCACAAGGTAGAGAGACAACCATCTAGCTACTGCTATGGACCCGTAGTCCAGGGATGGACTACTCACGCATCACTCTGGAGGCAGGCATGGTGATGTAGAGCCCTCCGGTGATGATCTCCCCTCCGGCAGGGTGCCGGGAAGAGCTTCAAAACTCCTCCGATCTGAGATTGACGATGACGGCCGCGACGGAACTTTTCGTGGAATATGATCGACCGTAATAGGGTTTTCGCGTCGCGGAGAATATATAGGCGAAGAGGCGGCGTCGGTGGCCGAGGGGGGCAACCACGCTATAGGGGGCGCGGGCCCACCCTGGGCCATGCCCTAGTGTGGCGTGGCCCCCTGGTGGGTCTGCTCCGACTCCCCTTTGGACTCCGTGATCTCCTCGTGATATTATTAACGATGTCTTTTGTTTCGTCCAATTCCGAGAATATTTCCTTAATAGATTTTCTGAAACCAAAAACAGCAGAAAACAGGGAACTGGCACTGTGGCATCTTGTTAATAGGTTAGTCTCAGAAAATGCATAAAAATGATATAAAGTGTAACCAAAACATGTAGCAATTGATATAATAACAGCATGGAACATCAAAAATTATAGATACGTTTGAGACGTATCACTCCACCGCTCCACTGCTCCACCGCCCACAGTTAATGTGGGGTAGGTGACCGTTGTATCACACTGACACGGGGGCCAAGCGCGGGCCAGGGGTGGACTAGGGCAGGACACAAAAGCGCTCCGCTCGCGTCCGCGGCCGACGCATCGGTGGCCCAAATTTGGTCCAAGAATGGGTCGCGGCGGACCAAAAAACGGATCGCGGTCCGTTTGCGTCGCCCCGTTGGACCGTGTTTTTGGCCCTCGCGGACACGAACAAATGCACGCGGACTTGGTGGGTCGCCCCGTTGGAGTCATCCTTATAACACACCGCCACGAAACGGTAGGTACTCGTGACTCGTGAGGCAAGAGGAGGCGATCGTGAAGCCAACCTAAAACGCCCTTTCGTCGGCGACGCCGCGGTCTGCTCTGTCGGGTTGCGGATCACGTCTCTCGTCGACGGGAGGGATTTTCCACTGGTCTAATACAACAGGTTTTACTACGATAAGTTTTACCCGACTCCGGTGAGGGAGAGGTTAGGACGGCGGCACGCGTTCGACTCGCTTCAGTGTCTATAGTCATCGCTTAGTGGTTAAAGACCTTTTTATAATTTTAATTACTTGTGTGATTCTTTATACCTTTGTTAATTATCAATAAATTGGTTGGCCTTTTCGATATATAAAAGAAAGTAGCGTGATATTGGAGTAGATGATTAACAAGCACCGTTCAGGTTTAGGGTTCGTTGCGCGGTCAATTCGATGGCATGTGGATATGACTGTATGCTACTCCTGGGTTACGACGAATAGGAGGATCGGGATGAGTCGTACTCACGCACCGCACTCCGAATAGCCGCTCCTGCCGTTCTTCCGGGTGTACAGCATGCACCGGCCCAATGAGCAGGATCAAGTGGACCGGCTACTGGCCTTTCAGACAAAATGCTTGCGTGGAGCGCGGGCCGGAGCTTGGGGGCTTGCATGGCGGGTAGCTGGCACGCATGCAGGGCGGCACACCGCCTGCCTCCCTGCGCTGATCCGTCGGTCCCAAAATTTCGCGTTCAAATCCATTGGTCCCGAGTCAGAATGGCCGCTAGCGCTGTCGTACACTCGCTTGCACACAGAGAGGAGATACCGGATGCCCTCTGATTCAGTGACCGGACCATTTTTTAAATAGTATTTTTTTAGGTGTAAAATGAGAGCCAGAGATGTCAATTAACATTTTACACTAGGCCTTTCGTGTTGGGTCATAAGGTGTTCTTTTGTGAGATGTGCTTATAGGCCGTGAGAAAACTACAGGCCCATATTGGACCTGGCTGAATGCAAGGAGCTTGGCCCATTTTGCTACGCTTTCCTTATCTGCTTGTTCTTTTTTTTTTTGCGAGAAGAAGACGATTTCATAGATGCAATGTTCTTACAGAAAAACCCAGGAAACGGAGGAAATTACAAGGATGACCTCCTGAGCTCCAGCTTCGCCGGCGTCTAGCACGAGAGAGAATCGCGCCGCTGCCTCTGCTCGTCCACACGCCAAGGATCGACGAAAGCATCCCCAAGGCCACCGGGAAGATCCAACTCACCGCCTCCGAAGGGGTAACGCCCTGGACCATCGGCTCCGCCGCACCGCACCACGTCGTCGTCTTCAACAACTTCAAGATCCAGATCCTCCGCACGGGATCTGGCTGGGGAAGACCGCACCGCTCGGATCCACCGATCCGCAAGCGGCAAGGAAGCAGGCGCCTGACCACGAAGCTCCGCCGAGCACCGCCGCCGAAGGGGTCGCGAACCTGCAGCAAACACACCGCCGGCGACTCCATCACCTCCATGGCTCCGCCGGCTACAAACCCTACTGGTCCTACACTATATGATACCGCGAAACGGGGATCCCCCGCCCTCCCGCCGCCGGAGCGGCCGGCGGAGGGCGAGAGATCCGGCGAAACTGCGGTTGCGAGGTGGATCGGTGGGTGGATTCCAAAAATCGCCCCTCTGTTACTGTGCGAGAGAGGAGAGACGTCCTTGGCTCGTCTGTGAACGGAGGTTATCTGCTTGTTCTTACAAGCGTAGCTAATGCGCATGTGATTAGAGTTGGGAGTTCAACCCTAACCTGCCGGTACCACCACAGATTGCTCCGTTTCCGCCGTCTCTGATCGTGAATCGACGGGTCCCCGCCTCTTCTATTTGCCGCTCTGGCGACGGGAGAGGGTTCTAAATTTTGAGTTTGGTTATGGTCTCTGTAGCGACATCGACGATTTGGTGGCGACGATGTCGTATTGTAATACGTTTTCTTCAGCTTCTTCCTACCTCGCCAACGTTTACGGCATCAGCGAAAATGAATCGCTGCCTATGTTGGTAGGGGGTGATTTTAACATTATTAGACGGATGGAAGAAAAAAATAATGACAATTTCAATGCGTGATGGCCTTTTATATTTAACGCTATCATTGAGAGTCTTAGCTTAAGGGAGCTGAGACTGTCCGGGAGACAATACACATGGGCCAGTGATACGTCTCAAACGTATCTATAATTTTTGATGTTCCATGATGTTATTATATCAATTGCTACATGTTTTGGTTATACTTTATATCATTTTTATGCATTTTCTGGGACTAACCTATTAACAAGATGCCACAGTGCCAGTTCCCTGTTTTCTGCTGTTTTTGGTTTCAGAAAATCTATTAAGGAAATATTCTCGGAATTGGACGAAACAAAAGACATCGTCAATAATATCACGAGGAGATCACGGAGTCCAAAGGGGAGTCGGAGCAGACCCACCAGGGGGCCACGCCACACTAGGGCGCGGCCCAGGGTGGGCCCGCGCCCCCCTATGGCGTGGTGGCCCCCCTCGGCCACCGACGCCGCCTCTTCGCCTATATATTCTCCGCGACGCGAAAACCCTATTACGGTCGATCATATTCCACGAAAAGTTCCGTCGCGGCCGTCATCGTCAATCTCAGATCGGAGGAGTTCTGAAGCTCTTCCCGGCACCCTGCCGGAGGGGAGATCATCACCGGAGGGCTCTACATCACCATGCCTGCCTCCGGAGTGATGCGTGAGTAGTCCACCCCTGGACTACGGGTCCATAGCAGTAGCTAGATGGTTGTCTCTCTACCTTGTGCCTCCATGTTTAGATCTTGTGAGCTGCCTAACATGATCAAGATCATCTTATTGTAATGCTAGATGTTGTGTTTGCTGGGATCCGATGAATATTGATACCATGTTTATTCAAGTTGTTTATCTATGTGCTCTTGATCTTGCATGCTCTCCGTTGCTAGTAGATGCTTTGGCCAAGTAGATGCTTGTGACTCCAAGAGGGGGTATTTATGCTCGATAGTGGGTTCAGTCTCTAGATATCTGGATCAGTGACAGAAAGGTCTAAGATGGTAGATGTGCTGTTGCTACTAGGGATAAAACATTGGTGCAGTGTCCAAGGGCACTTGTATTGATTACATTACACACTTTACTTCATGCAATAATCTGTTGTTAGCAACTTAATACTGAATGGATGCGGATGCTGCCTTGAAGGTGGATTATTTAGGCATAGATGCGGTTGGAATAACGGTCTATGTACTTTGTTGTAATGCCCAACTAGATTTCATAGTAGACATCTTGGCATGTATTGCATTGTTATGCCCTCTCTATTTGTCAATTGCCCAGCTGTAATTTGTTTACCCAACATGCTAGTTATCTGTTCTGAGAGAGACACCACTAGTGAACTGTGGACCCTGGTCCAATTTCCTCATACTGTTTACACAACCTGCTGCAATCATCTGTTTCCTGTTACTTGCTGTTTTCCTGCTGTTTTCCACACCATACGTTTAACTCTTTGTTTCTGCAAGACCGGAGAGATTGACAACCTCTCTGTTTCGTGTTGGGCAAAGTTCTGGTTTGTGTCTGTGCAGATTCCACGTTGGTGCAAGCTCCCTAGCGCCAGGGGGAGTCAACATCAACAACCTTCCGATAGATCGTCAAGTCCTACTGGATTGATAACCTTGGGTAGATTTTCAAGGGAAAACTTCTGCTGTCTACATCATAACCTTCCTCTTGGGGTTCACCAACACGTAGCCATCAAGCTGTTTTCTGGCGCCGTTGCCGGGGACTTGGAGGCTATTGGAAAGGGGAGTCTCTCAGTTCCAATCTCTTTACTTTGTTTTTTGTCTTGTTTTATTTTGTTTTGCTTGCTGTTAAAAATCAAAAACCCAAAAAAATTAAATTCCTGCATCTAGTTTATTTCGGTTTGCTCATCATGTCTGGTTCTTCTTATTTTGTTTCATCTCCTGAGGTTGAGGTTCGAACTTTTAAGCAACAAGGGGGAGAAAGTTTAAAAGATGCTTGGTACAGAATTAGTAATGCTCATCATAGGTGTGCTAAAAAACATTCCACTACAATCCTTCTTAGGAACTTTTATGTTGGCATTACCAATTGGTATAGATATGTTTTGGACACTTTGACAGGGGGTAACTTCCTAGGAACACCTGCTCTAGAGGCTAGCTACATCCTTGAAAGTCTAGTAGGAATACCACCTGTTAATGAAATTAAAATTGAAGTCTCTCTTGAGGATGTTATGAAAAAGCTTGAGGTTGTAGAGAATCTTCCAAGTATTGATGTTAAGCTTGAAAAACTACTTGAGAACACTGAAAATTTTGATAAATCCTTGGAAGATCTTAATAAAAGAATTGTTGCTCTAGAAACTTGCTTTAAAAATCATGATCAAAACTCTAGGATTGAGGAGATAGAGGAAGTCATTGACACCATGAGTAATACTTTTTCCTCTTTCAAAACTAAGAAGCAAGGGTATATTCTAGATAAAGGAAAGAAATTCATGTATGTACCTAAGGGGCCTAAACCAAAACTTTCAACTTCTGATGTGCTGGATAATGGATTTTATGAATTTACTAATAAAGCTTGCAGTGGGCCTCTCAAGTTTTCTTCTCAAGAACTAGCTAAAATGAAAACCCCTCTTGTTGTGAATTATGATTTATCTGAAGCTTTTGGGAACCTTGATGTTTCTGGTCTTGACAATACTTGATGCATCTCTTCATGCCTAGCTCAAAGGCATTAAAGAAAAGCACTTCTGGGAGATAACCCATGTTTTTATTTGCTGTTTTATTTTTGTTTTCTTGAGTCAAGGATGCTTGTTTACCTCTGTAGCAACTCCTTTGTATCTTTTATTTGCTGTTTTGTTGTGCCAAGGAGAGTTACTAATGCAAAGTTGGTTTTATTTTCGGGACTGCATTGGGACAGATTGCTGTTCGTCACCGTTTAATTCAGTAGAAAATCAAAAAAATCGAAAAATGCTGAAACTTTTTGTGCATGTTCCTGATGATGTTACGCAACTTTCATTATTTCAAAAGTTTTCATCTGAGCATCGTAAGTGCCTCGAAAAAATTCGTCATTACAGACTGTTCTGGTTTGACAGATTCTGTCTTTTATTTTGCATTCTCTCTTTTACAAGTTTTTAAGTGGTTTCTTTTCGTGTAAAAGTGCCCACTTGAGCCTAGTAACAGTGGCTAATGTTTAAAATAGTTGGCTTGTGAGTTTTGTCTTTGCTAGAACTTTGAAGTATTATCTTTTAGTGCACTAACCTGCTAATGAGAAAAGCTGTTAAGTTTTGGTGTGAAGGAAGTTTTCAAGTGTTGATAGAGGAGAATGATATTACATGATCAAGAAGAGTGAAGAGCTTAAGCTTGGGGAGGCTTACCTCCCCAGCATATTTCAAGAAGACTCAAGCATCTAAGCTTGGGGATGCCCAAGGCATCCCCTTCTTCATCTACAAATTATCAGGTCATCTCTAATGGTGCTATATTTTTATTGCTTCATACTAGTGTACTCTTCCTTGGAGCGTCAGTGTGTTTTTGTTTTCAGTTTGTTTTGTTTTGTTTGCTGTGCTATACTTGTTGGATCCTAGTATTCATGTTTGGGAGAGAGACACGCTCCACTTTTTCATTAGAATACTCTTGTGCTTCACTTATACTTGTTGAGTATTCCTGTCTAGTTGCTGTTATTGCTGTTAGCTCTCAGTTTTTCATGTATCTCTTGTTAGAGCTTTCAGTTTCTTTTGAAGAAAGTACTCTCTTGCTTCACTTATATCTGTTTGGAGAGTTGTCAAATAAGTTGATTGGTGTTTGGTTGGACCAGAAAAATGCTATGCATGTGGTAGTGGTATAAAATGCTTACATGAATCTTTTTAGATCGTTGTCTTGAGTAATTTGATGCTTGCCAATTGTTTTGAGCTGTCAAGTAATTAATGTTTAAGCTTGTGCATCATGTAAGTAATGGCTATTAATGAAGAACTACTATAAGGATTTTCTGCTATAATAATCTGTTGCATAATTGGAAGTCCATAGTAGTCTAGATAATTTTTGGATGAAGGCTATGTGTTAACAAGGAAGACAGTGGGAGTCTATGGTTCGTCAAACCTTGTGTTTTATGTACACTCTTGCTATTCCAGTTGATAATGATGTTTGCTTATAATAACCTTGCTAGCCTAAACTCTGTACTAAGAGGGAATGCTTCTTGTACATCCAAAACCTTGAGCCAAATCCATGCCACCTGTGTCCACCATACCTACCTATTATGTGGTGTTTTCACCATTCCAAGTAAATTTCTTCATGTGCTATCTACTAACTACTCAAAACAATTATCCTTTTTGTGTCACTACTTGAAAAGCTCATAAGGACGTAGTAGTGAGATTTGTCATCTTCCATGCTAATTAATTTACAAGGATTGGCAGCTTCATCTGCTTCTCCACCTTTTATTTTGCATTAAAGAGCTGGTTAGTCCACCCTATAAATAAATAAATAGACACTCCTCCATGGTGAATGTTGGTGGGCACCCGAGGATTCGGTTAGCCATGGTTTGTGGAAAGTAAATGGTTGGGAGGAGTGTCACCAATAAGTGCTTGTTACAAGTGCAGTCCTAAAAACTCTCGGAACCGCTCTAAAAGTTAGTTAGCCATGGAAGATGACAAGTACCTGCTATTTGATTTGTTGACACCTGTATACACCATTACCTTACAAAACAATATTTTATGCTCTCTATATGCCTTCGGGAACTACAGCTCTAGCACATGATGTTAATCCCTGCTTCCCTCTGCGAAGGGCCATTCTTTTACTTTTATGTTGAGTCAGTTTTCCCACTTCTTTCTGTCTACTTAAGCAAACATCATTGTCAACTCCAGTATAACAGTTTTTACATAACTTTGTGTTTGGTTGATCATATTCTTTGCATTGACATTATCTATATGATATACATGTTGAAAGTTGAAGCAAAAGCTGAAGCTATTATCTTCCTTTGTGTTGATACAAACACTTTCATGTTGAGAATTATTGCTGCTGTGAGCTAACTATTATGTTAGACTATTATATCTCTAAATGTTTTATAGTATTATTCATGAAAGTTTGCACTTGTGTGATCACTTATGTTTACTCTTTATTTACTTGCTTGCAAACTATAGACCATTGGCTTGGATCACTTCATTCAGATCATGTGCATTACATTGTTATTTGATCAAAGATTGTGTTGGTAGCATGTCACTTCAAAAATTATCTGTTTTTATCGTTTACCTACTCGAGGACGAGCAGGAACTAAGCTTGGGGATGCTTGATACGTCTCAAACGTATCTATAATTTTTGATGTTCCATGCTGTTATTATATCAATTGCTACATGTTTTGGTTACACTTATATCATTTTTATGCATTTTCTGGGACTAACCTATTAACAAGATGCCACAGTGCCAGTTCCCTGTTTTCTGCTGTTTTTGGTTTCAGAAAATCTATTAAGGAAATATTCTCGGAATTGGACGAAACAAAAGACATCGTCAATAATATCACGAGGAGATCACGGAGTCCAAAGGGGAGTCGGAGCAGACCCACCAGGGGGCCACGCCACACTAGGGCGCGGCCCAGGGTGGGCCCGCGCCCCCCTATGGCGTGGTGGCCCCCCTCGGCCACCGACGCCGCCTCTTCGCCTATATATTCTCCGCGACGCGAAAACCCTATTACGGTCGATCATATTCCACGAAAAGTTCCGTCGCGGCCGTCATCGTCAATCTCAGATCGGAGGAGTTCTGAAGCTCTTCCCGGCACCCTGCCGGAGGGGAGATCATCACCGGAGGGCTCTACATCACCATGCCTGCCTCCGGAGTGATGCGTGAGTAGTCCACCCCTGGACTACGGGTCCATAGCAGTAGCTAGATGGTTGTCTCTCTACCTTGTGCCTCCATGTTTAGATCTTGTGAGCTGCCTAACATGATCAAGATCATCTTATTGTAATGCTAGATGTTGTGTTTGCTGGGATCCGATGAATATTGATACCATGTTTATTCAAGTTGTTTATCTATGTGCTCTTGATCTTGCATGCTCTCCGTTGCTAGTAGATGCTTTGGCCAAGTAGATGCTTGTGACTCCAAGAGGGGGTATTTATGCTCGATAGTGGGTTCAGTCTCTAGATATCTGGATCAGTGACAGAAAGGTCTAAGATGGTAGATGTGCTGTTGCTACTAGGGATAAAACATTGGTGCAGTGTCCAAGGGCACTTGTATTGATTACATTACACACTTTACTTCATGCAATAATCTGTTGTTAGCAACTTAATACTGAATGGGATGCGGATGCTGCCTTGAAGGTGGATTATTTAGGCATAGATGCGGTTGGAATAACGGTCTATGTACTTTGTTGTAATGCCCAACTAGATTTCATAGTAGACATCTTGGCATGTATTGCATTGTTATGCCCTCTCTATTTGTCAATTGCCCAGCTGTAATTTGTTTACCCAACATGCTAGTTATCTGTTCTGAGAGAGACACCACTAGTGAACTGTGGACCCTGGTCCAATTTCCTCATACTGTTTACACAACCTGCTGCAATCATCTGTTTCCTGTTACTTGCTGTTTTCCTGCTGTTTTCCACACCATACGTTTAACTCTTTGTTTCTGCAAGACCGGAGAGATTGACAACCTCTCTGTTTCGTGTTGGGCAAAGTTCTGGTTTGTGTCTGTGCAGATTCCACGTTGGTGCAAGCTCCCTAGCGCCAGGGGGAGTCAACATCAACAACCTTCCGATAGATCGTCAAGTCCTACTGGATTGATAACCTTGGGTAGATTATTCAAGGGAAAACTTCTGCTGTCTACATCATAACCTTCCTCTTGGGGTTCACCAACACGTAGCCATCAGCCAGCAGGAGAGAAGTCCCGACATATGAGAAATTAGACAGGTTCCTTGCTAGCGTCGAGTGGGAACAAAAATTTCCTTTAGTCTCTGTTCATGCGCGGACCCGAACGGGGTCTGACCACACACCCTTGATTATGAACTCAGGGGAGCAGGCTCATGTTGGAAATAAATCTCACTTCTCTTTTGAATTATCATGGATGCGCCATGAGGGTTTTTATGATATGGTTCGGACAGAATGGAGGTCCGTTACTAGTGGGAAAACACCAATTGAAATTTGGCAAAATAAAATTGGGCATCTTAGACAATTCCTACGTGGATGGGCTAAGAATATGAGTGGTGAGTATAAAAAGAACAAAGATAAATTGCCGGCCCTCATTAACGAATTAGATATTAAGGTTGAATCGACGCTTCTAAGCGTGGCCGAAATGGAGGCCAAAAAAGAGGCAGAGAAATATTTGGGAAATTTGAGGAGGGATGAAGAAATAAAATGGGCGCAAAGAGCAAAGGTAAAACACATTAGAGAAGGAGGGGCTAATACAAAATACTTCCACTTAATTGCAAATGGCAAGCACCGGAAAAAAAGGATTTTCCAACTTGAACAAGACGAAGGAACTATTGTGGGAGAAGCTAATCTAAAAACTTTCATATCAGAATATTATAAGAAGCTTTTTGGGGCTGCGGACCCTAATTTTTCTCCTTGGAGGAGTCTCGAACTGAGGATATGCCTCAGATCTCCGAGGAGGAGAATGACATCTTAACTTCTAACTTTACGGAGAAGGAAGTTTTCGATGCTATTTCTCAGATGGAACATAACAAAGCTCCAGGGCCAGACGGGTTCCCGGCGGAGTTTTATCAAAAAATTTGGGGGGTTATCAAAACCGATTTGATGGCCTTGTTTACCCAACTTCAAGTTGGTCAATTACCTCTTTTCAAACTGAACTATGGGGTTATCACGTTACTGCCCAAAAAAGAAGACGTGAGTAGAATAGAGCAATATCGGCCTATTTGTCTTCTTAATGTCAGTTTTAAAATATTTACCAAAGTCGGTACTAATAGAGTAACTTATGTATCTCACAAAGTGGTACGTCCATCTCAATCAACTTTTATGCCAGGGAGAAATATTTTAGAGGGGGTGGTGGTGTTACATGAAACCATCCATGAACTTCAGCGGAAAAAGATGGATGGGGTGCTATTCAAAATCGATTTTGAAAAAGCATATGACAAAGTAAATTGGGCTTTCCTGCAACAAACGCTACGCATGAAAGGATTCTCGCCTAAGTGGTGTGAATGGATAGCTAGGTTTGTTCAAGGCGGGAGTGTAGGAGTGAGGGCTAATGATGACATTGGCCACTATTTCCAAACACTAAAGGGATTACGACAAGGAGACCCACTATCCCCTATCCTGTTTAATTTAGTAGCGGCCATGCTAGCCATTTTAATTGCACGTGCAAAAGAGGATGGACAAGTTGGTGGTCTCATTCCCCACCTTGTTGAGGGGGGTGTTTCAATTCTTCAATATGCGGATGACACCATTTTATTTCTTGAACACGACTTAGCGAAAGCAGTGAACATGAAATTAATCCTATCCTTCTTTGAACAACTCTCGGGTCTCAAGATCAATTTTCATAAAAGCGAGATTTACTGTTTTGGAAAAGCAAAAGAAAGGCAAGTTTAATACCAAAATATTTTCGGATGTGAAAGTGGTGCACTTCCGTTTAAATATCTAGGTATTCCAATTCATTACCGAAGACTTTTGAATAAAGAATGGAAATCAGCCGAGGATAGGTTCGAAAAGAAACTAGGTGCTTGGGTAGGCAAAATGCTCTCATACGAAGATCGTTTAGTCCTTATAAATTCAGTTTTAACTAGCTTACCTATGTTTCTGCTATCTTTTTTTGAGATTCCGGTAGGGGCCCGAAAGCGTTTGGATTTCTATCGATCTCGGTTCTTTTGACAAAGTGATCAAACAAAGAGAAAATATAGGCTCACAAAATGGAACATTATTTGTAGACCCAAAGACCAAGGCAGATTGGGAATTGAGGTTCTACAAATTAAAAACAAAAGCCTATTAGCCAAATGGTTATTTAAAATACTCACACAAGAAGGGGTTTGGCAAGAATTATTGTGTAATAAGTATTTGAGGGGAAAGACACTATCTCAAGTTCAAGCCAAACCAACAGACTCACCCTTTTGGAAGGGAATTATGGGGGTTAAACATGATTTTTTTTGCCAATGGTTCGTTTGTAGTGGGAAATGGTTTACAAACTAGATTTTGGGAAGACACTTGGTTAGGCGTGATGGCTACGTGTTGGTGAACCCCAAGAGGAAGGTTATGATGTAGACAGCAGAAGTTTTCCCTTGAGAAATCTACCCAAGGTTATCAATCCAGTAGGACTTGACGATCTATCGGAAGGTTGTTGATGTTGACTCCCCCTGGCGCTAGGGAGCTTGCACCAACGTGGAATCTGCACAGACACAAACCAGAACTTTGCCCAACACGAAACAGAGAGGTTGTCAATCTCTCCGGTCTTGCAGAAACAAAGAGTTAAACGTATGGTGTGGAAAACAGCAGGAAAACAGCAAGTAACAGGAAACAGATGATTGCAGCAGGTTGTGTAAACAGTATGAGGAAATTGGACCAGGGTCCACAGTTCACTAGTGGTGTCTCTCTCAGAACAGATAACTAGCATGTTGGGTAAACAAATTACAGCTGGGCAATTGACAAATAGAGAGGGCATAACAATGCAATACATGCCAAGATGTCTACTATGAAATCTAGTTGGGCATTACAACAAAGTACATAGACCGTTATTCCAACCGCATCTATGCCTAAATAATCCACCTTCAAGGCAGCATCCGCATCCCATTCAGTATTAAGTTGCTAACAACAGATTATTGCATGAAGTAAAGTGTGTAATGTAATCAATACAAGTGCCCTTGGACACTGCACCAATGTTTTATCCCTAGTAGCAACAGCACATCTACCATCTTAGACCTTTCTGTCACTGATCCAGATATCTAGAGACTGAACCCACTATCGAGCATAAATACCCCCTCTTGGAGTCACAAGCATCTACTTGGCCAAAGCATCTACTAGCAACGGAGAGCATGCAAGATCAAGAGCACATAGATAAACAACTTGAATAAACATGGTATCAATATTCATCGGATCCCAGCAAACACAACATCTAGCATTACAATAAGATGATCTTGATCATGTTAGGCAGCTCACAAGATCTAAACATGGAGGCACAAGGTAGAGAGACAACCATCTAGCTACTGCTATGGACCCGTAGTCCAGGGGTGGACTACTCACGCATCACTCCGGAGGCAGGCATGGTGATGTAGAGCCCTCCGGTGATGATCTCCCCTCCGGCAGGGTGCCGGGAAGAGCTTCAGAACTCCTCCGATCTGAGATTGACGATGACGGCCGCGACGGAACTTTTCGTGGAATATGATCGACCGTAATAGGGTTTTCGCGTCGCGGAGAATATATAGGCGAAGAGGCGGCGTCGGTGGCCGAGGGGGGCCACCACGCCATAGGGGGGCGCGGGCCCACCCTGGGCCGCGCCCTAGTGTGGCGTGGCCCCCTGGTGGGTCTGCTCCGACTCCCCTTTGGACTCCGTGATCTCCTCGTGATATTATTGACGATGTCTTTTGTTTCGTCCAATTCCGAGAATATTTCCTTAATAGATTTTCTGAAACCAAAAACAGCAGAAAACAGGGAACTGGCACTGTGGCATCTTGTTAATAGGTTAGTCCCAGAAAATGCATAAAAATGATATAAAGTGTAACCAAAACATGTAGCAATTGATATAATAACAGCATGGAACATCAAAAATTATAGATACGTTTGAGACGTATCAAGCATCCCCAAGCTTAGTTCCTGCTCGTCCTCGAGTAGGTAAACGATAAAAACAGATAATTTTTGAAGTGACATGCTACCAACACAATCTTTGATCAAATAACAATGTAATGCACATGATCTGAATGAAGTGATCCAAGCCAATGGTCTATAGTTTGCAAGCAAGTAAATAAAGAGTAAACATAAGTGATCACACAAGTGCAAACTTTCATGAATAATACTATAAAACATTTAGAGATATAATAGTCTAACATAATAGTTAGCTCACAGCAGCAATAATTCTCAACATGAAAGTGTTTGTATCAACACAAAGGAAGATAATAGCTTCAGCATTTGCTTCAACTTTCAACATGTATATCATATAGATAATGTCAATGCAAAGAATATGATCAACCAAACACAAAGTTATGTAAAAACTGTTATACTGGAGTTGACAATGATGTTTGCTTAAGTAGACAGAAAGAAGTGGGAAAACTGACTCAACATAAAAGTAAAAGAATGGCCCTTCGCAGAGGGAAGCAGGGATTAACATCATGTGCTAGAGCTGTAGTTCCCGAAGGCATATAGAGAGCATAAAATATTGTTTTGTAAGGTAATGGTGTATACAGGTGTCAACAAATCAGCAAATAGGCAATACTCTACTTCACTAGTTGATCAAACTTTACAAGAGCGGCTCCCATGAAGGACGTTATTTCTACCAGCGGGCAGATCATCCCTCTTCTCTTTTGTTTACACACTTGTGAACATTGCTTGACTGACGAATCAGGGGCAAAAAGATGTGAAGAGAATTGTTTGGTTAAAGTTGTAATTAATTGGGACTGGGCACCCCGTTGCCAGCTCTTTTTGCAAAATTATTGGATAAGCGGATGTATATGCCACTAGTCCAGGTGTGTAAAATTTGATCAACCAGGAAATAAAGACCACCTATCTACGTCCTTATGAGCTTTTCAAGTAGTGACACAAAAAGGATAATTGTTTTGAGTAGTTAGTAGATAGCACATGAAGAAATTTACTTGGAATGGTGAAAACACCACATAATAGGTAGGTATGGTGGACACAGGTGGCATGGATTTGGCTCAAGGTTTTGGATGTACAAGAAGCATTCCCTCTTAGTACAGAGTTTAGGCTAGCAAGGTTATTATAAGCAAACATCATTATCAACTGGAATAGCAAGAGTGTACATAAAACACAAGGTTTGACGAACCATAGACTCCCACTGTCTTCCTTGTTAACACATAGCCTTCATCCAAAAATTATCTAGACTACTATGGACTTCCAATATGCAACAGATTATTATAGCAGAAAATCCTTATAGTAGTTCTTCATTAATAGCCATTACTTACATGATGCACAAGCTTAAACATTAATTACTTGACAGCTCAAAACAATTGGCAAGCATCAAATTACTCAAGACAACGATCTAAAAAGATTCATGTAAGCATTTTATACCACTACCACATGCATAGCATTTTTCTGGTCCAACCAAACACCAATCAACTTATTTGACAACTCTCCAAACAGATATAAGTGAAGCAAGAGAGTACTTTCTTCAAAAGAAACTGAAAGCTCTAACAAGAGATACATGAAAAACTGAGAGCTAACAGCAATAACAGCAACTAGACAGGAATACTCAACAAGTATAAGTGAAGCACAAGAGTATTCTAATGAAAAAGTGGAGCGTGTCTCTCTCCCAAACATGAATACTAGGATCCAACAAGTATAGCACAGCAAACAAAACAAAACAAACTGAAAACAAAAACACACTGACGCTCCAAGGAAGAGTACACTAGCATGAAGCAATAAAAATATAGCACCATTAGAGATGACCTGATAATTTGTAGATGAAGAAGGGGATGCCTTGGGCATCCCCAAGCTTAGATGCTTGAGTCTTCTTGAAATATGCTGGGGAGGTAAGCCTCCCCAAGCTTAAGCTCTTCACTCTTCTTGATCATGTAATATCATTCTCCTCTATCAACACTTGAAAACTTCCTTCACACCAAAACTTAACAGCTTTTCTCATTAGCAGGTTAGTGCACTAAAAGATAATACTTCAAAGTTCTAGCAAAGACAAAACTCACAAGCCAACTATTTTAAACATTAGCCACTGTTACTAGGCTCAAGTGGGCACTTTTACACGAAAAGAAACCACTTAAAAACTTGTAAAAGAGAGAATGCAAAATAAAAGACAGAATCTGTCAAACCAGAACAGTCTGTAATGACGAATTTTTTCGAGGCACTTACGATGCTCAGATGAAAACTTTTGAAATAATGAAAGTTGCGTAACATCATCAGGAACATGCACAAAAAGTTTCAGCATTTTTCGATTTTTTCTGATTTTCTACTGAATTAAACGGTGACGAACAGCAATCTGTCCCAATGCAGTCCCGAAAATAAAACCAACTTTGCATTAGTAACTCTCCTTGGCACAACAAAACAGCAAATAAAGATACAAAGGAGTTGCTACAGAGGTAAACAAGCATCCTTGACTAATACAAAATAAAAAATGGGTTGCCTCCCAAAAGCGCTTTCTTTTAATGCCTTTTAGCTAGGCTAGAAGATTTTAATGATGCTCTCATAAGAATAAGAGTTGAAAAACAAAAGAGAGCATCAAGAGGCAATATCAAACACATTTAAGTCTAACCCACTTCTATGCAAAGGAATCTTATAACAAAACAAATTATTGAAGCATAAAGCAACTAGCATAGAAAGATGAAACAAATATAACTTCAAAACTTTCAACATAAAGAGAGGTGTTTTAGTGACTTGAAAACTTTTACAACCATATTTTCCTCTCTCATAATAACTTTCAGTAGCATCATGAACAAACTCAACAATATAACTATCACATAAAGCATGCTTTTCATGATCTACAAACACATAATTTTTATTAAGCTCGAAAACAGTGGGGTTATTAAACCCACTTTTGACAATAGTAGTATAATTAATATCATTAGCAATATAGGACCATCATCAAGAGCATTATCATATATAACATTAGGGAGCACATTTTTACTTTCTGCAATTTCTCTTTTACTTGAGTCAAGGAGGATGTTTTTTCAAATTTATCAAAAGAGATATTTCAATAGAATCATGACATTCAACAGTATAGCACTCTTCCTCCTTAGATAGGCGTGGAGGGCAATCATATAATGTAAGAGTTAAAGAGTTACTATCATTAGAAGGTAGATCCTCCTTTTGTCCATCACTCTCTTCCTCTTTTTCATCCAATGAGCTTTCAGTTTTAGCAGTTTCTTCTCCACAGGTTCCTGAAAGGTAGCAAGTTGTTCTGGAGAATAAATTTTCTCAAGAAATTCAGTGATATAAGGATTATCATTATAATATTCAAGGCAATAACCAAGTATAGCATAATTCTCAGTTCTATAAGGAGCATCATCATTTGAATATAACCAGCAATTTCATAGGCACCCTTAAAAACAAAAAATTCTTCAATTCGCTCAAGATTACCAAAGTCATAATTTCCTTTAGCATAAGCAGCCAAAGTTTCATTATCATTATAATCACATTGGAAAGGGAGGTGTTTATGCCTTCTACAACATAAAGATTCATTAAAGCAGTAGGATTCATCATAAGTAGAGCACAAGTTTTTAGCAAAATAATTCAATCTACTTATTTGTTCCCATAAATATTTCCCTTTTTGAGACAAGCGGTATTCCTTATAGTAATTATGTTGTTCCTCCGCGAACCCACTTAGCCAATAAGATTTTGTTTCAAACAGAGAAGACATTGATAGCAAATAAATAACTAGACATAATAACAAACCGAAATAAACTAGATGCAAGAAACTAATTTTTTTTGGGTTTTTGATTTTTAACAGCAAGCAAAACAAAACTAAAACAAGACAAAAAACAAAGTAAAGAGATTGGAACTGAGAGACTCCCCTTTCCAATAGCCTCCAAGTCCCCGGCAACGGCGCCAGAAAACAGCTGGTGCCTGGTTGACGGGAGAGTATTTGAGGATGATGATGATGGTGATGATGAGTACTTCCCCGGCAACGGCGCCAGAAAACAGCTTGATGGCTACGTGTTGGTGAACCCCAAGAGGAAGGTTATGATGTAGACAGCAGAAGTTTTCCCTTGAGAAATCTACCCAAGGTTATCAATCCAGTAGGACTTGACGATCTATCGGAAGGTTGTTGATGTTGACTCCCCCTGGCGCTAGGGAGCTTGCACCAACGTGGAATCTGCACAGACACAAACCAGAACTTTGCCCAACACGAAACAGAGAGGTTGTCAATCTCTCCGGTCTTGCAGAAACAAAGAGTTAAACGTATGGTGTGGAAAACAGCAGGAAAAACAGCAAGTAACAGGAAACAGATGATTGCAGCAGGTTGTGTAAACAGTATGAGGAAATTGGACCAGGGTCCACAGTTCACTAGTGGTGTCTCTCTCAGAACAGATAACTAGCATGTTGGGTAAACAAATTACAGCTGGGCAATTGACAAATAGAGAGGGCATAACAATGCAATACATGCCAAGATGTCTACTATGAAATCTAGTTGGGCATTACAACAAAGTACATAGACCGTTATTCCAACCGCATCTATGCCTAAATAATCCACCTTCAAGGCAGCATCCGCATCCATTCAGTATTAAGTTGCTAACAACAGATTATTGCATGAAGTAAAGTGTGTAATGTAATCAATACAAGTGCCCTTGGACACTGCACCAATGTTTTATCCCTAGTAGCAACAGCACATCTACCATCTTAGACCTTTCTGTCACTGATCCAGATATCTAGAGACTGAACCCACTATCGAGCATAAATACCCCCTCTTGGAGTCACAAGCATCTACTTGGCCAAAGCATCTACTAGCAACGGAGAGCATGCAAGATCAAGAGCACATAGATAAACAACTTGAATAAACATGGTATCAATATTCATCGGATCCCAGCAAACACAACATCTAGCATTACAATAAGATGATCTTGATCATGTTAGGCAGCTCACAAGATCTAAACATGGAGGCACAAGGTAGAGAGACAACCATCTAGCTACTGCTATGGACCCGTAGTCCAGGGGTGGACTACTCACGCATCACTCCGGAGGCAGGCATGGTGATGTAGAGCCCTCCGGTGATGATCTCCCCTCCGGCAGGGTGCCGGGAAGAGCTTCAGAACTCCTCCGATCTGAGATTGACGATGACGGCCGCGACGGAACTTTTCGTGGAATATGATCGACCGTAATAGGGTTTTCGCGTCGCGGAGAATATATAGGCGAAGAGGCGGCGTCGGTGGCCGAGGGGGGCCACCACGCCATAGGGGGGCGCGGGCCCACCCTGGGCCGCGCCCTAGTGTGGCGTGGCCCCCTGGTGGGTCTGCTCCGACTCCCCTTTGGACTCCGTGATCTCCTCGTGATATTATTGACGATGTCTTTTGTTTCGTCCAATTCCGAGAATATTTCCTTAATAGATTTTCTGAAACCAAAAACAGCAGAAAACAGGGAACTGGCACTGTGGCATCTTGTTAATAGGTTAGTCCCAGAAAATGCATAAAAATGATATAAGTGTAACCAAAACATGTAGCAATTGATATAATAACAGCATGGAACATCAAAAATTATAGATACGTTTGAGACGTATCAAGGCGAAACACCATTGGCTTCTCAATACCCGAGTTTATATAACATTGCGCGACATAGAGGCTTCTTAGTTGCACATGTGCTGAACTCGGCTCCAATTAACCTTCAGTTTCGCCGGGCCATAATAGGTGACAAACGAGTTGCGTGGCTGCACCTAGTATCCCGGTTGATCCATGTAACCATTTCAGGTCAGGAGGACAAATTTAAGTGGAGATTGACAACAAGCGGGTCTTTCTCCGTTAAATCAATGTACGCAGATTATAAGAATGGACATACTAGATACTTACAAAAATATTTGTGGAAACTTCGAATCCCTCTAAAGATAAAGATTTTCCTATGGTTTCTTAATAAAAAGGTGCTGCTTACTAAAGATAACTTGGCAAAACGAAGATGGACGGGGTGTAAAAAGTGTGTATTCTGCGATACAGAAGAGTCTGTAGAACACTTGTTCATATCTTGTCAATTAGCTAAAAACATTTGGCGCCTAATTCATTTCACTTTTAATATTACACCTCCAACCAGTATTTCTAATTTGTTTAGAAATTGGTTGAACGGTACAGATAAAGACACTAAGGCTAGGGGTGTCGGCCTGTCTTTGGGCGATTTGGAATTGCCGGAATGATATTGTCTTTAATAAGGTTCAAAATCCACATTTTATGCAGGTTGTACTCAAGGCTACCCACTGGATCCAATCGTGGTCACTTCTCCTACCAGAAGCCCAGCGGGTTCTTATGGATTCCGGATGTACTCAAATGATGGCGGTCGTTCGGGCTATCTTCTCCCGGAATGGGTGGCGTCATACAGAATTGATGGATAGACTGCTCATTTTTTTTGGCTTATCTATATTTTTACACTGTGTGATCAGTGAATTGATTTGTTGTAATAAGCCCGTACTTTGACGCTCCTATTAATAAAAACAAAAGCGGCCGTATGCATCATTTTGATGCAGAGTCTAGGGCGAGGCTCCCATTTCTAAAAAAATAAGGCATATTCATTTGATTTATCATCTAGATGTCTTGGCTCATGGATGTATGTATCATCTTTTTTCCTATCAAAAGTCACTCTCTCATTTCGCTCTAGAAATGTATGCTCCGCCGGTGTGATCTTCGTGTCTTTCGGTTTGTTCCGTATTCTGATATGTGAACAAGTTTCATCTCTGATATCCCACAGAATGGAATTTGACGGGTGGACCTTCGATTTTGGTGGTTATGATTTCACGCTTCTTATATAGTTAGTGTCTTATGTCTACGGTCGATCAAAGCATCATATGAGTTACATTCTTGGATACGTGTTTAAGTAAAATGCTACATCATATTTATACCAAACTATTTTATTTAATTGATATTGAGTAGTATAATTTCTAATACATCTGATACTATGTATTACATAACAATGTTGATAAATATATGTTTTGATATTACGTATTTACATTCCTAACACTCGTACCTAAAAATAAACATAAACTAAAATTTAGCTAGGCGTTGCATTGAATCTTTGGTTAGTTGTTATCTTTTATAGACATTCCTTTCGTATTTCGGTTATCTATATAATAATTTATGTTTATTTTTCAACATGTGTTCATTTATGTTTGTACTCGGTGAGTTCTTTTTTTTTTCCAGGATGAACCGCAAGGACCAATTCTCCTATTTTAGGCCACTCAAATTGTTTTCTTTGACATTATCCTCTTAGTTAGATCAAAATAATAACCATATAAAGAAAAATAATCTCTACGTATTAACCTATGCCATGAATCGTATATATGTGTCTTTCGTGTCTATTTTAATTTCCCTGATTATCTTGTAGAGAGCCTAAAGTGTCTGATCCAACAAATATCATCATGCAGCACAATCACAGGAGCGATGACGAGCAGCACCTGACGTCAGCAGCATGCACTACGATCTTGAGCCGACCGAGATTAGCAAGTCAGCTAATTTCTTCAGCCCGGAGCTAATTTATTCAATCTAGACATGTTTCATGTATAGATATATCCACATGTGATTTATTGAAATGGAGGAGTACATTTGATCATAATCAGAGTCACGTGAAAGTATTTTAGATTTTCGGCTGTTCCACGACACGATATTTATTCTCATCCTCCATGTCCTCTCAGCCGGCGGCACGAGGCGACCCGAGGAGGTCTGCCTTCACTAAATTCTTGCTTACGAAGATGACTTTCTTGGCAATTGATTGATTAGTAGCTAGCGCACATACACTCCAGGACATAGCCAAAGTGAGTACGCACGCACTCTAGGAGCCGATCTGGATATAGCCAAAGGCTGTATCGAGCTTTTTTTTCTCTGGGTTAAAGAACACCGGTGTTTAGAGCATCTCTAGCAGGGCACCGCACGACGCGGGAAAGAACACCAAAACTATACTGGATATTCAAAGCTAGATGAAATTGTGAAGTTCGCGCGAGAATTGGAGGAAGCAAACTAGATCAACAGTACGATAGAACTGAAATTAAGTTCGATACATGCGAAATTAAACTACATCTAAAACATAAATTGAAACCCTAGATCTACTCTAAGCTTCCACGGCGGCGATCTTCTCCGGAGGCGTCGCCGATCTTCGCGGAAGCTCGTCGCCGTCGGCGGCGACCTACGGCTCGAGGTAGAGCTCCTCCTCCTCGGCGATGTCGCGCAGCGCCACCGCCCGCTCGTGCTCGTCGACCGCCGCCGTCAGGCGCTGCTCGGCACCGGGAGCTCTGGCCTCCAACGCCGCCGTCACGGCGGCGACCTCCGCCTCGGCTCGGCGGACACGACCGTAAGCCGGGAGGAGAACCTCCTGGAAGCGGATGAAGGCGGAGCCCCGCCGGCCTTCGGGGGTCACGCGGACGTGCCCCGCCGGAAGGGGTCCCCTCGGAATTCCTCCTCCACCGGGAGCTCCGGCCGCTTCCTCCTCCGGCTGCCGCAAGAGCTCCCCGCCTCCGCGTCGTTCCTCCGCGGCGACCGCGGCGTCATGAGTTCCGCCCACCGGCGGTCCTTGTACGAGCCGCGCAGTTTGGTGCCCCTCGAGCGGTTCGCGGCGGCTCGCGCCGCCTTCTCCGCTGCCCGCCTCGCCGCCTCATCTTCCGGCGGCTCGCGGCCTCCTCCGCGCCCGCCGGAGCTGCGCAGGCTCGCGCCGGCCATGGATCTGGTGGTGCGACAGGGAGAGGAGCTGCGAGGCAGCGTCGATTGCTTGCCGGAGCTGGGTTCTGGGTGCGGCGGAGCGGTGCTGGGTGCGGCGGATGGTGCGGTTTTCGTATCGCATCGACCCTCCGTACCCCTAATATAGCGATTGAGCCGCCGCTTATCCTGCTCCCCGGATAAACTTTTCCGGGCCAGGCCCATATTCAGTATCTGCTCGGGCAGAAAAAACAGCCTTTACCCCATATCGGCCGCACTTTTCCAGGCCAAGGGGCTTATAGGGTATCTGCTAGAGATGCTCTTACACACACAAATATCAGCTAATTATAACTAACTAAGCAAGATTAGGAATCCAGGACATGTGCACTAACCGTGCTGAATTCCAACATCCGCTCCGTGATGAGGTAGCCTCTTTTGCCTTATAATCTGATGATATGTTGTTAGCACTAAATCATCATTGTGAGTTAAGTTATTATGCATGTTAAATATTCAGTGAACTAGCTTCGAGATATCCCCTATCTCCTAATTATTAATTTATTTCATTGATTCTTTGAGCCCTACTTACGTTAATATTTCAGCTGATGTTTTTCTTCCTTTTGTAATATGTCAGATAAGTTTCTGCAAGATTCGGTTGCTATGTGGAGATTCCAGATCAGAGATACTCTCTTGAAATGCACTAACAATGCTACAGAAAATAGTCGATCTACTACTATTTTCCTCTGTGTTTATTTCAAATGCACTGACATCGATCTTCAGTTTTCTGGGTCAGCTAGAAATTACTACTGGGTATTTTTAATGGTTCTTCTCAATAACATGACAACGTGCTATGCTGTGCAATTGGGGCTATCATCATCTAATATGGAGAAAATTAATCTTTCCGTTGCATGGTACTAACGCTCTTTTGTTTCTATTACCCGAATCATGTAAATATGCTTTATGTCTGTTCTGGCTTAACTCTTTTTTCCTGCTAATATGTACATAAGATTGATAATTGTATTTTAAATAATACATACATCAAAGTTTGAATGTGCTATCACAATTAAAACTTGTGGAGATAAACTGTAATTAAATTATTGAAAATCAATTATATTAATAGCATAGAATCTCATCTTTGTCCACATAAATTTCACATATGGGTTTATTTTATTCTGTATACCCATAAATTAGTATGTCGCAAAACCAACATTATATAGACGTGCGTTGCACGTGCACGTATACTAGTGAAAATATGAAGAAGAAAAAATACAGTCTTCATGTATTTTCCTTCAAAGAAACTTCTCTTCTCTCGAAACCCTCTCCTTCTACTAGACTAGCTTGCCAAATGGCAGCAGAAAAAACTTGCCAATGTCAGCTCTACGTTCGAAAGCAAATAATATCCAAAGTAAAAACTGCGACCACGCTAAACACATGGGTAGACCAAAATCAAAGGCGGGTTCGAGAAGCATTGTTAGCATCAATACTCTTAAACACGCTTCCAGAAGCATGGTCCAAGACGGGTTTCCCGAATCTAGAAAGGAACCACCACCAAACAATGGATTCATCATTAGTTTCCAAATCTCGCTTTGCCTGAGTTGTCAATGACCGTTGCTACCTGGGAAAATGCTAGGTTGAACCGGGCGGTATCTGCTCCCGGCGCATCGACGGAGCTGGAGACTTCATGATTCGGAACCTTAGAAAAGCAAGCCACGTACATCTTCTGGGCAGGCTTGTATTTAGGAGTGTAAATGCGTGTATAATTGTGGTTGTGGGGACAGGAACTGTGTCAGAGTAGGCCATAAATATGTTGCAGGCATAGGATTGGCCAGGGCAGAGCAGATGTTCAGGGCTAAGTTAATTCCAATGGCCGGCTTGGCCATGGCTCACCCATGCGCGCACCACCGCATCCCCCGCATGTCGCCTGCCGAAGCGGCCGCGGCGAAGCCGCCGTCGAGCTAGAGCTGTGTGGTTCTCCCGGATGGAGGCGGCGTTTTGTCCTCGCGCGCGCCTGCCTCCAGGATCACCAGCGACGACGCATGGCTGGAGACGACGGCAGCCTCAAGCACCCGGCGTCTAAACAGGAGACAACTTCAACGCCATCCATGACCAGTGAAGAACCAGTAGACGTCCGTGTTGCTGGTGGGCACGACGCTGGTGCGGAAGCCGTCGCCGATGAGCTGTAGGATCTTGGGCTTCAATCCGTGACTGCGGCGAGGAAGAAGACGACATTCTTGTGCCCGCGCGGCACGCCTCCATGTACTAGCTGGCGGTCGCCCTTCCAGATAGTCCACGTACCCGTCCGACAAGCACCGGCGCGACGGCGCTCATGGCGAGCACGTTCACCGCGTGCTCCTGCTTCCGCAGCGTCTGCACGGGCGAGTGCAATGCATTAATCATAGAAAACTGGTCCCACCGTATAGTAATTGAGTCCACTAAGTCAACACAGCAGGACCACCGCGTAAATAAAACGCACAGAAGCTGTCAGGTATTTATACTAAGTTGGTCCACCACTGGCATGTATATCCTTCGTTTCTTCCTCCAGATATCATTTCTAGGACTTTGGCGCTCCGATCGCTTGCAGAATAGCGACGGCTGGATAGCCCGGATCAGCTGCCGCCGAGTTCCATATATTCACCACCACACCACCTTGCTACCTGGCACTACTTGCTGCAGTCAACAGCGAGCTACACATCGTGGACAGCAAATAATACTAAGGCTACCCAGATCATTAACTACTACAGTATGCCACCTTGTATTGTCCGACTAATCTCTACAAATAGCTAGCACTAGATTGTGCTTAGCTTTTATATTATCGATTGATTGACCTACTGTAATCCCATAGTGAAAGGACATGGCGCCCTCATGTGTGGTTTTGCTAATTAATGACAATCCCTATGGACTAATGGTTGCATCGAGTTATACTTGTAGTGTTTGTCCATAGACCATGCTTGAACTCCATTTGTTGGATTCAAGGTTGATGCCATGAATATATTGATATAATGAAGCATTTGGCATCAAGATCATCGAGGTGTATGGATATATACTTGATATGATCAAGAAGAAGAGTATGTGATGACCAAGTTGGTATTCGATGAGTTATCCGATTATTGGTCATATATGAGTTGAGCATATCGTAAGTATGTCTTGAATAAAAAGATTATGTGATCATTCATGATTATTTTCAAGACATCATCTATTGAAAAGAGAAGAAAAGATATAAGGTTGATCAACGTCAAGTGGTGTTCGTCATCAACGTTGTGTTGTGCAAGTTCAAAAGAAGTATCTCGAAGATATCATATGCTTGAAGCTTGCCACCCATTTGGAGATAATGGTCAAGTGAAGATATGCCGATAAGAGGCTCTCCCATAGTGATGTATGGGGGAGAAATATGTGTATCTTCACCAAGCGAAGCGCAATCAAAAAAGATGGTCCACTTGAGAAGATCAAGATCGTCATCATCTAGTCAAGTGGAATGCGCAAGGCAAAGATATGATCTTGATAGGGTTTCTATTTTACTGGTCTCATGTTGTTAGTCGGGAGACCGGGTTATTGGATAGACACCGTACTATCAAGAGGGGCTCTCGATTGAGCTTTCGCGTATCAGTTGGAGAGAGCTCAAACCTTTGCATACTTGCCTTTATCATCTTTCTTGGTTCTGATTTGGTTTTTCTCCTAGTTGGGTTTTGGTGCTTGTCGTGATCTTCATGACAAGCCCAAGTTCTTCGAAAATGGATTTGCGTTTGAAAACTTGTTGCGTTTTCGTGTTGGAAATATTATCGGTTTACCCATGAGGAAAGTTCCACACATTTTCATGTGTGTCAACTTAAGTCTATTTATGGTTCTTAATATTTCCTTGTCGTTACCTTTCCAACAAAATTGGTTTCACCTAATTTAGAGTTCAAACGAGAAAGTTATTGAGTTTGCAGTTTTGCTGTTTCTGTCAAGATTTGCTCAAGCAGGGGAATCGGATTATCCGATTCTCAAGATTGCTCGAATTCGGCTAAGGACCTTAAAGCAACCAGTTTTGTGGCGTACTGGAGTTTTCCGGAATATCCGACTTTGGTTGATTCGGATTATCCGATCGTCAAGGATTGCTCGAATTCGGCTAAGGACCTTAAAGCAACCAGTTTTGTGGCGTACTGGAGTTTTTCGGAATATCCGATATAATTCTACCCGGATTATCCGATACTTTGTGTTTCGGACTATCCGATCCAGTCGGATTATCCGATCATGACTTATGTCGGAATATCCGATGTTTCTGTCTGCAACGGCTCTTTTTCTGGGAGGGGTATAAATACCCCTCCACCTACCTCCAGCCAGCCAGCTCTGCCCAGCACGAATTTGGCCTCCATTGTTGACCTTCTTGAGCTTGGCTATCTCTCTATCCCTCCATGATTCTTGCCTCCAAATAGAGGGAAAAGAGAGAGGAGATCTAGATTTACCATTCCACCAATCAATCTCTCCTCTAAGTGAGGGGAAGCCTTTGGATCTAGATCTTGGAGGGATTTGGTGTTCCTCTTTGTTCTTCCTCTCTTCTCCCCCCAATAGCATTAGTTGCTTTGGTGGGATTTGGGAGTGAAGGATTTTGAGCACTTCTTGTGTTCTTGCCCATTGCATCGGTTGCATCGGTTTTAGTTCTCCACGGTGATACGTGGAAATCGAAGTTGAGAAGCTTGTTACTCTTGGGTACTTGGGGTGCCCTAGAGCTTGTCCTCTTGGGTACTTGGAGTGTCCTATACGGTCCTTGTTGATCTCGGAGTTTTGGTGGTTCGCGGGATAGTTGGGAGCCTCCAATTAAGTTGTGGAGTCGCGCCCCAACCTTGTGATTCTTGTGTCTTTGGGAGCCGCGGGAATTCGGTGAGAGCTTCCAATTAAGTTGTGGAGTGTGCCTGATCCTTGTACGGGTTCGGTGACCACCCTCAAGTGTCCCATAGTGGTTCGTGACACTCCGCATTGGTGGAGGCACGAAGGAGATTATGGTGTGCCATTTGACGGCTATTCGGGGATCACTTTGTGACTCCGCACCGCTCCAACAGAGACTAGCTTCCATTGGGAAGTGAACTTCGGGATAAATCATCGTCTCCGAGTGCCTCGGTATTTTTATATCCGAGCTTCTTACTTATGATATTTACTTTGTGATAGGCATCGAGCTTGAAGTAATATATCTTGTTATCACATAGTTGTATATCTTGTTTAGCATAAGTTGTTGGTGCACATAAGTAAATCTAGCTTGTTTAGGTTTTGTGCTTGATAAATTAAACGCTAGTTTTATTCCGCATTTATTCAAGACTAAACCATAAAGAATTTTAAATCGCCTATTCACCTCCCCTCTATGCGACATTCGTGTCCTTTCACATAGCGTGATAGTTTAATCCTTCATGCATTATTAATTGCATTACTATGATCATAAAAAAAGAGCAGACTTGGTATAGCAATAGATTTAATGTCCATAGAAAAAAATGTTCTGGAGAGTTTACTAAATTGCGGTCATAAACATAAATGTGAGCAAATTATGCGTATAGTATACTAGAAAAGTATCGACTATGCATAACATGATTGGTCATGTTAGGTGTTTTTTAGCGTCAGACTCCGAGAAGTAAGATACCGGATAAACGTTTGTGTTGAATAACGACATTCATTTCCTTCCAAATAGTCCACAAAATGCTAGTGATGCACATACACATATGTAGAAACATTGTCCTTAGGGTGAGCCAGTGGCCAGTTGTCAGTTTGCAAATTTCCACTCTTTCGGGCTTCCTGCGGTTGCTTTCTGTCATCTCCGTCGTTCAAGACGTCGCCATAGCTCCTCTGATGACCACATGGTTCCCAGCACCGCCAAACGGGTGCGGGGCGAGGCCGTGCTTCCGCTCCACACTCTACGGAGCCCAAACGCATGCTCACATGCCACCGTCGATCGAGCTGGGTTGACCAAATTCAACGAGGCGGGCCCAACCAGCTAACGTTTGGGTACAACCTATTTGTTGAAGTGAGATCAACGAAAATTTTGTGCAATTTGTAACGGCTTGGACGGGGCTTGCCTGTGCCCGTCCTGTGTGCCCATCCGTGCGCCCGACCCATCCAACGCCCCTCCTTTTTTCTATCCCAACTTATTTTTTTTCCACAAAAAGCATCGCAAAAAAAAGGGAGGCCGCGAGAGAAGAGCAGCGATGGAGGAGATGCAGATGCGGCCTCACAATTCAGGCAATTCAGAGGCCGAGAGGCGCACGCGCTCCAGTTCGTCGCCCTCTGCGCCTATAACCAGTCGACCACCTGCAGGCTACACGCGCTCCAGTTCGTCGCCCCAACGCCTCTGCCCCATCGGCATAAGCTTGACGCCATCATCGCCTAGTTCCGTAGTTCGCCATTGCATCCTGATCTGAAGGAGGCAGATCGACATTGCCAAGCACGTCCACCTGCTCGAGCTGTTGTAATAACTTGTTGAATGCCGTCGGACAATTAGGACATCGATTCCAACAACCATGATTACTAACTCGTTCCCACGCCGCCGGACAATCCAACAACCACAACCAGAGTTGCAACATCAAGGAACTGGCACCGCGACGGCGACGAGGAAAAGCTGTCCAGACCAGCGGTCACCTACGAAGCGGCAACAACAGCTGCTGCTGCCGGTGTGGCCACAGGTACGCGCACAGGTACGGGCCAGAGAGAACTGAATCCCCATGGTCGCCGGAGCCAGCGTGGCAGCAGTGCCAGGCCCGAAGCTCGTCGCTCCTCAGATGCACATCCATGCAGCGGCGTCACCGGCGAGGCACGGCTCTCCAGCCCTGCCGTTTCCTTCTCGTGATTTTATTTTTGCTGGAGAAGAAGGGGTAAGGGAAGAAAGAGAGGGACCGTTGGATGGGTCGGGCGCACGGATGGGCACACAGGACGGGCACAGGCAAGCCCCGTCCGTAACGGCTTACCCCAAAACTGGTATGTATCAGCATTTCTTTTTTGAAAACATGCACTAACTCGTTAACCTAACCGAGTTATGGTAAAAAATGTAATTTCCTTGTAACAATCACGATGTGGGTATGAACCAACCTCGGCGCAATCGGCGTGTTCCTAGCAAGGCCAGCAAAGCTAAACAACACAGCTCACGCCGCCGGCCCACAGGACCCACCATCTTCGATGCCCACGAGACCTTTCCGCACCAATCCCGCCCGCCTCCTCGCTGTCGCTGCAGCGCCGGCCCCACCCCGCCCCGCCGTACGCGCGAGACCCGGGGACCAGCTCCCAGCGTCCTCGTCGGCTCGTCGCCGCCAGCTTTGCTTCGCTTTGCACCAACCCCGGCAGGCACAAAGCCCACCGACACGTGGGCCCCCGCCCATCACACCACAATCAGTCAAGCAACACACCACACGCCTCCCTCCCCTCCCTCCCTTCCCCCTACCCGCACTCCGCACACCAGCCCACCCACGACCGCGCCGGGGACGACGAGCTGCCGCTGCCCGCTCGCTCGCCGGAGCCCGAGAGACGAGCTCCCCTGTTGCGTCGTGGTGTGCGCTCGCTCTGGCGTGGGAGGCGCGCGCGGCCGAATTCCTCTGACCGGGTCTCCTCCACGCCTTCGCCGTTGCCGTGTGCAACCGAGTAGATTTTAAAAGGCTTCCATCTCTTGTCCGGTATTGGTCTTCGGAGGTTAATCTTCTAATCCCAGGCGACCGCAGGCTCGACTCTGCCGCCCGTCGTTCCCCTCGCCGAGCCAAGCGGAGGTGATGAGCTCACCCAAATCCTAGGGCTTCTGACTTGCGTCTTCGAGCTCTCCACTGGTTCCGTTCCTCGGAGGAGATGGTGCCCGGCGGGCTGTTCGGGTGGACCTCGCCGCACGTGCAGCCGCTCACGCCGGTGTCCGAGGTCTCGGAGCCGCCGGAGTCGCCGTCGCCGTACGGGGACGGGCCGTCGGGGGACGCCGGCGTCGGGCTCAGGGACGGGGACGGCGCCGGCGAGGAGGATGTGGAGGAGGACGAGGTGGAGCCCCCTCCCGCCGCGGTCTCCTTCTGGAGGCTATTCGAGTTCGCCGACGGCCTCGACTGGGCGCTCATGGCCGCGGGCGCGCTCGCCGCCGCCGCACACGGCGCGGCCCTCGTCGTCTACCTCCACTACTTCGGGAGGGCCCTGAACTTGCTCGACTCTGAGCGGATTGAGTCTGCTCTCCACGGCCGTAGCAAGGAGCTCCTCGACCAGTTTATGGAGGTAAGCTCATGCTTCGGATGCTTTGGCTATTAATTGTACACATGACAGGATCTGTGACGTGGTATTTATTGCTTGAGCCGGATTACTAGCTATTCTTTAATTTTGCTTATTGTTAGCACTGGGAGGGTTTTATGTACTAGCTACTTGTGCTCACTATACTTTTGGTATATTTTGTTTATTTCTTTGCATGCTATTCTCAAAACTTGTAAACCCTAGAGCAACTTCTGCTTATGTTATGGCGGGCGCCATAAGGTTACTCTTGAAATATCGATAACTAGGGCCGAAAGATTTACCAGCTGACAGTTGTTCCTTGCACTGCAAAATTTTGCGTCTACCAATTATGTTTATGACTTAGGCTACATATCATCTAGGATCAATGCATCTGGAAATTCTCAAATGCAATTTTTGCCAGGAGGTGTTAGGTATTGTATCAGCGGTTGGGCACAGGTTATGTGTTGAAGGCCAATTATGGTTATGCAATTTTTGCGTGGGTAATTGTCTGATTGCTTCTGGAGGGCAGATTCAGGGGTTGTGCAATTTTGCCTGTGGTGTTAGGTATTGCATCAGCGGTTGGGAACAGATTATGTGTTGAAGGTGTATCGTGTCTGGGAAGAGTTAAATTCGTTGTGCCTTTTGTCTCGCAGACTTTATACCACTGCAGTATGGGCAGGGCTTTGATGTTGCCTGTTAAGTTGACCTATATTTTTTAACCTTTCTGACAAGTTAGGGGTGCACAAACTTGAACGCACCGTGGTTGGTCATGTTAGGTCTGATGTTGGTGGCTCTGTGCTAGTACACTGCAAATGGAATGTTTGGACCTTAACTTTTGCAATTTTTAGTTGGAGAGTGGTGACTGATAAACAGTAAGAGCGTCTGAAGAAGCGTCAGCCATGATAACAGCAGAAAAGATGACATGAAGTTCCTCCCCGCTTGCTGTTGGGGATCATTGGGGTTACCGCAGGATCCTGGAGTGCTAGATCCCTAGTGGAACGTCAGTGACTACTGTTCCAACTTTTAAATAGATAGCCGCTAGCAAGTGGCCACTCCATCTTTAAGCACATATATGACTTTGACGGTCAGTGGCCTTGATATGTAAAGTGACAGGGTTACGTTCAACACTTAAGTAGACACATATGCGATGGTACTGGCCTCTCTTGAACCTTGTGTACTTTTGCAGGTTCCCTATGATAATTTCTTCAGTAAGTTGTTACTGATGGATTGATGGGAATTTGGCCAGCTACATATTTTATGTATGACCATGCTGGTATGATTGGTCGATATGTTAGTGTCCAATGGTCAAATTTTATCCATGGCCGTGTTGGTTATGGCAACCCTTTAATTTACTAGACATTCCATAGTTTTTAATTGTTGCGTTCTGCTGTGACATTCAATCTCAGATTTTTTTAGCAAGTCAAACTAGTAGCACTCCCTTTTCCTCCAAAAGAGCGCAAATATGTGCATGTCTTAGTGTTTCTCTTCAATGCATTCTACTGTCCAATCCATAACTTGTTCTCTTACAATCATTACATCTATGTTGTTTGCAGCATGCTCTGTACATCATCTACATAGCTGCTGGTGTTTTTGTTGCAGGATGGATAGGTAAGTTAAGAATTTTCTTTTTGAAGTGCATTTCTCGTTTAGACAAGTGTTTGTAACTAATTTTGATTCTCCAGAGGTGTCATGCTGGATTCTCACTGGGGAACGGCAGACTGCTGTCATAAGATCAAAATATGTCCAGGTCTTGCTAAATCAAGATATGAGCTTCTTTGATACATATGGAAACAACGGTGATATTGTTAGTCAAGTTCTTAGTGATGTGTTGCTCATTCAGTCAGCTATTAGTGAGAAAGTAAGTTCAGAGTGAATTATGCTTTAATTGCTCTACAAGTATGTTCTCAACATGAACTTTGACGATTTTGGTCTGTTGTAACAACTGAGTGCTTTTATAGGTAGGCAACTACATACACAATATGGCCACATTCGTCGGTGGTCTCATCGTTGGCCTGATCAATTGTTGGCAAATAGCACTTCTAACTCTTGCCACTGGACCCTTGATTGTTGCTGCTGGAGGAATATCTAACATATTTCTCCATAGACTGGCTGAAAACATTCAAGATGCATATGCCGAAGCCGCCAGTATTGCTGAACAGGTTTTGCCTTTTGAATTCTGCCAAGTTGTCCATTGCTTGCGTGTTTATTTACTGCTTACCACCTTCTAAGATTGAAAACATTGTCGGAGAGCAGCTATTTCTCCACACTTTGTATTGTGCATTGCATAATATTCTTGTAGCATGTGCAAATAAAAATGTCCAGATATGACTGGTTCCATATTTTACTTGACAAAAACATGTGGATGTGCAGGCCACCTCATACATCAGGACGCTGTATGCTTTTACAAATGAAACTCTTGCAAAGTACTCATATGCTACCTCGCTTCAAGCGACCCTAAGATATGGAATTTTGATAAGCCTTGTCCAAGGAATTGGCCTTGGATTTACATATGGATTGGCCATTTGTTCATGTGCTTTGCAACTCTGGGTTGGAAGACACCTGATTGCTCGCGGGAAAGCTGATGGTGGTGAAGTTGTCGTAGCTTTATTCGCTGTAATACTGAGTGGCCTGTAAGCAACCTAATCCTATACAATCCCCTCCTTTTCCCCATCAAATATTGTCTTTACCTAATATATTTCCCCGATTTGTAGTGGTCTGAACCAGGCAGCTACAAACTTCTATTCATTTGAGCAAGGGCGGATTGCTGCTTATAGACTATATGAGATGATAAGCCGTTCAACTGCAAGCACCAATCTTGAAGGGACCACCATACCCCAAGTGCAGGGGAACATCGAATTCAGAAACGTATACTTCAGTTATCTTTCACGCCCTGAAATTCCAATTTTAAGTGGTTTCTTTCTCAGCGTACCAGCTAGAAAAACTGTTGCACTTGTTGGTAGAAATGGCTCGGGGAAAAGTAGCATAATTCCTCTAATGGAGAGATTCTACGATCCAACGTTAGGTAAAATCATTAAGAAGCATCTTCAGTTGTCCTATCCAGTTTCCGCATATGCTAAAGGCCGCTCTTCTATTGTTTTCAGGGGAAGTCCTTCTGGATGGGGAAAATATTAAGAATTTGAAAGTAGAATGGTTAAGAAGCCAAATTGGTCTGGTTACACAAGAACCTGCACTACTGAGTCTGAGCATTCGGGAAAACATTGCTTATGGAAGAGTTGCTACTTTTGATCAAATAGAAGAGGCAGCCAAGACAGCACATGCCCATGGGTTCATCAGTTCACTTGAAAAGGGATATGAAACACAGGTAATGGAAGTGCCAAATGATTAGGCATGGATGGTCCAGTCCATTTTCTTAACATTATTATCTATTTATCTCCCTAGGTTGGTCGAGCTGGTATGTCACTGACTGATGAGCAGAAGATCAAAATCTCTATAGCTCGTGCTGTGCTTTCGAGTCCATCAATTCTCTTGCTTGACGAAGTCACCGGAGGACTTGATTTTGAAGCTGAAAAGGCCGTGCAAGATGCATTAGATGTTCTCATGTTGGGAAGGTCGACCATTATAATAGCTAGGCGTCTTAGCCTCATTAAGCATGCTGATTACATAGCTGTAATGGAGGAGGGACATCTTGTTGAAATGGGGACACATGATGAGTTGCTAAACTTGGATGGCCTTTATGCTGAGCTTTTAAGATGTGAGGAAGCAACAAAACTTCCTAAGAGGTAAGCTGTTTTCTGGTATGAGTACAAGTTTGTATTAGTTTGGATTTAGTACCACATCGTTTTCAGTCTAGACTAGCCAAGGGTTCTGAATTTGAGACCTAGCTGCCACAGTTTTAAGAAATAAAAGTGCGTCAGTTCTAGCCCATATCGAGTCCATGTCATTTTCCTGAAAAAGCGTACACTTGGTTGAGGGGGCGTAATTAAGGGAATTGTCCACCTTTCCTCAATAGCTATAAGCTTTTGTGTGAATTGATTCGTGCATGGAACTCAGTATGCTAACAGGAGTTCTAAGCTTACCTGAATTTGATACTTGTGTATTGTACACATACCTTGAATGTTGAAAGCATCCAGCTACTGTGCTGAAGAAATATTGGTTAACCTCGTGGTTCTTACTTTGTTTCCGCTGTGTTAGATTTGCACGATTTAATCATAGCTACTATATTTATACTCTCTCAATCTTCCTCAGGATGCCGACCAAGAATAGTAGGGAGCGCAAGTCACTCCAATTTGAGGATCCACCAGTCAGCCAAAACTTTCAAGAATCGTCCTCTCCTAAGATGGCGAAATCACCTTCTCTTCAAAGAACACATGGCATGCTTCAGTTTTGGCGATCAGACACCAACAGAAACTCCCATGATTCACCAAAAGATCAAAGCCCACCTTCAGAACAAACTATAGATAATGGAATACCTTTAGTTGCATCTGAAAGAACACCATCCATTAAGAGTCTCGACGGTTTTGAAATGGAATTGCCTGATCTTCCAAAAGTTGGCATCCATCCCATACAACGGCAATCTTCCAAGAATTCAGGGCCCGACTCACCTATATCTCCTCTTTTGACTTCTGATCCAAATAATGAACGTTCACATTCACAAACTTTTAGTAGACCACAGAGTGAACGGGATGATACAAGTTCTGAACAGAGTGAACCGGATGAACTGCAACATCACAAGCCACCATCATTTTGGAGACTTGCAGCACTTAGTATTGCTGAATGGCCTTATGCTCTCTTAGGCACAATTGGTGCTGCTATATTTGGCTCGTTTAATCCACTGCTCGCTTACACAATAGCACTTATAGTGTCAGCATATTATCAAATAGAAGTTAGTGACATGCACCATGAAGTGAACAGGTGGTGTTTATTTATAGTAGGCATGGGTGTCATTACAGTGCTGGTCAACTGGTTGCAACATTTCTATTTTGGAATAATGGGGGAGAAGATGACTGAACGTATAAGAAGAATGATGTTCTCTGGTATGTTATTTGTGCCTTTAACCTTTATACATATGAGTTGCTTTGTTTTTTGTAGTCTGCTGCAGTCTTGAATTTAGATTGAATCTTCTAGAACTCCATACTAATTTCAAAGTTCTTTCACAGCAATGCTGCGCAATGAAGCTGGATGGTTTGACAAAGAGGAGAACAGTGCTGATACTCTGTCCATGCGCCTGGCTAATGATGCAACGTTTGTCCGCGCTGCATTTAGTAACCGCCTATCCATATTCATACAAGACACTGCCGCGGTTTCTGTCGCTCTTCTTATTGGAATGCTGTTGGGATGGCGGGTGGCGCTTGTTGCGCTTGCAACTTTACCTGTTCTTGTTATCTCTGCCATTGCACAGGTAATAGTCTAAATGTTTATTGGTCTATTATCATCTCAAAACACTGGTGGCATGTTAACAGAAGTCACGCCGTCACGGTGTCTGTTGTTTGCGCATTTTTGTATATGCTGAGAGTTTGGATTCGAAACCCCTTAAAATAGAAGCAAGGATATGCTAATATATATCACAAAGGGCCTTCTCAAATATAAAATGCCGGGGTTGATTCAAGTCTTGCCTAGAATTATTTTTAGATTACCTCGGATCTTTAAAAGGTGAACATACAGATTAAGTCTAAGAAAGCAAACTCATTGGTCCTGGATGCTTCACAATTGTCACTTGAACACATGGCTCTAGTATCTAGCATATACCTCACTTTGCATATATAATCTTACTAATCTGTAAAGGATCAGCGCACATACACTAGAAATATCTTATATCCTGTTACAAATGGCTTTTCCTGACAACCATCAACATGATTTTTACTCTCTATAACATGTTGGTATTCCCAAATAGTAGAGTGTCCATCTAATACTGTCGATTGAATCTGCTGTACACTAAATTTGCACACTAATCTTGAACTGCATGCAATTTGGTATTCAGTAACTTTATACTGGGTATTTTATGTTAGAACTGGTGCAAATAGGCATGCTCTAAATCCTTATGATAAACCATGTTGCAGAAATTATGGCTTGCTGGCTTCTCAAAAGGAATCCAGGAGATGCATAGAAAGGCTTCATTAGTACTTGAAGATGCAGTCCGCAACATTTACACCGTTGTAGCCTTTTGTGCTGGAGACAAGATAATGGAACTCTACAAAATACATCTTGGTAAGATACTGAAGCAAAGTCTTGTGCAAGGATTGGCTATAGGCTTCGGTTTTGGCTTCTCCCAGTTCCTTCTTTTTGCTTGCAATGCCCTTCTTCTGTGGTACATTGCCACCTCAGTGGACAAGCAGCGCCTGACAATAGCCACAGGGCTAAAACAGTACATTCTATTCTCGTTTGCATCCTTTGCGTTAGTGGAGCCCTTTGGACTCGCCCCATACATACTTAAACGGCGGAAGTCTCTCACTTCAGTGTTTGAAATTATTGACCGAGAGCCAAAGATTGATCCTGATGACAACACCGGCCTGAAACCACCGAATGTGTATGGGAGCATTGAATTCAAGAATGTTGATTTCTCCTATCCAGTTCGTCCAGAAGTCCTTGTGCTGAGCAATTTTAATCTTAAGGTGAGCGGTGGGCAAACAGTTGCAGTGGTAGGCGTTTCAGGATCTGGGAAGAGCACTATCATTTCCTTAATTGAGAGGTTTTATGACCCAGTGTCTGGCCAAGTTTTGCTGGATGGCCGAGATCTGAAAGGGTTCAACCTGAGATGGCTGCGAAGCCATATGGGCCTAATTCAGCAAGAGCCTGTCATTTTCTCGACAACTATAAGGGAGAACATTATCTATGCAAGGCACAATGCGACCGAGGCTGAGATGAAAGAAGCTGCAAGGATAGCCAATGCTCACCATTTCATTAGTAGCTTGCCACATGGCTATGACACTCACGTGGGAATGCGAGGGGTTGATCTCACACCTGGGCAGAAGCAGAGAATTGCCATTGCTAGGGTGGTTTTGAAGAATGCGCCGATATTGCTGTTGGATGAAGCCAGCTCTGCGATCGAATCCGAGTCAAGTAGAGTGGTTCAGGAAGCTCTTGACACATTGGTCATGGGGAACAAGACGACGATCCTCATCGCGCACAGGGCAGCGATGATGAAGCATGTGGATAACATCGTTGTCCTAAATGGTGGTAGGATAGTTGAGCAGGGCACACATGACTCTCTGATGGACCTGAACGGTTTGTATGTTAGACTGATGCAACCTCATTTTGGCAAGGGCCTTCGCCAGCATCGGCTAATGTAATTAATGCTGAGTTTGTTAGGTGTAAATTATCTTAGGACATGATCAAGTCTCCCTGTCGCTCTCTGTCTAGACACGTAGCTCCATGTTTGGAGCTGCTGGCGAGCGGAAGGGTGACATGGTCTTGACAAAATTTTCGACTGGAGATTCATTCAGATAACTAGTTGTGGTGAAACTGTAGGGAACTATTCCTGGAAATAGATAGCAAGTTTGGAGTCCATTGTAATTGGTGTAATATATAATGAGTTGTAAACATTCTTTCTGGGGTTTGTGCACTCGATTCCTTTCACCTCTATAATGCACAGGTTTGATGATTGACATGTGTGTAAAGAAATGATATTCTTAATGGCTCAAATTCTTGGTGCCGTGATGATTCGCTGCGCCTGTGTCATTGTACCGGATGTCATAACATGTTTATGGCCATGTTAAACAAAGGTGGTTATTTTTTTCATGAAAGAAAATGTTAAGAGAGCAGATAGTAGAGTGTTTGTTGGTGCTAATATGTAAGATTACTAGCAAAGTGCCCGTGCGTTGCAACGGGTTCAAATTTAAAAATTAAGAGTAACATAATTTATCTCAAACACACAATAATCTGATACAACATAATCTCTATTCAACAGAATAAATAGTCAATGAACCATGTTGGTTCTGTTGCCCATAAAAAACCGTATCATTCTTAGTATTGTAAAAAAGAACGACTACCTCCATTCGGTAAAACGAGAATTATGGAACGGAGGTAGTACCTATTTCATTTCATTTGAAGTACTTAAACATTACCATCAAGAAGACATGTATAATTCTGGAAATACTTGGTCTTCTTGACTTCAGAAATGCCCCCTAGTTTTCCTTACTTGAATGTAGTGCTCGTTAATCTCCACTTGTGCATGTAAAACAAGAAGACCATATGGCCATATGTGGCTATTAATGTGTTTGGATTTTCTGCTCTGAATACGGAGCAACTTCAAAAAATACTTCATGTTTCTGCTCTGGATACAGGAGATTGTTTGTTCCACTGCTCCATAGTTCAAGGTGTGGAGTCAGCACGGACAACCTTCTATATTGCCAACTCTTAAGTCATCATAAGATTCTAAGAATCATAGGTAGAAAAATTGAAGTGCTGAAAAAAAGATTGTTTGCTTCCGCTGCGTTTGCTGATGCAAGCTCCACGGCCAGATTGGTGGTTGCTTCCATGGCGCGAGTGACTGGGGCAGCAGCACGCTCGCGAGCCAGACCTCAGTGAAACCCCGACGTCGCTGCTAAGAGCCTGGGACATACCCGGCCTCCTGCTTAGACACACCACCACGGCCGCTTGTAATTTTGGATGCAGAACGGAGGGACAACCGATGTTGCAGAAGTCAGGTCGCCCAACTTTTCGTCCCCCGCGCGTGCGTCGACGAATGGAACCGCTACCTCGCCGTCCAGGTGCCTTCGATCCCGCGGTGGCAGCTCAGCAAGGGGAGCCGCTACCTCCCCGTCAGTTCGCACTCGAACTTGCGGTGGCGGGAAGACCATGCCGACACGGAGGAGTAGGGAGAAGGCATGCGGGAGGTGGGGATACCAGGCTGGTCTCGGCGTGTGGGCCGGCGAGGCGGCGAACCAGCACCAACACGGCGGCCGCTGCGTCCCAGTCGGTCGCCGCCGCTCAAAGGAGAAAGGGGATCGGGTGGAGGTGGGTGGACTGAGATGCAAAAGTGTTGTTTCTATGGACTGCGGGTTGATTTCTTACTTTCCGAGGGACTAAAACGCAAAATAGAGATTTACAATGATACGCAACTTGGCGGGTCGACACGCCGCGCCCTTACCCTTTAAATCGTCTAGTATGATTAAGTATCATCGGTTGGAAATTACTATTGTGGATGTCGGAAAACTCACATCGAATTTACAATCGACAAATACCGTTTGGAAAATGCGGCTAAAATTGGGAAAAAAGGAGATAAAAATAATATTGTCGGGAAATATACATCAAATTTAATGTAGAGAAATACAGTTGAAAAGTGAGGAAAGCAATATTGTCGGAATTTACCGTAGAGAAATACAGTCGGAAAGGGTGGCAGTAAGTGGGGGAATAAAAACTAAAATAAGAACGTAGATGTAGTATAACCACCGTCAGAAAGGCCGGTAGAATGTGTCATCAAATTGGCACTGAGTAGTAAAGAAGAAGGGATTGACAACACGTCGAGCCTAGAGCAACAATGTAGTTAGCCTAACATTTATGGAACAATTTGGTAACGTAGTTAATTTTAATTTATGAACATCAATTTAAATTCACTGAGTTTTCACACCTTAAACAAGTAGGGATTTGTCTAAAATACCAAAACTTTCCTCTAATAGGTAATCGTAGTAAAAAAATACAAAATTTAAACCAAATATGTGGGAACCCCCCTTAATAATAAGAGCCTTCATGGATTTTCTCCATACTTTTAGGTTATTCTAAAGCATAATTACCTAAGTATATTAAAGACAAGAGAAATCGAGCCCTGAGAGCGCTCCAGCGCTTCCGCGCACTGTTTTACTGTACTCCGCTACAGTGTAACCATGTCGCGGAAGGAGCTAATTGTAATTAGTCGAAAACTCAGGGATTTAACTGAAACAAAACTTTACACAAACCCCCCCGCAAAGTACTAAATTGTAATTTTTACAAACTCTAGTAACTTTTGTGTAAAACGGTCACAAAGCTTCCCCTTCCTTTCCTCCTTCTCCCGCGCGGCCGAAGGTCGCCGCCTACGCCGACGATCACCGCCGCTGCTCCGCTGCTCCCCATCCAGATCGAAGGTCACGGAAAGGTTCGCCGTCGTCTCCCCTTCATCTTCACCGAGCGCCGCCTGCAGGGACGCCACGTCTGCGCCGGAATCGTCCGCGCCGCACTCGGCACCCGCGGCCACGTCCACACGTCGCCGGCGACGTTCCGGCGACCTAGAAGCGGCGGCGCCACCACTCCTAGGTAGCCCACGTCGAAGCGCATCCACCGCGTCCAGTCGCAGGCCCTAGCTTGCTGTGATTCGACGCCGGCGTCGAAGTCGCCGCCGCGGCAGCTCCGCCACTGCTGACGTCATCATGACATCACAGTGGCCTGGGCTGCCAAGACGGGCTGCTTGCTGGGCTGGGCTACCTACTGGGCGCCTGGCTCGGCCTTTTTTCTTTTTTTCCTCTCTTTTTCTGTTTTGTTTTTCTATTTTCCAATTTTTTTGAAACTTTTCAAATACCGCTCCAAGTCAATTCATCTCAATTTCCAAACAAAAATGTAAGAAATCAAAATAAACATTTCAAATAATTTGGAACCTTTCCAAAATTTAATAAAATATGGATTTAATAATTTCCTTCCAAACTCAAATAAATTCCAGAAAAAACATTATGAATAATATAATTCAATGTGAAAAAACCCAACAAGATAATTTGATACAAACCATCTTATTTAAATTGATTTTGGTAAATTATTTAAATACAATTACCCACATATATCATGAGCTTTAAAAAAACTCCAAGTCAATTCATCTCAATTTCCAAACAAAAATGTAAAAAATCAAAATAAACATTTCAAATAATTTGGAACCTTTCCAAAATTTAATAAAATATGGATTTAATAATTTCCTTCCAAACTCAAATAAATTCCAGAAAAAAATGCTCGGGCTTTTTTTTTCCCTCTCTTTTCCTGTTTTGTTTTTCTATTTTCCAAAACTTTGAAACTTTTCAAATACCACTCCAAATCAATTCATCTCAATTTCCAAAAAAAAATGCAAAAATCAAAATAAACATTTCAAATAATTTGGAACCTTTCCAAAATTCAATAAAATATGGATTTAATAATTTCCTTCCAAACTCAAATAGATTCCAGAAAAAACAATATGAATAATATAATTCAATGTGAAAAAAACCCAACAATATAATTTGATACAAAACATCTTATTTAAATATAGTTTGGTAAAATATTTAAATACAATTACCTACATATATCATGAGCTTTAAAAAAAACTCCAAATCAATTCATCTAAATTTCCAAACAAAAAATGTAAAAAAATCAAAATAAACATTTCAAATAATTTGGAACCTTTCCAAAATTTAATAAAATATGGATTTAATAATTTCCTTCCAAACTCAAATAAATTCTAAAAAAAATATGAATAATATAATTCAATGTGAAAAAACCCAACAAGATAATTTGATACAAAACATCTTATTTAAATAGAGTTTGGTAAATTATTTAAATACAATTACCCACATATATCATGAGCTTTAAAAAAACAAAATACTGAGAAATAACTATTTCAAACTTATTTTCCAAATAAATATAACTGAATCAGGGATAAAAAATAGAACTTGCTTTAAATAATATATAACACTTCGCAAACATTGTTTTATGGTTTTAAAACAATTTCAAAAACTACTAAGTGCTGCAACTACAAGTATGAATACTGACAAACAGCTGCTTTAAAGTTACTTTCCAAGTAAACATAATCGATACCTAATATATGATGGTAAATTTATTAGATGCTCAAAAAAATACATTTCATCTAATTACGAAGTCAACTTGAACATTTCGATTTAATAATTATTTAGATGAAACCCAAATGAACTAATTCTAATTATGAAACTCAATACAATAAATGTGCATTTCCACTTATTACAGACATAAATTAAAAATAAGCGAAAAAAAGAAATTTCAACATCTCAAATCGCTAGATATTTGAGGATAAATACACTAAAAATAATAATATATACACTTTGTTTCTGTTTATTTCGCAAATATTCATATTTTTATGTTCTACACTTCTATTCCTTACAAATTAAATACATTTTTTGTTTTTGCATATTGATTTGCTTACAACATAATTTAACTTCTACCACAAATATCACTACTCTTTTTCACTAAAGGCGCGGCGTGACGACGCGCCACATTTACCTAGTAAAACTATTAAAAGTTGATAAATACAACTGTAAAAATGCAGATGGAAATTAGGGAAAAAAAGCTAACATAATACACATCGAGGACATCGGGAATTCGACATCGAATTTATCGTCGTCAAACAGATTTAAAATGGTTTAGCTATAAAAAATTAAGTTCAATTTAATTTGTGAAATTTTTGGAAAATATTAAATTTTGACAGTCGGGCCCTACAATCAGAGTTTTAATAGTTACAGTAAATATTTCCAACAAATAGTAAAAGGTGGCAATCAACACACAATAATCTCAACCTTCTACCTACTTCATATACACTTGAATTTTCGAAAAAAATGAACCACATTGTCATATGGGGGAAAGGTTTAGCATTTTAAAATATGGTTAAGAGCTATTTATTTATTTTACTCGAAATAATCATGCATAAAAGTGATTTAATCAAACATGAATTCGAGATAAATCGGTAGTTTCAATTTTGACGAATATGTTGATACGTTGAACAAAATTTTCTGATTTAAAATGAATTAATTGTGAATTTAATCTAAATTGTGCAATCTGTAAAACCATGAAAAATATTAGAATTTCGACAGCATAAATTCAGTTGAAAGTTGTTCGCACGTGCATACATCAATACATATGTTTTATATTCTGGACATGTTGATATGATGAACTTGTTTAGTTTTTAGTTCGAACCAAAATTTAAATAAGGGGATTCTCCTGATTTGTTTTTTGAATTTTGTAAAATTGGGCGAAGAACTGGCCGTCAATAGTTAGAATTCTTTCCTGTGAACATTTACATATGTTGGCCACATTTTCTGGAGCTGAAATGAAATAATTCCGAATTTTCTAAGGTTATCTCAATATATGATTTTTTCCTAAACTCTTTAAATTAATTTCAAGCGGGTTGGAAAGGTCATCGTAAACAGTCCTTTTTTTTTAATATTTTGATAGATTAGCCATATCTATTGAACTTCGAATGAAATAGTTAGGAATTTTCGGAATTTATTTCACTATCTGTTTATGCCAATTGCTTAATTTCTGATAGCGGGGCCCACATGCTATGGAGATCATAAAATTCTAGAAGTTGGTAAAATAGTTCAAAAAAAATGCCGCATATTCTGATACGCTGGGCATATTCTTTGGATTTGAAACTAAATAGCTACGACGGTAGAATTCAATTTATGATTTTTTTACGACGGTTAAATTTCTGACAGGGCCGAGATATGAGGGCATTTAGAATTTTAAGAAATTACAAAAATCCTGACATAATGTTCCACTTGCTAGTGTTTGAACCAGAGGAAATAACTTCAGAAAATAGTGAAATTCTCCGCGACGTGGAGCTGGCTACAGAATCACACTCTGTTTCAGGTTTTCAGCACATGCAAGAGCTGAATTGGTGAAACCCCAGCTCCAAAATCACACTCTGTTTCAGGTTTTCAGCACATGCACGAGCTGAATTGCTGAAACCAACTAAAATGACCCAAACTACAGATTTCTTAACATTGGTCCACGGCCAGCAGATATTGAATGACTCGGAAAGAACATTGATTGATGTTTGAGGAAACCACGGAACACATTCAAGCATCTCTGCATCTGCAATCGGCACCTCAACCAACTCAAACACAAAAATACAGGTTCCTCGGCATTGGACTCAGAAGCACTTCATGTGAACGATGCCTGGACATGCTTTGTCATACTCTTCCTTGGAGATCCACATCTGTGACAGAAATACGTCCACGCCATTAGTCCTGCAAGGCAAAAACAGCAGTAAGAAAGATTACTGGTTGGGTTCCCTGTGGTGGAACCAGCCCACCCAGGTTCAAGTCCTAGACTTGGCATGGGCGTTTGCATTTACCTGGATTTATTCCAGGATTATCCGGCGCTATTCTTTCAGTGGTAGGTGACGTGCCCGTCAACAGCGAGGCGCCTGTGGTGACTTCGTCAACCTCAAGATCTGCCGGCTCAGTCCTTCAGAGGTGCTCATAGGGGTAGGGTGTGCGTGCGTGCGTTCATAGGGGTGAGTGTATGTGCGTATTTGTGAGCGTCTGTGTTGTACTGTGTTCTCAAAAAAAAAAAAGAAATGGTTTTACCTGCTGGAAGGTACTGAGAGAGGCGAGGATGGAGCCACCAATGACGCCAGGCTGCGTCAGCAATGGATGCGAGGCCGCAAATCCAGCGATTCATCACGTGCAGGAGCAGGGGAGTGCGCGCGCTGGATGCAGGCGAGCATGGCGAACCTTCCGCTGGCCGCGCCGCTGCCTAAAGGTCATCGGAGGCGGGCCCGCGACGACGATTTGCGGCGGCGGCCTGCAGTTTGCGGCGAGACGGCGAATCAGTGAGGAAAGGAGAGGGAAAAATTTCTGGAGAGGTCCGTCTGCTCACTCCGAAGAAGCTCGAAAGCTCTGGGAAGCCGAAGGATATCGGGAGCGGCCGGAGCGAGCTCCGGAAGCCACGGCCGGAGGCGGAGAAAACGCCATCGATGCGCTCGATTTCGAGCGTTTCAGGACGCGCTCGTCGGCAGGGAAGAAGAGGAGGAGTGGCGGTTCCGGCGGTGGCCTCCGTTTTGTCTGGGGCAGCCGAGGACGGCACCGGGACGGCGAGCGAGCGCGGCGGGAAACAGGCGACGGGGACGACCGGGGATGACCGGGTGACCGGGTTGGCTCTATGCGGTTACCGGGAGACGTGGCGTGCAACGATTGGACAAAAATCGTGGATGAACAGTACCTTCCGTTTTGGAGGCGACGTGGACACATCTCAGCCGATCCAATGGCTGACGGACGCGCGCGACGTGGACAGCGGGAGACGCTGTGAATCTGTCCAACTTTTATCTATAGGTACTATATATACTATACTATACTATACTATACTATACATACTATGCGCGTTTGGCCGTGATTGTCCATACAACAGAATGGTTGCCCTCCCACGAAACAAGAGAACAGATTGACCATTGTAAGAATTTTATCGTATTTGTAGTACATGCTTTTTACGTAGTTATAAACTTAGAATCTACTACTACTAGATCCGAACAAGTATGAATAGCCCGATTCGGCCCCTTTTGGGCTCAGGGTGTACTGGGGTACTACTGATTGCCTTGCATTGGCACCAGCAGTGAGCATGGTTTGCCACGACTAGGGATGGCAATGGGGCCCCGTTCCCCGTATACCCGTGGGAATTCATCTATTAGGGGATGGGTATGGGGAACTTTGATCCCCGCCATGTTAAACGGGGATGGGGATTAAAAGGTCTCCCCATCCCCGTTCCCCGTCATTCCCCGTTATATACACGTATACATATAAATTAGTATACTTTAATATTTAAGTTGTTGCAGTATTGTATTGAGTGTGGTCTATTTAATAGTATTCAACATATGATACTATTTTTTGTCATTTTACCACATATGTGATACACAAGTTGCGCACATTTGTGTTTTGAGAGTGTAAAATCATGAGATTATGTCAATATCTTTTGAATTTAGCTTCTTAACGGGGAACCCGATCCCCGCCCTGAACCCAGCGGGGATGGGGATGGGAGAAAATGCTCCCCGATTGTTAAATGGGGATGGGGATGAGATGGAACTCCCCGGCGGGGAGCAGACCCGTTGCCATCCCTAGCCACGACAAGCACACAAGATCATGCGTTCATGTCCGAGATCTTGAAGGAGTCCGCGACGACTTTGAGCTTGTTACGCAGCCTGCTCCACCGCCGCTCGTTCGCCGTCACGATCAGCGTGTAGTACCTCCCGTTCCCGATGGCGACGGTCGCAAACGCAGACACGCCGTAGCCTGGCGCCTCCAGATCGTACTCGAATGTCCAGTAGTTTCTGCCGTCCACCGTACGCTGCCAATTGTAGAAAATATTGTTCATATCCATTCCGATGAAATCAAATGCATTATCACTGAGCTACTGAGAGAATGTGGCGAATTGGCAATTATCAGTTATGTGGTTAGTTTAAGACTTGTGAAAGAATAATTTGCAAGCCAATGAATAAGATGTCAAACCTCTTGCATGTCATAAATCGCCGGTATTTGGTTCGGGGCAGCGTAGACATTGTTTACCAAATTGAAGATCGCCTGACAGAACATGAATGGTGGTCAGAATGAAGGCAAGACATGATAAGGTCGAAACCATCTCCTAGCGTTTGGAAAGCCAACAAAAATTCAAGAGACCACATGAAAGACTACCTCATCCATTGGACCTAGCTCACGGATGTCTGTTTTCATAGTAGGAATGAAGGCCACGCGGACAGACTGCAGCTGCACATTACGGTCTTTGAACGCCGAATCATGGCCCAAGAAGTCGAAGTCCTGACATGACACGAGGAACAAAATAGCTAAGAAATCCATAGAGCCAATAGGTAATCCACCTGAACGAAAATTTATTTGGCATCCGAATCATGAACTACTAATGCAGCAGATATGACAAATTACCCTCCAATCAGATGGATAGAGGTATGAATATCCATCGTTTGCATCGACGTAAGAGCGGTAGTTCTTCGGTACTTCTGGAATCTAGGAACAACTCCAGTTAGTATTCGCTCACGAAATCCTACAGGTTGTCTGAGAGCAGGGAGCTTGTACTGAAAACGAAACCGAACAACAGTTGAATGACCATACCTTCAGCGTATGTGGAGCTGCTATTTAGTAGGACAGTGGATAATGCTCCAGCACCGAGCAATGCTAATCTCCTCTTTGTGACCTCTGTAAGGCGAGGAAGAGATATTCTGTTAACAGTTTATTTTTTTGCTAATCTAAAAAAACACGTTTGAGATAAACAGCACACAAGAATTACTCTTCTCATCGGAGGATGATTCGCCTGAGCTTGCATTCACAACGGATGGAGGAGCCCCATTCAGCTTGGCAGTAACTGTACAATTTGGCGCAACCACCTGAAAACAATACCAGGTTCAAGTCATCAGGAACTCCAAATTAAGAGAAGGGTGACAGCAGGGTTCAAGCACGAACCTGTTTGGAAATCAAACTCTGCAAGCTTGCCATTTCAGCTTCAGTGGAGCTCTGATCCTAGCCTACCCCAAGTTGGTTGGCTATCTGTTGCTGCTGGACTGTGGTCCCCTAAGCTCTTCCCAGTGGTGTGTGTGTGAGTGGAAGCCAAGGCATCCATGTCAGCATTTCCATTATCCTTGTTAAGTTCTTTTATTTCTTTATATCTTGTATTGGCACCTGTCTGACAAAACGGGACCACTCATTCCCTTCTGATGGATGGCTCATAACTTGGTCAGTTTTCCTCTGGTGATTGTGTAGACTGTAGACTGTAGAGGTGTGTGAGGCCTAAATGCTCCTTTTCACCCTCTGAATTTCTCCCATAGACTTGGCTAGCTTATTCACCGTTTAAATGTGTACATAGATGTGTTTAGACATAGAATTTGCAGCATGCAAAAAATATCTTGTCACAAAAGGATATTCGAAATAGCTACTGTAAAGGTCCCTTGAAATTGTTGGTTTTGTCATAAGATTTTTTCTGCATTATTTTAGTTGTGTTCATAGGAAACCTCACTTTTTTTAGTTGAATTCTTTACAGTAGCTATTATTGCCAATTCTTCAACCTTTGCGTCGAGGTTTTTATTTTATTTTAGTTGCATCCCTATAGGAAACATTTGGTTCATTTTTTTAGTTGCATCCTTTACCTCGATCGCCATTCTTTCTGTATATTCTTAAATTCTATACTATGTTATTTTCCATTATTTTAGTTGCGTCCATAGGAAACCTCATTTTTTTAGTTGCATCCTTTATCTACTTTCTCTCACACTTGATAAGGTTACAATTTTAGTTGCACATAATAATATCTCTGCATTATTTTAGTTGCATTCAGCAACATCTTGGCATAGGAAACCTCGATCGCCATTCTTTCTATACATTCTTAAATTCTTATGTTATTCCATGAACCATCCAGATGTACCATTTTTAAAATTTATATGTTGACCCTGCAATACGTGCACTTCATATTTCCTATAAGTATGTTTTTCGATTTATGCGTTCCAAAATGCAACTAACTTCTGAATTTGATCAAAGCATGAAGATACGTGGAAGATGCAAATCAGCTCATAACGTGAGATCCTTGAACACACATGAAAACAAGATATGCGACCCTATTTCAGATAGAAGCTCCAGTATAACAAAAAACTATTTAGAGATTATTACACTTGTCAAGTGCAAGAGAAAGTAGATAATGTCATCAGCCACAAATTGTAACCAGAAAAAACTTAGTATTCTTCCAGATCAAACTTCTCAGAGATAATTCTTACCTTGAAACAAAATTCCAGGTTAAAATATATTCTCAACACGACGACTCATGGCATTATACAACACAGCTAAGTAGTTCAAGGTTAAGCCTTAGGAGCAGGCCTCACTAATCCTAGCCCCGAACCACTCCCTAAATGCTTGAAATTCTTTGCCTCTAAGCGGTCGTCATGTGCGGCGAAACCTGTTCCTCCTTTCTCCAAAGGAACCAAATTCCTCTCTTTGCACGGTTTGTTGCACATCAAGCAGACCTTATCTGTTGCCAGGAACTTGTCGGAGCACTTCTTGCAGAAGACATGGCCACAGGTGCTGATCGCCACCAGGGACATGGTGTTGGTGAGAGTGGACTTGCAACTGGGGCACATGTAGCTCTTCTCCGCCGATTTGCTGCTCTTCTGGCCAGCGTTCTCCTCGGTGAAAGAAATAGGAAAGAGCGCTTTCAACTTGAGCTTTTCCTGCCCCTCGGGGCAGACTGTGTCAGTAGAGGGGGCATCTACCTTGACAGTGGCTTCGGGAGTAGCTGATGGAAGCCAGAATGCCTTCATGGTGCGGAGGGCTTCCTCTTCAAAGGAGGTAGTCTTCACACTGTTTGCTCCATGAAAACCATTCTTGTCTTGGGAATCGCTGCGATCATAGTATTGGGGGACTGCTCCGTGATTCTGCTGGTCAAAAGCGTCCAGCTCCTTGGACTTTTGCAGCATCAGTTTCTCCTCCTCGTCTTCCTTCTCATGCTTTTTCTGGGAATCATGAGCTATAAGCTTGCTGGGAGAAGGATAAACTCTTAGAACTCCATATGATTTATTCGATTGAACAAGCAGATAACTTAAGGCCAATTTTACATGTGCAAGAATGGGAACATTAACTCTAAGAAGTAAACTACTTCAAAGACAAATTGTTATAAGGTTGATGGCAAATGGCATGGGAAAGTAGCAGTCTTGTGGATACTGAAACTGTACAGACTGATTGTTGATTGATACATAGTAGAAAACTGTAAGTACTGGCGACTGACCACCACTGACCCAAAAACTGTAGTCAAATGCATATTCCAGGAACAAATTGCCACCTCAAATTCTTTCATCACGAGATCTCCAGTGCCGCGCAACTAAAAAACCGAGCTAACAAATTGAAAACTATTGTGCGGCGGGGCAGAACACGCCCTAGAAATAGAATTAACAGTCCTGAGATATGACCCAGCAACGAATGGCGGGATGAGGACGAGTTACCGCTTGATGTCCTTCTTCTGCGCGAGGAGGCACTCGAGGATGCACTCCTTGCAGAAGGTGTGGCCCTTGGGGCATGCGAGCGGGTCGATGAGCGGCTTGAGGCAGAGGCAGCACGCGTCGAAGGGCTTGATGGAGTCCTTGCCCAGCCGCTCCCGCTGCGTGCCGTACCCGAGCTTCCGCTTCTCCTCGTAGGTGAAGTAGGCGAGGTCGTTGTTGTTCTTCGAGTGCCGCTGCGGCATCTTCGAATCGGACGAGCCTTACCCTTCGCTCCTCGTCCGGCCGGCGGGTGCTCGGCGATGGGATCTTGCTTTGAGGTTGGTCGCCGAAGTGCAACCCTAGCTAGATTTGACGGGGAAGAGAACTCGAGGAGGTGATGGTCTGACGACCGGATGGTGATTGGGGAGGAGGGAGACGGCGGCGAGTTGGGCTTGGCTCGGTTACGTGTCTGGGTCGGATTCTGTGAACGGGTCTCCCAGGGTCCATAGCCCGGCCCGTGTCATCTGCCTTACGGGTAGACGCGAATTTCAGAGCTGTCATGGGCCGCTGTTCTAAAAAAAACACACACACGGGTTCTACTCCAAAAGAAAACGAAAGACGAACACAACATTTGCAGCAGCCACCTAGATCGTTGGCATGCGCCATTTGTGTTGTGTGTTGCAGCGAATAAGAAATGGCGCACGCTACGCGTCAGCCGGCTGTAGCTACAGCCGGTCTGACTGCCCTCCGACGCGCAGGTGCGAGACGTCGCTTTCAACGCGCGGGAGGTATCCCTCCCCTTCCCTTTCCCTTGCTACAGGAGAGAGAGGTCAAAAGGGAGGCGGTCGAGAGTTCCTTGTTCTCCGCCGCCGGGGACGGGGGTTCCCCTCCCCTCCGCTCGTCGCTCCGGCGGCGGGAGGGTGGGGGAACCCTGGGTTTCCTGGTTGGCGTGTGAATATTAGGCTTAGGGTTTGGGGCGGCGTCGTTTTGATGGTGGCGGCGGCGGTGTGTCCAATAATGGTGCCGGAGTTCCAGTCCCATCTCGACGTTGCTTGGTGCAGCATCGAGGAGCTCGTCGGCTTTTGGTTCCGGGGCGCAGTCGGTGTGGCGGCGGCGGCGACTGCGCTGAGGATTTTGGTCCTCTCTCTCCTTCCCCGCTGCGATGGCGTTTGCTCCGGCGCCATTGGGGAGATGTGGAGGCTGTTGTACAGGAGTTGCTTTCTTCGGAGGCTTCCTGGCGCTGATCTGTTCTGGTGTGGTTCTGAGGAAGAAGGTTGGCGTCTTCGTCGAGCGAGGATGTGGCTGCCGTGGCTCGGGGATGTTTCCCCGCCGATGTTCGTTCAACGGCTTCGATTCCGGTGCAGGCCGGATGTCTACTGCGGTATTTCAACGCAGCTTGGCTGCTTTCGAGCCCGTACAGCCTGGGGTGTGCGGTCGTCTCGTTCTCTTCCTCTCCGTTGGCGCTCTGGCGGCGATGGAGATCGGCAGCGGCGAGTGGCTTGGTGGTGGGGAGCGAGGACCTGCATCGAGCTTGTGTGTTTTTTCTTTTTCTGTAGGGTTCTTTCTCCTCTCTCTAGGACAGCTGGCCTTCGGGTTGCTTCTAGTGCGTGAGTGCGTGTATGTTCTGTACCCTTGTCTTTGAGTTGAACACGTACTCCTAATTCCTCTCAAAAAAAAAACGCGCGGGAGGTCGCTTTGCGAGACTAGCGCTGCTGCTTTTCTTACTCCTGGTGTCTTGCATACAGACAATGTGTGGCCCAGCTCGCTGCATGCTCCTGCATCCTCGCATGGGTGTTAGCTCCTAGCAGCTAGCTAGACGGTACGTGACACTACAACACAAACACGGAGTAATGTAAATAGGAATGGTACTGCAATACTTTTGTCCTGTCAATGTAGCATTTTATAAATTTTTACTTTGTTTTATAACATTTTTAATCATTAATTTGTGACGTTTAGCCAAAAAATATTGTAGCATTTTGGACACGGCCATGTAGCAAAAATCAACAACATAGCAAAAATCAAATGTAGCATTTTGGACATGACCATGTAGCAAAAACTAACAACATATGTAACAAAATGCGAAATTATTTTGCAACATTTTTCTACAAATATGTAAAAACTTGCGACGTGCCAAAAATCAAATGTAGCATTTTGGGCATGACCATGTAGCAAAAACTAACAACATATGTAACAAAATGCGAAATTATTTTGCAACATTTTTCTACAAATATGTAAAAACTTGCGACGTGCCAAAAATCAAATGTAACATTTTGGACATGACCATGTAGCAAAAACTAACAACATATGTAACAAAATGCGAAATTATTTTGCAACATTTTTCTACAAATATGTAAAAACTTGCGACGTGCCAAAAATCAAATGTAACATTTTGGACATGACCATGTAGCAAAAACTAACAACATATGTAACAAAATGCGAAATTATTTTGCAACATTTTTCTACAAATATGTAAAAACTTGCGACGTGCCAAAAATCAAATGTAACATTTTGGACATGACCATGTAGCAAAAACTAACAACATATGTAACAAAATGCGAAATTATTTTGCAACATTTTTCTACAAATATGTAAAAACTTGCGACGTGCCAAAAATCAAATGTAACATTTTGGACATGACCATGTAGCAAAAACTAACAATATATGTAACAAAATGCGAAATTATTTTGCAACATTTTTCTACAAATATGTAAAAACTTGCGACATGCCAAAAATCAAATGTAGCATTTTGGGCATGACCATGTAGCAAAAACTAACAATATATGTAACAAAATGCGAAATTATTTTGCATGACCATGTAACTGACCTCCATATTTTATTCGTGCATACTCAACAAAAAGAGACAAACGCTTGCACCATTTTACAGAGACAACTTGCTAAAATAAAGAGAGCTGTACAGCTATTTCGTGTGGTAGCTAGCTAGAGAGAGCGCGCGCAATAGGTAGCTACTACTATTCGAGTGAGTGCAGCACCTAGCTAGCTGAACTGAAAAAGAGAGAACCACAGCACGCATGTGCTGGCTTTGCGGCGTGGCAAGAAAAAGGCGTGCGTGCGTACGGGTGGACAACGGTTCGATGGGAGCTGCGCGTGACGTGACGAACCGCCTGATGCACCCTTGAATCGGACAACACACGCGACGCGCGCAACCGGCTGTAGCTACAGCCAGCTTATAATAAGCGTTTTCCATAAGAAATAAGGTTTCAACATGTGGAAAAAACGTATGCAACATCAACTTTTCCAAATCACCAACCATCCATTTGGAGCACCATCCTCGTCGCATCGAGACTGCTCCCTTGTGAAAAATCCGGCTCACCAATGTTGCATCGTGCATTAGCGAATCCAAACCCGATTGCGTTGCTGCCCCCATAATCCCAAGCTCGACGCAAGGTCGATCTCAATTTTGAGCCGTGAGGTCATTCATGGTTGCATCCATCCAAACTCGCGGAGGAGAGAAAAAAGATGAGAGTTCTGGTGTAGGAACGATGACAATAGAAGAGTAACAATGGGGGAGCAGAAGATCTCACAGGAGTCTTATGTATGGTGCACTAGGACAGAGAGATATAGATATATACAAAGAGAGAGTCGTACAAAAAAGAGCGACACAGAAGCAATGAGGCACTCGACCGATCGAGTCGTTTGATCATTTGGGCAAAGGGGGCCATTTTCCAAAAGTTTACTCTTTGTAGAAGTTTGTTTTCCTTCTCACCTTAAATGTTATGGGTGAGATATTCGACGTGCAATTTGTCCGAGATTCAAAATTCGAAACGAAGTATTCATACATCCAAATTATGAACTATTTTCACCTTTGCATATTCTTTACGTTAAAATGTTTGAAACTAAATCAATTGTTGGTAGGTATCTACGAACCGTTTTCCACGTGAGGTGTACTTTCCACACTAGTGTATGTGTAGTTCCCATGTTAGCCCATGTATTACCCAAGTTAATATACATAAACTTCCAATGCAAGAGTGTTTTTTTCTTCGTTTGGTAGTACTATTGTGTTTAAAGATCAAAGATGTTGATTAGAAAGAGGGTGAATGGGCGACTATTTTTTGAGAAAATTCTGAGAATACCATCAAACGATTGTCGCGTTCCGAGAATGCCATCAAACAAGTTATCGTTCTAAGAATGCCATCAAATATGTCTTGTCGTTCTAAAAATGACACTTATGTTAGTTGACCGCTAGTTAACCATTAAATCTCATGTAAAAGACTATTATGCCCTTCTTGTATATTTTTAAGATTTTAACTAAGGCATCGTATCCAGATTTCGATGAAAATCTGAAAACGGGAAGATGGGAAACGGGACCTGTAGCTTCTACTGATTCGAACACTTCCAAGTTGGATTTTATGGTTATTACATGTAGGCGTGACATGTGGAAATCTGACCTAGAATTTGCTCTTCTGTTATTCAAAGTCAAAATAATTTTGGATCCGTCTTATAGTATTAGAGGTACCCGTTTGATTTTTTGTCACTATCTGACGTTGCACGAATTTTATTTTTTGAGAAAATTTGAATCTAGTTTAGAGCTGTTGTCACGTTGCTCTTAGTCTGTTGTTCTTGGACGTTCGAATTTCTATTCAGGTTGAAGGACATGTGAAAGTGTATGTTGCCCCCATGTGTGGTTTTGATAATTAATGACAATCCTTATGGATTAATGTTTGTATTGAGATATTCTTGTAGATCTTATCCATAGGAGAAGATTGAAATTCATGTGTTGGACTCTAGAAGCCTACATGGTAAAGTGTGGCATGGATTTATCTCCAAGCCATCATATACATATTAAGAGAAGAAGATGAAGTGCAAGGTTGATCAAGTCAATGTGCAAATAATGAAGTCAAGATTGATAAACACATTTAGAAGATTATGAAGTGCAAGTTCAATAATCCATCTCGGAAGATATCATTTGATTGAAACTTGCAATGGATACATGAAGACGGATCTAAGCGAGGCTCTCCCATAATGGAGTATGGGGGAGTATTTGGAGAATCTTCATCAAGCATGTGCTAGCTAGCACGATCAAGAAAGGTGCTCCAACCTGAGAGAGTCAAGATCGTCATCATCTAGCTCAAGTGGAATGCTCAAGGCAAAGGTATGATCTTGATAGATTTTCTATTTTACCGGTCTCATGCTTTTGGGAGACCGGGTTATAGGATCGATAGCCGTACTATCAAGAGGAGCTCTCAAGTGAGTAACTTGATCGCATCTTTGTGGAGAGCACAAACCTTCACATACTTGACATATCATCTTTTTTGGTTGTTATTTTGCTTTTATCTATGTGATGATTTAGAGCTTGGTTCATCTCCATGCCAAGCTGTATTTCATCAAAAACGGATTTCATGAATATCCTGTTGTGTTTTTGATGTTGGAGGTTTTACCGGTTTGTCTTTTCTAAGAGAGATCAAACTCTCTTATTGTGGTTTTCTTCTCATATGATGGACTATGATGTGTATATGCATGATCTTGTAGAGCTTGTGATTATCTTTGACACAAGTCTAAGATCATAGAAAACGGTGTCCGGATGAAAAACTTGTTGGGTTCTTGATATTGGAGGACTGGTTATTCTTTATAGAGAGGTTTTACCTTTCTACATTTGGTTTTATCCTCCCTTGTTGGAAATGATGTTTCTTTGTATGATCTTGTAGTGCTCGTTGTGGTGATTCCAACGAGTCCAAGAACATCAAAAATGGAGTTCGTATGCTCAAGATATGTTTGTTTTCGTGTTAGTTGTTTCTCAAGTTTTTATAGGCCGGAGTCTCTGGTGTAAGCACACCGGAGTCTCCGGCCCGAACGAGAAGTCTCCGGCCTAAAACTATCCAGAACATAACGGGAAGATTTCTTGAACCCCTATTTAAGGGGCCTTCTTCCCCAACGGTTTAAAATGACTTGAGCACGGTTTTGCCCTCCATTGTTTACCTCTTGAAGCTTTGTTTTCTCTCTATTCCTCCAGGATTCGTGCCTCAAATTAGAGGGAAAAGAGAGAGGAGATCAAGATCTACCATTCCATCAATCAATCTCCCCTCTAAGTGAGGGGAAGCTTTTGGATTTAAATCTTGGAAGGATTTGGTGTTCTTCTTTGTTCTTCCTCTCTTCTCCCCCACATAAGCATTAGTTGCTTTTGGTGGGATTTGGGAGTGAAGGACTTGAGCACTTCTTGTGTTCTTTTCATTGCATTTGGTGCGTCGGTTTGTGCTCTCCACGAGGATTCGTGGTAGTTGAAAGTTTGTGAGCTTGTTACTCTTGGGTCTTTGGACCCTAGACGGTTTGTGGTGTTCTTGGTAGCCTCCAATTAAGTTGTGGATGCGTGCCCCAAGCTTGTGGTGACTTCGGGAGCCTCCGATTAAGTTGTGGATGCGTGCCTCGAGTTTGAAGGTTACCAATAGTGGAAGGTGAACCAGTCCTTTGTGGTGCGGTTCATCAGAGAATAGGTGAGGCCAATTGTGGCATTGAGTAGGCCTTTGTGGTGAGCTCACACCCTTCCAACGTGACATACTCCCCTAAAAAGGAGGAACTCAGGAATACATCTTCGTTTCCGTGTGGCTCGGTTATTTCTATACCCGAGCTCTTTACTGTTGGAGATATGCCCTAGAGATAATAATATTTAGTATTATCTTATCTCCAAATTTATTATTAATAGTTTATATCTTTATGCTACAACTGCATTGGTGTCGCAGCAGTGGAACACGGGGTTCCCCTAGTGCTGCCAAAGTGGGTCCACCCCATGTGGACCTAAGATGAAGATGGACAAGTCCAAGACCCAAGTCATTGGCGGGTTCACCGTTCAACCCCTCGAAGGCCAAGCAAGACCTACATCGACAAAGGGCTCCGGTCCTGGGGGCCTGCCGGGTCCCCGAACCAAGCGGGAAGACAAGGAAGTCCCCGAGAGCCCGAGTTCCTGGTAGGAGGCCAGGCTCCCTCTCGGATACCTCTTCGCACCACTGTGGACAAGCTCTCCACCTCATGCTAGAAGACCTCATAAGACTTGGGAAGCAAGGCGATGGTGGCGTGGGCCAGAGACATAGCCCGTGGTGGTGTCAGCCACTGTCCACCCCAAGGCGGACGCTCCCACCTAATCCAAAGGAGACGCTAGGCTGAGAAGAGGCCACGTCTCCCCCTAAACCATCAGTAGAGGATCCTTCGCGCCGAAGGTCCCTCGTGCTCCTCACGTGACCCTGTGGCTACCCCTTGGCCTATAAAAGGAGGACCAAGGCACGGAGGAGAGAGAGAAGGGAAAGAAAGAAAGGAACAAGCTAAGCCAGAGCAAGACTAGACTAGGGCTGCAAGGGTAGAGGGGAAGGTGATCTCCTCCGGGTCAGGATCTGTCCTTCTTCTACCTCCAGCCAAAACCCTTCCGGGTACCCCATCCGGAAGGCTCTATTGTAAGTCACACTATGAAGAACCCATCAATCCAGACATGCAGGAGTAGGGATTTTAGCCTCCGGGCGGCCTGAACCTGGGTAGCTCCTTGTGCCCCTTTGGTTGCATGCTTTGATCGTGGAGAGGAGAGCTTGATCTAGACTTCACCCACGAGACGATTCTTAGCCTCCTTCACGCCCTGTGCCGAACCTAAAAGGGGGTATCCTCTACTCCCGGTGTCCGTGCATCGAGACACGACAATTGGGCACTTGAATAGCGAATACAAAGTATTCAAGAGGAAAACCTCTGATGCACGTGTAGAGATATGAACAAGGAAAAGCGTTCCTAGTCTTGTCTCTAAGACTAGCCTATCTTGTTATGTTGTGATCATGTTTTCCTGATCATGGACTTTGTATAAGTCATATAACTATAGGAGTTTATTATCGGAATGATAATAGTACTGAACCGACCCACCCTATGATCTTGCTATGAGACAAATCGTCAAGATGAAGAATAGCTATCGATCATATAGAGTTTTCATTAGCTAGTTCCTATACCTTGAGAACATCTAGTGACCGCTTGTCGACACTCACGCTTTGATTGTCATCTAACGTCCGGTCGTAACTGGGACCATAACGGTGAATATTGGGTTTGAACTAGAATAAGTAATGGAACAGAGATTGTTCAAGAAGGGTACTTACTCCTCCAGGCGATGGAGAGATACATCCTCTAAGCCATCTCAAGTATAATCATGTCACCCCAATCGTCTGGCCAGACACAGTGTGATTTATCATAGGACATTGATAATACGGAATGAGAAAAGAGAATGATATTGGTACGAGTTTTATATATGTTATGATCAAAGGTTTGATCATACTAGAGGACATTGTCTCACTCGAGATATCATTGGTATCGTGTACGTAAGGGGATTAGCGTAATGAGAAACATAAAGAGATTTTGTCGTTCACTCGTGAATACATAGGAGCCAGTACAGACGTCTAGGTCCCAATGTTGGTCATTGTCTGGTATGCTCTGGACATGTCTATGTGTTAACGAACCTTTCGGGTCACACACTTAAGCTGTGAGTCAATCTTTTATTGAGAGAATAAAGACGTAATTTAGTGGGTATGAGATAGTGTCGGAGTGGCTCCGATGTCACAGGAACTTGTTCCAGTGAAGGTAAAGAGAAAGAGAAGGCATACATTCCATGTCTCGGGATAATAGGAAGTGTTTCTATTATTGGCAGATTTATTCCGAGGGTTTATATAGGAAGATATATTTATCTGGAGTATTTGTTGGCAGACACTGGGTGTCCCGGATCATGTAAAAGTGTTTTATATGATAAGTAATTAATTCCGGGAATATTCTGTAAAAGGAAATATTCAATTGGAAATTAATTAATTAATAATTCAGAAAATATTAAATAAAAGTTTTTATTTGGAGCCCACCAAAGGGGCGCCGAGTGGGCTGATACGTCTCAAACGTATCTATAATTTTTGATGTTCCATGCTTGTTTTATACCAATTGCTACATGTTTTGCATCTACTTTATATCACTTTTATACATTTTTTGGGACTAACCTATTAACAAGATGCCGAAGTGCCAGTTCCTGTTTTCTGCTGTTTTTGTATTCCAGAAAAGCTAGTCTGGAAATATTCTCGGAATTGGACGAAACTACACGGGGTCCCTATTTTACCAGAACTCACCTGACGGAGCGAAGGAGCAGCAGAGGAGGGCCACCAGGAGGCCACACGCCACCAGGGCGCGGGCCCCCCTCTGCCGCGCCCTGGGTGGTGTGGGCCCCTCGGGGGTCCGCAGCCGCCGCCCTTTCGCCTACTTATTCCCCCCGACGCGAAAACCCTAAGTACCTGAGCAAATATCCACGAAAAGTTCCAGAGACGCCGCCGTCGTCAACCCTAGCTCGGGAGGGTTCAGAACCTCTTCCCGGCACCCTGCCGGAGAGGGGAATCGTCACCGGAGGCTTCTACATCGCCATGCCTGCCTCCGGAGTGATGCGTGAGTAGTTCATCCTTGGACTACGGGTCCATAGCAGTAGCTAGATGGTTGTCTCTCCACTTTGTGCCATCATGTTTAGATCTTGTGAGCTGCCCTACATGATCAAGATCATATTATTGTAATGCTACATGTTGTGTTTGCTGGGATCCGATGAATATTGAATATTATGTCAAGTTGATTATCAATCTATCTTATATGTTATTTAAGATCTTGCATGCTTTCCGTTACTCGTAGATGCTTTGGCCAAGTAGATGCTTGTAACTCCAAGAGAGAGTATTTATGCTAGATAGTGGGTTCATGTCTCCGTTTAACCTGGGACAGTGACAGAAAGTTCTAAGGTTGTGGATGTGCTGTTGCCACTAGGGATAACCTAACGATGCTATGTCCACGGACATATGTGTTTGTTTACATTACGCACTTTACTTAATGCAATTATCCGTTGCTTGCAACTTAATACCAACGGGGACTCGGATGACAACCCGGCGGTGGATTATTAGTCATAGATGCTGTTGGATAACGATCTATGTATTATGTCGTAATGCCCAATTAAATATCATAGTAGTCAACATGTCATGTATATGCATTGTCATGCGCTCACTATTCGTCAATTGCCCAGCTGTAATTTGTTCACCCAACATGTTAGTTATCTTTTATGGAGAGACACCACTAGTGAACTGTGGACCCCGGTCCATTCTTTTACACTGATTAAACAACCACAAACTGCAAACTGTTCCTTTTTCATTCTCTGCAATTTAATACTCATTTTCCACACCATACGTTTAATCCTTTGTTTTCAGCAAGCCAGTGAGATTGACAACCTCACTGTTTCGTTGGGGCAAAGTAGTTTGATTGTGTTGTGTGCAGATTCCACGTCAACAGTCCAGACTCCCTCACACTATTTTTCTGGCGCCGTTGACAACCTTCTGAAGAGTTGCTGCTCCTACTGGTTCGATAACCTTGGTTTCTTTCTGAGGGAAAACTTGCTGCTGACTACATCATACCTTCCTCTTGGGGTCTCCCAACGAACGTGTGTTTCACGTCATCAAGCTATTTTTCTGGCGCCGTTGCCGGGGAGACAGCAGTCTTCTGCAAGGGGAGTTTCACGCTTCCAATCTCTTTACTTTGTTTTTGTCTTGCTTAGTTTATTTTATTTTATCTTGTTTGCTTTCAATTATCAAAAACACAAAAAAATTAGTTACTTGCATCTAGTTTACTTTCAAGTTATTTTCTGTACTGTTTTTATTTCTGCTAAAATGAGTACTCCTGAGAACACTAAGTTGTGTGATTTCACTAGCACGAACAACAATGATTTCATATGCACACCTATTGCTCCACCTGCTGCTTCAGCAGAATTTTATGAAATTAAACCTGCACTTTTAAATCTTGTTATGAAAGAGCAATTTTCTGGTGTTAGTACTGATGATGCTGCTGTTCACCTTAATAACTTTGTTGAACTTTGTGAAATGCAAAAGCTCAAGGAAGTAGATGGTGATATTATTAAACTGAAACTTTTTCCTTTCTCCTTGAGAGGACGTGCTAAAGAATGGTTGCTATCTTTGCCTAGAAATAGTATTGATTCATGGACTAAATGCAAAGATGCTTTTATTGGAAAATATTATCCTCCTGCTAAGATTATTTCTTTGAGAAGTAGCATAATGAATTTTAAGCAATTTGATAATGAACATGTTGCTCAAGCATGGGAGAGAATGAAATCATTGGTTAAAAATTGTCCCACTCATGGACTGACTACTTGGATGATCATCCAAACCTTCTATGCAGGATTAAATTTTTCTTCGAGGAATTTATTGGATTCGGCCGCTGGAGGTACCTTTATGTCCATCACTTTGGGTGCTGCAACAAAGCTTCTTGATGATATGATGATTAATTATTCTGAGTGGCACACCGAGAGAGCTCCAACAGGTAAGAAGGTAAATTCTGTTGAGGAAACCTCCTCCTTGAGTGCCAAAATTGATACTATTATGTCTATGCTTGCAAATGGTCAAACACATGTTGATCCAAATAATGTTCCTTTAGCTTCTTTGGTTGCTCAAGAAGAGCATGTTGATGTGAACTTCATTAAAAATAATAATTTCAACAACAATGCTTATAGGAATAATTTTGGTAATAGCAATTATAGGCCCTATCCTTCTAATAGTGGCAATGGTTATGGAAATTCCTATAGTAACTCCTACAATAATAATAAGAGTGTACCCTCTGATCTTGAAGTTATGCTTAAGGATTTTATTAGTACACAAACTGCTTTCAATAAAACTGTTGAGGAGAAATTTGGGAAAATTGATGTGCTTTCCTCTAAAGTTGATAGTCTTGCTCTTGATGTTGACTTATTGAAACTAAAGAACATGCCTCATGATGTTAAAGAGAGCAAAACTCTCAATGCTATACAAGTTAAAATTGATAACAATGTGAGGATGTTAGCTGAATTGCATGCTAGATGGGAAAGAGAGGATGAAATTGCTAGAAAGAACAATATTGCTAGAGTTTATACTATTACTACTTCTGAAAATTTCAAACTCAAGTGTTAACAAACCTCCTACCATTAATGGCAAGATAGTTGGTGTTGGTAATGTTTCCACTTCTATTGCAAAATGTCCTAAATTGCCTGATAACTCTGAAACTGTCCTTGATAAAGATGCTGAAATTTCTAGCAATAAGGAAGAGAATAATTCCATTACTTTTGATGATAATGACTTTGATTTTGATGGTTGCAATATTTCTGAAGTAATTAAGTTCTTGCAAAAGCTAGCTAGAAGTCCTAATGCTAGTGCTATAAACATGGCTTTTACTAAACATATTACTAATGCTCTCATACAAGTTAGGGAAGAGAAATTAAAACATGAAGCTTCTATCCCTAGGAAGTTAGAAGATGGTTGGGAGCCCATCATTAAATTGAAATTGAATGACTTTGATTGCAATGCTTTGTGTGACCTTGGTGCTAGTATTTCTGTTATGCCTAAAAGATTATATGATATGCTTGATTTAGCACCTTTGGAAAATTGTTACTTGGATGTTCACCTTGTTGATTCTACTATTAAAAAACCTTTGGGAAGAATTGATGATGTTCTTATCATGGTTAACAACAATTATGTCCCCGTTGATTTTATTGTCTTGGATATTGAGTGCAATCCATCATGCCCTATTGTGTTGGGAAGACCTTTTCTTAGGACTGTAGGTGCTATTATTGATATGAAAGAAGGGAATATAAAATATCAATTTCCTCTCAAGAAAGGTATGGAACACTTTCCTAGGAAGAAGATTAAGCCACCTTATGATTCTATTGTTCGAACAAATTACAATGTTGATGCTTCTTCACTTGGTAATACTTGATGCATGCTTTGTGCCTAGCTAAAAGGCGTTAAAGAAAAGCGCTTATGGGAGGCAACCCATTTTATTTTTCTGCAATTTTTCTTTTATTGAGTCAAGGAGTTTGTTTACTTCTGTAGCAACTCCTTTGTATCTTTATTTTCTCGCATTGTTGTGCCAAGAGTAGCCTCTAATGATAAGATGATGCTTAATTTTGATTGCTGCGCAGAAACAGATTTTTGCTGTTCACTGTACGAAATTCCTAAAATCACCAGATTGTTAAAAATCTGAAATTTTTGTGCGTAATCTTTATGAATGTCTGAAACTTTCATTAGTTCAGAGTTTCTCGATCTGAGCGTCGTAAGTGCCTCGAAAAAATTCGTCTTTGCGGACTGTTCTGTTTTAGACAGATTATGCCTTTTTATTTTTCGCATTCTCTCTTTTACTAGTGTTGAGTGAAATTCTTTTTTGGGTGGAAGAGCTTCACATAACATCAGTGGCTGTAGCTAATGTTTAAAGTAACAAATCATATTGCGTCTTTACAGAACATGTGAATTTTTGATTATGCACTAACCCTCTAATGAGATCTACTTTGAGTTTGGTGTGACGGAAGTTTTCAAGGGTCAAGAGAGAAGGATGATATAATAGGATCAAGAAGAGTGAAGAGCTTAAGCTTGGGGAGGCTCCCATGGATCTCCCCAGCATATTTCAAGAAGACTCAAGCGTCTAAGCTTGGGGATGCCCAAGGCATCCCCTTCTTCATCGTCAAAATTATCAGGTCATCTCTAGTGAAACTATATTTTAATTCTTTCACATCATATGTGCTTTTCTTGGAGCGTCTGTGTGCTTTTATTTTCAGTATTGCATTTTTATTTTCAATAAAGCTTGACTGGACCCTAGCATTCTTGATTGGGAGAGAGACACGCTCCGCTTTTTCATGAGAATACTCCTATTCTTCACTTATATTTGTTGAGTATTCATATCTAGCGCTGTTCAGCTTTTAGCTCTTGTTTTCATGTATCTCTTGTCAGAGCTATTAGCTTTCTTTTGTAGAAAGTACTCTCTTGCTTCACTTATATTTGTTTGGAGAGTTGATGAAATAAATTGATTGGTGTTTGGTTGGTTCAGAAAATGTTGCATGTGGTAATTGGTATAAGGAAAAACTTGCTTAATCTTGTAGATCACTAAAATGGATAACTTGATGCTTGTCAATTGTTTTGAGTTAACAAGTAGATCATGATTAAATTGTGCATCACATGAGTTAAGCCTATTAGTGAAGAACTACCGTAAAGCTTGTTGAAAATTTGGTTTGCATCGGTGGTACCTCTAAGGTCTAGATATTTTCTAATAACAGGGTTTGGTTAACAAGGAAGACGGTATGAAGTCTTATAACGTTTGCAATATGTTTGTCATATAAAACTTGGTGTACGGGTTGATATTCTTGTTTGCTTACATAACCTTGCTAGCCTAAACTCTGTACTGAGAGGGAATGCTTCTCGTGCATCCAAATCCTTGAGCCAAAATCCATGCCATTTGTGTCCACCATAACTACCTATATGTGGTATTTCCTTGCCACTCCAAGTAAATTTTTCATGTGCTACCTTTAAATTATTCAAAATGTTATTATTCCCTTTTTGTGTCAATGTTTACTAGCTCATGAGGAATTAGTGTGGTTATTCTTTATTCTATTTGTCGAGTGGACTTTTACACCTGGACTAGTGGCATATACATCCGCTTATCCAATAACTTGCAAAAAGAGCTGGCAACGGGGTGCCCAGTCCCAATTAATTACAACTTTAACCAATTAATTCTCTTCACACTTTTGCCCTGATTCATCAGTAAGCAATGACAAACAGTGAAATACCTGAATGTGTGTAAACCAAAGAGAAAGAGGGATGATCTGCCTTGCTGGTAGAAATAACGTCCTTCATGGGAGCCGCTCTTAAAAGTCCGTTCGACAGGTAGAATACTGTTCTCACCCGCTACCATTCGTTGACAATTAACAAACACCTCTCAAAAATAGATACTCCTCCATGGTATGTGATTGATGGAAGGCACCCGAGGATTCGGTTAGCCATGGCTTGTGTTAGCAAGGTTGGGAGGAGTATCAAATATTTTATGCAATCTCTATATGCTTTCAAAAACCTAAAAGCTCTAGCACATGATTTAATCCCTGCTTCCCTCTGCGAAGGGCCTTTCTTTTACTTTTATGTTGAGTCAGTTTTCCTATTCTTTCTGTCTTCCACAAGCAAACACTAGTGTCAACTTTGTTACAACATGCGTTATATGCAATGTATTGGACTTGTTATACTACTTTGTGTTGACAATATCCATGAGATAAATATGTTGAAAGTTGAAGCAAATGCTGAAACTAAATTCTTCCTTTGTGTTGATTAAATACCTTTTGTTAGAAACTATTGCTTTATGAGTTAACACTTATGCAAAACTGTTTGATGCTTGTCTCGAAAGTACTATTCATGAAAACGTTTAGCTTGTGTGATTCATTGTTTACTCATTATCTATTTGTAGCAAATTATAGACCATTGACTTGGATCACTTCATTCATTTACATGTGCCTTGCAATATTATATGATCAAGATTATGATAGTAGCATGTCACCTCAAAAATTATTTGTTTTTATCGTTTACCTACTCGAGGACGAGTAGGAACTAAGCTTGGGGATGCTGATACGTCTCAAACGTATCTATAATTTTTGATGTTCCATGCTTGTTTTATACCAATTGCTACATGTTTTGCATCTACTTTATATCACTTTTATACATTTTTTGGGACTAACCTATTAACAAGATGCCGAAGTGCCAGTTCCTGTTTTCTGCTGTTTTTGTATTCCAGAAAAGCTAGTCTGGAAATATTCTCGGAATTGGACGAAACTACACGGGGTCCTATTTTTCCAGAACACCTGACGGAGCGAAGGAGCAGCAGAGGAGGGCCACCAGGAGGCCACACGCACCAGGGCGCGGGCCCCCCTCTGCCGCGCCCTGGGTGGTGTGGGCCCCTCGGGGGTCCGCAGCCGCCGCCCTTTCGCCTACTTATTCCCCCCGACGCGAAAACCCTAAGTACCTGAGCAAATATCCACGAAAAGTTCCAGAGACGCCGCCGTCGTCAACCCTAGCTCGGGAGGGTTCAGAACCTCTTCCCGGCACCCTGCCGGAGAGGGGAATCGTCACCGGAGGCTTCTACATCGCCATGCCTGCCTCCGGAGTGATGCGCAGTAGCTAGATGGTTGTCTCTCCACTTTGTGCCATCATGTTTAGATCTTGTGAGCTGCCCTACATGATCAAGATCATATTATTGTAATGCTACATGTTGTGTTTGCTGGGATCCGATGAATATTGAATATTATGTCAAGTTGATTATCAATCTATCTTATATGTTATTTAAGATCTTGCATGCTTTCCGTTACTCGTAGATGCTTTGGCCAAGTAGATGCTTGTAACTCCAAGAGAGAGTATTTATGCTAGATAGTGGGTTCATGTCTCCGTTTAACCTGGGACAGTGACAGAAAGTTCTAAGGTTGTGGATGTGCTGTTGCCACTAGGGATAACCTAACGATGCTATGTCCACGGACATATGTGTTTGTTTACATTACGCACTTTACTTAATGCAATTATCCGTTGCTTGCAACTTAATACCAACGGGGACTCGGATGACAACCCGGCGGTGGATTATTAGTCATAGATGCTGTTGGATAACGATCTATGTATTATGTCGTAATGCCCAATTAAATATCATAGTAGTCAACATGTCATGTATATGCATTGTCATGCGCTCACTATTCGTCAATTGCCCAGCTGTAATTTGTTCACCCAACATGTTAGTTATCTTTTATGGAGAGACACCACTAGTGAACTGTGGACCCCGGTCCATTCTTTTACACTGATTAAACAACCACAAACTGCAAACTGTTCCTTTTTCATTCTCTGCAATTTAATACTCATTTTCCACACCATACGTTTAATCCTTTGTTTTCAGCAAGCCAGTGAGATTGACAACCTCACTGTTTCGTTGGGGCAAAGTAGTTTGATTGTGTTGTGTGCAGATTCCACGTCAACAGTCCAGACTCCCATCAACAACACTATTTTTCTGGCGCCGTTGACAACCTTCTGAAGAGTTGCTGCTCCTACTGGTTCGATAACCTTGGTTTCTTTCTGAGGGAAAACTTGCTGCTGACTACATCATACCTTCCTCTTGGGGTCTCCCAACGAACGTGTGTTTCACGTCATCATGGGCCCATGGGGCCCACTGGGCTGCCGCACCCCCAAGTGGGGCGGGTGGGCGGAACTAGATGGGGGGGGGGACTCCCCCTTGGCCGAAACCCTAGTGGGCTAGGCCCACTAGTTGAGGCGGTTTGGGAGGGAGGAGTCCTCCTCCAACTCCCATCCGAGTTGGGGAAGGGGAGGGACTCCTCCCCCCTTTTTGCGGCGGTGAAAGGGGAGGGATCAACCCCTCCCCCAAACACCCCTCCCCTTTGGCCACCTATATAAACACCCCCAACCCATGGGTTGAGATAGAACAATTGCCTACGGGTGTTCTCTCTCTCTCTAATTAGATCTCATGTGTTGAGAATTAGATCTCTCTAATCTCATATTGCTCTAATCAAGTTTGATTAGATCAACCACCTAAACTACGCCGCAAGGCAGTCTCTCTTCGTCGGTCACAAGTAGCTCTAGACGGTGAAACGCTGAAGGATTGTTGCGATGTACGTGTGGATACTGCTAGAGCGGTGATGCGCGAGTAGTCGCTCGACGACACAGATAGGTACAATCTCACCTCCCGGCATGGACCTGAGATTCTTTATCAGGCTTCACCTACATCTAGTTCGAGTACAACAAGATCTTCCGCAACGGTTGTAGTAAGTTTTCTGGATCTAGCATTATGGGGTGCAGCATACCTTCATAGTATAGATCTTGGGCTGTTGCGTAGCATGGTAAGCAAAAATTTTAAGTTTCCGTTGCGCAACCCAGCATTTACTTTGTGATAGCCTCGTGCTTGAGGTCCTTTATCTTGCTATCACCTTGTTGCTTGTCTTGCTTAGCATAAGTTGTTGGTGCACATAGGTGAGCCTAGTATTTAGTTTGTATGCTTTTTAAATTAAACACCTAGTTTTATTCCGTATTTATCAAGGCTAAACCGGAATTTTTTTAATCGCCTATTCACCCCCCCTTCAAGGCGACATCCTTGTCCTTTCAATTGGTATCAGAGCCTGGGCTCTCTTTATTGGGCTTTACCGCCTAGAGAGTAAAGATGTCATTTAGAGAATTAGTGAACAATCCCACTTATAAATTCGATGACACAAATTATGATGTTTGAAAAATTCACATTCTTAACCTTCTTAGGGACATGGATCCTATTATGAAGAGAATTGTAGATATGTTTCTCCTCCAAAGGATTCCCAAAAGTTATCTTTAGAGGATGAGAAAAACTCTTATCTCGATACTCTAGTATCTAATGGTCTCATCTATGTTTTGAGCAATGTAATTATTGATTCAATCATGCCTTTTCGAAATGCTCATGAGCTTTGGACCAAGCTTTAAGATAAATATGAAGTGTCTAACATTATTGAGGATGATTGTTCTCCCTCCACCTCTGGCCGTGATGAGTTCACAAATTCTTCCACTCCATGAACATGTGATTTGTCACAAGGTAATGATATGGTGAGTGGATAGAAGAAATTGCATTTTTGATGGTGAATCTACTATTGATTATACTTCATCTCTATCTCATTGCAATGTTCTATCTTTGGACCTAAACTATTCTAGCACTACAAATGTCTCACATGCTAGTGTTAATAGTCCTTGCATATCATGTAATAGTTGCTTAACTAAATATCATGATGATATGCATCCTATGTCTTGTTGCCATGAAGACAATGCTTCCATATCCTCTAATTGCTTGTGTGGCTAACAATGTAGAGGAACCCCAACACTTGTTGGAACAAGACATGAACCTCCATGGAGCTTCAAGTATTCTCTCATCGTCACCTTCCGGTTCTCACTTGTGCCTTATGGCTAGGGATTCAAAGGTATCTCCACCTTTGGAACCCTCTACATCTTGTGATGATGAGGATGAGGATGAGGATTATTATGGAGAAGATAATGACGCCGACTCCCTAAAAGAGAAGAGTGAGATGGTATTTTGTGCTCTCCCTAAAGGTAGTAAAGATCTCTCCTTAATGTGAAATTGTGACTTATGCTATTGAGAGTGCAAAAATCATTGAAGAAAAGGCAAGATTTCAAAGAGAGGATGCTATTGAAAAAACATCCTTAGAGAATGCCCTTGAGGAAGAGGAAGACACTCGAGTTGCTCTTGAGGAGAAACTCGAATCTATTGAGGAGCTTTATAATGAAAGAATTGCTAAACTCACTAAAGATCATGACCATGCTATTGCTAAATATAAAGCTTAAAAAGGAAAAGGTTGAATTTGGTGTTGGCAATGCTAGACTAATTGAGTAGTTTCATTTGGACCAAGCGGTGTTGTACAAATAATGGCTTCAATCTCTGTGTTGACAACATTCTGTAGTTTCATCAGGTCTCTCTGTGTTGGCATTCTTGGAATTTTCTCCTGTTTTTTTAATTAAACAAGTTTATTTCAGTGATAATTTGCAGATGAATAAAGTTCTCCTAAAATGCAAATAGGTGAACATTATAGATGCAAAGTTCACACTAGCAAGCACATAAGTTAGATAACAACTTGCAAGTCCATGTGCACAAGTAAAGTTGAAGAGCAATTAACCAAAGTGGAAGGAGATGTTTGACATTGTGATGTATCTCAACTCTTTGGGAGGACTCGAATCTCTATCAGTGGTCATGGACAACTGCAATCCATCTTGGGTTTAGCCATCTTCTCCACCTAAGCTCTTTCGAAGAAGCGCGAGGTCTTCCAACTATTGGTAGATCTTGATGATCGATCTTCAAACCTTCACAAAATTCTTGAGGTAATCTACAACCTTGTTGGATGATCACAAGGCAAAGTCGAAGTGGGGAACAACTTTTTCTAGTAGATTAGTAGATCTAGGTCTTTTCCTTATTTTTCCTCAAGGAATGAAAATTTCAGTGGCAGGAATGAAAGTAATAAATCCCTTACAAACCAACAATTGTGGCACGTTCAGATCTGAAAAGTTTGGTCTCTTTGGAGAAGTAGACCCTTTTATAGGTGCCCACATCTTCTTTATGCTTCAGTCGCAAGAAGCTCAGAGCCTACTACCTGCTCGGAAATCTTTGAGCACCTAGAATTCTCCGATCTTTATTTGGGCTAAGCAGAAAGGGTAGATATGTTGACGTGGTTAGCGCTTGAAGTAGAATCTGCGAGGGAGAGGGATGTGGGGAGAAAGTTTTGAGAGAAATGGAGGCTGCGGCCACGCAAGCTCTCGACATGGAGTTCGTGGAGGCAGAGCACTGGCCTGAGCTACCGACACGGAGTTCGTCGAGGGAGGAGCAAATGGATAGGGGATGGAGAAGATAGGGGAAGAATGGGGAGAGAAAAATGGTGCGTGTGGGACACGCGGGACACACGTCGCGCGTTGGATGCGGAACACATAGCGTTGATCCTTTGGATGTGGATAGATTTTCTCTACGAATTTTGCGTTCCCTAGAAAGCGAACGTGTCACACGTGGGATGCGGATTATGCTTCGTAGTACTAAGTACTAAATTATGGCTGGGCTGGTTCGTCTGTGCGTTGGTGCAACCTGAAGTTTACACAAGAATGCATATCACACAGACTCATGTGTGCAGCCAAACACTACTTTGCAGTTCAAGAGTACGGAGGTGAGTAGAGTTCAGAAATGAAGTGGAGCTTTCCTAGACATACACGAACCAATTTTTTTCATAACTTACACATCGTTATTTGTATGTATAAGGACTAGAAATGCACTTTTGACTCACATTTGCGTAGCGATCCTATTATTGTATCACAAGTTAGCAACAGAGTTCGATGTTCCTATATTTGTTCTCGTCGTGTAGAGGAAAAGTTTCCTCCGGCCAAAGAGCTGCTCCTCTCATCGTCTCGGTCGAGTGGAGAGCAAGCTTCTGTAGAGGAAAAGTTTCCTCCGCCCAAAGAGTTGCTCCTCTCATCGTCTCGGTCGAGTGGAGAGCAAGCTTCTCTGTTATATTCAAAATGAGAAAATGGAACTAGGACACATGCGCAACGAGAAGCATGACGAGTATCAGACTATTCAAATAGCAAGAGTTGGTTTTGACTACTCGACGCGACGACCAGCGCAACCTCCTTAGGTAATGAACTCGCCCTACCTCCTTTGATCAGCCGCAATTACACCCAGGATAAGTTAAAGTAAATATAGTTATACTAAACTTTTATATTTTTAATGTTTAATCATATTGTTATTTTAGCAAATATATGTTGTATACTCTTTATTTAGCATTGTTAAGCATACAATATTTTTTTAAATTGGTTCTTGTTATTTTATTGTAAATATATCTGAGTTGTGCGAGATTTTTTTGCGAGATATTATCTTTTACAAGAAAAAAATCATCTTAAGTATCAATAAAAAGGAAACAGACACGGCTGACTATTTTTTATAATTGATTAAATATATAACATACATATATATATATAGTGTGTGAATGTACTTCTCTATTTTAAATACTACTATATTGGTAGATATTCCAAACTACAAAGCTTAACAAATATCTTAATATGGGGTGTGTGATGTATGGTTATGTAAAAAAATTATGTACTAGAAAATTGTATAGTTGTAGAGTATAAATTGAACAATTGGCATGCCATTTTTTTGTCGAAACATAACAAAATGGGATCTTATTTCGAAGCTCGCGTCGAGATGAACCCTTGATGAATATGAATCGCAATCGCTTAATGGATTAAAAGCCATATATATAAATCATTTTAAAGTTTATATTTAGTATATAATAGGAATGTCAACATGCGAAATATCTTGAGCCAAGAACAAGACATATTATTTCAGTACTAGCAAAAGTGCCCGTGCGTTGCTACGGCTATATATATTTTAAGATGTGGAAAATATGTTAATGCATTGTTACATGTTCATGTTTCTTGTGAATAAATATTTTAAACTCATCCTAAAGCCCAACAATCTTGGCGTGCGAATGATCGAACCGAGCGAGCTCCCTAAGAGAAGTTCTGCGATGGACCACCCTTTCGACCCGTGCACAACTCCTTCATGCTAGACGGAACTTGGCTCCTCTCCCTTTTACTGCTCGTGGCCTCCACACTTCAATCCACTTCTTTTCTCAAGCTCTGCCCTCCCTTTTCTTTAACGAAATCCCCCTTGCCTCCAACTCAGAGGACTCGTTGGCCTACTCCCCGAGCCGCCCTAACATGGGGCATCGGCTCGGTTCTCAGGAAGCCTCTACTTCTCAATCACCAGCTCCTCAGATAGTCACATCCCAAGGTCGCCTCCAGTCTGATCCGCCTGCTTGGGAGAGGGTCATGTGCCATCTAACTCTGGCGGGAGCAAGGTAGTAGGCGAGAAGAGGGGAAGTCGAATTACATATTCAAGGCCCACTTCTTGGACCGAATAATACGAAAGAAACAATCCTCCTATTAACATTAAATAAATAGATTTATTCGAAATAACTTTGAACAAAAATGAAGTTGAGTCTGAACAAAAAAGTATTTAGCAAGAACCACATGTTTAGACTTCAGACTTCACTGAAACCACATTTATTTTAACATGACATTCCATTTGTGCTGGAAAATATAGAAAGAGCAGCTCGTATGGATCAGACTTAATCTACATACGACTGTCTATTGACATGTTAACCTGTAGTTTGTGCAAGTATAAAAAACTGCAGCATGCTGACATAGCCATACGGGCACACACGGGGAATACTTCCAAAGCAAAAACAAGCCCTCGCAACAGGAACAAATCGAGCACACCTCGGCTGGAAGGCTAGAACAATACATGCACATAACTCATTAATTTCAACAAATAAAACCACATGTTACTTCTGTGGCGGCAGTCTGAACTCTGGACAGCTCTTTGCATCATTTACAACCTGAATGACCCCGTTGCTATCTTGGGGCGGCAGTTCGCCGAGAACCTTTGGGACTGGAACTTTTCAGTTATCGAGAATGTCTTTGCCCACGTCTACGTACCCTTACTTGGATCTATTGGTCCCAGTTGTTTTGCTACATCCATGGCAGATAATATTTAAAGATGTGATGGATGACATACATATATTTTATGAATAAGAATGCACTATAAATATCAAAAAAATCTATAGAGTGGGACCATCTGTGTCTAGCTGTTACCTCTGTATGTGAAGGTTGATCTTTGTTCCGATGAAGTATCAAAGTACGAGAAGTAGCTACATGGCTCACAAGGGGGAATATCTGGAGGTAGAAGGCGATATCATTCTCCACCTCACGTAACTGGCAAGCCTGACTACCTCCCGTAAAGCAGTGATACATGAAGCTGCTGTCCTGGCAGGTTGTGATGAGCATAAATGCTCGCCGAAGTGTCTCCTCCAGCTGCTCCACTGGGTTCCTCGTGTCTCGGTGTTGCATCAACTGTGCCTCATGAAGCTCCTGCAGCAGGTCACCTATCATCTTGACACGCCGCCCAAGCTTCTGGCAGGTCTTCCTCCTAACCGTCTGCACTGCCTCCACAATCATCTTGATCAGCCCATTTGCATCTATCCCTGCTAGACTCTCCCTCGTCTGAATGAATGGCAACGGACGGCCGGACTAACCATTCTTGCATCGCAATGGGCGAATCGATCAATGAATCCCAGATTACGCCATGGCCTCTTCGTGGCCCTGAGGTCGCCGGAGCTGGTGGCCCTCACGACGATCTTCAGTCAGCTCCCTCAGACTTCAGTTTTGATTGAACGATGCATCGCCTCCCTCCGCCCGTGCTGCGCCGCCGTCCGTGCGCGGAGAGGAACTGCGGCCATGGAGGTCGACCGAACAAAGCTGGAGGGGAAGGCGGCCGGTTGCCGGAGGGTTCGCCGGCGGAGGGCAGCCGCGCCGGTTGACGAAGGGCAGCCGCATCTGTTGAGGTATCCAGGACGAAAGGAAGCCGCATCGGTTGAGGGACCAGCGGCAGCAGCCTGTGTTGGCGCGGCGGCGGGAGGCCCTTGTGGAGGTCGGAGAGATGGGGATTCCTGCGGCAGGAGGGCCGAGGCGGTGGTTGTTGAGGGGCCAAGAGAGGTCCAGGCCGGGGCGCACGACGGCAGCGATGAGGTCGTCCATGCCGGGTCGGCCGCAGGGCACGACGGCAAGGGCGAGGAGGTTCGCGCCAGGGGCAGCCGCGGATCTCGACGGCGGCGACGAGGTCGGCCGCGGGCACGGCGGCGAGGAAGAGCAGGTCCGCGCCGTGGGCAGCCGCGGGGCATGACGGAGGCGAGGAGGTCCGGGCCGGCGGCGGCCATAGGGCAAGCGGCGGCGACGAGGACGTCCGGTTAACGACGGAGTAGGAGGTCAGTGGTGCGCTCGAGGGGGCGTTGGAGGTCACGGCCGGCGCGAGCGCCTGGCACGGAAAAAAAACGAACCGGTATATGACTTATGGGTGGTAGTGGTGGGTAAATATCTGATTTTTGTGGAGGGTAAAATCGGTAAAAAAATAACGTACCAACCATCACCTGAAGACATATTATATAGTAGAGATTCATAGATATAAACACACGGTAGTCATCAAAACACGAGGTTAACCTGGCTCCTCCAAATCACATGAGATCGTGAACTAACGTACTGAACGCTCACCTAGGAAGCATCAACCGTGCTTCTTGCCTGTAGCGCTAACCACTTCATCCAGGCTACACCCACCTCCGCCGCAGCAATTCTCGTTGTCGACCGAACCTTCAACCTCAGTCGATTCAGAATCTACAGAAGCCTCCTCAACCGAGGTACCAGCGTTGTCGTCGTCGTTGTGGTCACGTACTGGAGCTTCCAACACCTCCCCTTTCTTCCGCGGGACACGAAGTATCTGTTCAGCGACGAGACCGAGCTCACTCCCAGAGCTCTTATTCCTCCCTGCCACGGCAGGCGCGCCGCTTCCCGCGGCCGTGGCCATGGCCGTGGCTGGAGCGGCAGAATCTCCCTCCGCCGCGTCCACCAGGAACATGTTCGTGTCGAAGGAATCCTGGCCCGACGTACGCGACAACGAGGACGCGTAGCAGTAGCTGGCTCCTGCCGCCCCGGCGTAGTACTGCTCCTGCACAGTCATCCGACCGTACGGGACGACAAAAGCCCTGTTGCTGTGGCAACTGAATGCGGCTGCAGGTGATCCGGCCGACGCGAGCGCCGCCATCATCGCCTGGGCATTCCTTCGCGCCTGGAACTCCGCGAGCAGCGCGTTCCGCTGTCTGAATGCCTCTTCCCTCTCCTGCGCCACCCTGCGCAAGGCCGCGGCCACCCTGCAGATCGTCTCGTCCGCGTCGGCGGACAAGGCCAGCGTCTTTTGCAGCTCCAGCCTGGCGCAGTCGAGCTTCTCCTGTAAACGCTACGATCCTGCACACACAAGGTTTGTTAAGTTTCCGACAACTGAAAAGTTGTGGCTAAACCCCATGACACCTACACCCCATACTTTTAAAATAAACACAAAGTTAACTCTCATGCAATACAAAATATGGATTTGAAACTTTACAGGTCACCGAAACATTAGAATTAGAATGTGCGGATAATAGTTTGGAATTTTCTTTGTGCAATTTAAAATTCAGAAGAATTTCAAATTTTCAAATACATAAGTTGTATGATTTGAGGGGGAAAAAGAGAAGTTGTTTGAGAGAAGAAAAAAAATGCTACCATAGATCTTGATGCACCTATGAATAGTCCAGATAAAGGGGTCGGTGTTCAGAAGAACTGCTCTCACAATGCTCCGAAAATATGCATGGCTATAGTTCCACACTTATTTGCAAAAAATGAGTATCTAAGTTTCAATCCACTGGGAATTAATTAAGTCTTAGTCAATTTTATGAAGTTGTTTATATACATGAAGAAATAGGCTTTCGCTCCGCTATATAAATATAGCAACCACCCGATACAAACATGAGACCACTGCTGGAGCCAACAACACAAAACAGCCCAAAAGGAAAGAAAGAGAGAAAGGAAAGAGAAAACAAAGCCAACATCGGCGGATCAACGAAAAACGAAAGTGACTCGCAACCGCTGCGTCCTCTCCGGCAAAGTCCCACCACGATCCTAGCGCTCTGAATCGCCACGTACCAAACAACACCTCCAAGAAGGAAAGCGACGACGACGCTACTGTCCGGACATGTCCTAGGGTTTCCCCCGGTACGCTCCGAGGAGTGGGGAAGGAGCACACCCGACGCCCTTCAAGAAGGAAGGGCGACACTCACAAGCGTCACCGCGTCGGTGCCAAAACGACGGGGATTTCTCCCGACCCCCAAAAAACCACATCTCGGACAATCTGTAGCGCTCCACCAAAACTTGCCGCCCACCACCAGACGCCACCTCGGTCTTGAAGTCACGAACGCCGTCTCACCATGGCAAACACTGCGAGGCCAGACTGATAAGAGACAGCCGTAGACAATGGGTAGCGGTACCACAACCGCGCGGGAGGGAACAACCTCCACCGCCATAGGCGGTAGCCGACCGGACACAACAACAAGAGCACACCAGGCCATTGGAGCCGGAGGGTGGCAGCAGCACGGCCACCTGGAGGACATCCTCCACCGCCACCAGCGGGTGCCGACCGACACGGTAGCAAGGACACACCAGGCCGGGCAGGCCCGGCCGGGTCCCATGAGGACACGTAAAGTCCCCGCCACCACGCTGCTGCACGTAAGCCACGCCGCCGCTACCCTCTCAACCAGCACCATAGGTCCGGCCGGACCCAGCCGGGCCCGCGAAGCTCCCGCCGTCGCGCTACAGCAGTGGCGGTGTCGTCTCCACCAGCCATGTCACGAGCTGCGGCTCGTAGTCAAACTGGAGGCAGCCAGGTCACGTCCGGCCCGCCCTGACCCAGATCAGGCCCGAAGGGCCCAGATCTGGGCCGGCTGGGCTCCGGCCGAGCGCTCCTCGGCCAGCCCTGCTACCAACGGTAGCACCACCGCCGTGTCCACCACCTACGCCGCCGCAGGTCACCCCGCCGCCGCACAGACCGCCGCCTGGGAGCACCTCCCGGAGCCACGCCGCCGCGCGCGCGGGCGCCACCGCGAGGGGAACAGCAGGTGGCCGCCGGCGCCGGCGCCGCCCGGGCCAAGCCCGGCGACGAACGCCGGCTACGGCGGAGGGGAAGCAGAGAAGGGAGGGCCGAGAAGGGAGGCGGCGGCGGGCGCGGCCCAGTCGCCCGCGCGGGGGCGACCAGGTCGCGAGAACGAAGGGGAGGAGGAAGGGAGGAGGTGGCGCGGCCGGGGAGAGGCGGCGGGGCCCGCCGGCGGCGCGGTCGAGCTAGGGATCCGGGGTCGGGGTCGGGAGCTCTCGATGCGGTTTCTCTCTCCTGTCTCACCCGGTGGAAATTCGTTCATATACATGTATACAAATATTATAATTTTTCGAAACAGAGTCAAAATCTTTGCCTCCATCTATTATTTAAGAGAGTTGTTACTGAACAAGATTTAAATGAAAAAAACAGCATGGATGCAACTATGCCTATGCGAAACAAAATCCTACTCTCCTGGCAAGAGGGACCCTGAGTGCTTTGCGCCCTCGACTTCGCCTCCTCTTAATCGGTGGCAGCATAGATTGTTCTTGAAGACCTGCCATTGTCGTCGTTCTAAAACAGAAGTACGTTAACGATGGATAGGATGACTTTGGGAAGAATTCCCTGCCTTAACGTTGAAGGAGATCAACGACCACCATTCCTTGACCGTGGTAGTCTGGCTCTATTTGTCAATAAGAAGGTCGTTGGCAAGACGTTCGTGGTGATGTACAACTTGATCACACATAGTACAAATAAAATCTACTGTTTGTTCTCTGTGCCAAATCATGCAGAACAGCCTACGCATCTGCAAAGAGTGACCAATCCTTCCTGGCATCTAAACTGATGCATGCTGCCGTAGTTATACATGAGAACAGTGCGACTCACACGCTAGGTGATCACCTAGCTAGGTCGGAACCCGAGACGTGGAGCGGCCAATCTGCCACCCTTGAAAAGCTTGCTTGATTTGTAGCCAACAACACAGCGGGCGACGGCGGAGAGACTTGTACGTCGTGATAAGACGGGAAGGAGAAGGGCAGAGCAGAACAGAGAACACGCAGGAAGATGAAGGCAATAAGGTATACTGACCTCTTCTTGGTCGGCGGCCGGCGCGGCGTTACCTTTCTCCACGAGACGCCGGTCCACCCCGCTGTTCCCCATGCTGTGACACAGACACCGTCTACCGTTGTTTCTTCGGACGATCTCTATCTATGAGAAGTTGTCCGTGTTCTTGTCTCCTCAGATGGTAGCAGCCCGCACCGCCGATCTATTCCTTCCTTCCTTCCTTTTGCCGGACGAAGATGGGAAAGATTTGGATTTCCTGAAATTTAACAGCCGAAATGAAAGGAAATGTATCGTCATCAGACAAGGGAACCACGATTTGCACAAGGAATGCGTATATTTGATTGATATTTGGTTGCGATTTGAAGTCCCTTTCCATACTTTGTCTTCGGTGCTCTTGTAGACGTGGCGACTACTCCTTGTCTGGCCGCTCCTTTGCATGCGGTGCATCCCATCAGGTGCTCCTCGCCACGATTGAAAACGGAATGAGAAAAAAAAAGGCACCACCGCCTTGACTTCATGATCGTCAATTGCCACGCCACAGCCGTGCATTGTCCCGTTCTCAAAAAAAAAAAAAAGTGCATTGTCCCCCAACTGATACTAGGAACAAACAAGAGATTATATGAGACAAACTTCGCTGACTAGAAAGCTTGGAAAGCCAGATACTAAAAGATCGATCGATCTCTACAAAACCTGCAGTTGTCCTCCAAATACTAACAAGCTTGAATCATCGTTACAAAACGTCTGTCCTCTAGATTTCTGGTCTCCGCTGCCCTAAGATCAGAAGCATTGCACACAGGCGCAACAAGATGCACACTTATCTGACAAGGCGATAAATCGGCAAGAAATCTTGCCATCTCTACAACATTGGCGCTACCTTACAAATTTGCTACCATCTTTCACTGATCCTAGCGATTGACTGGCATGAGAGGACTTCTCGGGGCGTGCACCTTCTGATCCGAGTATTGCTTTCCTTTGTCCGCTTCATCCAGCTTGTTATCTGCTTTGAATTTCGCTACAAGGTCTGGCACCGAGGCTCTCAGCTCCTCGATTGATTCAAAGTTGCACGCACTTGTCTGTGGACGATGCCGAACAGGACTGTTAACCTGTTAAGAGAACACTGATGATGGATTGTAATATGGTTTATAAGAATGATAGAGATGGTTTGCATTGAGTAACTGCATTTGTCGTCCAAAAAAATAATCAACTCCCAACTTGCAATCAAAAGTGTTAAGCATGTCCATAAGGTACATATTTTCTATGGTTCAGTTGAAAGTTGCATCATCAATGGCAGTCTTTTTAACAATTCACCGTAAATAAACTCAACAAAGTCCAACTAGTATTTAGCTAATCTTGACCAAAAAACAACCATTTTTTGTTTCCAAAGATAACTTACTTCTCAGCTCTAGTTTAAATGAACGCAGTTCAGATAGAAATATAAATATCTTACCGAGTAATCCTTTTCAAAGCAGTTACTTGTAATGGTTCTAATAGAATGTGTGCCTTGAGCGTGTTTTCATTCAGCAATCCCAAATGATTTGAGAAAGAGGTGGATACAGTTTCCATTCTCTTTCTAGTTTCATGATCCAGCAACTGAGAATCTGGAAATGAAAATGGACAATGTAAGGGAAATACCATCTTTGGAGAGAGAAATATATTATAATCCAATTAGATATGTTACTCTCTGAAGCGTCCAATATATCAGATGTGATGGCATGAAACCCTGCATCACTCTGTGATGAAAGATGCAGATTATCCTGGATAATACTGTCATCTTCGCTTCTTCTCTCTCTGCATCCAAGAAAATCATAAGAAAAAAATGAAAAGGCCCTACACTGTGAGGTTTACAACCGTATCTCCTAGAATGGTCGCTTTTGTGAAAAGGATTACAACTTACTCTATAAAATAATCAGCTTCCACACCTGAGCTCTTATTTAGATGTTCTAAACATGACTGCGTATGTGACCAGTAAGAAACAGAATGGTCAATTCTCTCCATGCTGCAAATCAACAAAGTTTGTTCAGTATAAATAATGACTTCAAGGGAGAATAAGTAATTCATACTGCACATAATTTAGGCAGGCGAGTGAGATTGGTACCATTGCTGCAAGATGTCTCCCATTTGAACTTTGGTGTTGGCATGTGATGACTTAACCTCATGGAATTGGCTCTCTATCTTTCCAGCACAGGAAGCGGTCTCCTTTTTTCCATTACCTGAAACTTGTTGTAGGTTGGACATTTCCGATATCATGTGTTTCTGCTCTGCACTATAATTCTCATTTAGTTGCCCAACATATTCTGAAACCTGCAAAAAGGGAGACCAGTTTCCCAAGTCATACAAAGAGGCTTGTTTTTTTTTTCAGTTAAACAGTAGATAAACTGACCATTGTCGTTTTTCTTGCTGTCAAGCCAGCTAAAATTCCAGCAATCTTGTTAAGAGCAACTTGCTCTTCTTGAATAGCAAGTTCCTATTGAAAGGAAGGATGTTATCAATGAGTTTGTCGGTACATGAACTTGTTTTATTACGAAAACGCAAAGAGCATTGTGTTTTGATGCATTGATAGAAAATATATGAACTTTATATGCACCAAAGCCAACCAACCTTAAAGCCCTTCTCAAACTCAACAAGCCGAGAGGAGCTTCCTACTTGACTTTGCTCCATAAGTTTCATGATCCTAGACGCATGTGTGCTGATATCGTTAAAGAAATCAATTGATGTCTTTGACATGGCTTGTGCCGAGGCAAGACTCTTTTGCAATCCCTACCAGAAAATTTTAAGAATGAGTTGCAGCATCTTGCATAATATATGCAATAGAGGCAGATGTTAACAAAAACGAGGGTTGATTTGACATACTACTTCTTGCTGTTCAGCAGAATAGGCCAATAGTTCCTTGAGTTCAGAAGCGGAACTCAAAACTTCAGTCAGTACTTGTTCAGCCTCTGAAACCATCACTGCTAAAAACTGTTAATAAAATAGGTAATGATTAGATTTTGTAGAGTGGATCATTAATCTGAATCATATAGAAATTAAAACTGAAAGTTCTATTACTGTATACATTGTCAACAGCTATTGCATGGGAAGATATATTAAGTTTCATCTGCTCAGAATCTGTGATGGATCGCTGCCTCAGAGTATTGATAAGCTGGTGAAGGCATTGGACACCAGAGGCATACATATCTTTGGCTTTTGTGATTCTTTTCTCCAAATGGTTCGCTGACTGGAAGCAGTTACATAATGCAGATAAATTAGTCTATGGAGATAATAAAGGTAGTCTTGAACTGTGAGTAAAATAAAATAAATTATTTTACTAATAGTACCTCAGATTTAGCTGAAAAATATGAATTCATTTGTTCAGTCATAGACTCCAAAACTTGGCGTTGCTCACAAACAGATCCAACAACTGTGTTATGAAGAAGTCCAAGACTCTGATCCAATTGAGACCGCAAATTGAATAGTAACCCTCTGTTTTCAGACTCAGTTTTTGATTGCCTTTCTACATGTCAACCCGCCAAGGACGGTCAGTGCAAGAAAGCAGCAACTTGGATTAAACTAGGGGTGAGGGCAGCTGTGTACCTAGTTTATTATGAAGATCAGCAATGTCTCCAGATGCACTCTCGAAGGTGTCGCACATACCCTTTGCGCGTCCAAGAATCGCGTTTTCTAGACAATGTTATGAAAAAGTTCCAAACATCAGAAGTTAATCCAAGTTTACGCTTACTGCATCTATAAAGCTCTTCAAGCTAGAAAAATGCATATTTACTTAAGATTTAAACAATTACCGGCATGAAGTAGATTTGAGATTATGAAGTCCTTTTCCTTCAGAGAAGTGTTAGCTCTAGAATGAGCTTCCTGAAGATCTAGTAATTCCCCCTTGCAACTTTCAATCTCCGTCTAAATAGGCAGATGTAGATAGTGAATGTCTAAAAGCCTAACAAACTAGAAGGAGGTTTTGTGTACTGAAAACAATGTTGTCCAAACTGCAGTACCTTTAACTCTGCATTCTGACTTTCCAAATTCATCCTGCTCTCCTGTTGCGCTAGGTAAAAACTTCTGTATTTTTCGAGCTCCTGCCAGACCACCCAAGGTGCAACTCAGTTCAACCATGAACTAGTAAACCAATTAAAACTTGAGTTATATAAAACTATACTTTGCTCTGCTTCTCCAGACTAAGCTCCAAACAGTCCACTTTTTCCCTCATTGTCTGCAACATATAGTCAAAAAGACTAAGATAACATTCCATATCTTGCCTATAAAATTATATTCAATATAATCTTAAGTCTTGTATATGTTAAGAGTATTAGTCATATGTATGCTCGTATATGTAGTTTAGTCCATAACATAGCAAAGCCCATGAGGCCATTGTAACCTAGTGCATATCTCTCCCACAATAGAGATGTTGATTGGGCTACTTTAGAAACCGTATATACCTTTTTCTCTGCCTCCTCTAGAACAAACCTTTCATGAGGGATATAAATTCCGTTCTTTTCCCATGCGGCTTTTACATCTGAAAATATACTTGTGAGACCCTATAACAATTTCAGGAATAGAAACAGAGGATTGAAGATAACCTTGTTTCATTTTTTCCATTTCTTGATAAAGATCCTTGAGCATAACAGATTTGCAAATTTTTTGGTTTACCTACAGAATTAGTTAAGTTTTTTACAAGGATATCAACTAAATCAGAACACCATAAATGAATAGAAGTAGGAAACAAGCACCTCTGGTTTGTTTCTTATGCTTTTAGCACGATAAGCATAATCAAGTGTAACTAGAGTTTCTTCGAGGCAGTGGACAGCTGGAGTTACTGTTGCTATGATGCAAGTTTTGGCTTTTCCACCCAAGGATTCCCTTAGCAGTCTCGTGAGCTTACTGTCCCTGGTAAAGTTTAAAATAAAAAGCAATGAGTAAATTATGTCCCGGCTTTCTGGTTTATTATGAGAAGCAGCTGGTACCTGTATGGTACATGAACTGAATGCTCCACAAGTGCAGTGATGACACGACCCAGTGTCAATAAGCTCTTATTCAGCTCTCCAGCTTCTCTTGCTCTAACCTATCAGCATGCTACAAATCATGACTTCGAAATAGATTGGCATGTAAAAGGAACTGACATAAGATTAAATGTACATGTACTAGTAATAATAATCATTTATGACAACATACAACAAAACTTCCATTATAACTTTCCAAGAACAAGTGCTTTCTTTTTGCTGCAAATAAAATGCTTTAGAGTTTAGGCACTGCATGATTGTCTATAGGACCTGCAACATTCCTAAACTGCATAGAGTTCTTTGATTTAACTATTTAAATGTGAAAGAAGGATATATAATTTTTTCATCTTCCAGCATGTACTTTACCAGTTCAACCAATTTGAAATATGGACAGTTCGACTAAACCCAAGCGGACCAGTAGGATAGAGTATCAGGAACAGGTGATGTGATCACTTATTAGCTTGCAACAGAACCAGGTACCTCTTTTGCACCTGATCGAGCTATACTCTCTGATCCTGCCAAGTCTACAAGGTTCAATCTCCCACACTTCATGAGTTCCTGATTTCCAGTTGCTGTTACTTTGACATGGATGTATATCGAAAAGACAGAATGTGATCGGCTGCAAGTACAGAATGCACAATTCTCAATATACAGCACGTCTCTTTTGGCACCCATAAAAAGAACTGAAATGTTCATTGACCTGCTTTGCTTATTCTGCGCAGTGTCGGCAGTGCGTCTCCTAGCTGATCCTTGTTCTAAAAGACTATATATCTCACCCGGACTGTAGACAACAATCTCTTCAAGGCCTCTTATGACCGCACCACCCTTGCCATCTTCCATAAGAGATATAGTAGACTTTTTCTGTCTATCTTCAGGGAATCTGCTTTGGTCCTCTGAAGTCAACAGATCTGTTAATTCTTCGTTATAGAGCTCCAAGAAGGTTACCTTCATGCTATAGTCAGCCTTCCGTGCTTCCAATATATCAAAGATATGCCGAACTGCTCTTGGCATGACACCAGCAGTAGTTGGCAGTTCACCCACCTAAAAAGCAGATGAGACAAATTATTCAGTCGCTGCATGTAAATTTTCAAGCAATTTTCAGTTTTAGTACCTGCTGCATCATCTCCCCCTCCATGGTGTAAGTTTTTCCAGTCCCAGTTTGCCCAAAGGCAAAGACAGTACAATTATAGCCTTCAAGGACGTCGTTGACGATTGGTGCAACAGCATGATCATATATCGCCCTCTGCTGAGATTTTGGGCCAAAGACCTGGTATCAAACAATAACCGTACGTTAAAGAAAAATTCATGTGAGTCAAGTTAATCATGTATTCAACATTTATGTAATGAATCATATTTAGATTTTTTATGCACAAGATTCTGATCCTTTAGAATTAGCCGTAACCGAGTGGTGGCAACTGTTTGACGATACAGGCATGCAAAAAGCAATACATCATAAGCAACAAACCGGGAGATCGCTAGTGGCTTTACCTTATCAAAGGTGAATGTTTTGTCTGCTTGCTTGAATAGGCTGTTCAGAACTGTGACCTCCCGCTTCATTTCGTTGCAAGAGACAACGCTCTGTACATTTGCTTTCTGCTCCTCCTCACTTGGCGGCCTAAACGGCGCACCGGTCACAAAAAACGCATCAGCGACACCAGAAAGCATCTCTTAGTCTTTGGAAACATGAACTAGCACCAGCAGGAAGTTGCCCAGAATTTTCCGTAGTAAATAAATACACAGTTGGCACTCTCAGATAAAAGCTACTACTTGGCGCATCACCGCGTGGCTTATAAACAGTTTTGCTCAGTGGAGCCAAAGCAAGAGCACCTCACCTGCACCGGAGCACGACCTGCACGTTCGCCTCGCGGTCCCTGTCATTCCCGCCGCCGATGCTGCCGGCGCCAACGCCGCTGCGGCGGACGGAGCTGTGCGAGCCCGCTTCCGCCCAGCGCAGCTCCCGGCGCTCGGGCCGGGGCGTGAGGAAGGGGGTCGGCGCCGGGCCCACCCACGACCTCCGGCTGGGGTTCGGTGTATGCGCCATGCCGCCGGCGTCACCTAGAACCACCCCGGTGCTCGGATTTGGGGGCGGATTAGGGGGAATCGCGTGGTTTCTGCAGGATTTGGCTCCGCGATTTGAGAGAAGGGCAAGAGGGAGGCCGACCTTTTCGCGTGTGGGAGAAATTTGAAATTTGGAGTGATGGGGTCTCGGGAAGTGGGGATAGTGTGGGCTTCTCACTAATGTGAATGGACTGTTTCGGACGGTGGGCCTGGGCTACAGGCTGCTGTTGCTGGGCAGACCGAGACTCGGGGCCCGCGCAATGCTTTCATTACTGCCATTGAAGTCTCTCCGACAGAAGATTTTCACAGCAATTTTGTTTGACACTTTGCATAATTGCAGTAGTACTCGTATAATAGATCTACATATGAACAACATTTCGAACAAAATGGTATATCAAAGTTCATATGCTCCGCATAAAAAATTTATATGAATTGTTTTCCTTTGTCCCATTTTTGTATGATTCTCAACTTGTAGGTTATATGGACTTATTTTCCATCTGTGTGTTGCATATATGCATTTTAGTTCTTTTACAATTCTATCAAGCATTCCGAAGATATGAGCCAACATTCAGTATTTTAGTTGTACGTGGGATTAGAGAAGTTATGACATCTAATCTTACATTTGCTCAAATTTAAACAGAATATCATGCTTGATCGTCTCTCGAGAAATAACTCCATGCACTTGTAACCAGATCTATTGATATTCATGGTAGACGTCGCATTTGAAAGCAACAGGGATTACTAAATGGGACAACTGTGTCAACAAATTGCTACATGGGATTTTTTCTTCCAAACAAAGGCAAAAACTTAGCTTCATCTCATTAAATAAGAAGAGAGTTTACGAGGTTGCAAAACAAAGACGCGGTCACCCAACATGATCTCAAAAAACAAAAGCCTACCGTCCTGAGGATAACCCAAGTCTTTTGCGCCGGCCTTAGCCACAGCGACGACCCAATTTAATTGTGTCCACAACCGAGGAAGGCAAAGAGGATTTGTTTTTTAAGGTTCTTGTGTTTCTCTCATTCCACAGCTACCAAGCGACAAGTGTTGTGAGGAAAATGTGGCTTTATGGTATAATCCAGGAGTGGAGGAGAAGCTGTCCCACCACTCCTTGAACGAGTCAAAGGTAGGCCATACAGTTGTGTCAAGATGTGTGAGCCCAAGCCAAAGAGTTCCACACACACAAGTAGTATCGGCATATGAGGAGCATGTGCGCCGTCGTCTCGTTTTTGTGCTTGCCTAAGGGGCACAAAACAACATTAGGCCATCCCGCTGTTGTAGGCTGTCCGTCCACTAATAGGAAATAGGCTATTTGTGGCGCACCCAAAAAAAATATGTGGCACATGGTGGGTGCGCAACAAATATCCCGCCACTAATTTTTTTTCTGTGGCGCATGTGTATATGCGCCACAGAATTCTCACATTTCTGTGGCGCATCTACATTATATGGCCACAGAATTCTCAAAAATTCAAAAAAAAAAAAAAATCAGGAAAAAACAAAAAACAAAATAATTTGGAAAAACCTAAATATTTGAATTTTTTAACCGATGACTTCCCGCTAAGTCATCCATCTTCAAATTGCTCCAACCCAAGCACGCTTAACTTCTAAGGCCTATTCAGTTCAGCTACGCTTATGCTACTCAAGTTCTTATTGATTATCAACCCTCTTAACCCTTATATGTGTATATGTGTGGTATGTATATATATGTGTGTTTTTAAATTTCAAAAAAATCAAAAACTTCAAAAGTTTCAAAAGTAAATCCAAAAGTTTCAAAAATCCAAAAAAATCAAAATATTCAAAAAATCCCGAAAACTTCAAAAAAAATCCAAAAAAATCAACAAATAAAAAAACAAAAATTTACCCATGCGCCACAGAAAGTTTTGAACTCAGATCCACACACACACACACACCCCCTCCCCCTGGTGGATCGCCTTTTCAATTTTGCAAACAAGAAAAAAAAATGATAAAATCTTCAAAAAATAAAATCCTTTGATATATAGCTAGATTTTAGTGTCTAGTTGGTATAGAAATTTTGAAATATGAATTTTGACCTTTTTTGCAAAAAACAGAAAAAAAAACTTAGAACGGCCCTAACTTTTGCATACGACGTCGAAAAAATGCGTTTAATATGTCCAAAAAACTAGAGAAAAATTGGAGCTCGATTTCAGCAGGGTTTACCCGATGAAGTTTTCTCAGATTCTCAAAATTTTAAAAGGAAAAAAAGTTATTTCAAAAAGAAGATATTTTCTACAAAATAAATAAAAAATCAAAAAATATTTTTGTGGCGCATATCCAACATGCGCCACAGAAAGCCACATTTCTGTGTGTCTTTCTATGGCGCATGTGCCTGTATGCACCACAGAAAGACACATTTCCGTGGCGCATGTTGGGTGTGCGCCACAGAAATGTGGCTTTCTGTGGCGCATCTTGGATGTGCCCACATAAATGTGGCTTTCTGTGGCCCACGTAGCTATATGCGCCACAGAAACGTCACTTTCTGTGGCGCATGTGGTTTTCGTGCGCCACGGAATTCCAACATTTCTGTGGCGCATGCAAAAATATGCACCACAGAAATATTTATGTGGCACATGGCTTTTTTGGTGCGCCACAAAAAGTGATTCCATCTATAGCTGTTTTCCTAGTAGTGGCCGTCCCGGTTTATATCAACCAAGTCAAAGAATTTGCAGTTTAGAGAGGGCCCTTCCAGATGGCATGCTGCATGGGAGAGGCGATCAACCGTTCAAATTGAACCTTGCTTACAAGAGGCTGTGTAGGAACCGCTACGCGTGAACTTCCAAACAATAAAACTCGACACCTCGTGGTTTAAGTGGACCGCTTGGATCTGGAGCCATAGAAGCGCAAAACTCCTGGATGTGCTTCGTGGAAAGGATACGCGCTGTGTCAGTTTGGCCAATCCAATCATGATAGGACAGAGCCTTCTTACCGTCCATTTTTTCCTGCGTGAGATGGAGTAGATATATGGGGCAATGAGCTTGGGCCGTTGTCCATTAAGCCAGGAGGCCTTCCAAAAATCCGCGGTGGCACCATCACCCAGCGAGATAGTTGTAGCAGCATAGATCAGGGACTTTGCTACAATGGGATACATTGTGTCAATAAATTTGCTAAATGAGGTACATCAGTGACAAAATTCATAATGGAGTATTGTCACAGACATGACCTTAGGGATGCAAAGTGGAATTAACCCTTTCTACTGCTACGCCGTTGTTGTTAAAGCAGAGCCCAGGTAGAAACCTGGAAGTAAAACAAAGAATATGACAAACCAGGGAACCGAATCTAAAAGATTCTGCTAGCTTGTGTACGAATTTAAGAATCTATTGACTTTGTAGAGTATGTTTCAAAAATGCTAAGGTCCAACAGAAGCTACACCCTGGAGTTGATTCAGTTGCAATATAGTTTTCGGGCAGCTACGCAAGTCAGCTGAGCAGAGTGACCATACTATAATCAAGGAGCATTGTTGACTTGGCTAGCAGGAGTTGTTTAGACAGCTATGTTAGTTGACTTCACGTAGGCTTTGCCCTAAGAGTTTTAGTTTCTCGAATGTCAATAGGCATATACTCCTACTCGCTCTGCATCATACAATATGGAGTACTAAACTACTGAAAGCTCAAAAGTCAGACGGCTGTAGGTGCACTAATATTCTCAAATTGATTCCATTGCTTGCGTCAGGTTGACCCTCTGATCTGAATATAAATTGCAGGTCAGCTGGCTCCTTATCATCTCCGGAACGCTGCATACTCTGCGAGCATGTTTAAATACTAAAATCGGGGACGAAGCTACAGAAGTAGTAACACGAACATCCGTTACTGTAGAAGCCCAAATCTGGCTTTGCTTCACAGTTGTCAAGCCTCCATTGTTCAAGAGACATGTAATATTCAAATGAGGATAATACTCCGTGGTGCATGGCATCATGAGGATACCAAGGCTCCCTCTAACTCTGGCACTGTTTTAATTCTTATTTATCTGAACTAGCATGGTGGCCCTCGCAAATGTAACTATCACCTTTATTTTCTATATGACTATGTTGCTAAGAACTACTAAGTGTAACCATGAGGATTTATTGGTTATGATTTCTCTTGCTATACTTTGAAAATCTACATGTTATGATTTGTTGCACTGGCACCTTCCTAATCTTACAAAATCCATTAGGCAAAACATAATTGAAATAACACATATTCAATAAATTATTTTAGAGACCAAAATTATGAAGAGCCTAATAACGAAATTTCTTCTATACTAATTTGTCCCTTTACGTCGAGTCATAAGAATGCTAGAAATTCTATATCTTTGGACCATGAAGGCTTTAATTACAAAATGATTTTAGTGCATTATATCTCTTGACCATTTTTTCCAAACATGCTTTGACCATAAATGCAGTAATACCAATATGATATGTTGATGCTAGTCATTATTTCTTTGTCAAAACTTTTAAATATTTTATTGGTAAAAAGTGTGGAAAACATTATATTTTGGATGAGACGAAGTACAAAGGAGTCCATCTTTAACGTCTACGAACATGAATTTTCTTAAAGTTGATACTTTCAAACAGTACATTCAATTAAATTATATACACGATTGCAATTCTAGAGCTTCATAGTGTTGTTCCAATAGCAGTGTTAATACATGATTGTTCTTGTCTTTATTAAGCTTTGTATTACGTCACAGTTAAAATAAACTCAAGAAGAATTTATGAAATAGCCTTACTATATTTTCCACCCATAATATAGCATCTAAGGATCATATAAACAGTTCTACACAATATAATATGACATTACATTAGAAGCAACATCTATGAGACGGAAACTAACATAATACTATTAGAAAGACAAACATGAATTAAGGATTTCGGTGTACCTGGAAATTTTTAACTCGGATCCATTTCCAGTATATAATAAAAACCCATTAATGAATATGTTCTGCTGTCACCTGAGCTAATCGAACCATCCAACGGAATGAAGCATAGTGCCTTAGTAAACATGTAACGTGACCCTTGGAATGTAAATAGTCTCCTCTTGATATTTAAAATGATTCATCCCAATTTTAGTATAGCTCCAAAGTATGAATCATGTAGAAGCAGATCTCAGCTTTTACAACTGAACTGCAATGGGTTGCTCTAGACCATGGCGGCCACAAATTTAAACATGTGAGTTCCTATGATGAAAATGAAAACATAGTTGTGCCTTACTTAAAGTAATGTTAACTATAAATCTTGGCTGAATTGTGGTGCCATATAAATTATTATAGAAATGAATTAACATTGAAAGCAAGACATATCATTCTGCATTTTGATGTGGTTATTTCAACGGGAGTAGCTATAAAAATATGATATAATATAATATAGTATGGTCTTGTGTCGTTTTCTTCCTTATAATGCATATCTAATTGATCACTGTGTAAATTGTAGAAGAGAACAATAACTAATCCTCTATCTTAATTTTTTTTTCCGTTGAGCATGATTTTGGCTTTAGACTTATAAACTAATCTTATTTTTAATACTAAAAAGAGAATCCCATTTGTCCAAGAATTGGGTTCTACAGTAATTTTTGGTATCTACATCATTAAATATATTTACTTTAAGTGATGCCATGTGGAAACATCGAAACTGATATAGGCATGTTGGAGATCGGGGAAAATTTGTAAACAATCTAACATTGAAGGGTTGCTCACATTAGAATATCAAATATCCATTTAAGAATCGGATCACTAATGCAAGATAACCAACATTACGATAGACATACACAACTAATCTAATTTTCAAAACTTTCTTTTCATATACATAATATTTCAACAATTGATTAGGAGAGGTCATGCCACAAAAATGTAAAACAAAAGAGCATACATGGGGAGCTAGCTGTTCTTGACATATAGATGGTGTTGTCGTGTCAAAGTCAAATATATTTAGGGCTTCTCGAAAACCATCAACTATAAATGAGAAGGAAAGATAAGTGCATTACAATGAAACAATCTAATAATTGACGGTTTGTAAAATCTTCGGTTTGGAGAGAAATATCTAGCAAAGTCTGATAATATAATAATATGTAAGAATGGCTGAATCAGGTAGACAAATATACCAACACATGTCATCGAAATGAGGTACATAGTTACTCCATTTCAACCTTCTTAGAAGCCATGGCACCTATTGCGGGACTGCATACACAACTCGTCAACAAATTTCATAGACACGTCAGCAGTATAACATGCAAAACCACATAATATGATCAAATATCAGGAAGTTAACCTTTTACCATGAGTAACATAAAACTCTATTCACTGCATCACCGAGGAGTTAACATGCAGATATCTTGAGAGCGATGACAAAAATACAAGCTCCTAGCTGATCATCAGATTCAGTCCATGAAAATGCATATGTGTTGGAGGAAAATCACAAAGACAAGAGATAGTGAAACTTATACGAAACTGAGCAGAATAATGCTGGATAAGGTTGAGCATTTGCACACATGCTTCTTATATCGAGCAGGTAAAACCTACTCCCTCCGTATCAAAATATAAGATGTTCTAGCTTTTTTTTGACCCACATGTATCTAGACATGTTTTAGTGCAAGATTCATGTGAACCTTGCACTAAAACATGTCTAGATACATATGGGTCAAAAGTAGGTAGACCATCTTATATTTTGATATGGAGTGAGTAATTTTATTAGCTATATTCACGATTTAAAAGAGAAATAACATCAACATACCTTGTCTGTACTGGTGATAGTACTGAAGAATATAATATGGGCACATATAATAGGAGCGATTAAATTGGTCATATTTAAAGTGAATTTGAAAAGAAAAAGGGAGAGAAAATAGCCGATCATAATTACTGATATACATCTAGAAATTTTCCGATCTAACACATCATTATGCGACGGTAAAATGTTGCGAACAGCTGAAATTTTGCAAACATACCATTACCGATTTTTCGGGCAGTAATTTGGCTCCTCAATGTACAAACCTTTTTTTGGAGAGATTTTTTTTAAATAATACGATTTTATATAAGAATTTTGGACAATAGCATGCGTGGAGAGTGAATTCGAAAAATAGCGTGCCGTCGGCTTGGGGCGCGCCGAAACTCGGCTTTCGGTCGAGGCCGAGCCGAAAGTAGGCCTCTGCGCGACAAAGCGACACCCTCTGCGGCCTCTGCGTGGCAGAGCGAGTTTCGGCCAGGAGCGGGCTGAAACTAGGCTGCGTAGGCTGTCGGCGACGGATGGGACGAGAGCTGCATGCGCGCGGCAGGCGGGGCCCGCAGGTTTCAGCTCGTAGCGAGCCGAAAGCTGCCAAAACCTCCAGCCCCATCGACGCGCCTCCTTTCTTCTCCCCTTTCTTCTCTTCTTCCCTCTTCTTCCCTGGTTCCTCTTCCTCTTCTCCTCTTCCTGCTCTTCCTCCCTCCACCAAATGCAGTGCAAAAATTTGTGCTGCCAGAGATTTGATCGGTAAAAAAGAGAGAGGAGGGACGGGGCATGCAGGATCTGTGGATGGGATAGCTTATTGTGGAGTGGTTTTGAGGTGTGGAGGTGGAGGATTGGGGGCAATGGTGGTCAACAACGGTGCCTAGTGAGAAGGTGGTGTTGTGGTGGAGCAGTGGTGGCGGTAGATTGAAGCCGGAGAGCAGCGCTGACCGGATCGACACGCTTCAAGGGTAAACCCTTATTAGTCACTAGACAATTATTGTTTAGTTTAATAATACTCTGTTAGTGGACCGATGCATATTAAGTATTTTGTTGGTGGTTGCGTTAGTAGTAGTGTAGACACTTTTAGTCAGTGGATTCGTTAGTATGACTGTCGGAATAATTTATTTGGTGGATGCGTTGTAGAAATGTTATAGTACTATTATTTTGTTGCACGATGCAGTGTATAAATTTTGCGATCGGTTAGAATAAATATTATGGCAGTGGTCGGCATCTGATGATGCAATATATTTTGCGATCGGTTAGAATAAATATTGCGATCGGTTAGCATAAATTTTATGATCGGTTAGAATAAATTATGCGATCGGTTAGAATAAATATTGCGATCGGTTAGAATTTTTTTTGCGATCGGTTAGAATAAATTTTGCGATCGGTTAGAATAAATATTGCGATCGGTTAGAATAAATTTTGCGATCGGTTAGAATAAATTGTGCGTCATATTTTTGAGTGAACGACATCTGATGATGCAATAAATTTGTTTAGGTCATGGAAGTGGTTGATGTTGTTGTGCACTATGGCGCCGGTAATGTGGGTGTAAACGAGTCAGGTGTTGATTTGAGTGAATTTGGGAATATGTTGATTCAGCTTACAGACCCAGTGAATTTGAGAATAGCTGCCATTCAGCAGTATTTCACGATAAATTTCCGGTTTGATCCTAATATCTGGGCTGTTAAGATTCAGTCTGTATGGAGCAAATCCCGTACAAATATTTTTCGGGAGTTGTTGCCGCTTGATCGGACAAGTCAGTGGACATCTTGGCTAGCATCATGCAAACGCCGAGGTACACAACCTGAAATCCTGCTGGTATTTTATCTGAAAGAGAACAATTTGGAACACGGTGGCGGGGGTCCTGAGCATGGAGAGAGTAGTCAGTGTACTGGCTCAGAGAATGTTGATTTGTTTGGCTCCATGGAAGATATTTCTGAAAATTATGAGCCGGCACTTAGTAGTCAGTCGGCAGGACCTGCGCAGGTAGGGGAGGCAGATGGGGATGAGTACGCAGGAACAGTGCAGCAACAGATGTTGGAGGAAGATGAGGATGGCCTTGCAGAAGATCTTGATTCTGATAATGAAAATGATGCTCATGATGAAGATGATGAAGAGGATGTTGACGATGTGCCTATTCCGGACTCTTGGAATGAGGACAAGTCGAACATGACAGTAGTGCAAGACGGAAACTCTTCGTCATGGGAGTATCACATGAATAATATTCAAGTCGGTGCTCAGTACAGCACAAAGCAGCAGCTTAGGGAAGCCGTGATTAAGTGGGCTTTGTCCACGCAAAGGGTTTTCCGCACTGAAGTCTCGAACAAAAAATATTTGACTATGAGTTGTGTTGACATTAACTGTCCAGGAAGGGTGCATGGTCACTTACCGAAGTTTGACGTGATGTGGGTGGTTTCAGGCTTCGAGCCGCACACTTGTGAAATAAAGAGTACATTGAGTGACCATCCAAACCTGACTTCAACTCTGATTGCACGCCTCTTGTATGATGAGATAGTGCGGACAAAAGACATGGTGGCGAGAAACATCATCGCGACAGTTAAGGCTAGATGGAAAACAACCATTAAGCTTGGGAAGGCATGGAGAGCAAAGCAGAAGGCTCTGGAGTCGAGGTTTGGGACATTTTATGATGCATATGATAATGTTGTCCATCAAATTCTCACATTGAGCGATAGGAATCCTGGCACTCATGTAGCTTTGCAAATACATAATCTTCCCGAGGAGCCGAACTATCCTGTATTTGCCAGGATGTTCTTCTCGTTCGCAATATGCATCGATTCATTCAAACATTGTCGTCCAGTGCTCTGCATCGATGGCACATTTCTGACAGGCAAGTACAAGGGACAGATACTGACCGCCATTGGTGTGGATGGTAACCAACAGATCGTTCCTATTGCCTTTGCCTTCGTAGAGGGTGAGAATTATGAGAGCTGGTTATTCTTTCTGAGGGAATTAAAAAAGGGGGTTGTGGAGGATCGGCCAAATGTGTGCATACTTCATGACAGACATCCAGGTATGTTGAAGGCAATCAAGGCACTACAGCAGCCTGCTGGGGACGAACCTGTACCATGGACTGACTTGCAGAGCCGATGGTGTATGCGTCATCTTGCTGCGAATTTTTACTCATGTTTTAAGAGTAAGCGGCTGATGAATCTGTTCAAAAGACTCTGCAATATGAATCAGGAAAGGAAGTACAATTTTTTGTGGGAAATACTCACTGAATTCACGAACAAACAAGTGAAGGAAAGAAGAGCTGCACAGGCAACAACGATCGCTGCGCAGTTGAGAGCTGCACAGGCTTTGCAGGCGTCTGTATCAGCAACAGACGAATCGGAGCCTGTTGGATTGTGTGACTTGCCTGGAATTGACCCCCCGGGAACAAAGAGAAAGAAAGGAAACCGAATACGGAATTTTGTAGAGTGGATAGAAAAAGAGCCACCCGTGAAATGGTCTTTGTTGCACGATACAAATGGAGCACGATATGGCATCATGACAACCAATCTTGCTGAGGTATATAACTTCGTACTTAGAGGTAACAGGGGTTTGCCACTTACAGCACTTGTGGAGGGAATTATGCACGGAACAATGACATATTTCAGAGATAGACGTCAAGAAGCTGTCGAACATATTGAACGTTACCCGAACACACCATATTGCAGGAAGATCAGGCTTTACATGGAGATAAAGACCAAGAAGGCACGTTTGCATGGCGTCATTAGGATTGGTAACGAAGAAGCCAGGTATGAGGTGCGCTTAACTACTGCGAGATTTGGTGCTGCTAATGAGATGAGAACCCACGAGGTTAAAATTACTGACGAAGCACCGCCATCTTGTGAGTGTACATGCAACAAGCCGAGGTTTGGGACCAACCAACGAGAGCTGTTCCTGCACGCGGTCAAGGCAACAGAGGAAGACGAGGGCGTGCACAACGTGGCTAGCACGTGGTTTTTATTTGAAATATGTAATATGTCGTGAAGACTATGTTTTTATTTGTATGTGTCATCACTATGTTCAAATATGTAATAAATCGTGAAGACTATGTTTTTATTTGTACGTGTCATAACTATGTTCGAATATGTAATAAATCGTGAAGACTATGTTTTTATGTGTCTTGCCGGGCAATTTATTATGAAGTACTTAATTAATCTATACTATGCAGATGGCTGGACGTGACTTGCTTGACGGCACGATTGATGCCAAGCATCGGGCTAGGATTTGGGAGTCTGGTACACAACCACCAGTGTTGCGTACTCGGACTCCAGGAGCTAATTGGGAGCTGCACCCCACTTGGGTTGATCGGTACGTGAAACCTTATGTTCAATTATAAGCATCACTAGTACGCCAAAAATTGTTGACAGACTCGGGTCTTCTGTATGCAGGCTGGCTTGGTCTGGTCTGTTACCACTTGCTCGACTAGTTGAGATGAGTCCAGAGCTGTCGGTTGTGATTCTGCCAGAGGCTGAGGGACAGGACCCCCAGCGCCTCCACCGTTGTGCTAGTACTCGTGTCGGCCATAAGGAAAAGGATTGTCCTAAATTTCTGACCTGTGCACGAGAGATCGGAGGTACTGGTTGACTACAGCTCGTATTGTGTTCGACGTCTCGGTGGAGCAGATGGCACAACATCGGATCATGAGACAGTTTGGAGGTCGGCAGTTGCCGGTGCCTCCTACTCGACCTCAGCTCCCTCCCCACGTGCACAGGTAAATCTCCTAGATGAAACTATTTTTTCTATTCTGTGTGTGCACTTAGTTGTTTTTAATTGCTCTACACGTATATATGCTACAGGTTAAGTCGTCAAGGAGACAGACCACTTGCAACTTGGCTACAGAAGCTCCAACCGTACATGGTAGAATGGGCGACTGCGACCGCGATTGAAAATCTATGGCTGGACAATGAGCCGTTTGTGCGTGCTGATTTTGATCAGTACCTCCAGACATACAGACAATCCACTCGCATACGGTTACTTCCGACGCTACAGCCTGATCAGATGCAGCCAGCTAGTGTGATCGACACGTACCCACTACACGGTATTGGGGGCCGCGGTACTCGGCGGTACGTACTAAATTTATGTGCCTCCATTGCATAATCTATGCCTTCATACAAATTTCTAACATTTTTTCCTTACTAAACAGGCTGAGCTGATATCAGAGATTCAGCGTGATGTGAGTACATACAACCCGCCACCTGAGTGTGCGCCATGGTTCAGACGACTAGAGGACAAGCTACGACGTGCGTACAGTCTACTTAACTGTTCCCGTGTTGCCGATGTTGTGCCACGTCAGCCAGCTCAGCGTCCTCCGCGCCACTCTACACGTACTCCGGATCCACAGGTATCACCTTCCCAACAGTACACACATCGGCATGACCCGAGACCTCGTTTTACACCTCCTCAGCCTAGGAGCACACGACCCCAGTTCGAGGTCGGTTCATCATCTCACCAGCCAGAGCATTTCGAGCCGGGTCATTCTCAGCCAGTTCCTTCCCAGCCGGGTACTTCGTCGTGGGTCATGCCCCCTCATATGATGATGCAGCAGCCTGGTATGCATCAGTGGGGCATGCCACGTGATCAAGGTTTCGGTCAACCGTCTTATGCAGAGATGATTTGGAGCGGGATTGCACCGCCTATGACTGAGCCAATGCTCCATCTCGGTTAGTATGTTTTATTTTTTCCACATATTACTCTTGTTCATCAACATCACATACTAACATACTATCATCTGCAGGTGGAGGTGGTTCGGCATACAGCTCTCCACGATTTGACCAGGAGAATCCGATGTACTGTACGCCACCGCCCGTCACACAGCCTACGCAGGACGAGGACGAGGAGGCGCCGCTGCAAGGTAGTGGGACGCAGCCGCGACAGGATGACGTGGAGTTGACAGTGCCTCGTCAATTGAGGGTAGCTCACAGGTATGGCAGATCAACGCCCGTCCAGCCCCCTCCTCGTCAGGCTCGGCCACGCAGGGGTCAGTGATATATTTGGGACATACTGGTACTTAGGTGTATGAGACATATCCGTATATCTATTTGTATGTGAGACATATTCATATTTATGTTCGTCTGTATGAGACATATTATTATCTATGTACGAAACATTCCACATTGCATAAATTAATTTAACATACAACACTACACGTCCACGTTACAACTTCACTAGTTTTAAACACTGCATAGAACAACTACTGGTACAAATATTACATGCAACTCAATGATAACTAATTCGAATCAACGACTTCACTTCCCTCTGCCACGTGCTCGTGTTGGAGGCATGAAGTCGTCGTCACTATTTTCATCGACGACAGCCTTGGATGCACCAACACTCTTCAACTTACGTCTAGAGTTGGCTCGTTTAGGAGGCATGAAATCATCATCACTATCATCTTGAACGGCTTTCTTGGATGATCCACCACTCTTCGCCTTTGATATAGCCCTCTTCACTGCTTCAGCGTGAAGGGCATTTCCAGGACCATCACGACATGCGCCAAAAAGCATTTCCATCCAACCAAAATGAGGGATCTCTTTGTTCAGAAACTGTCCTTCGGCAGGCCAGTGCTGGACATTCACAAAATCAGGGGAAAAAAGTTAGTACGATAACACTAGATTCTAACATAATATAAATTCGGTACTCAGTTACCTTCACATGATATGCATAGGCCTCCGGCGAAAAATGGATTATCTTTGACTTAGGTGTCATAGGCATGTCCCTAAGCCCCGCCTCAATAGCTTTTAGCTCATTAATTCTCTGCCACTTCCACCGCCACCCATCAATTTCATCCCTAATTTCTTCAGGGGTCATCTGGATTTTGGTTTTTTTGGCTATAATTTCTCCCACCTCACGAATGTTCCCCCACTCACTAACTAGTTCCCTATAACAGCTCTTCGGCCTACCCTCCCTAATACTTCCTTCAGTCCATATTGCGGCGTGATACAAAACACACCACGACCTATGCTCCGAACTAGGACCCGAACTACCAGACATCGTTCCTATCTGACTGAGGAAATAACCACGCACCACACCCCTCCTCCATCACCAAATCTACTGGGGTATATATATAGGCTCACCCGGGAGAAGAAGAGCGGGAGAAAAATGGCGGGAGAAAAAGTCGGGACGAAAATGGCGGGAACAAAATGGCGGGAGAAATATGGCGGGAGAAGAAGGGCGGAATAAAAGCCGGGAGCGCGAAACAAATTCGGATCAAAGCCGGGACCGCGAAACAAATTCGGATCATGGCAAGGGAAGAAGAAAGCAGGGACGACAGGAGCTGATACCTTTCGGCCTTGTCTGGGCCGAAAGTAGAGTTTCGGCCCGCTCCTGGCCGAAACTCGCTCTGCCGCGCAGAGGCCGCAGAGGGCTGTCGCTTCTCGCTCTGCCGCGCAGAGGCCTGTCGCGCAGAGGCCTACTTTCGGCCCGGCCTCGACCGAAAGTCGAGTTTCGGCGCGCCCTAGGCCGACGGCACGCTATTTTTCGAATTCCCTCTCCACGCATGCTATTGTCCAAAATTCTTATATAAAATCGTATTATTTAAAAAAAATCTCTTTTTTGGACGATCCTGCATGTGTCGCGACTGATTGAATTGAAAATTTTCTTTGATACTATATCAGATCTGCATGCACGCACGCTAGATCGTCCTGGCTTCAAGTCTCGGAATACTACATCCTAGCTAGCCCCCTACTTTTACCTGAAAAAATAACAGTGCAGTAACCGATCAGCCCTGGGGTTCCACTGCTTCAACAGTTCCTGCAAAAAGTAAGAAAATCTCCGCCTTAAACAATCACGGCCCTGGCATTTCATCCGATCAAGTAACTTACACGATATATAATAAAGGATCTGGCAAGGTTCAGGTTTTTCCAATTGGAGGGCTGGTGCACAAAGTTGCAAGCATGCTAGCTAGGGATTAATTACCTTAGCCGTGCAACTTGACATAGAGGCTAGCTGCTCGCGCATATAGAGTCCTCGACTCAATTGATCACATCGTCGTAATTGCTGTGGATGGAGATGATTAGCGGCCGTAGCAATCGAAAAAAGAAGGTAGACGGCGACGTTGACAGCGGCGGCGACGACGTGGGCTCCCTGTTCTAATATGCGTGCTAGCTAGGGCTGGGGAGATTAAACCCTCGGTTTGGATTGATGCACGACCATATGGAACACACGTGCTCTATCTCTTTAGATTTAGATTTGACATTTTTAAATTAGATTTTTTTTTTTGAGAAACACAGTACAAGTCACCACGGACGCCTCGCTGTTGACGGGCACGTCACCTACGAAAATCCAGGAAAATGCGAGCACCCATGCCAAGTCTGGGACTTGAACCTGGGTGGGCCGGTTCCACCACAAGGAACCAAACCAGCTGAGCTAGGCTCAGTTCGCACATGGTAAATTAGATCTCATACGTTAATTGCTACTGAATTATTAGGATACGTGACATGTGTAGCTTTGTACGTTTAAGTTGTACGTAACACCTCTCAACTTAACTCCTCGATTAAATCTTAACGGTTAATTTTTGATCTAACTGTTGAAATAATTCTAATGATGTGGATTAACGTGGTGTCTCGAAAAACTACCTCATTTTGCTTTTAGTATATAATAGATACCCGAGAGAAAAAACTGCAAAGTGTAGTTCTGGCAATCATTTTTCCGCAAAATGTATAATTGCCATCACGCAAGATATCGAATGTATAATAATAAGAAAATTGGATTACTAATTAATATAACCTCCACAAGTGAAAATTGAAAAAATAGACACATCTCAAATATACAAACGCGACGCTAGATACATGGTCATATGGTGGAACCGGATGGCATTGCTGTCAGATATAGTATGTATTATCCGCAGCTACAGCCTAGAGGAACTTTTCTCCTCATCACCGTTTCGCAGCGGACAAAACGTGAAGTTGTCTTATATGTGCAGATGTCAGTCCAACAGCAAATCCATCCAATTGTTTCAGTTGGTTCATTCAGATCTTTGCACTGGCTATGACTCCTAAATTTTCCACTATATATATAATTGATCGGACTTATATGAAAGGGTAACGCTCCTAACTTATTCTTATTTGTCAAGAACAGGCAACTGAGAGTCTCAGAGGGAGGAAGGAGCAACCCCATCTTATCCCACTGATAAGTGCGCCAGGTGATCTTATAGTCCGTCCTGCTTTCAATAGATTAATCCACCGACCGGAGAAAGTCTCGATTGAGTTGTGTAGAGAGAGTAGCGTGTATGGCAGCATGACAGCCGCAACGCTCCTTGACTGTATGCTGAATTCAGTGTATCTGCTGACACAGCGTTAGTACTACGCTTATTGTAACTTGTAAGGGAGCCAGGGAGGTGTACGCGTCCTAAGTCTAGCTCGACTGCCACTTTTAACTAGGTGCAGTGAAATACTCACTCCATTCCTAATTATAAGCTGCTTTCTAACGTGGACTACATACGGATTAAAATACGTGAATATACACACTAAAACACGTTTAGATGCATACGAATCTGAAAATTTTGAAAAAAGTTAGACATCTTATACTTGAGACAGAGGGCGGAGTAGTAAACAGCTGTTATACACAGACTTGACAGCCATAACCGTGTCAAACTTTGACAGGATGTGACCAGGAAAATATTAGACTGTAATTTGTTCTCGCGTGACCATGGGCAGTGCATGCAAATTGCTCATGTGTTCGGTTGATCAGTACTGCAGCAAAAATGTACTCCCTCCGTTCCAAATTTCTTTTTGCGTAAATTTATAGGACTTTATTCAGCAACAACTCCAGCATCATCAGGGAGAACGCTGGCAACGAGGAAACTAGGAGGGAGTTCCATCCAGCACCTGGTAACATCCAAATCGCAAGCATGCTCCGCGCAAAGGTATGCCGACATGTTGGATGATCTCATTACATGCTTAATAACAAAAGAAGTAAACGATAAAGCTAGCCCTTCAATTTCTAGGAAAATCGGTGCCACAACGGACCGAGAAAAAGCGCGCGAGTCCCAGAGATTCACCACCTCCAAGCAGTCAACTTCCATCACCACTCGCGTAAAACCATGAAGCGTCGCAAATATCACCCCATCACGCAGTGCCAGAGCCTCTGCAATCATGGGATCAGTAATGCCAGGATACGGCTTGCTCCAGGCTCCAATGAAACCATCGGAAGACCTTGCAATCCCTCCTGCTCCAACCTCTTAGCGCATCAACCGCAATGCCTGCATCAGTGTTAATTTTCACCCAATTTATCTCAGGTGGCCTCCATCCATGTCCAGGCAATACCCGAGCATAAGGACCTGGGATCTCAAGCAAAGCCAGGGTCTCCCGAACCCTCTTCACTGGCTGTCTAGGATCAAGACTCCCCTTCTCATGTGTCAACTTATTCCGAGATGTCCAAATGGCCCACATGATCGTAATAATCTTCGGTCTATCTCCATCCGCGATAATTGGATCGCATAAAATATCACGACACCACATGTGCGGGTGTAACTCTGGGAGCTTAAGGTCGAAAACACTCCTTGCCTCAAGCCAGAAGGCTTTTGCATGGGAACACATAATCAGCGCATGCATCATGTTCTCATTAGCTGCTAGACAAACCTTGCACAAGGCTCTCTCTGCAATATGACGATAGTGCAAAGTTTCCTCCACTGGCAAGATACCACGCAGAACGCGCCACCAGAATACCCACACCTTGGGGACTACTTGGAGCTTCCAAATTTCAAATTAGATGACTTCTATTTGTCCACATACGGATGTATCTATACTTGTAACATGTATAGATGCATCCGTATGTGGACAAATGAAAGTCATCTAATTTGAAATAGAGGGAGTATGCGGTAGGAGCTTGATCGACACCAACAGCCCGCATCAAGTTGGTCTAGGCATCAAGAATTTGTTGGAAATGGACGTCACTGCCTGCGTACTCTCGTGCACGCTTTCTTTCTCTTCTCGCAATCCGCAAGCCACATTACAATAGTGCCACCGCACTCCATATGTAAGTCGCCCAGATATGCCGAGTGCCAGGCACGAAAATGAAATGATGGATACTTCCCAAAGTGTTAAAAATCAGCAAGTTGATCAACACAAGACACCGGATCTTCGTGAGAAAAAAACCACGCAGGAAAACCATAGGAGCACGACTGCGATCTTAGTCAAGAAAGTGTCTAGCGCTCTAGCGACAACAATTCTGCAAAACGAAGGAAAAAAAAATGTAGTGAGTGATCCATTGTCGGATGGTTAAACGTCAATCTAGTTGTTCTGGCAGAGCAACAGTTATTCCCAAAACTACCTACTGGATCCAAACTTTGTACTTAATTTTTACCGTGCGTTCCAACACTCTAGGTGCAATCTTCTGTAACCTTCTGTAGAGGGTTGCACATGTGTTGTCCAACCGGTTTGGTTGATGGTTTAGAAATACGATTATATATGCATAGTGCTATTTGTAATCATGTTTTTGTGAGAAGGAGCTCATGTTTGTATCTTGTATGCTACTGGTCATGTAAATACATAAAAATGTTGCAATAAATTGGCTGTGTGTATCAATGGATGCATAGTCCGGTGGTTTTCTCTCTATTTTTGCAAAAGAAATCCTTTTTTTCAAGTATCTGGTTCTTGTTTGTGTTTTCGTTGTCAAATGTTTTTCCATAAGATTTTCTTACCAGGATCCATCTTGCCGCTTGTCCCAGCGTTGGCGAGGGGCCCATGAGGACTGGTGTGGTTGATTTTCATTCAAATCCGACAGCTTGTCTAGGAGTTTGTTGCGGTGGACAGAAGCAGAGGGCCGGTCGGGGTGGGCATTCGTGGGAGGTTGTTTGGCGTGTAGATACTTTTAGTCCAGTCATCATCTTACTTGCATCATGCCATCATGGATGTGTCGAGGCATGTCATTCCCTCGGTTGCGTCGACGAGGCAGTGGCACAGTTGTAGGGCCTTTTGTTCTTGTGCTTTGACCCTGTCTCGGTGGCACTACCTCCGACTTCATCACAAAGCCTGTAAATCTTATGTGTGTTTATGAGGGTGTGGCGCAATGGGTGTTGTTCCTTGGAGTTGAGATGTTTGACACGGGTCAAGGGCATATGGCTACGTAGTCAATGACTTCTTCTCCAGGACACTGGTCCCGAGAGAGCCGTATTCTTGGTGACTTCCTGTCTAGAGGCCAACTACACCAGGTTGGCTCCGGCCACCGAGGCACGGAGCGCAGTGGTGACGTGGTCGCGCCACCGAATTGGTTGTATTTTCTTGTTTTTCTGAGTGTTTTTGTAATGTTGGAGTTGGTTAATGATGGTACGCAAAATTTAGTTTTTACGTAATTTTATCTTGAAGGTAAGACGAATTAATGGCATCTCAGAATCAACTGAATGTCGTTACCACCGAATAAATAATAATCAGTCTTGGCTAGGCACTCAAGAATTCAAATCTAAGGTTTAACTATATGACACGCGTTTTGGGGCGTGTTGGGGAAAAATGTCAAGGAGAAGTGCGTCCACACCTTCACCAGCAATCCGTTCAAGCAACGACTTAGTTTTTCCCCTTCTGACTATGGTACACACTTGGCATAAAATTAAGCAAATGATCATAATTTTTTTACTCTTATAGTATTATCTCAGCCGCAAAGCACACGGACATGCGTGGTTGCCTATGTACAAGCATTCTTTTTATGCTTTGACTTCTTACAGTAGAGCTAGAATAATGTGTAAGTTGCTCCTAGTAGGCAATGTCAGCGCCGAGATGTTCTCACCTTTGCCCCATGCATCTCGCTTGCTTTAACAACTGAAATAATGCAGAGCGCTAGAAATGCAACTAGTAGCTAATCTTAGGCCGGTGACAATGGGGGTTTCTTGACACGATTTCATAGGTAAAACGCTGATGTGGCAGTGTATTTAGTGAAGAAAGAGAGAACTGCTGTATGTAATTGTGGAACCGGCTCCTAGCGTGGTAATCGAAATGGTATAAATGCAAAATTTGTACTGTGTTCCAAGCCACGCTCGCACGCCTCTTTTTAGACTACTGCTGATCCATCCGATTGGACATCTATGGTGCTGATGATGCCACAGAGTAAGCTGCAGTACTATTAGGCTACAAATTGATCTAGTATCAAATCCTGTAGATACAACAGATAGATACAGTGCACTGGCATGCTCGTATCTTACATACTCGTTTCTTTGCTGGATACGGCGTTTAGAAACGACGCGTTGGCACCGGCCTTAGCTTCTGGATTTTTGTTCTCAATTATTGCAAGTGAATTGAGTGGTGGATGTATATTTAATGCGTCTTTCTTGTTTCTGCGAGGCCACTTCCAATGACGTACTGTACGTCATAAACAATCCCGTTTTCCTTTGATGGAAAATTAAGTCTCGCTGTGCCTCTTTGTCGACCTGGTATACGATACGAGTTCGTGCTGGACCAAACGCCAATTATGCACACCAAGTTGTAGAGAAAAACCGTTCTACAGTCGGAAATGGTTGGAGCTTAATTTAAACGGTTTTGTTATTCCTCACTCGAGTGAGAACTAAGTTCTCTAATTTAAAATAAAGGAATAATATTTTCGACATATCTAGTACTAATCTTAGAGATAGTGTAGACCAGTGGAACAAAGGAGATATATTCGTTATCTTCTCGAACGGGCACAACACAAATCAAGGGTACCAGCAAACTAGCAAAGCCCTAGAGTATGAAAAAGGATCTTCCTGCATGCAAACCAAAAAAAAAAAACGGCCATGTGAGAAGGATCGGGATCGAAAGCAGACGTCTCTCTCACCGAAAGCTCTGCCGGCGTGAGCTCATGATCAGTGACCAGTGGGCACAAGGAATTCCGATCCCTCACTCTTCTCCCAGCTAGTTTAACAAAGCTCTAGCACATTCCCAGACTCCCAGTTGTTTGCCGCGGTTTCTATCGGATAGAGAAGCAGCAGACCCACCTGGAACTCGAACGAAAAAGCTATCATCAGTCAGTCAGCACGGCCAATGGCGGTACAAGACGAGCTAGAACGGCTTTCGGTTTCAAGTGCGATAGAACAGCTTAAACGGCTTCGGCTCACCGCGGGGCCGCGCTCAGCTCGATGATCGATCCAGCTGCCCCCTTCGCTCTTGCCCCCATGCATGTCGTCACCGCGACGTGCGGTATAACGAACCGGCCGTGGCGCCTCCCTTGACAAAGCAAAGGTCGATTAAAGAAATTGTCGCACTTGGCATGCAACATTGGACTTCTCTGGGCTCTGCCTATAAGTACAACACTGGATCTCATCGTTTCACCCATTCCCACGCTTGCTTCCAGCAACTCCTGTCTATCTCATCATCGGCCTCCATCCCCTTTCTCTGATCGAGTTGCTAGCTTGGCCTGATCGATCTTGTGATCCGTTCTTGGATTAATGGCTCACGGCAAGAGGTCTAGGCAGCAAACCGAGGCAACGACGTCCGTCAGCCTGCTGGACCTGGACAGCAGCGACATGGCGCGCATCCTCATGCTCTTCTCCGGCCACCACAACAATGGTTACCACGGCAACTACGGCGTTGGGCCGTCGTCCCCGGAGAGGGTGTTCGAGTGCAAGACCTGCAACCGGCAGTTCCCGTCCTTCCAGGCGCTCGGCGGCCACCGGGCCAGCCACAAGAAGCCGCGGCTCGCGGACGGCGCCGAGCCGCCCAAGCCCAAGGTGCATGGCTGCTCCATCTGCGGGCTCGAGTTCGCCGTCGGCCAGGCGCTCGGCGGCCACATGCGCCGCCACCGCGCCGTCGCGGCGGCAGGTGAAGGTATCGGGCTTGGCCTCAGCCTCAGCCTCGGCCTCAGACCTAAAGACGATGGCGACAAGAAAAGGACGACGGCGGCGGCGGCCGAGCTGGTGCTCGACCTGAACGTGCCGGCACTGGAGGAGGACCCTGCCAATCGCGGCAACAGGCTGGGGCTCGCCGTGGACTTCCCCGTGGTGGTTGACTTCCGACGTTAAAATCAACACAAGATATTCACGCCTGATTTATACAGTACAATTTTTGGAGTTCAATATTTTGCGTTGAGCTGCTCGAGAAGTCAACAACCCTTCGAACATTACAAATACTGCCTCAGAGTACTTTTCTAATGTCTGAGGATCCCATATTTACAAGGGTTGACTTCTCACGGTATAATGTGGTAGACTATTTTCTTCGCTTCTCCTCACTCTTTTTCCATCAGGAGTTCCATTTTCGTATGCTCCTTAGACCAGCCCCAGCCTGTATGCGGTTCAAAGGGGAAAAAGCATCATACTTTGAATCGGTGATGTTTAGCTGCAATGTGTAAATCCGGTTCAAAGATAGAGATGGGACCCATCACACAAAAATAATAAAAAATGCTGTCTCCGCATTGTTACATGGTGTCCATTCCTTTCTAACTTTGCATGGTGAGTGTCACACTAGAATTGTTATTTTAACATATGGAAATGATCGGAACTAAACCAACATGTTGGTTGGCTTCTTTGCTCTGACACCATTAATCGATTCCCTGCACTGTGTTGAACCGGTTCATGGAGCCCACTGAATCGCTTTTCTCTCACGATGTAGCTGGTCTTAGCATCACTGTTGACCACATGCCATATGGACACATATTTGTACTCTTCATAATTGGCAAAGTGGTATTTGTTTGGTCAATTTAGGTTTGCTTTAGCCGAAGCAAACAAAGTGCTCGCTTGAGCACAAGAACACAGGTTCCTAGGGCTAGGTTGGGTAGGTGATTGGCAAAGAAGCAACGCCCCTGGCATGAAGCCATCATAGCCCCTTCTTTACTCGTCTTTGTACCGGGCCAGTGACCAAGTTATTCAAAAAGAATGTTGTTCCATTTGAGTGTACTCAGAGATGTGAGCAAAGTTTCAGAAACTTAAGAGGAAATTAACAATAGTACCTGTTTTAGCAGTACCAGAGACCAAAAAATATTACACGGGCGCGGCGGGCAAGCGCGCAGGCCGTCGGGCGCGGCGGGCAAGCGCGAGGGCGTCCTCCGCGCGCAGGCGTTGGCGGCGCAAGGCAAGCGCAAGCATCTTGAGGGTCAGGACGGGCGCATCCGTGCCAACGACAACCCTCCAACGTGGTTCGTGGCGCGGGAGAAGAAGAGGGAAGCGAAGGCGAAGCAAGCTGCGGAGGAGGCGGCGGCCATTGGTTCCCGTGCTGCGGAGCCAGTCCGGGGCCGTGCCCCGAGAAAAACACCGGCAAGCGCCCGGCTGCCGAGGGCCTACGGCCTAGTGCTCATGGGAAGGAGGCTGGGGCCTCCTCTTCCCACATCGAGTGCTTCAAATGCGGCCAGCCAGGACATGTCCAGGCGGACTGCACGAACCCCCCGGTCTGCGTTCTGTGCAGGGAGGGAGGGCACCACTCCGCGGCTTGCACGGCCAGGCAGCGTCCACACCTGCGCACGTTGGGGCAAGCGATCCCGGGTGAGGGTTACTTCGACCTGGATTTTGAGCTGGATGAGAGGGATGAGGAGGCGGATTCCAACAGAGCCATCATCACCTTCAAAGATGGGAACCCCCTCACCATCCCGGCGCTTGACCAGGAGCTGCACCACTTGGTTGAGGCCGAGTGGGACTGGCAGATCAGGAATGTGACCCCACGCGACTACTCTGTCGTGTTCCCCAATCGGGAGACGTTGAGGATGAGTACCCGCAGTGGGCGGCTCTACTTTCCCCTCAACGACGTTGAGGCTTCCATCATGCTCGACGATGACGATCCTGCACCGTCGGTGGTGCTCCCGGAGGTGTGGGTCCGGCTTGCGGGCCTACCCGGCGTTTCCGCCAGGAGGATCGTCTGATGGCCGGTATGGGCATGCTGGGTGTCCCATCGAGGTGGATTCGGCCTCGCTCCGTCGCCGGGGTCCGGTGCGGATGCGGGTGGCTTGCCGTAACCCAGCCAAGCTCAAGGGCACCATCCAACTGTTCCACAAGGGTAAGGGATACTCTATTGGTGTGCAGCTTGAGGCTCCCCGGGTGCCGGCGATTCCGCCGCCCCCGCCACCTCCGCACCAGGATGACGAGGATGATGACCTCAGTCCATCCAAGGAGGAGTGGGAGGCGCTCGGCAAGAAGGGCAAGTCGGGTGCCAGCTCCAAGTCGGGTGCGGCTTTGGACTCGACGTCCACCCAGGGGGGTCCCATGGGAGGGGCTGCCCCTTCCGCTGCGGCCGGTGGCTCGCATGCGAGTGTGGCTGAAGCAATGATGGTGGACCACGCTCAGGGGGAGCCCGTGATCGACGAGTACGCCAGCTACCTCTCCCAGGCTGGTCCGTGGCCGCTCCCGCTTAAGGTGTTGGAGCAGCTGCGGGAGGGGGAGCGGGTCATCTTGGCCCCGTCGCGTCTCCACCCCGGGGATGCCCCGGTGTCCCTGCCGCTGGACTCCTCCACGCTAGCCTCGGTGGGGTCGGAAGATGAGGGCTCCCCGTCCAAGACCACGGAGCGGTTGTCGGCGGGCGAGGAGGAGATGGAGTACCTGGTCTCGGAGGAGGAGGTGGGGGGCGCTGTGGAGGACGCACCAGGAGCGGTGCCACACCGGCGCCGCACCAAGACAGTGGCGGTTGGCCCCCCGCGCAAGAGCGCTCGCCTCCATGGGCCGGCGGCGTCGGTCCCAGTGGCAGAGCGGGCGGAGAAGCGCGCAGCAGTGAAGAACCTCGACACTCCGGCGGCAGCGCAAGGTATGCTTTCTTCTCCCTTTGTGGTTCTTCAAGACCTTCCTGATGCGCATTTAGAGTCGGTCTTGCACGATGTGGGTCTTGCCTTCTCCCTGGAAGTGGGCACGGCCAAGGAGGCCATTTCGCTGGTGCGTGCCAAAGAATTGGCCCAAGCTTCTGTAGCGGAGGCTGCCTTCCGCAAGGATCTGGCAGCGACGATGGCCGTTGTGCACGATTCCTCCGCTCCTACCTCCAATGAGAGTCATCCGAGCTGGGGGCACGGGTTCCCGTCGCGGACGGAGGAAGGCCGGTGCCGCGTAGATGCGGGCTGGCTTCTATAACATCCGGGGGTTTGGGCGTCTGGGACGCCGTACCCAGATCCGAGAGTTCATTTCCCGAGAGCACCTGGATTTTGTTGGTCTCCAGGAGACCATCAAACCCTCCTTTACCACGGCGGAACTCTCGAGTATCGATCCGAGAGGGTGCTTTTCCTGGCACTCTTCGCCAGCGTCGGGTCACTCGGGGGTATGCTCATGGGGGTTAATGAGGATACTTTCGAGGTTAAGGATTGGAGTAGTGGCTCCTTCTTTATTCGGGCAGATGTTCATCAACTGGACTCGGCCCAGGACTGGTCGATTTTTGTTGTTTATGGACCTGCTGACCATCGTCGTTCCCAGGATTTCCTGGCGGAGCTCACTACGGCGATTTCGGCATGTCCATTCCCGCTAGTAGTTGGTGGAGATTTTAACCTGATACGGGGATCAGAGGATAAGAACAACAACAATATCAACTGGCCGAGGGTGCATAGGTTTAACGACTGCATCGCCAACCTTGCACTTAGAGAGGTTCGGAGGACTGGTTCTCGTTACACGTGGACTAACAAGCAGCTGAACCCGGTCCGGTGTGTGCTGGATCGGGTGCTTATGTCGGCGGATTGGGAGACCCTCTTCCCGCTATGCTCCCTGGTGGCGGAGACCATTGTGGGCTCGGACCACTCGGCCCTTGTTCTGAGCTCTGGGGAGGAGCTTAAGAAAAGGAGCAATCGGTTCTTCTTTGAGAAGAGCTGGTTTGAGCGACCTGAGTTTGGGGACTTGGTGGCCAATAAGATTAGGGAGTTTGCCGCCCTGGGGGGTGCTCAAACGGACTCGATCACCGCTTGGCAATTTATTGCAAATAACCTGAGGCAGTTTCTCAAGGGTTGGGGAGCTAACCTAGGTAAAGCGGAGAAACAGGCTAAGGAAGAGATCCTGGCTCGGATTAAGGTTCTTGATGACCGAGCCGATTCTTCGGGTCTGGATGACGAGGGATGGGCCCTCCGTTATCACCTTGAGGACCAACTGACCCACTTTCTCAAAGTGGAGGAGGAGTACTGGCGGCAGCGGAGCCGTCTCAACTGGTTACTCAAGGGCGACGCCAATACGGCGTTCTTTCACGCGGTGGCCAATGGCCGAAGGCGGAAGTGTGCGATCTCGCGTCTCTCGACCGAGCAGGGGATCATCTCTGAACCTCTGGCGCTTCAAGCACACATTTACGACTTCTACCGCGCCCTAATGGGCTCCCCGAGCGAGCAGTCGTTGTTCTCGCTTTCGCACTCCTTGTGGAGTGCCCGTCCGAGGTCTCGGACGAGGAAAATCTGACGCTCATGCTGACCTTCACGGGAGAGGAGTTGGACGCGGTCCTATCCAGCATGAAGGTTGATACGGCGCCGGGCCTGATGGCCTGCCAGTTAGCTTCTATAAGAAGTTCTGGCCCCTGGTCAAACCGTATATTCTGGCAATTGCTAATGACTTCGCTCTGGGGAGAGTTGACATTGCAAGGCTAAATTTCGGAGTGCTCACTCTTATTCCGAAAATCCCAGGGGCGGAGGACATTAGACAGTTTAGGCCTATTGCTCTGATCAACGTTGCTTTTAAGTTCGTTGCTAAAGTATGCTCTCCGTTTAGCCCCGATTGCTCACCGCACGATTAGTAACACCCAGTCGGCATTCATTAAGGGCCGGCTCCTCCATGAAGGCGTGGTCTCTCTCAGGAGATTATTCATGAGACTAAGTCCAAGAAGCTCCGGGGAGTTTTTCTTAAGCTGGACTTTGAGAAGGCGTATGACCGAGTCAGCTGGGGCTTCCTACGGGAGGTGCTGACTCGAGCTGGTTTCGACCCGGGTTGGGTCCACAGAGCGCTGAGTCTGGTCTCGGGGGGCCAGACTGCTATCACCATTAATGGCGATATGGGTAACTTCTTCCGCAACGGCCGGGGAGTTCGCCAGGGGGACCCGCTCTCCCCCTCCTCTTCGACTTGTTGTCGAGGCGCTAGCTGCTATCCTGGATAAAGCCAGAGCCGCGGGTCACATTCAGGGCGTGATCCCGCACTTGATTCCTGGGGGAATCTCTCACCTACAGTATGCGGATGATACGATCATCATGTTCAGCCTGACGACTGGCGGTGGCCAACCTCAAATTCATTCTCCTTTGTTTTGAGAGCATGTCAGGGCTTAGGATTAACTTCCACAAGAGCGAGGTGCTGGCCGTGGGGGTCAGCGCCGAGGAGCAACAGCGCATCGCTAATATGCTCAACTGTAGACTGGGGTCTTTTCCTGTCACCTATCTGGGTCTTCCGGTTAGTGATAGAGCTTTATGTGCGGGGGACTGGGGCCCCTCACTAGGAAGGTAGCAAAGCGGGCGGATCCTTGGCTGGGCAAATTTATGTCCTCTGCTGCCCGCTTGACCCTCACAAACGCTTGCCTTTCTAGCCTTCCCCTCCATGCGATGGGAGTGTGTCTCCTTGGGGACGGAGTGCACAAGACTATGGACAAACACCGATCCCGTTTCTTCTGGGAGGATAACGGGGTTAAACGGAAGTATCACTGGGTTCGGTGGTCTGCCGTGTGTCGACCCAAGGCCATGGGGGGCCTGGGAATTATGGACACCAAGCTTATGAACTTGTGCCTCATGGTCAAATGGGTGTGGAAACTTATGACTGGCCAGCAGGGGCTTTGGGCGGACATCCTGCGCAACAAATACCTGAGACACAAGGACCTCCTTGTGGACTCTCATGGCCCGGGCTCCCAGTTCTGGAACTCTATACAGAAAGTTAAACCGTTGTTAAGCTTGGGAGCTAAACACGAGATCCGTGATGGTTCATCCACGAGGTTTTGGGAGGATTGGTGGGTTGGGTCTGGACCTTTACGTGTCAGATTCCCCGACCTCTTTGCTATTGCCGCGGACCCGGGTGCTTCTGTCGCCCAGTCCTTCGCGACGGAGAATGGCATATCCCATTCCGCAGGGCTTTCAGCCTGCGTGTTCGGGTAGAGTGGGAGGACCTCCTCAGGGAGATCACTCCCTGCCACCCCTCGACGGGGCGGACATCCTATCCTGGACCTTAGAACCGTCCGGGCGGTTCTCGGTTAGATCGCTTTACCTAAAGCTGTGCCAGGGTAGTCCCCGTAAGCACTTTAGCGAGATTTGGGGAATTGCGGTCCCCCTGAAGATCCGTGTCTTCTTATGGCAATTGGTGAGGAAACGCCTTCCCTCCAGTGATAACATTTGCCGAAGACGCGGACCGGCGAGTGGTAGATGCGCCCTGTGTGATGAGCCTGAGGATACGAATCACATCTTCTTTGGGTGCACCCTCGCTAGATTCCTGTGGAGCGCAGTTAGGGAACTGCTCTCCTGCTCTTGGAATCCTTCTTGTTTCGCCGAACTCTATCGTTTATCATGGAGTTCAGGGGCCAGCCACGTCGGGTTCTGTGGATTTGTTGTGCCTCCCTTTGCTGGACGCTTTGGAACATGCGGAACAAGTTTACTATTGAGGGGTGCTTCCCTTCGCAGCCGGCTGACAGCCTATATAAAATGTCTATGTATCTGCAGGTGTGGAAGCCAGTGGCTAGACGACAGGACAAGGAGAGATGGAGGCGGTGATTGGCAGGATCCGCGCGCTCCACGACACCATCAGGGACAGAGACTAGCTCTCACCCCTCTCGCCTGCCGTTTGTATCCGATGTGCCTACGGGCTGTGTGTGTTCCCTCACTCCTTGTTTTGAGTTGAGGTGGTGTTGTAGCCTGCGTGCTACCTGGATCTTCATTGTGTGTCCTCGAGACCTTGTTGCTTATGTGGGGTATTGTATGACCTAGCCGGATGGCTTTATTAATTTAAAGCGGGCTCAGCTCGAGCCTTCCGTCTAAAAAAAAATTTACACGGTGTACTGTGATGCATACAAGAAAGGGTTAGGATGTTTTTTTTAGAAACTGTGGGGCAAAAAGCCTTGCCCCATATATTAATTAAGAGAGAAGGTGCCCAGTTTATTAGTGGAAGAAACCAGGCGAAAACCATACAACAAACACCAACAAAAGGAGATACCAACACAACCACAAAGGGCAACACCTAAGACCAACAACCCCCGAAGCGACCACACCACTCTACCTAAGCAACCGCAGACAGACGACCACCTAGGACCACCAGCTGCCGCTAAGCAGTCACGGGTGCCATACCAACGGCACCACTTTTCTTGCCTATGCTCCTCAGAGTCTTCTTCACCTTCTTGATTTTGCCAGAAGAAGTCTCCTCTGCTATGAGGCAAGCAATCGCCTCGCCAGATCCAGGGCTAGCTGCCTCCAAGCTGGCGAGCAAGTCACCAAGCTTTTCTGCGAAGACCCGCGCGTCAATACGTGCCAACATACCTTCACGGTCATAGAGGGGCGACCAGATGGACTTCATCGCCAAAGGATCAGGAGCTTCCTCATCAACAACTACCTCCACGGACTCCAAAGAGCCCAACTCCACAGGAAGCATCGTAGATGGTTCCCCACCAGGCTCCTGTAGCTCAGGCATGACCTGCACAACTGGAGCCACAACCTCGGTGATGACAGGCGACGCCTCATGCAGACCACGAGGAGAAAAATCTCCAAAGAAGCATTCAGCCCCGTCATCAGCGGAAACAAACTGGAGCTGAGGCGGCGAAGAGACACGCAGCGCAACCTGAAGCTCAGCTAGAGCATCCCGAATCTCAGAACGAAGCAGCTCAACCTTCCGAAGCAGCTCCAAGCGCAGCAGAGCAACCTGTGACTCAAAAGTTGAGACCAAAGAATCTTTGCAACACGCAGATGGGTAGCTTGGTGGTGGCGACGATGAGTGGCCAACGACCTCCGGTGGAGGACAAGGCTGGTCGAACGGGGAGCCACTAGTACAGAACGACACATCGGATACCCCTCTATGGCAACGGCAAGAGTTAGGCGACGGAAAAATGAGCTCCGCGCGCTTCCGCGAGTGCGCACGCGCTAGTCGATCGATGGGCCCGACACAATGGTAACGGAGGCTGAAAAGATCTCCGTTGCTCATATATGGGCAACGGAGGAAAGAATATCTCCATTGCTGATATTTCCACATCAGAAACGGAGATCGGTCTATCTCCGTTTCCCATTTGAAGGCACATTAAGCGGTGCCGGTATTAATATCTCCCACTCTAGTACTGTATCTCAGTCTCACTCTCCCCAGTTCCTAACCCTAGCCGCACACGCTCTCCTCCTACTTCACCCATCGATGGCGAACCCCTCCAGCGCCGACGGAAGTCAGGATGGAGCATCTTCCTCCTCCCACCCTCCGAGGCGCAGCCCGGATCTCCCCTACAACTGGGGCGAGATCCCCGGCGACTGCGGTCGCGAGTTCATTCTGAGCCGTCAAATCCCATCCGGATCCACGGCAGCGGCGGCCACCGACGCCCGGATCTCGTCCTCATCGTCCTCCTCGGACGATGAGGACGAGGATCTGGAGGTCGGTCTCCTCCTCTCTCGCGCCTCCTTTGAGCGCGAGCGCGCCGAGGGTGTCATTCGGGCGTCTGCGATGCAGAGAGCTATCCGCATCTCCGCCGCCGAGCACGCGATAGAAGCCGCCGTGGAGGCGTTGTTCCAGACGCGGCTCCAGGCGGCCATAGACCGCTCTCTTCTCCCTGGCCAGGGCCCTGGGCCAGATGCGGCGGCGGCGGCGGCAGCGGTGGCGGCGGCGGAGGAGGATGAGGAGGAGGAGGAGGAGGATGCTCCGGTGTTCGAGCAGGATGAGGTCTCCTCTGACGTCTCCTCTGGCAGTGGCTCCGGCGCCGACGCCTGGGACGCAATCCGCGACGGAAAGCAACCCCTCCTCGCCTAAGGTAAATGACCGCTCTGTTAGCTACTTATTTAGCTCGGTTTGCTCTGTTAGTTAGCTCTGTTCAGCTATGTATTTGCTATGTTAGCTACTTATTTAGCTCGGTTTACTTTGTTTAGCTATGTATTTGCTATGCTAGCTACTTATTTAGCTCGGTTTGCTCTGTTAGTTAGCTCTCTTCAGCTATGTATTTGCTATGTTAGCTACTTATTTAGCTCGGTTTGCTTTGTTTAGCTATGTATTTGCTATGTTAGCTACTTATTTAACTCAATTTGCTCTGTTAGTTAGCTCTGTTCAGCTATGTATTTGCTATGTTAGCTACTTATTTAGCTCGGTTTGCTTTGTTTAGCTATGTATTTACTATGTTAGCTACTTATTTAGCTCGGTTTGCTCTGTTAGTTAGCTCTGTTCAGCTATGTATTTGCTATGTTAGCTACTTATTTAGCTCGGTTTACTTTGTTTAGCTATGTATTTGCTATGCTAGCTACTTATTTAGCTCGGTTTGCTCTGTTAGTTAGCTCTCTTCAGCTATGTATTTGCTATGTTAGCTACTTATTTAGCTCAGTTTGCTTTGTTTAGCTATGTATTTGCTATGTTAGCTACTTATTTAACTCAATTTGCTCTGTTAGTTAGCTCTGTTCAGCTATGTATTTGCTATGTTAGCTACTTATTTAGCTCGGTTTGCTTTGTTTAGCTATGTATTTACTATGTTAGCTACTTATTTAGCTCGGTTTGCTCTGTTAGTTAGCTCTGTTCAGCTATGTATTTGCTATGTTAGCTACTTATTTAGCTCGGTTTGCTTTGTTTAGCTATGTATTTGCTATGTTAGCTACTTATTTAGCTCAGTTTGATCTTTTAGTTAGCTCTGTTCAGCTATGTATTTGCTATGTTAGCTACTTATTTAGCTCGGTTTGCTTTGTTTAGCTATGTATTTGCTATGTTAGCTACTTATTAGCTCAGTTTGCTCTGTTAGTTAGCTCTGTTCAGCTATGTATTTGCTATGTTAGCTACTTATTTAGCTCGGTTTGCTCTGTTCAGCTATGTATTTGCTATGTTAGCTACTTATTTAGCTCGGGTTGCTCTGTTAGTTAGCTCTGTTCAGCTATGTATTTGCTATGTTAGCTACTTATTTAGCTTGGTTTGCTCTGTTTGTTAGCTCTTCAGCTATGTATTTAGCTCGGTTTGCTTTGTTTACTGCTTATTGGCTCTGTTTATTAGCTTTGTTTGCTATTTTTAACAAAGAATATTCGTTGTTTTAAGGGCTTGGTGGATGCTTGGTGACGATGCTGCTGCCGTGAAGACCTATGAGCGGGGCTCCATACACGGTGCCGTCACCAGGAGCAGTACGTTTTGCGCAGCAGGAAAGACAATATGACGAGGTTATACTCTGCGGGTACCCCAGCGTAAGGGTACCTGGTGCACGTGATGATCAAAGAAGCACAAGGATTAATCGAAGCCCGCGAAGGAAGGCCCAAGACGAAGAGTGCTTTCCAAGTTAGATCAAGTTATAGTCGGTTAAAACTTTCCATACATGTAACCTTGATCGGTTATGTTTCCCGAGACCCAGCCTCCTATATAAAGGCTGGAAGGGTGATCGATCAGGCAAGCAAAACCATAGCCGCCAGAACCCCGGTGAGATCAACAGCTCGCCGGACCTTTGTAACCTTCATATCCACATAATCAATACAGACAAGCAGGACGTAGGGGTTTTACCTCACTCGAGGGCCCTGAACCTGGGTAAATCCCGCTTGTCAGCCGTCGATTCCACCAATACTATGCGTTCTCTACCACATAATCAACCCTAGGTATAGCAACCATGGGACTTGCCAAGGACACCCCTCGTCAATTGGCGCCGTCTGTGGGAAAAGGTAGTATTGGGCTCACGGTTTCGCCGGTTTCATCATCAAGCGGCCACCCGCCGATCGCATCTGCACAAGGTAACTCACCTACTACATCATCAAAAAGCAAATCACCGACCACCGCTGCAAACGGCAACTCGCCGGCAAGATCGACCATCATCAATTCAAAAAGCGATCACTCGCCAAAATCTCCAAGGAGGCTCACGCCGCACTCGATGGAGGCTCAACAAGCCTTTGCTGGACTCGAATCAGGTTTGGATATTACAGTTGGAGAATTTAACTTCTTAGTCAATAAAGATGGTGTGCAGGACCTATTAGATCCACTCGACACGGAGACACTCGAATACGCTTTGACTGCAACACCATCCATCTTGGCGGCAGCATCATCACAGATCGTCCCGATCCAATCGCCAAGTGACTCTGCAACATCCATGAACTCGCAAGAGTTCCGTGACGAGGTGGCAAAAAGATTTGGAAAAAGCGAGATCGAATCTGCATACCGCCCAAACAACTCAGTCGAGTCACTCGATGACATCGTCGACTGCAACAACGTCGCGGGGAACAGGAGAACATAGATGACAACATATACCTCGCCGATCTCAACGGCCCAGAAATCCGTGCCAGACACGAGATATTCACCTGCGACGCAGATAGCCTGGACAAAGCACTCGAAGATATACTCGATTGCGACGGAAATCCAGCAAGCAAAGCAACTCCAACATGAGCCTGGATGACGACGCCGAATCCATAATGCGCATTAGCAACACATGGGTAGAAGATCGGGTGGCCGTATCAGGTATACACCGCGAGTACAGCAGAAACGTCAGCAGCTGCAACATGCCGTCGACCTACAGAATACCCTTGCACAGTCACCATGCCTGACGGAACAACCACGCTGACCATCACCGCAGAGATGGCGGAAAAAGTGAGCAAAGTAATCGAAAGCTGCACAATGCTACCAGCAAACGCAACTCCGGAAGAGGTATTGACCTTACAATACTTCCAGTGGCAAGAATCGATACGGTTGAAGAACTACCGAGCAGTACTCGAAGAACGCAAAAAGCAAGCCAGCATATCGAGTGCTCGGCGAAGAGCATTGTCTATGAGTTCAACAGGCAGAAACGACCCCGCGAATAGGTCACGATTCATAAACCTCGGAGACGCAGATCGTGCAGCGGTCACTCGAAACCTAAACCCAGCCTTTATGGCAGTCGACGCGGAAGGAGTCCCCATACCTACTGAGCCAGCCGGGGCGCTGATGACGCTAGGCACCTATCTCAGAACAATCGAACCTCCTGCAGGAGACCCAAAGAGGGATCAGCACCTCCAACTGTACAAACAACTGGCAATAGCAGCAAAAGCCATACAGCATCCACAAGCAACTCCAAGGAGAGATACAGATCGGGACCGTCGCAGTCGAAGTCCCTGGAAGGAGCAGTCGAAAAAGCTCACGTCATCATCGATCCAGCAGGAGCCACTCGAGGAGGTCATACAGCAGCAGCTCAGACTCGGAAGCAGAAATCGGGCCATGTGGAGCGCTATGCTTCACTCGACGGATCCGGGAGGCTCGTATGCCCAAGAAGTTTTCGCTAGCTACCACGCCAAATTCAACTGCAAACAGGAGCCATCAGGCTGGTTAGAAGATTACAGGCTGGCTGTTGGATGTCAGCGCGGTACCACAACCACAGCTATGCAGTACATACAACTCATGATGGAAGGAACAGCTCGCGATTGGCTCAAATCGCTACCCGAATCATACTACGATTCGTGGGAGCACTTCAAAGGTGATTTCATCAAATACTTCGAGCCTCTATGTGAGCGCCCCAAAACTTTCGAGGAGCTCCGGACCTGCAAGCAAAAGTCAGATGAATCTCTGAGATCGTACATACGGCGGTGGACCACCATCCTTCAAAAACGGACTCTGGAGAGAAGACTTCAAAGAAACACTTGGTCGAGAAGATCCAAAGACAATGGCGGCACTCATGGTACTCGCAACAAAGTGGGCAGATGGAGAAGACTCCGTACGAGGCACTCGACCCGTACCCTCACATGAAAATCACGAGGGTGGCAGTCGAGACCGCAGAGATAGCTACAGAGATGATCGAAGGCGCAAACGCAAGCATCGTTATCACGACGATGACCATCCAAACTTCATCGCAGCAGGCTTTGTCCAGCCAAGGGACAGCCGCGACCAAACTGACAGACGACCCGACGATCATCGTGATAATCGAGATCATCGTACGGACGACCGCCGAGGTAATCGAGACCATCGCACAGACGATCGACGTGACAGTCGAGACCACAGACGCGACGACCGCGATAGCTACAGAAGGCCAGAGTGGCGCAGGCGAGCAGACAAAGATCCTGAGCGCTCAATCGAAGAAAGGATGGATGATTATTGCAGATTCCATCTTTATAAAGGGGACGATGGTAAGCTTCGCTCTAACCACTCGCTGAGAAATTGCAGGGAATTCGATCAACTTGCAATTGAACATATACTGCGACTGCAAAAAGATGGACGTGCACCTCCTCAACTAGTGCAGACTCCGTCGACTGCATCACAAGCACAGCCTGTTCAGGCATATCCAGCCGCAACAAGTACAACAAGCACAGGTATATTCCATACCACCGCAAACACAGCCTACTCAGGTGTATCCTGCACCAACACCAGCGCAACCGACGCCAGTGTACATGGTGCCAGCACAACCCGTTACGGGAACACAAATGGCAGCAGCCGTGCACCAGATGCAGCAAGGAGATGAACAAAAATATCCCGTAACTCGCGGGCAGATGAACATGATCCAGCGAGGACGTCCCTCCAATAGAGAGCAAAAGTTACACACTCGACACGTCAATATGGCGGTCATGGCACCCCCAGCTATCACAGATTTTTTGAAAGGATCAGAAACTCCGATTGTCTTCAATCGAGAGGACCATCCACCCGCAGTATATCGACCAGGGCACAGCCTTGGTACTCGACGCCCAAATCGGAGGCTACGCCATGACCAAGGTCTTCATGGACGGGGTAGCGGCCTCAACATAATCTTTGCAGATACGCTACGCAGAATGAACAAATCAGTCGAAAATCTGCCAAAGTCCACAAGTACCTTCCACGGTATCGTCCCAGGCAAAGCAGTGCTCCCAGAAGGCACCATACAACTCGATGTTACGTTTGGAGATCCACTCACTTCAGAACCGAGTCGATTGAGTTCGAAGTGGTCGATTGGAAGTCACAATACCATGCAATACTCGGGCGCCCCACTTTCGCTCGATTCATGGCCGTCCCACACTACGCTACCTCAAGCTCAAAATGCCAGGACCAAAAGGAGTCATCACGATCAACGGGAACTTTCAAAGGTCAGATTCATGTGACCGTGACTTCAGCAAAATCTCAGAGATGTACGGGATGGAGCAATCACTCGCCGAGCTTGAGGTCTCCAATGACCGTACACCTCTACCAGAAAGCAAGAAGATGGCAATCGACAGAGGGCTCAAGGCCATCAACGACGCGATGAAGCACAAGGGGCACCCGACTGAACCTTCAGAGACGGTCAACATGTCGTCAAGTCACACTAGTACATAGAGGGCGCATCTGCGTCAGTTCTATGCATAGATATGTAATAGCGCATAATGTCGGAAGAACCAGCAGGTTTCAGACGCACTCTTTTCCCTTACCAGGGTACCTAAGGGGACTGGAAGGTTTTTAATGAGGCGGCTTGCTGGTCGAACACATATTTCGAATAAAGATACATTTTCCTCCATATTTCTCATATATGCCTTTTATTGTTTACCCCACTCAAACACTCGGGGGCTCGAGCATAAAACCCAAACCCCACTCGATATACTCGGGGGCTGGGTCAAGCAGAAAAACTCAAAAACCCCACTCGATATACTCGGGGGCTGGGTCAAGCATAAAAACTAAAAACCCCACTCGATATACTCGGGGGCTGGATCATAAAACTCAATACATAAAAGAAAAAGTTGCTCAGCCCAGATCAATCACTCAGGGGCTGAGCCTGCAGGCATAAGTTGGAGCTTCAACTCTCATAAAATTCATAGCCCACTCGAAGACTCGGGGGCTGTGTAATTCATGTTCCATGTTAAGTAATTTCTCATACACCCCACTCGATACACTCGGGGGCTGCATATATACATATAAACAATAAGCACTACGTGCAAGTGGCAAATTTACACTCGGGGGCTGTTCCCTATACATAAATACCCTAATCTTCTGGTTCGTCCTTGACTGAGAGAACATGGCCCATAAGTTGAGCATTATAACACTCAACCAACGTCCTCGCATGTTCGACTGTATCGTCCAAATCTGATTGGGATAAAGACGATCCAGGCACGGGTGGACGAAGTTGCAAATTCGGGCGTTGGCTTCGGAGATACGCCATTGTTGCGTTGGCCCCATCCACAAGCTTCTGGGTGATAAAGTCCCGAATGGGACCTGCACTCCGAAAAAACCCGAGCAAAGCATGGATTCCTTGAGGTTGCGGCCCAGTCGGGAAAAGCGTCTGGTTGATTCGACTGAAGGCCGACCTGCATAATTCAAGCAGCATAGTGCTCCACCACACCCGATCCTGCAGAGTCGCGAGTATGCGTGCTCGGTGCTTGTCCAATCGAAAGTGCTGGCGGCTAGTCGTGGGTTCGTCAGTCACATTATTCAACTGCTCATCCACGCGAGCCTGCTCCGCCTGGAAATCTTGAACAAAACCTGCAACAACACAAGTTGGGTGAACAAAAAGGAACAGGCTGTGAACTCACAAGATCAAGGCAGTCATGCTTACACTCGAGCTGTCTGTTCACGATCTCCATCTCGCCAAGCACATACTCCTCCCGTTGGGTAGGTAAAGCAGGCCTTGCCCTCATCCTATCCAGCTCACTTCGGACACTCGCCAGCTCTTGCTCCTGTTTTGCGAGTCGAGCCTTCATATAACGTATTACTGCGGCATCGTTTGCCACCTGAGCTCGAGATCGAGTAGGGGCACGATGCCGCGATGAACTGGATGAAGTGGCGGCTGGCCGTTTCTGTTCCAAGCATTATAAAAGTTTCATGAGAAACTAGTCACAAAGCTCAGACGAGCAGCAACATACAGCCTTACACGAAGATCATAATGAGGAAATTATATTCATACAAAGGTAGCAAAAGCACATGCGTACTCGCATGATCATAAGTTTAATTACAAAGCATAAAAAGGCATGACTGCCCTACTTCTCAGACATCGACTCCGACCTAGCCCTACTCGCACGAGCGGCGACCTCTGCTGCCCGGCGTTCCATGGTGGCCATAAAAATTTCAGCCAACTTTGCGGCTGGCTCGTTCAAATGCTTTAGGGACACCAGTTTCCCGCCAGGCTTGCGAGGAAAGCAGACAGAGCGGCTTCGAAGTCACCCTCTATCCCATGACCTAAAAGGAGTTTGAGGGTGGTCTCTGAGCCGCGTACCGTCAAAGTGCGAGCAAAGTTCGCCATAGTCGAAGTTCCCGGGCCCAGGACGTCTGCAAAGCCATCCACAGTCGAAGGAGGTTGGCTGGATGGGAACACATCCTTGAACACGGCGCCGAGCGTGCTCGTAGATTTGGCAAGTGCATCCTTGGCTTGGGTGGAGACGACATCCAGTCCCGATTGCGCTGTCAAGGGACAAATCGCCACTCGACTGGTCCACACCTGGCGGTACGCCAACAGCTCCTGCAAAAATCAGATAAACACAAACTTTTACACAACCTTCAGTGCCAAAAGAAGGGGATAAAAGTGGCAAACTCAACTTACCGCCCACGTCCCGGGTAAGGCTAGCCAAGCGTTCAGCAAAATCTTTCTCGCGCAGCGCAGCGGAGTTCTTGGTGTCATCCAAGGCCTTCTCACCTCCTTGGCGAGTGCATCTTCTAGCTCTTTAACCCGGGACTCAGCAGACGCCTTGTCACCTGAGATTGATAGCCAGATGTCATTCACAGCCGACAAAGCGAAGACATACAGAAACCCAACACACTTACGGGTGAGTTGCTCCATAACAGTGCGCAGATTATCCCTCTCCTGTTCAACCTGGACAAATGCTTTACCTGATTCCACCAGGTTGAGGTAAAAGGGCTGCACGCACACGAAACCAACATAAGCTATACACAAATAGTCCCAGAAGGAAGACTCGACAAAAGACACTTACGTGTTCCACCCAAGGCGCAGGCTTGGCAGCAGACGTCCCAATTTGCGGAGTTGACGAACTCGCGATCTTGGCGGCTTCAAAGGTAGTAGCCGTGGCTACTGTTCTCACAACCTCAGCTGCAACAGGGGAAGCTTCTGGCTGGTCTGGAGCGGAGCTTTCTCGGTTGGAGGAGTTGGAGGTCGCACAGTCTCAGCACTGCAAGTGATCGAAAGACATGCAACATAAAGAAACAGTACTCAACTCATAAAAATTACAAAAAGGAGCAAACCTGTGCTCTTCTTCATCCTCAGTGTCGAGCTCGTCAAAATTTGGGCCTCCAAAAGGTAGCTGCCCACCCGACTGAGGAGGAGGAGGAGCCGAGCTCAAAGGACTCACGTCCAAGGGAGCAGCTGTGGTCGTAGGAGACGAACCTGAGTTTCCGTCATCCCTCACATCCGATTCCTTCGCGGGTGAGCTCGTGGAAGAAGACGTAACTTGGGCTGCCCGACGGCGCTTGCGAGCAGGAACCTCGCTAACATCCTCAGTCGCGGTAGGCTCCTTGCCCTGTGCTTCCTCTACCCCTTCCTCTTCAGCCTCTTCTGAGGGTGAAGCGGTAGCCGAAGGTAGAGGCGATTCATCCCCTCCCTTCGCTTCTACTGTCACCTCTGTTTCATAAGTTGGACCATCTTCGGGAAGAGGAGGAAGGGTTGAGTAGTCGAGTGGCCCTGCATACAAAATATAGCAGTCGAAAGTGAAAAAGATGCACAGAAGGATAACAAAAACAGGAGATCATAGACTCGAAAGATTCACTAACCTCTGGCAAAGGCTTTTCAGCCCCATAAGGATCGACTGGGCAGTCGACATTGCAGGGCTCGCTTTGTTTTGTACTGGTGATGGACCGCACATGTGACACCAGTTCACTCCTAGACAGCTCCTCCTTGCTCATCCGAGTGGAGTCGAGGGGACCTTCGTACTCCCACATTGGGTGGGCACGAGCGCGGAGCGGCCACACCCGCATCTTCACAAAAGTGGCAATAAGATGCACACCCGTGATGCTGTTGAGCAGTCCACCAATCGTCTCCAGCAAAGGCGCTGCTTCCGCCATTTCTTCAGTCGACAGCTCATGGTCCCAGGCCTTCGTCCTCGCTGCTATACCAGCAGTCGAAAATGCTGGGGCCCCATCCTGGTCGACTCGCACATAGAACCACCTTTTCCTCCACCCCTGCGCCGAGTCGACTAGCTTCAGGGCGAAGTATCGGGTGTCGCTGCGCACTTGGATCTGCAGGCCTCCGACTGGATAGGTTCGGCCGCCTCGGTTGTTGGGCCGGACCATGAAGATAGACTTCCATAATGCCCAACTCGGAGCAACTCCCAAAAAACACTCGCACAGCGTGATGAAACACGCAATGTGCAGAATACCGTTCGGGGTGAGATCATGGATCTGCACCCCGTAGGCAAAAAGCAAACCTCGCACAAAATCATGGAGGGGGAGCGAGAAACCCCTAGGCAAAAACTCCGCGAAACAGACGCGCTCGTTAGCGCGAGGCTCGGGAAGTACCTCCTTGGGTGAAGGTGCGCGGACGAAGAGCTGGTCAGAAGGTGGCAGCAACCCTCCTCGCGCAGCTTGTCCAGCTGTGCCTCCTTCAGGGTGGATTTCATCCAATCGCCATTGGTCTTCTTGAGGTCGACGGCGGCCGCAGATGCGCTAGCCGCAGTCTTCTTCCCCTTCATCGCCGCCGCATCGGGCGCGGCGGCAGCAGTCGAGGCAGAGCGCTTGTTGCCCGCCGCTTTCTTCATTGTCAATGAACAGGTGGGGGAGTGCGCAAAGCTTTAGCACAGGAGCAATGGAGGCAGAGCGCAAGGAAGACGATGGAACAGGGGCGGCGCACAGAGCAAATGGCAGGTAAAAAACAAATGCCAGCGCTGTTCCCCTATTTACCATAAATCAAAAAGCAATCACAGCCATTCAGATCTAAATCGTGCGTTACGCACGCAATCTGACCGTACACGTGGCAAACGCGGAGGGCAACCGTCGCCGGCCACTCCGCCCACTACGCACGCAAAAAGAGGAGCCATCATCACGCCTCTGGAAAAAGTGGGCCCGTCTGGTCAAATCAAGTCCAAACGGCACCGTCTTCGGTCAGCTCTGCAGAAATGGGCCCACCTATGTGTTACGTCCCATCCATCGCAGCATAACGCACGCCACGCGTGTCAGGAATCACAGTCGAAATAAACGTCATCCCTGATGTCATTTGAAGCATTTGTTCAAAAATACATTCGAATATGTCCAACAAATATTGGTCAATCGATTGCCTTATTTAGTTCGGGTGTGACAAATCTTCTTAAAAAGCAAAATTGGTCACTCGACCGTTCCTTCGACTAAGTCATATTACTCCCATCGGGAGCGTATTCAAAAAAATTTCGACTGAAGATGCTCAAGAAAATGATTGAGATTATCCTCCATTCACAAGTAATACAGCATAATCTCGGGGGCTACTCCCATCGGGAGCACTGTCGTGCACCCGATAGAATTACGGCACAAATTTCTTTGATTAACAAAAAGTAGTATAGAAGGATGATTTGAGATTGTCCTCTTTGCAAGACAATAAACCACAATCTCGGGGGCTACTCCCATGGGAGCGCTGTCGCGCTCCCATAGATTCTCAAAAGAAGGTAAGAAACTCACTCGACTACAGACTCGATTAAATGCATTAAAATACTTCGAAATCTTAGAATCATACTTCATAAATTCCCGGACTACGCCAATCGCAGATGTTTCGGATGCTGCATACGCAAATGCAAAGGTAAGACCCGCTGAGCAATCGAGCTGGGCCGAGGGACGCTCCAACAGTGTTTTCCCTTGAAATTTTTCCGTGTCAACAGACATGATGAAAATCCTGACGGACGCGTTAGGTATCAAAAGTTAAACTGCAGAACGAATCAGTAAGACCTACAACGGCCTGAGTCGAGTCTGTCCAGTATGTTCCAGCTTCGAGTCCGGGGACTCAAACCTGATTGAAGGCTAGTATGGTTTCGCCCAAATGTGCGGTTAACTGAGCTCGATTTTCGAGTGAATCAGGTTTACTATGTCAATATCCCTAGGCAAAAGTTTCAAAAGTGTTCCAGCTTCGAGTCCGGGACTCGAACCTGATTGAAGGCTAGTATGGTTTCGCCCAAATGTGCGGTTAACTGAGCTCGATTTTCGAGTGAATCAGGCCTACTATGTCAATATCCCTAGGCAAAAGTTTCAAAAGTGTTCCAGCTTCGAGTCCGGGGACTCGAACCTGATTGAAGGCTAGTATGGTTTCACCCAAATGTGCGGTTAACTGAGCTCGATTTTCGAGTGAATCAGGATTACTATGTCAATATCCCTAGGCAAAATCTTTCGACTGCGTTCCAGGCTCGAGTCCGGGACTCGAGTCTGACTGAAGACTAGTAAGGTTTTGCTCAAATAAGCAGTTAACTGAGCTCGATATTCGAGTGAATCAGGCCTACTATGTCGATATCCCTCGGTTAGCATACACATACAATCGAAACAAATTGGAGCTTGAAGAACTACATCGGGTCAGAAGAACAAGTTCATAAGACTATGACGTGCACGATGAAGGGAGCACATGCTCGATTCTTCGAGTCAAGCAAGTACTCGGGGGCTAATGACGAGGTTATACTCTGCGGGTACCCCAGCGTAAGGGTACCTGGTGCACGTGATGATCAAAGAAGCCCAAGGATTAATCGAAGCCCGCGAAGGAAGGCCCAAGATGAAGAGTGCTTTCCAAGTTAGATCAAGTTATAGTCGGTTAAAACTTTACATACATGTAACCTTGGTCGGTTATGTTTCCCGAGACCCAGCCTCCTATATAAAGGCTGGGAGGGTGATCGATCAGGGCAAGCAAAACCATAGCCACCAGAACCCGGTGAGATCAACAGCTCGCCAGACCTTTGTAACCTTCATATCCACATAATCAATACAGACAAGCAGGACGTAGGGGTTTTACCTCACTCGAGGGCCCTGAACCTGGGTAAATCCCGCTTGTCAGCCGTCGATTCCACCAATACTACGCGTTCTCTACCACATAATCAACCCTAGGTATAGCAACCATGGGACTTTCCGAGGACACCCCTCGTCACAGTAGATGTTCATCTGGCGGCCGTGAAGACATAGGAGCAGAGCTCCAGCCACGCGCACTGATGAACTTTTGTAAAGCAGGCGTATAGGAATACGGTGACGACCGGGCGGCCGTCTAGTCGCATGGAGCGGGGCTCCATCGACGGCACAGCCCGTCACCGTGTTTTTTTTGTTTTCCTGTAACCCTTATTAGAAACGGTTATTAGCAAAACTCCGTGTCTAATGTTAAATACATTAGAAACGGTTTATCTCCTCCGTTGCCATTGGGAGGCTTCACATCAGTGACAGAGGCGGGGACACAGACCCTTTCTCCGTTGCCGAAGGGGTTTTTGGCCCGTTTCCGATGTGTCGTTCTATACTAGTGAGCGGTGTTGCTGGCCAGGAGCGCGAGTGACCGGAGAGCAAGCATGAGCGGCTGGAGAGCAATCATGAGCAACCGGAGAGGGAACACGACAGAACCTCTCCCGATGACCTGCGCCACGACAACGAATGCATCTGAATGGCCCGCGACATGCTACTTGGTGGCCATACTCCAAGCAACGAAAACACTTTTCTTGAGCCCAACGCTTGAATGCGAGGCGACGCTCGAGACCCTCCTTAGACGACTCACGGGGAGGGTCAAGCCGTAGCGACGACGCCCCCCCACATGAAACCAGCCTCCATCGGCTTCAAGAGCAGCAGCTGCCGCAGAGAGGCTTCCACAAGCCGGCGCTGAAGATGGACCAAGGACAGGAGGCTCCAACTCAAGCATCTTCATGTTGACGAACCCATTGACTGCACCGCGAGCTTTGCCGTAAACAGCGCCTCCGGTGGTGGTTAGCCCATACGTACTGGAGGTCTGCAAGGCCGAAGGAACACGCTGCACCTCCGGGAACGGCGGCAAAGAGCAAGCCATCATGGCAGCAGCGTCGAGCTGACGGGCCGAAGCGGGCGCATCGTCGGAGGAGGCTCCGGTGAGGGGAGCAGCGCCGACGGAATTCTTCAAGACCACGGACATCAACTTCAGGCTGGAGGAGGCTCCGGCGAGGGGAGCAGCGCCGACGGTAGACGGGGCCGGAACAGCAGTCTTCGTGGCCGCGGGTGACAACTGCAAGCCGGAGGAGGCGCAAGCAAGAGGAGCAGGGGCCGGAGCGGCAGCCTCCGTGGCCGCGGGCGAGGGCTTCACCAAAATCCTGCCACGAATCGCAGGGTCGGACTTGCGGGAGGCGAGAGCAGCTGCGGCGAGTGCGGTGGCAGTGGACGGCGAAGCCATGGAGACCGCCATCACCGAGGCCATGGGGACAGCAGGCCCAACCTCCGCCGGAGCAGCCACCGCCGCAGGGGCTTGGCACGCCGCGGGAGCGCGGGGCATCCCGAACCCCCAGTCCCTGGGCATCCCGAAACCCCAGCCCATGGGGCCCGTCGCGGAGGCTGCCGGCGCGGGAGCCGAGGTCATGGCGGACTTGGCATCGCCCCCCATGGCGGCAGCACGGAGACGAGGAAGGGCGAGGCGACGGTGTCGAGCCACAGCTCGGCAGAGAAGAGGCCTCACAGCCAGAGCCGGCCGAACGCGGACAATGTCGACGACGCGGGATCACATCTCCAAGCGGCGAGAAGGGCACGGAGCAGAGAGCCCGGCCACCGCGACTCCGGCGACGGCGGCGCTGGGCTTCGAGCTGGACGGAGGGAGGGCGCTGAGAGGAGTCAGGATCTGGTCTCGGAGCAGGCAGGGACGGCCGGAGGAGAGAGATCAGACCGGCGGCGCGGGCACGCGGTCAGACGCCACCATGGTCGCGAGAGCTCTCTCGCTGTGGGACGTGATGATGATGGGAGTGGTAGGGAGTGAGCGGACGTTAAGGGTTAGGATGTGTATTAATTGATGCAGAACCGTAAGGTTATTGCTTATGGATCAAGGCAGTTGAAGCCACATGGGATCAATTATCTAACTCATAATTTGAAGTTAGCCGCGGTAGTTTATGATTTGAAACAATAGAGATTTTCTTGTACGGAGCAAAGTGCGTCGGTAGAATTTGGATGTTTATAGGGTACTTCATAACCATCTTTAGGCGTTTTGATCTTCCCTCTACTCACATACAAATTTCAGTTTTATGATAGTTATGGGTGTTCAAGGAATATCTAGCACTTGCATTCATCTCACACTACACAAATAAAGGCGACTGGTTCACAAAAACAAAGACAAATTAACCAAACAGTGCCCCTTTGCCAACTAGGAAGCGTACTCACAAATACGTGTGTCTTTGTCAGCACGGTTGTGGGCCCTTCTTGGCATTTTCGGGGGCAATTTCCTAAATTGTTGTAAAATGGTTACATCGGTCAAGACACTCAACTACTCATTTTCACAAATCGTGATTAGTTCATACTTTTAATTGCTCTGAAATTTCTATGCGCGTGTTGGCCTCCCAAGTCACACGTGAGGGGGGTATTGAAGTGTATATATGTGGATTGGCTAACATTTTCTACCAGTTCGGACTTTTGTTTGCATTGGCTAGTACATGAAATTTGATATGATATCAGAGTCGTAGGTCTCAAGTTCGAGTTTTGCCTTTCACATTTTATTTAAAAAGTTGTTTTTCATGGACATTAAAAAAAATCACCCCCTTTGTGTCCATTGTCCACATATAGGTCTAAGATTTCTATGCACATATTGGCCTCCCCGAATCATACATGAGCGGAAGTGTTGAAATGTATATGTGGATTGACTCAGCCTTCCATCAGTTCTGACTTTTGATTTCGTTAGTTAGTGCTTAAAACTCGACAATCATTAAGGGCTCGAAATGAAATTTACTGTTGGTAAAGCTGAGCCAAGCTATAAAAACCTGAAAGTAAGAAAGGGTATGACTAGCAAGGACAACCGAATCTATTAGATTCTCTTGTGTGTGAATTTAACAATCCATTGATTTTGTAGAGTACAGGCACAAGATGGATGATGGATGATTGTAGAGTACTGCACCCTGGGATTAAATTTTCTGGCAGTTACGCCAGTTAGCCGAGTAGAGTGACCATACACAAATTTCTGGCAGTTACATATTATTATGGAGTATTGTTGACTTGGCAAGCAGGAGTTGTTTACACAGCTATATTAGTTGACTTAATGAGGCTTCGTCCTAGAGTTTTAGTTTCCGGAATGTCAATAGGCATATACTCCTACTCGTTCTGCATCATACAAAATATACTACTACTGAAAGCTCAAAAGTCAGAGGGTGCAATAATATTCTGAAACTGATTACATCTTTTTTAGATTGACCATCTGAACTGAATATAAATAGCAGATCAGCTGGCACCGGAACGCTGCATAGGAGTAGTCTACAAGTATGTTTACAAAATATGGTCACCCCATTTTATTGAGGAGGGCAAGTATGGCTTTGCTTCTACAGATGGCAAGCCACCATTATTTATTTTTGAGGAAAACATCAACTATTTGCTGCATATTTTAATATATAGAAATTCCCTCCATTATTAGAGACATGTAACATGGGGTTGCGTATAGTAGTGGTGGTATGTATTATGTACTACTAGATCAGAGGAGGAACCAAGGCTCCTCTAGTGGCCCCAATCTCCGGCACTGAAGGCAGAGTTTTATCTGAATGACCAAGAGGAAACTGCACCGTATAATTGCCGTCACGCATGTAAGGAATGTATCATTCCGAAAAAAATTGGATGACTAACACAAACTCCTTGAGATTTTTTTTAAAAACAAACCAGACACACCTCCAGTTCACAAACGTGATTCTAAATACATAGTCTATGCTGGAGCCAGAAAGCAATGCAGTCAGATATGGTTATCTGCAGTTACAGTCTCAAGGGACGTTTCTTCCTCATCACCGCCTTGCAGGTAAAAAACGTGAAGCTATCTTCAATGTGCAGATGCATGCCAGCCTAACAGTAACCCTGCCAAGAGTTTCAATCGATTCATGCATCTCTTTTTCACTAACTATGGCTCTTAATTTTTCCCCACCATATTTCAGAGTGTGGAAGCGATCTCTCTAGAGAAAATAGTACTATAAACCATTCCAATTCTAAATAAAGAGTTTTATAACCACTTATCATGGGAGAGTGAATATAGTGAACATGGGGGCATATGCTCCCTCCTATTTGAAATGTCAAAAAATGTCAACAACATGTCCAAAATCTGAATAAAAATTCCATGCATAGATCTCGCAAAACATGTGCCCTGCACATGAGTTTCGTGACGAAATTACTATTTACAATGCCTCCGTACAAAAGAGAACAATTCAGTGATATATAGCATTAATCACGTGACATATATTTGTCTTTTTGCATAGGCCAACTAAAAGGTCATTTCTCTGTGAAACTTTCTACGCACACATGGAACATGCAGACTTACGAGCACAATTTTTTTTTCAAAAAATATGAAAATTTAAAAATATTTTTTTGTACCGAAGCATATGCACCCCGGTTCAAATGCTACTTTCCCCATAACTTGGTGTCTCTTTCACTGCCAAGCAGGGCCGCAGGGGCAATCCGTGCACACTAATGAAAGGCTAAAAGGTACATGCTCTTTTGGCTGGTTATTTGTCAAGAACAGGCAACTGAGAGGGAGGGAGGGAGCAACCACATCTTATCCCGCTGTAAGTGCACCAGGTGATCTTACGATCCCACCTTCTTTCCATGGATTAATCCACCGACCGGAGAAAGTCCCGCTCGAGCTGTGTAGAGAGTGTAGCATGCAACGCTCCTGATTGAATTGTTGGATTCAGTGTATGTGCTGACACAGCTTTACAAGTACGCTTGTTTTGAACCTATAACTTGCAGAACAATCTGAAGTGTTGGCACATCAGGGAAGGTGTCTTTGGTTCAGATCCAGTGCTTTTTTTTGACGTTTGATCCAGTGCTGCCTGCATTTGAAAATATTCAAAAATTGTAATTAAGAGTTTTTTTTTTTGAAAAAAATCAGAATATAACCAAATGTATCCCACAAATGTGCAAATATCAAATTTAAATACTTTATATCATGGGCTACACAAAATTGATAAAATCTGTTAAAATTCAGAGATTGAAAATATGCATAATTGGATCCACAATGTTGTAGTAGCAGTATGTAAGTGGGGGCGACAGCACAGGTTCTGTCCTTAATTGGTTGTGTCTGACAATGACCTTGTTTAAGGCATTGAGCGGAGACTATCTCCAGGTTGAAAACCAAAGATTACGATTGGGCGACGACGACCTTCATGGTGGCGTCGCTTTTGAAGAATTTGGACATCAGGTGTTGTCTTGGTGTTGGTTGTGCTGCTGCTGCAAAGACTGGAACTCTGTAGTGATACTTTTTTTTAGCTTCCTCTTCTTCTTTTGGCTGTGTGCATCCGTAATGTCATTAAAATATTGAATTGGTGCAGAGTCTGTGTGTAATTGATATACTCTTCATCTAAAAAAGGATCCACAATATTGACATTTTGGTGTAGCACAAGATAAAGTATTTGAAATTGATTTTTTACATGTTTGTGAGATACATCATTGGCTACATCCTGATTTTTTCAAAACAAAATAAATAAAACTGGTTTATATGATTTCTATTTTTTAAATTGCGGGATCACCGAAGGTCGGGAGTCAGAAAAATCTCCACTGCTCGCCCTCTCCTTATCCTCTCGCGACTCCGGAGGGATAAGAAGCGGCCCACTTTTCCCCACCTCGCCGCCGGCCAGGCCGGTGGTTCCCTCCCTCTCCGTCTGCCGCTGCGGCGGCGGGAGAGTGGGGGAACCCCGGTCCTGCGACTCCGGCTGTTTCTTTGTATATTAGGTGTGCGTGCCCTGCGGGCGGCGTCGTGCCGGGGAGGCCGTGGAGGAGGTGCGTCAGATGGCTGCCCTCTCTTTTCCTTCTCTGGCCGTCCGTGGTGGTGAGGGGAGAAGGAGGTGGGCGGCGGCGACCTGTTTTGTTCGGTGGTGGCTCTGGTTGTCCTCTTCGTCGTTTTCAGCTCCGGCCGGCCGTGGTGGCGAGGGGAGCAGCGGCGGGAGGCGGTTGGTGGCTGGTGCGGGTGGTTCTTGCCGTGGTGGAGGCGGCTGGTTGCTGGGTGGAGCCGGGATGTTGCTGCTGGGGTCGAGCTCGTTCATGGAGGCTAGGTTCCGTCGCCTGCGGCGGACAGTTTCTGCGACCATCTACAATGCGTGGCGGTGGCTTCTCTCCGGCGGATCGAGGTACGGCGTCTCCGGCGACGGCTAGGAGGGTTGGGAGCGGCTGAGGATCCGTCTGTGCCTTCTTCGACAGCAGGAGGTGGTTCTTGCACTTTTTTAGGGGCCTCGTTGTATTTTCGGTTTCTTTGTGGTCCTTGTTGTAAGTGTGTGGGCTGTCTTGTATTTGTTCGGATCCTTTCCTCAAAAAAAAAAAAAACTCCACTATACCTACGGCTACCACAACCAGTGGCAAGTTTTTTTTTTTGCGGGGTCAGAGGGTTTTGACAAGATGTTTACCAAGAAATAAATAGATTATATTGCAGTTTGTTTGTACGTACTAGGACTAATTTTTTTTCACTTAGACAGAATTTACCATGAGCAAGTGCTTGATATTTTTCGTGAGTTCTGTTGGTGACTGCAGCAAAAAATGTGGAGATTAACTCTTGGCGGTGTATGCAAGCTTAGCAATATAGGAGTAAGAGGAACTATTTTTTTTCGAACATTGGCAATGCCTTTGATTGATAAAGTCAAAAAGATTTAGACAGTTTATGAGGATGAGTAAGGTGCTTGTTCGATATCAATTTCTTAGTACTATCCGATGTTAAAAAGTGCATTTTCATAAATTTTTGTAGCAACCAATACATATTGTAAGTTTGGAATTATGACCACGTACGTCACCTATAGGCTATAGCTACTGGTAGTACCTGATTCTTTTTCATGCAAATTTAACATTGATTTTCAAGTTTCGATTTGCTTACAAAAATTTCTATCATTTATTAATTATCTCTTCTCTGCTTCTCGCAATCCGCAAGTCACATTACAATAGTGCCACCGCACTCCATAAGTTGTCTGGATATGCGTGCCAAATATGAAGCACGTTTATGCGAGTGCACACGATTAGTTTCATAAAACTGTGTTCGATGAGAGGAACATTGCACATAATTACTGTAAGAAAAACTGTGAGGAAGATTCAACACACATTACACAAAAGATACTGTGAATGTAGACATTGATGATGGATACATTTTCTCTCTTCATTTTCTACAAATGTAATGCTGAATATTTACTAAGAATAGGGCTCGGACAAATATTGATCAAACATGTCAGTGACACATTACACAGAAAAGTATCATAAACATTACTTACTAGTTGGAGAGCTCCATTCAAATATTTCTTCCCTTACATATATAAAATACGCTAAACATATCTAATAATTAATTGGACTCAATGTTCTCCTCATGAAGGAAGATGTTGCCGTCGGCGACATGGTCGAGGGCTATGCCCATCCTAGAGCCCGGGGTGTAGACATTGTTGTTGGAGAATGCCTCGTCAGCGGCTCACACGGCCGTGCACCTTTTGCAGCGTCTGAGGTCGGCATCTTTGAGCTCCATCTTGCGACGCAGCCATGACCGACCCAGTCTCCGCTCAGAGTTTCAAAAGAGTTGTCCACCACGCGATGCACCATGGCTTTCTCATGGCATCAGTGATGGACTCCTTCTCAAATCTACGATCCTCCTGCTTCTCCTCAAGCCTCCGATCGAGCTACTCAAAATAATTGAGATCTAGCGACTACGACGAATCCGACGTCACCGAATCAGTTTCGTCGACCGGTGTCTCGATGGAGGGGATAGATTCAGATGATGATGTGGGGGGGGGGGGGGGGGGGGGGGGGTAGCTGAATAGAGGCCTCCTTGGAGACACCGTGCAAATATAAATATAGATTCAGACGATGATACTGCGGAGATGAAAAAAATCCCCCTATCGCACATAAGTTGCTCCATCTGTTTGCGATAGGGGCTGAATACGTTGCAAGTCTGAGTATACAAGCTTTTTTATATGCTTTGACTTCTTACTTAGAGCTAGAATGTGTAAGTGTTACGTGTAGCCAGCGATGTCATCGGGCGAGAAGTGCACTGCTTTTCTCCATCGCCTGCTTTAACAACTGATATACACTACGGGAAACCGTCAAAACGCCGACGGCGGGAAGATCGCCGTCGGCGTAGGACGCTGTCGGCGTATCCGTCGCCGTCGGCGACTCCGCAGTGGGACCCACAAAACGGACGTCGAACGTCTCCGTCTGCTCCACCTATACGCCGACGGCAGTGCCGTCGGCCTAGGCTGCCACGTGTGCTGATCTGGTGCGTCTGGGAGGAGTTGACGCCGACGGCAATGCCGTCGGCGTAGGTATGACCATATGGTCCTCCAGCGTCGACGTGGCGCCATCCTGTGCGTCCCCACAGCATCCTACGCCGACGGCAATGCCGTCGGCGTATTGACCATATTTTCAGTTTCTGAAACTTTTTGCTGCTGGTTTCTGGCGCATTTTAAATACAATTAAAATTGCACAAATTATAAAACATCACAGAAACATCAAATAAAACATCACATACATATCCAAATGACACAAACATGATTCAAATTCATCCAAACTCAAAAATGACACAAACATAGTTCGAATTCACACACGCTACACCCGAACACATCCTACACCTCCCGAGAGCCCGAGGTATCCATTTCTGACAGCGTGAGAATAGGCGACCGACCGCGTGGGCCAGTCGAACCACACAAGGAATCCGGCGAGGCACGGGACGGTGTGGTCTCACGCGACGAACTCGGCGAGGCACCACCAGTGCCATGCTCCACGAGGCGCGTCGAAGTCGGCGAGGCGGAAGCACGACCAAAGGGTGCAGTCCTCGAGTATCCGATCCCTACATGTTTTGAGTCCAAGTTAGCAACTTGGAAAGCACAGCATGGCGGTAACAACTTGTTTGGCAAATAACTTACCGGAGTCGCTGGCTTGTATGTGCGAGCGACCGACTCCCTCGTTGGGCCGACGGGCATGATCCCCGGCCTAGGTGGACGCGTAGGCAGCTGCGACCGCTCTCCAGTGGCATGAAACTTCTCGTCAGCCTACAAGATAGTTTAGATGTCAGGAGTTGTAGAAAAAGAAGGTTCAAACTGAGGAAATGGGACTTGTCATATTTTGCAAATATAAAAGTTGAAACTTACAGCATCCCTCAACTCTGCCCACTCTTCATACTCCTGGCTCTTCTGTACCCACAACTGATACTCTCTCTCATAGCTCGCGTAAGCGGCATCGAAGGCCGCCTCGAAATCAGCCTACAGTTTTAAAAGGGAACGCATCTCGTCAACTTAGCCACTTAGCTAGGAACGAATGTCGGAAAGAGAATGAAATTGAGAAAAACTTACATCGGGGCGAGCTCGGGAAGGCCGACGAGGCAGGACGGGAGGGTCGTCGGCGGTGAGGGTAGCCTTGACACGCGAGAGGCCCAACTCAGGAGTACGCGTGAGTACCGCACTAAGCATGAGAGGACGGCCATGCTCCCAACCGTTCCCGGCAAGGACCACCGCTCTCTCGTCGATGTCATGCTCAAGAGGGTTGTCCACCTCCGGATTTATACCCTTGAACGTCTCGACGTATGCCTTTAGCCCCTCCTTGGCAGTGCCGAAGTAATCGGGCTGTGAGGGCTGAGGCTCAGAAAAATTGGGCTTCTTCATCTTCATCCTCTCCCATGCTTGCATGTCCGTAAGAGGCTCCCCGAAATCGGCCTCCTGCAATGCCAAAGAAGTGTCATGCGTATCAAGTAGGAACATGAGGGGAAATAAATGAAGATTGTTTCATGTATATATATACCAGCTTTGCCTTGAAGCGATCATGGTTGCGGGCACCCGCACGATGTGTCCCCCCGCTCCCGCGGTTTAACTTGTTTCGCTCGCTCAAGGCCTTGAACGCGGGGTCCTCCCCAGCCCACCTAGACACCAACGCCCTCCACGCGTCATCCTTGCCATAGGCCCATGAGGGCTTAAACTGAAAAAACAATACTCATGTGAAGAACGGATAATGCAATTGCAACTTAGCAGCAACATGTAATCTCATTAACAATCTACTTACCGCCATGTAGTCATCTACGGACACCTCAGGTGGGTTCTCCACAATCTCATGCTTCACCGCCGTCTTGCCTAACGTCTCAGTACTGAAATGATTGATCATGGTATGCTTTGCATTGTAGAACTGTTGTCGTGTCAACTTCATACAAGCCCCCTCCAAAGTCTTGTCCGCATCGCCCCGCTGCTCAGGAAGTACCCTATAGAACTTCTTTAATCATGCACAAAAAAAAATTGTGAGAGCATGGTGGGGACATCAAGTATGAACGAAATTCGAAAAGTTCAACTTACCCAAAACTTGTTGATCACGGCGTCAGAACATTTCTCGCCGGTCGCGTAATTGGCGGCCTGATAGTCTACCCAATGGGTGGCTAGCTTCGTCGCGCCGTTGGGGACGGTACTGTACAAGCCCGGCCAAAACTTCCTAATCAAAGCTCCAACAAGGGTGTTAGGCACACGGCTTCCCGCAGGATGTATCCAGTTGCTGCACAATAATTAAACATTAGTACATGTCAAATTGCCCTGACCACAATGAAGTTACCATGTTCAAAATTAGTATATATAGTCACTTACTCTTTCCCATTAGGCGTAATGAGGATCTTCTCCTCCTCGGTAGCAGGTTCCTTGTCCTCATCAGGGACCTGGGATTCCCCTCGAAGCTTTGGCGGCTTCCGCCGCCGGAGGGCCCCGCCTCCAAGTCCGTGGAGGGGCCCGCCCCCACGTCCGTGGAGGGGCCCATCTCCTCTGAACCCTCGTCGACAGAAGCAGAGGGTATGTCCGAAGACACGTCGCCCCCACCTCGCCCTCGTCCTCCCTCACCTCGCCCTCGCCCTCGTCCTACACCTCGTCCTCGTCCTGCACCTCGTCCCCTCGGAGGAAGTGGAGCATCAGCACCTCCCCCTCCTCCAGCATCTCCACCCTCACCTGCATTGAGAAAGGGTGAACAATTAAGCATAAAGACGTGATCCAATTAAGAATTGCATCACCTCTACTCTCACCACTGTCAGACAGGTAACGCGGGTTCGGAACAGTTGCTCTTCCACTTTTAGTAACTTTCAATTTCTTCAGCAAGGAGGCCGAGGATTCCTTGCCTTGGCTCATCTTGGTCAATCACCTGCATTGAGAAAGGGTAAACAATTAATAAGCATGTTGAAAAATCTCGTATGGTAATTGTGTTACCAAAACAAAACTTAAGCAAAATAGACAATAGTTAACACTCAAGTTAAATTTCTTTCAGCACAGATTTCCACCAAGCTTAGTACTAAATTTTATTCCCCACATTGCTTAGTACTAAGTTCCATAGTAGTTTCTAAAGCTAGATATTTTTTTCACTTTACAAAGTGGCTACCTAACATATTTCTTATATAAGTCTGGGTAAATTGTTGAGTGCCCTGTATTGTTTGTACTATGCATCATCGATCGTGCCATTCTAGTGGTAGCTGCATACTTGGTTTGAATGATAGAATGGTATTTGGTTGTGTAGAGGCCTTGTCTTTTGCTCACCTCGTTTGAAACTGGTGATCTTACCACCTCTTTTTGCAACTCATTAGCACACACAACACACATCAATACAATACACACATCAACACTAAACATGTAGCACACTGCTTAATCATGATTAGCCTAAATTAGGTTCAGTATCACCTACTTAAGTAGGTAACAGGGTAATGCACAACTCCATACTTAAACAACATTGTATAATTACCATCATGAGCTCACACACCCTGACCACAACAAGTTTCGGCATCCATAAGCTCTAAATTAACAGTTAACAGGGGCATCCAATGCCAGCTAAGAGGGGCATCCAATGCCTCTGATCAAAATGAAGATTAGAATCACTACATTGAGTAGTTTCAGCTACTACTGGGCTTAACAAATCGAACAAGCAACACTCTAGGCACAAATCGAACAAGGAGAAGAGAGAGGAAACAATACCAGACGCACACGCGCAGGGCTAGGGTTGTGAGGGAGAGGAGGTGTCTTGTGGAGGCCGGAGGCGAGCGCACGGTGTCGGGGAAGAACTCGGACGTGCGGCGCGTCGGGGAGATGCTTTGTCCGTCTGGGGCGTCGAGGAGGAAGAGGAGGTCGCGGGGCAGCTGTACGCGCGAAGGGGAGGAAGGAGGCGCGCGGTATCATGCCGGCGACGTGCTCTGCGCCTCGGGCTTCATGGCGACGGCGGGTGGCGTACGGGGTGGGGCGAGCAGAGGAGCGGCAGCGGCTGCAATCACGAGGTGGCGCGGCGCGGTGGGTGGCGTACGGGGTGGGGCGGCCGGCGGCGGGGTCGGGGATTTAGGGATTTGGGGATTTCGTGGTGCGCGAAGCCATTCGGGCCGATTCGGCGTATGGTTTTGCTGTATTTTAGACTAATCGGGCCAAAAATATAGCCGGATGTGTCCTTCCTCGTCAGTTTCCTCGGTGCCATTGCCCTTCGACGACGCAGCACCCTTGCCCTTCGAAGTTGCCTACCTTCTCCAGTGGCCACTCTGACCGGCAAATCGGCAAATCATCGCGTGGTCGTGAGACGGCAGATCGGCCTTCGATCCACGGAGCGGCAAGACGTCTCTGATGATTTGCAACCGTCGGAACAAGTGTTGAGAATGTTGCTAATCATCAGAGATTCTTGCCGCTGCTTGGATCCGACCAAGGGAACGGTGGCTCGTGAGTGCCTGCATATCAAATCCTCGTCATACACCCGAATGTTTTGTGTTTGAGCGCCACTTCGACCCAAGCAGCGGTAAGACGTCTCTGATGATCTACAACCATCCGGCAAGACATCTCTGATGATCTGCAACCGTTTGGAACGACCGCAGGTCATCAGAGACGTCTTGCCGCTGGTTGCCCAAAGATGCCTGTCAGAGTGACGCTGGAATGTTTTGTGTGAGTGAGTAACCTGTCTGAGGAGGTGGGCTATATATAGGGTCGCATGGCTTATGAAGTGGTCGTGATAGTGCTGATCCGACGGCTCAGAAGCGCTCAAAAGAAACACACCGCTGATCCAACGGCTCACAAGCGCTGGAAGGAAGCACACGATCCGTGTGCTTCTTCCTGATTGGGCATACTACAGCTCACAAGCCCTGAAAAGAAACACACCGCTGATCCAACGGCTCAGAAGCGCTCGAAAGAAACACACCGCTGATCCAACGGCTCACAAGCGCTGGAAGGAAGCACACGATCCGTGTGCTTCTTCCTGATTGGGCATACTACAGCTCACAAGCCCTGAAAAGAAACACAAACCGCTGATCCAACGGCTCAGAAGCGCTCGAAAGAAACACACCGCTGATCCAACGGCTCACAAGCGCTGGAAGGAAGCACACGATCCATGTGCTTCTTCCTGATTGGGCATACTACAGCTCACAAGCCCTGAAAAGAAACACACCGCTGATCCAACGGCTCACAAGCGCTCGAAAGAAACACACCGCTGATCCAACGGCTCACAAGTGCTGGAAGGAAACACACGATCCGTGTGCTTCATCCTAATTGGGCATACTACAGCTCACAAGCCCTGAAAAGAAACACACACCGCTGATCCAACAGCTCACTATATATATGTATTCATGGCCTCCATTGGCATAGCACATCTAAACTCATATCTGCAACCTCATCACTCTCTCATGGCTTCCACCGTACCCACTCTAACCTACTCGGAGGCGGAGGCGCTTTGCGCCTCGAACTACCCCTGCCCACCCGGCTACAACGTCCCCGCCGGCTGGAGGCTGAGCACCGGAGGCGTGCCGGTCCCTCCTGTCCCTCAAGGTTTGGCACGCCGGGCGGCCATCACGAACCACTACTACCTCGAGCTCACCCCCGTCAACGACTACATCACGGCCGTCCGACGACAGCGATGACGACGACGGCGACTACGACGACTACACCAACGAGTATTATAGGCCTAGGCAAGAGTATGACTAACCTGAGCCACATCATTGGTTAGGACAAAATGGTTTGTTGTCATTCGTCTATGTACCCAAGTTTGTTGTCATTCGTCTATGTACCCAAAGTTTGTTATTATTCGTCTATGTACCCAAGTTTTTGTTGTCATTCGTCTATGTACCCAAGTTTTTGTTGTCATTCGTCTATGTATACAAGTGTGTTGGGTGCTGTGGATGTCCAAGTTCCCACAGCGGGATGTGAGTGGGTTCACCGGCATCACTTTCTCTCTAGTGAGTTTCTGCCGAAAGGGGAGTTTTCACCTCTAAGTGCAGGAACTCACTAGAGAGAAAGTGAAGCCGGTGAAGCCGGTCACACCCCCGTGTAGGATATTGCACATTTACAACACACAACACACTTGTATACATATGGTATGGCATAGCCTAGGTTTGGGTGGGGTTCCGACGCTCCGAGGCCCCGCTTCGGCGAAACCCCGAATCCGCTGGGAAAACCCTAACGTTTTCGTCTACCCCCATAGACGTGCGTCGAAAGGGGGTAGGCCAGTGGACTTTTTTGCTTGGTTGTGTTAGGTTAGGCCATAGAAAGGTGAGAAACCAAAGTCTACCCCAAATCAACACAAGATTCCATCCGGTTCTCCCGAAACGGGAGTTTTCACCTCTAAGTGCAGGAACTCACTAGAGAGAAAGTGAAGCCGGTGAAGCCGGTGAAGCCGGTCACACCCCGGAGTAGGATATTGCAAATTTACAGCACACAACACACTTGTATACATATGGTATGGCACAACCTAGATTTTGGTGTGGTTCCGACGCTCCGGGGCCCCGCTTCGGCGAAACCCCGAATCCGCTTGGAAAACCCTAATGTTTTCGTCTACCCCATAGACGTGCGTCGAAAGGGGTAGGCCAGTGGACTTTTTTGCTTGGTTGTGTTAGGTTAGGCCATAGGAAGGTGAGAAACCAAAGTCTACCCCAAATCAACACAAGATTCCATCCGGTTCTCCCGAAACGGGAGTTTTCACCTCTAAGTGCAGGAACTCACTAGAGAGAAAGTGAAGCCGGTGAAGCCGGTCACACCCCGAGTAGGATATTGCACATTTACAACACACAACACACTTGTATACATATGGTATGGCACAGCCTAGGTTTGGGTGGGGTTCCGACGCTCTGGGGCCCCGCTTCGGCGAAACCCCGAATCCGGTGGGAAAACCCTAACGTTTTCGTCTACCCCCATAGACGTGCGTCGAAAGGGGGTAGGCCAGTGGACTTTTTTGCTTGGTTGTGTTAGGTTAGGCCATAGGAAGGTGAGAAACCAAGTCTACCCCAAATCAACACAAGATTCCATCCGGTTCTCCCGAAACGGGAGTTTTCACCTCTAAGTGCAGAAACTCACTAGAGAGAAAGTGAAGCCGGTGAAGCCGGTCACACCCGGAGTAGGATATTGCACATTTACAACACACAACACACTTGTATACATATGGTATGGAACATCCTAGGTTTGGGTGGGGTTCCGACGCTCCGGGGCCCCGCTTCAGCGAAACCCCGAATCCGCTGGGAAAACCCTAACGTTTTCGTCTACCCCCATAGACGTGCGTCGAATGGGGGTAGGCCAGTGGACTTTTTTGCTTGGTTGTGTTAGGTTAGGCCATAGGAAGGTGAGAAACCAAAGTCTACCCCAAATCAACACAAGATTCCATCCGGTTCTCCCGAAACGGGAGTTTTCACCTCTAAGTGTAGAAACTCACTAGAGAGAAAGTGAAGCCGGTGAAGCCGGTCACACCCCGGAGTAGGATATTGCATATTTACAACACCCAACACACTTGTATACATATGGTATGGCACAACCTAGGTTTTGGTGGGGTTCCGACGCTCCGATGCCCCGCGTCGGCGAAACCCCGAATCTGCTGGGAAAACCCTAACGTTTTCGTCTACCCCATAGACGTGCGTCGAAAGGGGGTAGGAAAGTGGACTTTTTTGCTTGGTTGTGTTAGGTTAGGCCATAGGAAGGTGAGAAACCAAAGTCTACCCCAAATCAACACAAGATTCCATCCGGTTCTCCCGAAACGGGAGTTTTTACCTCTAAGTGCAGAAACTCACTAGAGAGAAAGTGAAGCCGGTGAAGCCGGTCACACCCCGGAGTAGGATATTGCATATTTACAACACCCAACACACTTGTATACATATGGTATGGCACAACCTAGGTTTTGGTGGGGTTCTGACGCTCCGATGCCCCGCGTCGGCGAAACCCCGAATCCGCTGGGAAAACCCTAACGTTTTCGTCTACCCCCATAGACATTCGTCGAAAGGAGGTAGGAAAGTGGACTTTTTTGCTTGGTTGTGTCAGGTTAGGCCATAGGAATGTATTTTACATGTGTTGTTTTTATTTATTTTACATGTATATGTTGTAGGGTTGGGTTCCGGGAAACTCGAACCGTTATTTTACGGGGGTGGGATACTGAAATTGAGAGGGAAATTATAGGTTCAATATATATATAAATTATAACTACATTAAATATTATATAGAGAAATAAATAAATAAATATTATATAGAGAAATAAATAAAAAAAAGGTTCATCTATACGCCGACAGCCGCCGTCGGCATTGAAGTACACGTGTACACCGACGGCACGGCCGTCGGCGTATCAACGCCGCTTGACGTTCCGTCACGGCGTCCTTTTATACCTCCGACGGCACGGTTTACGCCGACGGCTGCCGTCGGCCTTACCTGGATACGCCGACGGCGCTTCGTACGCCGACGGCTGTGTGGGCGGCTGCCCTAGCTCGTGTTGTACGCCGACGGCCCCGACATTTAGCCGTCGGCGTAGTGTGGCCTTCCCGTAGTGATAATGCAGGGTTCAAGAAATACAGCTAGATAATTTTAGATTCTGGATTAATATTATTCTTGTGGTCGAGCTTCTGGATTCGTTATCTCAATTATTGCAAGCGAAATAAGTCGCCGGTGTGCAATTGCGTGGATGTATATAATGCTTAGCCTATTGTCTGTGCTAGGCGTCTTCCGATGAACGGCATAAACCAATTTCCTTCTGCTCTGACCATGAAAAAGAAGAGTCCCGCAGCGTGCCTCTTTGTCCTGGTATACGAGACGAGTTCGCGCTGGACCAAGCGCCAATTATGCACACCACGTTGTAGAGAAAACCGTGCTGTAGCCGGAAGATGATTGGTGCTCAATTTGAAATAAGGAAAAAATGTGGGGAAGACCGGCACCGGATCTAGTAAGGAGTTCAATCTTACACAGATAAGTTAGTGTATGCCAATGAATCAAAGAAAATTTACTTAGGCTTTTTCTTATCGAAGGGGCACAAATAAGGTCAACTCTCACACGCCAACGACTATGAAAAAGGATCTTTCTGCGCACACACACACACAAACAAAAAAGAACGGCCATGGAAAGGTTCAGAATCGAAAGCACACCAACGTCTCTCTCACCGAAAGTTGTGCAACCATGAGCTCATCATCAGTGACCAGTGGGCACAGGAGTTCAGAGCCGTCACTCTTCCCAGCTGGTTTAACAAAGCTAGTCACATCCCAGTTGCTTGCCAAGGTTCAGTCCCGACTCCGCAACCGTTCCAATCGGATAACAAAAAGCCGGAGCAGCCGACTCACTTGGAAGTTGTTGGAACCAGAAAGAAGAAGCCATCATCAGTCATTCAGCACGGTCAGTGGCGCCACACCTACGCTTCATTCGTTCGTAACCACTACGCGGACATACCCACGCCCGTACGTGCGATGCGTTCCAAGACGAGCTAGCGCATGGAAAGGTCTTTCCGACTTTTCCTTTTCCGTGAAAAACGGAGACGGAAACGAAAATGAAATTTTACTGAACAAAAACGGAAAGGAAACAAAAAGAGAAACATAACAGTGTATTCCGGCGGAGCGATCACGGAAACAAAATTTCCATTTCCGTCACTTTCCTATTTTGCTACGCGCTGCTTTTTTTTTGAAACATTTTCCACATATATATTAGGTCATGCGAGCCGCCTCATTAAAACCATGCCAGTCCCTTTCGGTACTCTGGTTAGGTAAATAGTGCGTCTGAAACTCGCCGCCTCCAACAGCATCATCCACATCGTTACAATCAGCCAGAAGGCTGTGAGTCAAGAAACCCGGAGGCTCAGCTACCCAAAGAAACGACCCATTTTGAATCAACGCATACTTTGCGCAATCATGGGCCGCTTGGTTAGCTTCGCGACAGGCAAACACAGTAGAAAAAGAAGAGAATACCTTCCCTCTCTCACTAATCTCATCTAAGATACTCTTGATAAAAGATCTGTCTCTCTGACAGTCTTGTAGAATCTTCAGAAGAACCTCACAATCTGTCTCAAGACAGACATTAGAAAAACCCCTTTCAACAGCCAGGGTGCAAGCATCTCGCATAGCTAGAGCTTCGATGACCAAGGGATCAACAATCCCTTCATAAACCCGAGCAGAAGCAACCAAGAAACCATTGCAATCACGAGCCACAACTCCAACTGCAGCTCTCCTATCATCAAGACGAACCGCTCCATCCGAATTAATTTTCACTACATTTTCAGGCGGCTTTCTCCACTTACTCGGTCGTCTCCCAGGTTTCCCTAGGGTTTGCTTCCTCGGCATCTCCAAAGATTGAAGAGTTTCCTTTATGGACTCCATGGTCTTCGTTGGGTTATACCCAGCTTCCCCATGTGTGATATTATTTCTGGAAGTCCATATAGAATACATCACCGTAGTGATCAGAGCCCTCTCCGTAGAGGTAAAAGAGGGATCACATATGATATCCCTTGTCCACGTATCTGGGTGCAGCCTGGGGAGTTTTAGAATCAATATCTCCCTTGCTTCTTCCCAGAACAATCTTGCATGACTGCATTCAATCAGAGCATGCATCAAGGATTCGGACTCTGCTTTGCAGATACCACAAGTGCTGTTTTCCATTATATGTCGCCGCGAAAGAGTCCTATAATCAGGTAAAATCCCTCGAAGAACTCTCCACCAGAACACTCGCACTTTAGGCACTACATCCAGCTTCCAAAGCCTATTCCAAAGGTCTGCGTCATCGTCAGACGAAGATACAGCCTCCGAGTTGGTACTCGCCTGGTTCAAAAACATTGTATCCATCAACGCTCGATACCCAGAACGGACCGAATAAATTCCATTATCTTCTCTGGACCATGCAAACCAGTCAGGTCCACTGTCCTGCGCCAGAGGGATCTGCAATATCGCCTGAGCATCCGGTGCAAAGAACAGATTTTCGATCAGTGGAACATTCCACTTGCGATCGGCTGTGATCAGCTCATCCACTGTGGTTAACGCCGACGCAAAACGACGGCCCATGGGCCGCATCGAGTGACAGTTAGGGAGCCACTTATCCTCCCAGATGGAAATACTATCTCCCGCACCCACGCGCTTCATAAGCCCAACTTTCAAACTTTCTCTTCCCGCCAAGATCGCACGCCAAGTCTTCGACGCCGTCCTCGGAACAGAAGCCTCCATCAAATTCTGATTATGGCAATAACGCCCAAGTAGAACTTGAGCACATAGGGATGTGGGGTTTGTAAGTAGCCTCCACACCTGTTTTCCAAGAAGAGCAAGGTTAAATTAATGTAAATCTTTAAAGCCCATACCTCCCTTGTTCTTCGGAACAGTGAGTTTTTCCCAAGCGAGCCAATGCATTGACCGCTTATCCAGATTTCCACTCCACCAAAAATTCCCAGTGATCGAACTTAGTTTCTTCCATGATCCTTTGGAGAGTTGGAAACAGCTCATACAGTAAGTTGTCATAGCTTGGATAACCGACTTAATCAGTTCTTCTTTTCCTGGACAAGACAGATATTTCTCCGCCCAACCATTTACTTTACTTCGAGCATTATCAGCTATAAACTCGAAAGCATCACTTGTCAATCTGACCACAGCCGTCGGCAGACCAAGATATTTTTCGCTGAAAGCTTCAACTAAAATGTTCAGACCATCCTTTACTTCATTTCTGTGTTCAGCCGAGACACAGGGGCTAAAAAATATTGCACTCTTGTCTCTGTTTACTCTTTGCCCAGAAGCTTGATCATAAATCTGAAGAATCTCATCCAGTCTTCTCGCACTCTGTCCATTCGCAGCGATGAAAATGAGACTATCATCTGCAAACAGCAGATGCGAATCCACGGTGATCGATTACAGACACGCACACCCCTATCAACAAAACCTGTGTTATAATTATGGAGTAAAGCTGTCAGGCCTTCACCACAAAATAAAAATAGGAAGGGTGAGATCGGGTCTCCCTGTCTAATTCCTCTCGTAGGGTGAAAAGGTTCCAATAAGGTCCCATTGAGCTTTACCGAAAATCTGACAGAAGACAAACACCTCATGATCAACTGAACTAGGCGCGGGGGGAATCCTAATTTCAGCATCATCGCTTCCAGAAAAGGCCACTCAACTTGGTCGTATGCTTTCATCATGTCAAGTTTAACTGCGCAGTGGCCCTTCTTCCCTTTCTTTTTCCTCTTCATGGTATGAATACTCTCAAAAGCAACGAGAGCATTATCCTGAATTAACCGCCCCAGAACAAAAGCACTCTGTTCCTGACTTATTGTATATTCCAAAACTGGTCTCATCTTATTTGCTATAGCTTTTGTTCCAATCTTGTACAGAACATTGCAAAGAGAGATCGGTCTATATTGTTTAATGGACTGTGGATTTCTGACTTTGGGGATAAGTGTGATAGAAGTGTCATTAAGCTGGTCCGGTAAGGAACCCCCATTAAGAAAACCAAGCACTGATTCACACAGATAATTCCCAAGCAGATCCCAATGCCGCTGATAGAAACCAGCAGTGAAGCCATCCACCCCTGGAGCCTTTGAGGGATGCATCTGAAATAAAGCCTTTTTTACCTCTTCGGTCGAGAAATCCTCCTCCAACATATTCCTGTCCTCCAGAGTGACCTTTTGTTCCACTGGATCCAAAAGTCCCTGGAAATTTGGATGTCCATCTGAGCTATAAAGATTAGTGTAAAAACCTTGTATCTCAGTTTTAATGTCCTCGACTTCTTCACAGATAGAACCATCCTCCCTCTGAAGCCTATTGATCGCATTTATCCTTTTACGCTGGGATGACTACGCGCTGCTCTCTGGGCTATAAATACACACAGGAACTCCTCATCGTATCCACATTACTACTCTTGCTTCCAATAACACCTGATCATCGGCCTCCGCCGTTTCCTCTTTCCGATCGAGCTGCTTTTTTGCTTGCTAGGTCTGGTCTATCTTGTGACCTGCTCCTGGCTTAATGGCTCACGGCAAGAGGTCTAGGCAGCAAGCCGAAGCAACGACATCCGTTAGCCTGCTGGACCTGGACAGCAGCGACATGGCGTGCATCCTGATGCTCTTCTCCGGCCACCACCACCATGGTTACCATGCTGGGCCGTCGTCGCCGGATAGGGTGTTCGAGTGCAAGACCTGCAACCGGCAGTTCCCGTCCTTCCAGGCGCTCGGCGGCCACCGGGCCAGCCAAGAGAAGCTGCGCCTCGCGGTCGGCGTCGATCCGCCTAAGCCCAAGGTGCACGGCTGCTCCATCTGCGGGCTCGAGTTCGCCGTAGGCCAGGCGCTCGGCGGCCACATGCGCCGCCACCGCGCCGTCGCGGCGGCAGGGGAAGGTCTCGGGCTTGGCCTCAGCCTCGGCCTTGTTATTTTCTGGTGTTCCAAATTCCAGCGGTAGTACCGCTGGGTTAAGCGGTACTACCGCTGAGAGCTACCGCCACCGCTACCGCCTCCGCTACCGCTGAAATGGCCGTCTGCGCGCTTGTCCGGTACCGACTGGTACCGCCGCCGGTACCGCTGAGGTGGGAAGAGACGAACCAGCCCACCCCAGCGGTAGTACCGCTGGGTTAAGCGGTACTACCGCCGAGGTGGGATTGTTTCCGGGATTGATTCCGGGTTGGACTGCAGCCGACCTAGGGTTTGATGTTTCTATTTATTCCTCTTGTAAGCCGCCGTTTTGGGGTAAGCCACACATTGTAAACCCACGGCGTTTGTAACCTCACCCGATATAGTGAAGTATTGCTGGCTGGCGCCCGTGGTTTTTTCCTCTCCTTTGTTTGGAGAGGTTTTCCACGTTAAATCTCGTGTCCCCTTTGGTTTGATCGTTCCGCTCTTCGTCGTTTCTTTGCTATCGTTTTACAACAAGTGGTATCAGAGCCCTGTTTCAGATCTGTTTTCAGATTAGGGTTTTGGATGGCATCGATGAAGTTCGATCTACCGGCGCTGGACTACAAGACGAGATTTCGCTGTGGCAGGTCAAGATGCGTGCGATCCTCGCACAGTCCAATGATCTTGACGAGGCGCTGGAGAAATTCGGCGACAAGGATGCGGCGGCATGGACCGCCGATGAGAAGCGGAAAGACCGTAAGGCTTTATCGCTTATTCAACTTCATCTATCTAATGATATTCTGCAAGAAGTACTCCAGGAGAAAACCGCAGCGGCACTGTGGGCTAAGCTGGAGTCGATCTGCATGTCCAAAGATCTCACCAGCAAGATGCATGTGAAGATGAAGTTGTTCACGCACAAGTTGCAAGAAGGTGGTTCGGTAATGAATCACTTATCGATCTTTAAGGAGATCGTTTCTGACCTAGTGTCGATGGAGGTAAAGTACGATGATGAAGATCTAGCACTTTTACTTCTATGCTCGCTGCCAAATTCCTTTGCAAATTTTCGTGATACCATACTGTTAAGCCGTGATGAACTAACCACCGCGGAAGTATATGAGGCCCTGCTTGCCAGGGAAAAGATGAAAGGTATGGTACAGAAAGAGGAGTCGTCGTCCTCCAAGGGCGATGCTTTGCAGGTCCGAGGGAGGCCTGAGCAGCGAGATAACCACTACCACAACAACAACAGAGACAAGAGCAAGGGTGACAGAGTCGCTCAAAGTCTAAAGGCCGTGACAAGTTCTGCAGGTATTGTAAGAAATCTAATCATGTCATTGATGATTGTTGGAAGTTGCAGAACAAGGAGAAAAGAAAAGGTACTTACCAACCGAAAAATAATGAAGGTAAAGATACCGGTGAGGCTTCTGTTGTTGATGGTAGTTCTGATGGCGAATGCCTAGCTGTTTTAGCTGCATGTGTTTCTCGTCAGGATGAATGGATTCTAGATACTGCATGTTCTTTTCATATTTGCTGTAACAAAGATTGGTTCAGTTCTTATGAGTTAGTGCAGACTGGAGATTTCGTGCGTGTGGGGAACGACCAGCAATGCAACATTGTTGGCGTTGGTTCCGTTCAGGTCAAGACACATGACGGTATGACACGCACGCTGACGGGAGTGAAACACATACCAACCATGGCAAGAAATTTGATCTCGCTCAGTACCCTTGACTGTGACGGGTACAAGTACAAAGGAGGAAATAAACTCCTAAAGGTATCAAAAGGTTCTCTCATAGTTATGGTTGGTGATATGAATTCTGCTAAGTTATATGTTCTTAGAGGTAGCACGTTATCTGGTACTGTTGCTGCTGTTTCTCATGATGACGCTAGTAAAACTAACCTTTGGCATAAGCGTCTTGGACATATGAGTGAACTTGGTATGGCAGAATTGATCAAGAGAGACTTGCTGCAAGGATGCAGTTTGGGTAAGATGCAGTTCTGTGAACACTGCATTTTCGGTAAGCACACAAGAGTTAAGTTTAATGCTTCTGTTCACACCACCAAAGGTACACTTGATTATGTACATGCTGATGTTTGGGGGCCATCTCGTAAGCCCTCTTATGGTGGTGCTCGTTATATGCTTACCATTATTGATGATTACTCTAGAAGAGTTTGGCCTTATTTCATGAAAAATAAGGATGATGCGTTTGCTGCTTTTAAAGAGTGGAAAGCTATGATTGAAAGGCAAACAGAAAGGAAGGTGAAATTACTTCGTACTGACAATGGTGGCGAATTTTGTTCGAATGCCTTTAATGATTATTGCAGGAAAGAAGGCATTGTCAGGCACCTCACCATCCCGTACACGCCTCAGCAGAATGGTGTAGCGGAGCGGATGAACAGGACCATCATCTCCAAGGCTCGCTGCATGATCTCCAACGCTCGCATGAGTAAGCGTTTTTGGGCTGAGGCGGCTGCCACCGCCTGCTACTTGATAAACAGGTCACCATCTATTCCCCTCGACAAGAAAACTCCCATTGAGGTATGGTCAGATTCTCCTGCTGATTATTCACACTTAAAGTTTTCGGCTGCACTGCTTATGCTCATGTTGATAATGGAAAGTTAGAGCCGAGAGCTATTAAGTGTGTGTTCATTGGTTATGGTTCGGGTGTAAAAGGATACAAGTTATGGAATCCCGAAACTAGCAAGGCATTTATGAGCAGGAGTGTTGTTTTCAATGAATCTGTTATGTACTTTGATAAGTTGTCCTCAGATGTTTTGCCAGATTTTTCTGAGGAGCAGGTTCGTGTCGAGGTGGAGCACTCTGTTGAAAAGAAAATGTCACTGTTGACAATGATGGTGCTGCTACTTCAGATGATTCTGATCCTGATTCTGCTGGTTCTGATGATTCTGTTTCTTCTGATTCTGATAATGATAATGTTCAGAACTCACCCCCTGTTTTGCAGCCACAACAGTCTATTGCTGCTCGTAGGAACAGGAGGAATTGTGGTCCTCGACCACGTTTAATTGAAGAGTGTAACATTGTTGATTATGCTCTGAGTTGTGCAGAACAGGTGGAGCACGGACATGAGCCGTCCACCTATACTGAAGCTATTGGTTCCGGTGACCGCGAGAAGTGGCTTGCTGCTATGCAAGAAGAAATGCAGTCACTCGATAAGAATGGCACATGGGAAGTTGTGCGCTTGCCTAAGAAAAAGAAGGCAGTCCGCTGTAAGTGGATCTTCAAGAGAAAGGAGGGTTTATCTCCTAGCGAGCCTCCGAGGTTTAAGGCAAGGTTAGTTGCAAAAGGCTTCAGTCAAATTCCAGGTGTGATTATAATGATGTTTTCTCTCCAGTTGTTAAGCATAGTTCAATTCGTACATTCTTTGGTATTGTTGCTATGCGTGATCTTGAGCTTGAGCAGTTAGATGTAAAGACTGCGTTTCTGCATGGAGAGTTGGAGGAGGAGATATACATGGACCAGCCAGAAGGGTTCATAGTGCCTGGTAAGGAGGATCTTGTGTGTAAGTTGAAAAGGTCCTTATACGGTTTGAAACAATCTCCTCGTCAGTGGTATAAAAGGTTTGATTCTTTTATGTTGTCACATGGCTTTAAGAGGTCTGAATTTGATAGCTGTGTGTACATTAAGTTTGTTAATGGATCACCTATATACCTGTTATTATATGTTGATGATATGTTGATTGCTGCCAAGAGCAAGAAAGATATCGCTGCTCTCAAGTCACAGTTGAGTAGCGAGTTTGAGATGAAGGATCTTGGTGCTGCTAAGAAAATTCTAGGTATGGAGATTACCCGTGACAGAAATTCTGGTTTGTTGTTTCTTAGTCAGCAAAATTACATTAAGAAAGTTCTTCATCGTTTTAACATGCATGATGCAAAGTCTGTTAGTACTCCTATTGCTCCTCACTTTAAATTGTCAGCTGAACAATGTCCTAGTACGGATGAGGATTTTGAGTACATGTCTAGAGTTCCATATTCTAGTGCTGTTGGTTCTTTAATGTATGCCATGGTTTGCTCACGTCCAGATTTATCATATGCTATGAGTTTGGTTAGTAGATATATGGCTAATCCTGGTAAAGAACATTGGAAGGCTGTTCAGTGGATTTTCAGGTACCTTCGTGGCACATCCAATGCTTGCCTCAAGTTCGGCAAGACTGATGAGGGACTCGTAGGCTATGTGGATTCAGATTTTGCTGCCGATTTGGATAAGAGGAGATCCCTCACAGGTTATGTGTTCACGCTTGGTGGTTGTGCCGTGAGTTGGAGGGCAACGTTGCAATCCGTTGTTGCCCAGTCTACCACTGAAGCAGAGTACATGGCTATTGCTGAAGCATGTAAAGAATCGGTTTGGCTGAAAGGTTTGTTTGCTGAGCTTTGTGGAGATGATACTTGCATTAACCTGTTTTGTGATAGTCAGAGTGCTATTTACCTTACCAAGGATCAGATGTTCCATGAGAGAACAAAGCACATTGACGTCAAATACCATTATGTGCGTGATGTTGTTGCAAAAGGTAAACTGAAGGTATGCAAGATAAGTACTCATGATAATCCTGCTGATATGATGACAAAGCCAGTTCCTGTTACTAAGTTCGAGCTTTGCTCGGGCTTAGTTGGTATCACTGTCTAGCCCAAGAGGCTATTTGGCGCCGAAGGTGTTTTTCTTTGTTGTTTCAGGATGAAGTTCTCTTTCATGCTACAAGATGGAATTTGTCTCAAGGTGGAGTGTTATTTTCTGGTGTTCCAAATTCCAGCGGTAGTACCGCTGGGTTAAGCGGTACTACCGCTGAGAGCTACCGCCACCGCTACCGCCTCCGCTACCGCTGAAATGGCCGTCTGACGCGCTTGTCCGGTACCGACTGGTACCGCTGGCGGTACCGCCGCCGGTACCGCTGAGGTGGGAAGAGACGAACCAGCCCACCCCAGCGGTAGTACCGCTGGGTTAAGCGGTACTACCGCCGAGGTGGGATTGTTTCCGGGATTGATTCCGGGTTGGACTGCAGCCGACCTAGGGTTTGATGTTTCTATTTATTCCTCTTGTAAGCCGCCGTTTTGGGGTAAGCCACACATTGTAAACCCACGGCGTTTGTAACCTCACCCGATATAGTGAAGTATTGCTGGCTGGCGCCCGTGGTTTTTTCCTCTCCTTTGTTTGGAGAGGTTTTCCACGTTAAATCTCGTGTCCCCTTTGGTTTGATCGTTCCGCTCTTCGTCGTTTCTTTGCTATCCGTTTTACAACAGGCCTCGGGCCCAAGAACGACGGCGAGAAGAAGACAACGGCGGCGGTGCCCGAACTGGTATTCGACTTAAACATGCCGGCGCTGGAGGAGGAGACGGCGGCCGATCGCGGCAGCAGGCTGAGGCTCGCGTGGACTTCCCCGTGGTGGTTGACTTCGGACGTTAAGATCATATATACACCCTGATCTATACAGTACAATTTTTTTGGGAAAGTGGATTTTCTACTGCTCATATATGGCGCGGAACTCATATCTTGGGCCGCCCGTTTCCACAATTAAACGGTTGAGATTTAATGTTCAACGCTTTCAACAACAAATCTCGGCCCTTCAATCGTTGAAACAGATGGCCGAGATATGAGTTCTGAGCCATATGAGTTGGAAAAGCACATTTCTTATTTTTTGGAGTTCAATATGTGCGAGTTAAGCTGCTCCAGAAGTCAACAACTCTTCAAAGATTAGAAATACTGTCTCTGATACTTTTATAATATTTCAGGGATCCATGTGATGGTTTGACTTCTCGCGGAATTTTTGGTAGACCTTTTTTCCCATCTTCTCCCCATTTTTCCACCGGGATGTGATGCACCTTAATTGAACTTGCGGTTAAATCGTTATCAATTGAAATGTAAGCCCTCAAATTATGAACGCGGACTTTTGACACATGGAGATACGCGAGGAGCGAATTCAACGGATCCTGATAGCTTCGCGATTAGTAAACAAAGTAGCGTTTCCTGGCGCCGATCGTATAAATACGGAGCGCTGACGTCGTGCGTACAACATAGGACAACATCTAGCAATCGTGCATTTAATAGGTGAGTTAACCTGCATGTGCATTAAAAGCCAGATGCACGATTGATTAGTCAACTTAAATATGGTGACATTAATTTAATTATGGTGAATTTAATTAGGCAACTTAAATATGATGACATGTAGGTAAAAACAGTCCATACCCCACATGTAATATGACGAGTATATATCTGATATTCAAAAAAAATTCAAAAAGAAAGTTCAAAAAATTCCGAAACTTTAGTCGGGCAAATATTATCAAGTACCGCACCCGTACAAAAAATTGTGTCCGAAAATAACATTTATTGCAAGTTGGGTTAAAGATTTACCAAAAACGACGCTATATACACGCCATATTCGTCAGAGATTTCTCTTTTTTGCCTAGAAGTCAACGCAAAATATTTTGCAACCAATTTATTTAGACGATTAGAATACTTGATAATCTTTGAGTGTAAAAACATTTCAGGATTTTTCGAACATTTTTGAATTTTCTAAAAAAAATTGGAGGGAATTTAAATTGTTCAGATTTTAGAAAATGTTCAACTTTACAAAAATGACATATTTTTTTGGAAAAAAGATATAAAAATGATTAAATTTAAAAATTGTTCATCCTATGAAAATTGTTAAGATTATCAAATTTCGAAAGTGTTTTCAATTTTTTTTAAATCTGAACAATTTTCAATTTTGAAACATTTTCAAATTGACTTTTCAAAATTTAATCATTTTTTAATCTGAGTTTTTTCAAATATCTGACTTTAAATTTGAACAATTTCCAAAATCTGAACAATATTTTAATCCTGAACTTTCTAAAAATTTAATCATTTTTTAAATATGATATTTTTCCAGAAATATGACATTTTTGTAAAAAACTAAATTTTCCAAAATATGACCATTTCAATTAGGAATGATCTTTAAATTCAATAAATTTTTAATATGATTTTCCCAAAATATGAACATTTTTGGTAAATTGATTTTTTTATTCTCATCAATTATCGAAAATAATATATTTTGCGAAATTAATTTTTAAGTTTGATTTTTCAATTTTGAACATTTTTTAGATATGGATATTTAAAAAATTGAACCGTTTTCAATTACGAAAAATTGATTTTTCTCAATTTTTGAAACATTTATTTATTATGAAAACTAAACTTTCAATTTTATGAAACATTTATTTATTTTCGTGAAAATTCATTGAAAATATATTTTAAAAAGAAAGTGCACATGAAAATGTTTTACATGTGCGAAACTTTTATGAAATATTTGTGATGTCACAAATAGTAACAATGAAAATGAATGAAATATTTGTGGTTTCAACACCGTTTTCGAAAGTCGAATTTTGAACTTTTTGAAATATTTGTGGTTTCAACACCGCTTCAAAAATGCTTGGACGAGGCATGAGAATTATACTGATACATTTACTGGGGCTTGGGTTCGGACTCAGGTAATCGGTCGGCAGTGGCAGATGCGCTCAGTGGGTAAGGAAGAGGCTCCATTAATAATGGAGTTGTACTGAATTTGGTTATGTACAGAAACTGTTAAAGAGCATGAGAGAATGGTTGGAGATTTTACGAGCTAGTTTGTTACACTAGCACAAAAAGAACTGTATATAAACGATTTCGCCAATGGTATAGAACAAATTAGTACTTAAACAACGAAATAAAGATGCAATAAATCACGGGGAAATAATGAATAGCACCAAATATCATGTTCTCTAAAAAAAATGAGACTGGAGGGGGACGAGCCCCTCGGCTTTGCATTAAGAGAATTGTGTGTATGATACCGGATGGGAGTGCGAAGACTCGAACCCGGTCGGGCTAGGATGCATCAGCCCGTCCCAACCACCGAGCTAAGCCTCGGTCCACAAATATCATGTTCTATAATGGATTACTGAGTGTTGATGGTGGAGACACCACCCTGGATGAAGGAAGGATATGGCGACGGAGGCGGTGAAGACAATGACCATGCGGTGCTCCAGTACCGCCGAAAGCTTGGAGGGAGCAACCTCCTTCTCCTTCATTATTGGACCTTTTTCCCTCAAGGGAGAGGTGTTTCTCCTATTTTGTTTGTGTCTTGGTGCTGGAGACGGGAAAGTAGCCCCATTATATTGGATCTGTTTTTTTGGGGGGGAGGGGGGGTCCTTCGATTTTCCTCGACACCATTTTATATATCGACGGCGATCAGCAAGGTGAAAATCCAAACAAAAATTGGCGGTTGTATAACTTTGGGAAATATCTGCAGGCCCCACGCGGCAGGCCCGCATATTAGGGCCCTTGTGGCCGTGGTGGAGGCATGTTGGGCCGTGGTGCACCCCTCGGTCCCTCATTTTGTGGCAGTCTTTGTTCTGAGACGTGGCGGTCTATAGAATTTCACAGATTTGTTCCGTGTCTGGAAGGTTCCTGAAAGCACATATAGGATCGTTGAAGCGACTTCAGATGATTTAGGACAAGGCAATTGGTGAACTAAAATGTTATGCAAATATGTATGGTTTAGTTCATAATTTTTAAGACATGGTTGAGTGGATATTGCTAATACTTATGTGATCTGTCAATGCTTAAGTGTAACAAGTAATGCATGATTGACAACCTGGCTCGACACACTAACGACGAGGAGATTGATGCATTGGTCAGTTGCAGTTGCGGTCTCCGTGGAGAGGAGGAGACAAGTGACAGTGGGATCGCGTGGTCAGCATGGCGTGATTGGGGAAGCCCAAATAGTGCAGCGGGTGGAAGTGGGTATCGCGTCCCTACAAAAATATGGAGCTGTTCCGCTGTTTCCCCAAATCTTAACCCGCAGTCCGTAGCTCGACCTGAAGCACCGGAGAACCCATGCTTGACGCGGCTTCGTCACAGGAGACTCCTCGCCTTCCTCTCGGGCCAACGCTACGACGGCGCCTCCAACGCGTAAGTAAACGCACGCAATTGTCTGAAACGCACGCTGCTGACTCTCGTTAACACCACCGGTCCATGCATCTATGTATCGCAGGCTGTTGCATGAGGCGAGCGAGCAGTTCAGCCTGGAGCATATGCAGCAGCTCGTGAGGCAGGGCCTCTGGGAGAACGCTGCCGGGTACCTCGAGAGCTTCCTGCCGGCCGGCCCGAGGAGCTCCCACGCCCAGGCCCTGCACAACTTCCTCTTGATGCACCACTACATCGCCAGCTTCGTCGCCGGCGACGAAGCCGCCCGTGGCCTGATCTTGGACATTGAGTGGATGCGCTATGTCACCTTCGCCCAGAAAACCGTCGACGATCGGCTGCCACCCCCTGTCATCGCACGCTCCGTGCTCTTCTTAGAAGACGTCAGGTATCACTGTTTTGTTATTTAAATAGTACAGTACCTACCTATTCACATTGTGCATGCTGGTTTCATCTGAAAAGGTTCATGTGTGATCTCTGTTAGGGCATGCATGAACTGGGGAAGAGTGAGGTCGAGCGCAGCCTAAACTCTCCGCAGGTTGGTTTGGCAGACTCCAGAGCTGAGCGGGAGCCTGACATTGCCGGCTCACCACATGATGCCGCATGACGTACTCCCCATTGGTCTTGGGTAAGTTATATCAAACTCACTTCCTAGTAGATCCAGTTTGTCATGTGCACACTTGATTAATTTTCCAGCCCACATTTTCTAGTTTGTGCCGGAGGCGCCTCATGAAGAAACAAGTGCCCCGGGTAAAATCGGTTGCTGTCGCGAGGGCAATCAGTGGAAGGTATCTCATAATTATCTTCACATGAATTAGACTCTCGTCTATTTAGCTCTTTTTTCTGAATCTTATGTTCCTCTGCCTTTTTGCAGACGGCGTCATATTAGACGCCTCGACCGCTCCAGTTTTGGTATACATAATATCCCTTCTACTGGCATCTTGTTAAAAGAACTGAAATTTCTTCCAAACATATATTATGGTTAAGCAAATAAGCAATGCATGTTGTAAATTCTGTTCTATACATGTGTTGCACTGAATAATGATCCTTTGACGAGGCAAAGAAATGGCTCACTGTCTAGTTTCCAGTTTTTTGCATCAACCCGTTGTCCTTGACTCCTTGTTGATTTTGGTAGCTTCACAGCACAATTTAGCTATATAAAATGTCACAGTTTACAGGGTGTGGATTATGTGCATGTATACTCTGTCGCTACTGATAAACTTGCGTGAAAATCTGCAGATAGCAGTTTACAAGGTGGTGTGCCTGTAGGGTGCTATGCACTTGACCCAAGTGAAAAGGAAGGTAACGACACATGTATTGCACACCAATTTCTTAGCTTAATCGCTTACTAGTACTGTCTCAGCTTACTACTGGGCTCCTTCCTCACTGGTTTTGTAATTTCATCAATCTTTTGGGCCACATCTGCACATATATTTTCTCGGGCAAACTTTCTTCCTTGAACTGAAGCCCTGTTATTAACTGTCTGCAAATTTTGAGTGACCTAACTCTAACTGCACCGATTTTGTCGCACCAGCTTTAGTGCTACCTTTGTAGTTCTCCATCACTAGGTATATGCTTTTGGCATCTCTGTATTGACCTATGCTCCTGTAATTTCCTGCCGTGTACTACATTCTGTTGCAATCATTATTGTTTGGTTGCAATGATGCAATGCACATTGTTTCCCTACTAAAGTTAATTTTGAAAATATCTAGCTGGTTATTTTTGTTTAAAAGCAAACCTTGAATGATCTAGTTGAGTTCTATGTTCATTAAACTTCCCACTTTCATTCTATGTCCATGATAATTCAGAACTGCACTCCCAAGCAACAACCTTGTCAAGCTTTGATGTTGTTCTTTGCAAGCCGTCACTACCTTGCTAGGTGCTATCATTTCTAATCACCCAAGTCATTGTAGGTTCTACAATTCTCCCAGTCTGGAACTTGACAAAACGTGTTGGAAGCTCTGGGATGACATCAGTTACATAGATTATCTGATTTAGAATCACAAAGAGGAAAGGTTTGAGATTTTTTTTCCTCTTAAGTGTAGTACCTGGCTTTCGTTCTAGCACAAGAGCTACAAAAGTTGATTTCTCTATGCAGATAATCTATTGATGTGAACAGCAGCTCTGCCTGTCCCATTTCTTTCACTTGATTACAGGGCACTTTGATGTGAGTAGCCAAATATGCTGCAGCATCCTCAATCCTCTTCTCGTCAAGGAGATAAAGTATCTTACACCCTGTTACATGTAAAAAGAGCATTGTATGCACAGTCTGAGATGCAGGGACACTGATTATCTTTTTTTTTTAGATAAAGGGGTGCGGATCTCCGGCCTCTGCATCCAAGAGATGCACACAGCCATCCGCAATTATTAACCATTCAAGAGTACAAGTTCACAATTCATGGATCACTTAAGGTGGCTACAAAGATCAGCCACTCAAACAAACATTTACTAAACATTTATCCTTTTAGAATGACGCCACCCAGACTGGCTGAAGATAACCCTGCACGATCGTCAGCAAACGGGTACATCCGGCATCCATAAATCCACGCTGGTCCGCAGGGAGTAGGAATGACCATGAGTGGATCCAAGAGCACGCCTTGTGGATAACCTGCAAATAATGAGTTGAACTCTTGTTGTTAAAAACAATGTCATTTCTACAATTCCAAATAGCCCACAAAATGGCCGCAACACCAATCCGTATGCGCGCTTTTATAACTTTGTCTATCCCATTCAACCAGGTACCAAACAAGTTCGCAATACTTGTAGGTGGGTACACATTAAAGGTAAAGTGAACTAAACGCCAAATGTCTCTAGCAAACGAACACTTAATGAATAAGTGCTCAACGGATTCATTTTCATCACAGAATACACACTTCTTACATCCTACCCACCGTCTTTTAAGTAAATTGTCTTTCGTTAGAATTTCTTTTCGGTTAAGAAACCATATAATTTTTTTGATTTTTAATGGGATCTTCAACTTCCATAGATACTTACGCAAATATCTAGTATGACCATTTAGTAGGTCCTCATAATATGACCGTACCGTAAAAGTGCCATTAGGAGTGAGAGTCCATTTAAATTTATCATCTTCATCTATGAGAGTGACCCGCATTAGTCTCTCTATAAGATTGAACCAACTCGTTCTATTCTGTCCTACTAATACCCGTCGGAAAGGTAGATTAATAGGGACTTCCCCAATAACATCATGAACCGTACTATGTTTATTGGAGGCAATAGCATACAAAGACGGGTATTCGTATTGTAAAGAAGTATGACCTAACCATTTATCCTCCCAAAACTGAATCTGCTCCCCATTACCAATCTCGAATCTTCCACGCTGGAAGAACTCATCCTTTACTTTCATAATTCTTTTCCAAAAGGGTGAGTCCAGTGGTTTCACCTGCACTTGGGATAACGTTTTATTCCCTAAGTACTTGTTAACTAGTATTTCTTTCCAAACCCCCTCTTCATTCAAAAGTTTGTATAACCATTTACTGAGCAAGCATTTGTTTTTAATATATAGAACCGAAATGCCCAAACCACCTTGGTCCATCGGTCTACAAACCAAGTTCCATTTTGTTAACCTATATTTTCGCTTATGTTGATCACTTTGCCAAAAAAATCGAGAACGATAATAATCTAACCTTTTTCGAACCCCCTTAGGGATTTCAAAAAAGGATAATAAGAACATTGGCAAACTTGTTAAAACTGAATTAATAAGCACTAGACGGTCTCCGTATGACAACATCTTAGCCACCCAAGCTGCCAATTTCTTTTCAAAACGGTCCTCAACTGTTTTCCACTCTTTATTTAATAATTTTCTATAATGGATGGGTATGCCCAAATACCTAAAAGGTAACGCACCGAGCTCGCACCAAAAATACGCCTATATTCGTCCTGATCATCTTTAGCTTTCCCAAAACAATACAACTCGCTCTTGTGAAAGTTAATTTTCAATCCCGAAAGTTGTTCAAACAAAGCCAAAATCAGTTTCATATTCACCGCCTTCGCAAGGTCGTGTTCCAAAAAAAAATAGTGTCATCTGCATATTGGAGGATTGAAACCCCTCCTTCTACTAAATGCGGCACTAAACCCCCCACTTGACCATCCTCTTTCGCACGAGAAATTAAGATCGCCAACATATCAACAACTAGATTAAACAACAGAGGAGACAACGGATCCCCTTGCCTTTACCCCTTGAGTGTTTGGAAATAATGACCGATATCATCATTAACGCGAATTCCTACACTCCCCCCTTGAACAAACCTAGCAACCCAATCGCACCATTGAGATGTAAACCTCTTCGTCCGTAAAGTTTGCTGCAAGAAAGACCACTTCACTTTATCGTATGCCTTCTCAAAGTCAATTTTAAAAAGAACCCCATCCAATTTTTTCCTGTGCATCTCATGAATTGTCTCATGTAACACCACCACCCCTTCGAGAATATTTCGTCCAGGAATGAACACAGTTTGAGTTGGACGAATTACTCTACTCGCAATAGAGGTGACTCGGTTTGTTCCCACCTTCGTAAAAAATTTGAAGTTCACATTCAAAAGGCAAATAGGACGATATTGTTCAATTTTACTAGCATCATCTTTTTTTGGCAGCAAGGTAATAATCCCAAAGTTCAAATTGAATAACGTCAAGTTTCCTACACGCAGTTGAGTAAACATTGCCATCAAGTCCGATTTTATCATTGCCCAAATTTTTTGAAAGAACTCTGCCGGAAAGCCGTCTGGACCTGGAGATTTATTGTGTTCCATTTGTTTAATTGCATCAAAAACTTCTTTCTCAGAAAATTCTTGAGTCAAAATATCATTTTCCTCTTGAGAAATTTGTGGCATGTCGTGAGTCACCTGCTCATCCAGCGAGAAATTGTTTGTAACCGGTGCCCCAAACAATTTCTTGTAATATTCGGATATATAGTTCTTAAGATTTTCCTGACCAACTATCGTCCCCTCCTCTTGTTCCAACTGTAATATTTTCTTTTTCCTATGTTTACCATTTGCAATTATATGGAAGTATCTCGTATTACTCCCCCCTTCCTGAATATACTTCACTTTATCTCTCTGTGCCCGTTTGGATTCCTCATCACGACGCAATTTCGCTAAATTATCATCCGCCTCTCTTTTGGCGTCCCGCTCGGCCGCCGTAAGAGGAGTTGTTTCAGCTTTAATATCTAATGCATTAGATAGTAAAGTTAATTTATCTCGTAGCTTTTTATATTCCCCACTTAAATTTTTTGCCCACCCACGTAAAAATTGACTCAAGTGTCGAATTTTGTTTTGCCACCGTTCCACCGGTGAATTATCTGCGAGAGATATTCTTCAACACCGTCTCACTGTTTTGTCATCAGAAGCGTAACAAGATGCTCCTCATTTGCCATCAAAAGTGTAACAAGATGCTCCTCATTAAGCCTCTAATTCAAATCAAGCGTCACAGACTAAAATAAGAGACATCATTAACAGTATAACCAGGTCATGGCCATCTCCAAATAAAAAGAGAGGACCAACACGAACGTAACGGGAAAGTTGTGACTGAACGGCTGAGCCCCATGACACCTACACCCCAAAACATTGTTTTGAGTTTTTATTTTGTATCTCTCAAACAATCCAACATATATAAATAAAATTTTGCAGGTCCTTGAACATTATAACTAGAATATGTAGGTAAAATATTTCGATTTTTTATGAATATAAATTCAAATATTTAAAATCTTGGTCAGACAACGAGTTTAATCAACTTTGAGGCAAAATTGAGTTCAAAGGGTATTACACAACCCTTAAATGAACTATATGGTAATTAAAGGCACAAACATAAATTTATTCAATTATTACATGAAACGGAACTAGTAGAATGCAATTAGCAGGTCTTCGGTGCTTCAAAATTTTGCTATGCACGCCCTTCCTCCGAATGTGTGCCAGCCATCACGAAAGGGAGGTAGACCGATGCCGTCGACCCCACCAGCCCAAGGTTTGAACACATGTAAAGGTTTTTTGCCCGCCTCATAGTCGACGTAAGTTATCGGCGGGTAGGTGATATTTGAGTCGCGCTTGACATGTCGACGACATGGATGATTATTGGATGCTTGAAGGTGTGCTAACTCTCTATTGAGCAAGGCAGATGCGGATATTAAGGGTCGTTGGAGTTTGTTGTCACGTAGTTAAGGAGTCCGTTGTCTGATCACACGGCATAATGTGACTCGTTGAAAATCGACGTACTGTCATGTGGTGACATCTGCCCGCCTCAGAGGGTGAGCGTTGCGTCGTTCCAAAAATGTGCATCTACATCAAAGAAGAAGATCAACAGACTTCTTCACGACCTTCGCTTCACCATCAAGCCTCGGTGCGCAGGAAGAATTTCACTCGGCGTTCTAAAGACAACATCTTCATTCGGCAAAGCCCGGCCCGGGTGAACCAAGGAAACTTCTCTAAGATCACGAAGGGCTCGGGGGCTACTCACGAGGTCATGGGTCACAGGTAGGCTCCTGAAGGTTACAGGCGGCCTACTTGACAAGGGTAGCCCACAACAAGGACTCAGACCCCAGGCGAGGGTCGAATGAACCAATTTGGAGTGCCAGCCATGACAAGATCAACGCACGAATCCTAAGAGATATCTCTTGTAATCAACTCAGATCGAATCTAGTTTATGAGCTTAGGGTTTTGCGTTATCTTTTTTTGGAGCAACTGGCAGGAGCTCTGCCTATTCATTATAAGGAAAATTAATCGAAAACCGATACAAACACGACACCACGCGTCTAGTTTATAAGGGAAACCAGACGAGAAAAATCAAAGGGAGGGGTATGTCAAGGGACATACCAGAACCCACACTGCTCACACCACTCGAACCGCCAACACAAATTACCCAAGCAGGGAGGGACGACACTGAACGCGAGAAGTTTCTGGAGCCACCGCTCCAACATCCACACCTGTCCCAGGACCACGCTATCTTAACAAGCATGTACCGACTTGTTGCGGAGGTCTGCCAAGCGATACGCTCATTGCGCAATTCACGTGACACATCATTCATCCGCATCCACCATAGGCAAAATCGAACATCCATCAAGATTGACAAGAGCACATACAGATAACAAAGTTGTCACTAACAGAAAGCAGGACTTTTATTAGACGTTGTTTGTCGAAACCCAAAACCGTAGACTGTGTCCCGTGTACTTTCATCTGGAACTATCAAGCCGCGACCTTGCCAAACACAAATAAATCATATTAAAACTATCACGGCAATATCAAAGTTTGGTTCACTCCACAATAAGATTTCAGTCTCACGATGGACTAGAATGTTAATGTCCACATAAAATGGCACAAAGATAAGTTGGATACAGTTAATCTTTAGAAATTTGTTCACCCAAAACAATACCAACTCCGAGTCATAGGCTCCACGCAACAGCGGAGATCATTGACAATGTACATTCCGCTATGATGATGGGTGTCCCCGTTGACAAAGATAAATTCGAGGTTTGCATGATATTCCTCCATAATATACCAATAATAATTATCAGAGAACTCTTTAATCCCTTTGAGGTCTTTCTTGAAGGGGAAAAATAGAAGACCAAACATAATGCGTCTCATCCTAGCCTCAAAGGCTGAACAACTGCCTTGGGCATTCCTGTGAATTTTCAGCAGTGACAACTGACAAGTCCATTTCTCTCCACCGCGTGGACGTGAGCACTGACTGGGAATCTCAGATAAAAGTTACCAAGTTTATGTAGGCTTCTAGTACTGTAATAATAGAAGGGCGTGGTGATCACTGATCTCTACTCGTGTTCTGTACGGTACTTCTGTATAAGCTGTAGCCAAGGTGGGTAAACCTTCTCCGGTTCAGCTACAGCGCAGCGAAGAATCCACCCCCCATGTCGATGGGAGAGTGGCCGTGACCCCGCACGTCGTCGGACACGAGGCTCGCAACGGCGGCTGACAGCGGCGCCACGCAGAGGCCCTGTCGGCGAAGACTTGTGGCCGGTTCTTCTCCGGTATCCTGCGACGATGACGAGGAGCCTACCACAGGGAAGGGCGCAGCCAGGACCTGCAGCAACAGGATGATAGAAAGTTCAGGTATATCTCTAGTGTAAGTGTGCAACAGGCAGAGATGCGGTCGTGTGTTCACCTGGATTTGGTCGTGGAGGCTCCTGATGCAAGCTGCTGCCTCGTGGAGAACCGACGCGGTGTCCGTCTGCAGTGCACACATTGATCGGGTTCAGAAGTGGTTATTCTTCAGGCCCGCTGGCAGTCCAAATCACTGCCTGCATGGACGTACAGGTACAGCACCGGGAGCGTAAGGAACCATGATTTACCTTGCCGTAAGGAGAAACCAGCTGCTGAAGCGCCGTGATCTTGTCCCCCAGCTTCTGGCTCCTCTTGCACGGTGCCTGTATTGTATACACGGCCGATGTGAATTTTTCTGAAACTAACTAAGTGCAAGTGTACTAACTCGGCGACGAACGACTCTATAAATAAATCCAGCGAACCATGGAGCAGAGCAGATGCAACGTCACCTTCCCAGCGTGATTCTTTGGCTTTTGCAGCCGGCGCTGTGGACGACCCTGCGTCGTCGTCGCGGTCTTGAGCCTCTTTGGTCCACGGAAACTGCTGCTTCCGTTGCCAGCCATTGGCTCGCCTCCTTCTGCCGTCCATCTCAACATATGCTGAACATGGCAACAAACATAAACATCAAAACAGCGACAGCTAGTAGCCCGATCGAGTCTTCAACAAGGTGACTTACCATATCAGCTTCAGGAGAAGCTGGCTGGGTGTAGCTGCCGAACTGCATCAGTGAAGGCCTGACATCGCTGCTGTAGATCGAACCGTCTCCGATTCCTACATAGACGAGCAGTACGTAGTTGTTCATCAGTGAGTTCAGAAACAATAATGACAAAAGAATTCCAAGAAACAAACCCGAAAATCAGCAACAAAATTTATTTACGTACCCAAATAGCTCTCCGAACTGCGTGCGGCGAAAAGTGTCGGTGCCTGAAACAACGGCACGTGATGGCGCAGATGACCACAGTCCGCCGCGGTGAGCCTGCTCGATCAAGGAGAAGAAACTTGGATGAGAGCCAGTCGTTGGGGCGCGTGGACGTACGAACTATCCAAACCAAACGATTTATAACACTTACATTGTGTCGAAACCTGCAGTGCCGACCGCTGAACCGGAAGACTCGCATTTCACTGCAGTTGAACAGACACCTCAAGGGATTTCAGATGAGTACTGCCATAGAAAACTGCGTGGCATGGTGGGGAAGAAGAGAATATACCGTAGTCGTCGCTGAACGGCAGCAAGAGCGAGGACGGCGCGGAGCAGTTCCACATTGTCCTTAACGTCAGACTCGATCTACCAGAAACTCGCAGGCTTTCATCACCTAGAAAACGAGACATTCAGTTCTGGTCAGAGCAAAAGAGGAGACGAATCAAGGACCACATGGTACCAGACTAAAACTTTTGCTGAAAGATTTACGCGAGAAATCCCGCAGAATAGAGAGCGATGGGAACAACCCGGTTAGACAAGAATGTAAGAGGTAGTTGGGGGGTTTGGGGCAGTTCAAGAAGAAACCAACAGTTTATTCTGATATTTGACAAGAACTAACCGCAAGATTCAGAAACCGAATGAAAGGGGAGAGGGGGAGAGAAGAAGATTCAAAACCCACCAAAGCAATAACAAGAAAACAAGGCCTGTAGCATAGCATCTAATCTAAGCAATGCAGAGGTGGGCAACACAAGAACGCAGACAGGGTAAAACGAAGAAAGATCAAAGCGTAAGGTTCATCGGCAACTACCCCATGGAAGAGCGATTCAGCACCGCGAGCGAGGAGAAGGGAAGAGAAGAGACGGGCGCCGATGGGGGAAGAGCAGTGGCTAAATACACTACTCAACTAGCTAGCTAGCTACTAGTTAAGTAGGTGTGCGTACGTAAATGCGGCGATCGTTTGCTTCGCCTTCCCTCCCTCTCCTGCCGTTTTCACTCGGTCCGCCGCTGCTAATTATAAGCCGTCCTCCGAGCTTTGCCAGGAAATTCCAAAGGAGCACACGGGAACTCGGGGACGGATGGATTATTGGATTTGCTCCCATAAATAGCAGACGACTGCAGGGCTCTCGTAAATAAATAAATAAATAAATCCAAGCTCCGGCAGTTTCATGGCCGTTCCATCATCTCGTTTCATTGACTACTGGCATGCAGATGTGATTAGTGCTAAATGGCGGCATGATTGGCTGTCTGATCCACTTACTGCTACGAATGCGTTGCGTACGGCCTCTTTGTATTCTTGTACTACTCCATGTAAATGTTGTTAGAAAACAAGATTTTAATTTGGCAATAGGCGCTTGTCTCGTGGTGGCGAGTGACGCGTGTCAGGGCACCGGTCTGAGTCCCGGTTGCCCAATGTCCGAACTCCAAAAAGAACTCTGTCAGGATCAGTTCGGGCAGGAGCACGGTGGTTTTTTATGGCGCCGATGAACCAAACGCCTGCGACCAAGCACAAGCAGGGAGCCAAAGGCCGGCCGCCGTCGATTGTTTAAGCCTCTCGTCATCACGTCGACGCTGTTTCTGTTTGAGCTTGGCTGAGCTGAGACATTAACAGGCTGTCATGATGAGCCAAACACAGCAGCCGATCATCATCACAGGTTTATTATACTGTACCAATTTCGACGCGACAAGAGTATTATCCAAGCTTCAGCCAGTGGAGGCCCGAAGCAGCTTATAAGACACTCACCTCGTAGTAAAAAGATACTAGTAATCTCTTATTAGAGGAAAAAGGACACACTTCATTGGCGTAAGCCAAGCAATACTGCATCAGACATAGCAAGCTCACGACATCTTTGTTGGCCGGAAATGCGTACCAACTACCGACGTTCTGCATCTTGTCAATCTGTTCTGTTCCAACTTCCGCGTTTCACTGCCAAAATTAGACAGCAGACGCTGTTCTCACGCCCAGATTCGCAACTCAGGCGTAGTTTCCTGAACATGATCGCGTGTGCAGAGACATCAGTCTGCTCTGAACAGGCGCCGCGGTTGCAGGAGCTAAAAAGAGATGGTACTCCAGTACACATCAAACTCAACAGATCGGTGCACAAAGTCAAGGAGTTTATGCCTGCCATTTCAAGACGAGGTTGAAAAGAAGAGGCCATTTCAAGACGAGGTTGAAAAGAAGAGACTACTACCCTAGAACCCAAGCTGCTCTTTCGCCCCGTATTTGTGGTAACTGGTAGCCATTTTTACCACTTTATTTGATCGCAAACGCTATGCCACTTCCAGGTTTTTCAGGGCAGGTTCCCCGGCCTGCTGTATTAGGAAATAAGAAAGCAATTGTCTTCAACCATGCCGTCTTCCTAATCTACAATTGTTCTTCCTGCTGACGACCTGTGCCCCTGTCCTCACTCAGCCTCCTCCTGTTATTTGCAGTTGCAGATCAGATAGTCACCAAGCCATGATGATGCAAGATAAAGAAGAATGGAAAAACAATTTTTGACTCGGCTGGTGGTCATAAGAGATAGATTCATGTCATGATAAAACAAGTGATGTCGCTGCAGTCCCAGTTGGTTTAGATCTACTAATAAAACAACAAAGATCCAAATGATTCAGCTGTGCTAAATGACACAAGACACATCCCCACATCGACCTGAGCAACTGCTGTATCAACAACTTCAGGCTTAACCTACAGCAGAGCTCTTAATTATTATTCACACAATCACACAAGATGTAAGCAGAAAAGGGCAGGCGAACTGAGTGTCGAGATTCCGATCATCAAAACGCTGTGTGCCTAGAAAACTTACATTTGGCTGACACTTATGAGGAGAATCAGGAACCATCTGTGCGGCAGGTAAAGCTGGTGTTCCACAAATGGAAAATATGCAGGAAGATCGTCTCGCCTTCCACTACACGGTTATGGACACAGATGGGCGACCAGGGGAAACAAGTAAGAGGAAACCGACTCGGAATTTCAGTTAAACTGTACCTTGCCAGTACAGAATTACAGATCATTTCACCAAACTAACAACAGCCAAGATGAGGCAAGCATTACTCACGTAATTACTAGGTGACGCACACGAAAAGCCATAGAGAGAGATTCACGGCACAAATAGCAAGAGAACAAAGTGCAAGCTAACTCATTTCACTTCGCATGGATAGTCGAAAATGCAATCCGGTGTCCACAAGTTACACAAGATAAAGACATAAGACTGAAGTCACCGCCCAAGATAGCTAGTGTCGCCTACCAAAACAAGTTGTAATTGGCAGGTTTGCATCTGCTTAAAGCAAATTATCAAACTTCAAGAAACTAGCAACACAGCTAATCATAGATGAAAGTGACACGAAACCATAACTTTTATGCAGTAAGGTATCAAACACAGATCAGGAACATGTAAGATAACTACATGTAGAATAAGTTCAAACATGATATGTAAGATAAGATATTCAATTTGTAAAACCTTTGGTTTCTAACCAATATTGTTAAGAGAATCTTGACTCTATGAAAAACATCCTTGTAGGTGACTGTAATGATGGAACAAAACAGAAAGCTAAAATGGTATGTGAGTTCAGGTGTCTAGATCAAGGATAGACTAAATCACTAAAGTATAATATGACCAATAATAACAATTACCAACTCTTACCATAAATACAGGCCCTTAGTAATCAATATGAACTCAGAAGTACTTCATTAAACATATACTACATCTGTTCCATAATATAAGCCTTTATAGTAAGCTAAACTAGTTAGCTAAAAAGGCTTATATTATGGAACGGAGGGAGTAGTAAATAAAAAAGGCTATTCTTGTAGAATCCTTTGCAGGAATTTGGTTGTGTGTAAAAGATTCCAATTGTCCAAATGATTTGGGATAGTTATCACTTAGAAGCATATGTTCCGGTTACCGGTTCTACTCCATTTAGCAGCATATGTTCAGGTTACTATTATACTATCAAAGAGTGAGATACATATCTAGTGAAAGGCAAACATTACAGAAGTTGTGGACACCAAAATACAGTTTAGTTCATTCAAAATATTTGTACATCAAGTATAGATCTCCCAGAAGATATGCATATAGAAAACTTCAACAACTCTGAAAGGGTGCATATAACCTGTGGCTTTCGGTAAGTGCGGCAAAACCTATGCAACTAGAAGATTAGAACTTCGTCACTAACCTTTACAGGTAACAGGTGGATTAATTCAAAAAGTAACAGCATACAAGAAATCCCAGTCGGCCCATACAATTCACTAAGAAATAATACAATGTGAACATGGTCTATACTCATTAGCGTTGAACATTCAAGAGCTTTTAAAATGGTCAATCAACAAATGTACCTCTGATTTATCAAAATATCACTGATAAATTGATAACGGGACAAAGGGATTTGATATGATTAAATGCAGCCCAAATCCATCGTTTCAGGCTTTAGGCAAAAAAAAAATCTACTGAGCTTTCTATGGGAACCACCGGTGCAGTTACATAGTCAGATAACCCCAAGGTTGAATAAGAACAGGAACTTAAGAAATAAGTCTGGCCCATCTTTGACGAATTTTTACAAGGTTTGCATCAGAATAGGTGACAACGAAGAAATTCAATTTGAATCGCAACAAAGTGGACAACAATTAAACAATGTTGCACCTACGTGGTGTAGCTATATTTGATCTCTTTCTCCATAAATACATACACAGTGATCCCAAAGTGTACCATTACTCTCCTAGGCTTAGGCATAATCACCCGGAGGTGCTACACGACTACGATTTACAGCCTTGCAGCTGTAAGAAGCGAACAAGAGGGAGTAAAGTATGGACAAATATTGCCAGGAATAAGCAGAAGCTCATGTGTTCTCTCCAATATGAATCCAAACAAAATAATCTAGCCTAAGCTCATCATTCGAGAGCAAAAATAAAGCCACATTAAACTAAAGAAACAACATATATGTTCAGTACTGAATCAATACCCCATCTCAAAACCCAGTGGATGCATTGTATATATCATGCCAAAAGTGAATTACAGAGCCTTTCTATTGGATCATAAGAGAATGCTTAAACAAGCATTGAAGAACAAAAGGTCAGACTTTATTGGCTCTGCCTCTCAGATTGATGCATCACTACTTGGAGCAGGCCGGTGCAGGGGCTAAAACGCATTACCTTGCAGGCGCTGCGGGGGCGTTCACTACGTTCCTGCGCACCACCCTGTGCCCTCCGGCATTACCATTCACCTTCAGCCCATTAGCAGTGTCCCCGTCGCCCACAATCAAATCCCGGAGGCCCGAGCTGAGGTCTTTCTCTCTCTTCTCCTTCTGCTTCTTCTTGGTCCTTGCAGTTGCGGCAGCGAGCGGCTCGAAGTGGTTCCCGTAGATGTACTCGGCGGAGTAGCCATCCTCGTCGTCGAAGAGCATGACGTGGCCGTGCCACTCCCAGACGCGGTACTCCCCGCCAGTGTCGTCGTGGAACCCGACGCACACGTGGTGGTCGCCGACGACGACGGACTGTCCGGAGTTGGGCTTGAGGGTCTCGTCCGCGTCCCCGGCAAGCACCATCCTGACGATCTCCTTCTCCAGCTTGGTCTCCTCCCTGGAGAGCATCCGGCGGCGCCTGGCCTCCCCGGAGACCTCCCCGTCGGAGAGGCCTTCTTCTTCGTCATCATCATCATTATCGGACTCGCCCGCCGCGGCGGAGAGCGCGGCGAACTCGTTGAGGAGGAAGTCGTCGAGGTCCTGGGTGAGGAAGGAGTTGGTGTCGAGGAAGGGCGGGCGGAGCTGGACGCGGCTCATGAGGTTCTGGAGGAAAAGCGCGTCGACCGGCGCCGGGGCGGCGGCGGCGGGCGGTTGCGGCGGGGGAGGGGCCATGGGTAACGACGCGCGGTAGGGTTTTGGGTTTGGGTGGCGTGGGCTTGTGGCGTGTCGTGTGTGGATGCAGAACACAACTGCAGATAGACGAAAGCGTACTCGGCGTCGTCGGCGACGATCTGAGAGAGGTTGTTGGATGGGGGAGACGGGAAGATATTTTGCTTTGGAGATGGGCTTCATTAGGTTGGGCCTGACTTTACAGATTGGCTCTTTCGGCTTGGTAGTGCGAAACTACTTTGGAAATCACTATAAAAAGGTTCCTTTCGAAAGGAAACTGATGTCATCATGCCAAGCGTCGCCTTCTCCCTCCACGTGTTTCCTGGTGGGTACTTGCATATGCAACAAGTGGTAGCACGAGAGAGTTTTAGTGAGATTTTCTTCTCACGGGGCCGTGGTTTGTATGTGCATTTATTTCGAGATTCGTTTTTTTTTAATAAAATATTTTGAGTATCATTTATCCTTTGAACCGTTTGCATATTTGAGATTCTCGCGTCGAGATCTTCAAAATTAGATCCCATGTTGATAGGTTTTGAGAAACTTTTTTCTCATACTTTATACTCCATGTTCTGTATACTTTGTATATCCAGTAATAGCGTGTACATCCAGTAGCAGTGTGGGTGTACATCCAGTAGCAGCGTGTGGGTGTACATCCAGTAACATCGTGTACATCCAGTAGCAACGTGGGTGTACATCCAATAGCATCATGTACATCCAGAAGCAGCGTGGGTGTACATCCAGTAGCAGAATGGATGTACATATAGTAGCAGTAGCAGTGTGTACATACAGTATCAGCGTGACTGTACATCTAGTAGCAGCACCTGGGTGTACATCCAGTAGCACCATGTATATCGAGTAGCAGTGTGGGTGTACATCCAGTGACATCGTGTACATCTAGTAATGTGAGTGTACATCCAGTAGTAGTAGCTGTGTGTACATCCAGTAGGAACGTAAATGTACATCCAGTGACAACGTGAAATAACGACGTGTACATTTAGTATCAACGCGGGTGTACATCCAGGCACCGTGGTATACTCTCTGTTACATCAAGTTTGTACGCGGGAGTATATCTTTTGGTTGTACTCCCTAGTGGCAGCCGAAGACATACACGTGCGGAGGGCTTCGTCTGAACGTACAGACGCGTACAAAGCCGAGCGAGCGACCGAGCAGGGTGTACAGCCTCAGGGCTTCGTACCTTCTACGCGTACGCGTGCACCAACGAGCGAGCAGACTTGCTCGGTGATCGTGGGAACGGTGAAATCCAACCCCCGCTGATACAGTAAACAACACTTCCTTGTTAGGTATACGTGGCCAAACTGGAGTTTCCTCGTACCCCTTCGTCTCTAGGCGACTCGCAAGGCGACTCGTAAGGCGATTAGGGTTTCGGAGGCAAGGCGACGCCCGCTGATCGCTTCGGCGAGGCGACGAGATCTTTCGCTCGGAGGATGGCCTCATCCTCGGAGTCAGGCAGGCAGGGAAACCGAGGCGCGATGTCGTCGGTGGATGCAAGAACACGGCTGGCGGAAGCTTTAGGGAAACTGAACATAACAGAGGAAGAAGCTACTCCGATGGTCGTTGATGATCGGGAAGACGACGCGTATCAGCGTTGGATGTTGGCTGGGAAGGTACTGTATCGCAATACCCTCCACATCCAAACAATTTCTAGTGCGTTGCGGCCGGCTTGGGGAAATCCTAGAGGCCTGGTGTTCAGATCCTTTGGGGACAACGTCTTTGTGGCGGAATTTGAGAATCAAAGGGATCGTGATCATGTGTGTGATAGCATGCCCTGGCACGTAAACAAGAATGCAGTGATCTTGGCTGAATTCAAGGACTGCATGAAGCCGTCAGAATTGAAATTTGATCGGCTCAATCTGTGGGCGCGAGTTGTTAATCGCCCATTCAATCTTAGGCAAGGTGGCGGTAGTACCGCTGCTCCAGCGGTAGTACCGTTGTACTCGCTCGAATATACTTGAAGCTCTTCTCCAGCGGTAGTATGATGCAGGTACCGTCCAACTACCGACGAGGCACCCGAGAGCATTTGGCGTAGCGCGGTAGTGGCGGCGATAGTACCGCTGGCGCTGGCGGTAGTACCGCTCCTGGGGTTTGGCGGTAGTACCGCTCGGCACGGGCGGTAGTATCGCTGATGGAGCTTCCGCTTCTTCAGCCTGGGTCGTCTGGTGCCTGGCGGTAGTACCGCTGCGTGAGGCAGTAGTATCGCTCCTGGAGCAGCTGGCTCTTCTTCCTTCTTCTCTTCCAAGCCACCGTCTTGTCGGGCCTCGTTCCTCGTGCACCTTGGTCATCCTCTCATGTACGCTTAGTCATCGTGGCGAACCTAGTATCATCAAGGGACGGAGGATGACGTAGTATACCATCCAAAAGGGTGAGAATTGAGTTATCTAAGAGGAATGAGTTCACATTTGATGTCCATGGTGACTTGTGGTATGTTGGAGTGCTTGACATGGTGATGGACGTGAGTTGCACTACATCATCTCCCCCCCCCCTTAAAAAGAGTCGTCCTCGACTCTTGCTCGTCATCACCATGTGAAGGAGGTAGATGCGTTGTTGAAGAATTGTAATGCACCATGTCTACAAACACCAAAGACCAAGCAAACCAGGTGTGTGCAAGAAAGAGGAGCATATCAACAATGACATGTCCATTCATGTTCATTACACCATTAGCACAACACAAATATGTGAAAGTTATAGCATATGCAAGGTCAATGTGCAAGCAACTTCTTAAAACATCCTCAAAATGTGGGAACACAAAAACTCCAAGAAAATTTGAGAAGGCCATGCTAGCTATCTCATTTTGAAGCATCTGATCATTATTGCACACAAGGCATTGGCATGATAAATTTGGCAACATCCTTGATGCAATAAGCGGAGAATTTGGCAAAAACACACGATGAAAAATGTCCAAAGTATCAACATGGGTGCAAACAAACCAGATGAAAGAGCAAGTTTTCGAAATATTTGTTGCAACACCCAATGGGTAGAAACCAAAACACTTATGACAATACATGCTCAAAATGTCATTATGGTTGCACACAAGCCATTTAAAAGAATAATTGTTCATCATATTTGTTGCAACACATAAATCATTCACGTGAAAGATGGGGAAATTTGTCTTGCCATAGAGGAAAGCATTATCACAAACATGTTTGCAAACAAACCAAAACCAAGAGAAATTGTTCAACTTGTTTGATGCAAAACATGGGAAGGGTATTAGAGCCGGGTTCGGCCCACAACTCAAGTGTATGCTCTCAAGAGCTCGTATTGTCAACTCATGATCAATTGAGGTTGACATTATAGCATGAGGCCTAATGCACACGAAAAACCAAATGAAAAAGTTGTGTGCATGGTATATGAACACATCATCCATCATGAAGTGTCTCTTCATTTGCACTTCACCAAACACACCAAAATCAATTGGAAAATATGATGTATGTGAGTGGTCACTATGCAAAGTGAAGGATGGAACAAGGTCCATAAGAGAAAACGAAACATCTCCAAAATGTGAGAAAGCTATGGGGGCAATCTCATTATCAAGCATTTCAACATTAGTGTAAGCAACACATGTGAAAGAGAAATTGTTCAACATGTTGCATGCCACAATGGGAGAAAAATGGAAACATTCATAACAAGGCATGCCGATGGCAAAATCATCACAAATAGGTAATTTAACATGATCAACATTGGCTTCAAACAAAGTATCACAAGGGAATAAAAATGTATCATATGATGTGTCAATCAAATCATCCATAGCATGCAAGCAATCATAGTTCATCATGTCCACTAGAGGGATCATGGTCACATCAACACCCATACCTTGATAGTCCCGCTCATGTGAAGTAGGTGTTGAAGTAGTAGTCGCTTCCATGTAGCCGACTTGTCCATCTTGAAGTAGACATGGGGTGGCATCATCATCATCCTCCATGTACATCTTCTCCATTTGAGGCACCGTCAAGTCGAGGATAGGGGTCTCATCATCCATGTAACCTAGCACACAATGAGAAAACACACTAGAGGAAAGTGGTAAGTTGTTAGAAATCGAAATGGCCTCACAAGACCTATCAACTACCTCTCTCAACTCAAGTGATGTATCACTCATTCCCTCAAAATGAAAGCACTCAAACTCACATATGGTGGAGGCACTCAACTCACTCTCACTCTCACTCAAGTGGGCTAAGTGGCTCTCATGCTCACATGGGATTGGTACCATCTCATAACTCAAGCTCATAGGGATGGGCTCAATGTTCTCAACTCCAAACGCCTCCAAGGTTGAAGGGAAACTCCCATGCTCAACCTCCTCAACCATCTCGCCTCCAAAGGTCAATGCCATAGTGTAGGCATCATCACTCGACTCCTTTGCCGAAGGGAAAATCACATGCTCGGCAACTTCACTTGGCGCATCAACCAAAGTGATAGCATCATCCACGCTCGCCTCCGTGGTCGAAGGGAAAATCCCATGCTCGACCGTCTTCTCACTGTCTTGGTCACCAACTTGGCAATCCCACATCATGTGACCATGGACATTGCATAGGGGGAACAAGAGATTGGGACATTCTCGTGGATCATGGTCTTGGCCTTGGCAATTGTCGCATATGAGGTCTTCATCTTGCCATATAGGGGCCATTGTGATGGTGGCACTCGGTGTAGAAACCATATGAAGAGAAGTGCTTGAGAAGGGCGTCAATGTTGTGGTGGCACTTGAAAGATACACCACAGCATTTGCACACATCGCCATCTTCTTCTCATGTCGACGTTGACGCTCTTGAGTGGAGGGGTGTCGTCGAAAGTCATTTGGATGCCTTGGCTTCCTTGGCTTGGCGCTTCCACTAGAGCTTGGTGATATGTTCTGACGCTTGGCGAGTATGTCGATGTCGGCTTCAAGCTTGTCCATGTCATGAGCCATCGTGGCCTTGTCCTTGTGGCACCTTCTTGAGCATGATGAAGAGTGTAGACGCTTTGCAAGCTTGTCAATGGCGTCTGTGAGGTTCTTGAACGCTCGATTAGTGTCGCCGAACTTGTCCAAGTGTGCATCCACCTTGTTCACTTGGTCATCTCTCATGTTGGCATCTTTCTTGTGGCGCCGTGATGAGCTAGATGGGCCTTGGCTTGGCTTGGCCTTGTCGATGCACTTCTTGGGGCGCCTTCTTGTTTTTGATGTAGAAGGTCGATGCTTGGCGCTCTTGGCGATGTCCTTGTCATGGCGCCTTCTTGAAGTTGATGGAGCTTCATAGGATGAACTCATGGTGGTCTTCTTGTTGTTCCATCTCGATCTTGAACCATAGTAGGTTGTGCCATGACGCTTGGTGGTGCTGCTCTTGAACATGGTGGTGATGGGGTTCTTCTCCTCTTGCATGTTGTCGAAGGTGTAGTCGATGTCGTTGCACATGCTCGAAGAGTTGTAGTCATAGACGTTCTCCACCATGTCATCGGAGTTGTAGTCGGTGTAGGGCTCCACCATGTTGTTGAAGTCGAAATTGGTACCATATGATGAGGCTCATGAGGAAGTTTGCACCTCATTGTCATTGGCGCTTGTGTAGTCGGAGTCGTGGTACCGTGATACGTCTCAAACGTATCTATAATTTTTGATGTTCCATGCTTGTTTTATACCAATTGCTACATGTTTTGCATCTACTTTATATCACTTTTATACATTTTTTGGGACTAACCTATTAACAAGATGCCGAAGTGCCAGTTCCTGTTTTCTGCTGTTTTTGTATTCCAGAAAAGCTAGTCTGGAAATATTCTCGGAATTGGACGAAACTACACGAGGGTGCCTATTTTTCCAGAACACGACTGACGGAGCGAAGGAGCAGCAGAGGAGGGCCACCAGGAGGCTACACGCACCTAGGGCGCGGGCCCCCCTTCTGCCGCGCCCTAGGGTGGTGTGGGCCCCTCGGGGTCCGCAGCCGCCGCCCTTTCGCCTACTTATTCCCCCCGACGCGAAAACCCTAAGTACCTGAGCAAATATCCACGAAAAGATCCAGAGACGCCGCCGTCGTCAACCCTAGCTCGGGAGGGTTCAGAACCTCTTCCGGCACCCTGCCGGAGAGGGGAATCGTCACCGGAGGCTTCTACATCGCCATGCCTGCCTCCGGAGTGATGCATGAGTAGTTCATCCTTGGACTACGGGTCTATAGCAGTAGCTAGATGGTTGTCTCTCCACTTTGTGCCATCATGTTTAGATCTTGTGAGCTGCCCTACATGATCAAGATCATATTATTGTAATGCTACATGTTGTGTTTGCTGGGATCCGATGAATATTGAATATTATGTCAAGTTGATTATCAATCTATCTTATATGTTATTTAAGATCTTGCATGCTTTCCGTTACTCGTAGATGCTTTGGCCAAGTAGATGCTTGTAACTCCAAGAGAGAGTATTTATGCTAGATAGTGGGTTCATGTCTCCGTTTAAACTGGGACAGTGACAGAAAGTTCTAAGGTTGTGGATGTGCTGTTGCCACTAGGGATAACCTAACGATGCTATGTCCACGGCATATGTGTTTGTTTACATTACGCACTTTACTTAATGCAATTATCCGTTGCTTGCAACTTAATACCAACGGGGGACTCGGATGACAACCCGGCGGTGGATTATTAGTCATAGATGCTGTTGGATAACGGTCTATGTATTATGTCGTAATGCCCAATTAAATATCATAGTAGTCAACATGTCATGTATATGCATTGTCATGCGCTCACTATTCGTCAATTGCCCAGCTGTAATTTGTTCACCCAACATGTTAGTTATCTTTTATGGAGAGACACCACTAGTGAACTGTGGACCCCGGTCCATTCTTTTAAACTGATTAAACAACCACAAACTGCAAACTGTTCCTTTTTCATTCTCTGCAATTTAATACTCATTTCCACATCATACGTTTAATCCTTTGTTTTCAGCAAGCCAGTGAGATTGACAACCTCACTGTTTCGTTGGGGCAAAGTAGTTTGATTGTGTTGTGTGCAGATTCCACGTCAACAGTGCAGACTCCCTTCGACAGCTATTTTTCTGGCGCCGTTGACAACCTTCTGAAGAGTTGCTGCTCCTACTGGTTCGATAACCTTGGTTTCTTTCTGAGGGAAAACTTGCTGCTGACTACATCATACCTTCCTCTTGGGGTCTCCCAACGAACGTGTGTTTCACGTCATCTTACCGCTCCATGTCATCAATGCTTGTGTAGTCGGAGTCGATATCATATGAGGAAGGTTGATCGAAGTCGTGGTACCGCTCCATGTCGTGGACGCTTATGTAGTCGAGTCGGAGTCGGAGTAGTGGTAGCGGAAGTCTTGGTGATGCTCCATTATGTCATGGGGGTCATTGTCGGTGTAGTAGTCGTCCCCATGTCCTCAAAGCATGAGGCATCGTAGTCCATGTGACTCATCATGTACTCAACATCATCTTCGCCTCCATAGTTGGATTCGCTTGCCCTAGACATGTTAACTCACAAGCACAAGTGTATATGTGGAGTGGGAGGAAACTAGAGCACAACCTCTCACCTTTGTAGATAGTATTGGACGTCGTGGACAACCAAAGGGAACAATCATAAAGTAAAGTGCTTGTGTTCAAGTATCCAAAGCAAACTCCAAAACACACACGGCTTAAAAGTTGATAGGGAGGTATGGTAGGTGGAAAGCAAATTGAACCAACCGGAAACCAAGATATTGTTAAGGCAAGTAGAGAACCACGATGATCACAAAGCAAAAGTAAGTCAATCTCAAAAGATAGGAATGTAGTTCAAGGAAACACACGCGCGGAGAGATAAATGGGACTATGCAACCAAGAAGTGAGCTAAAGAACCATATGATCCTAGCGAAGACTATAAGCTCGTGTTGCTCAAGTACAGGAGAGCCACTAGCTCGATTGCAATTTATTGGTGGGCTACAAGATTTGCACAAAATGTACCACCTACTAGATGTTCATCGAGCTTTTGCGCTTCCTACAAGAGATATGGCAAGTGGTGTTTTTTCTTTTCTTTTCTTTCTTTTGATTTGGCACTTTTTGCTTCTTTGCTCTTTTGAGTCTTTTCTCTTTTGCACACCCACTTCTTTTTGATGCCAACACAAGGTATATAATATATGAACTAGCGCATGCAATGGTCGCTCAGAAACTACACGATACAATTGTGCAAAGCCCAAGCAATTATCAAGATCTAGCCTCAATAGGACATGGTAATCGCAAAGATATAGTGTGGCTCACAAAGGAATGGCAAGGGGAGAAGATTCGAGTTGTTTATACCTTTCGTCGATGATCTTCACCCTTTGTTGTAGAAGTGTCGTACTTGCCCACGGATTTTGGTGGTGGTGGATGATGGATCAACCGCAATGGTGATGTAGAGCTTGTCGTAGCTTTGAAACGAGCCAAAGAACACCAAAAACGGAGTCCGAATGCAAAAGATACGGCCAAAACCGTGGCGCTGAAATGCTGTTTCTGGTTCTGTTCCAGGCAGAGCGGTAGTACCGCTAGGGGGGCGGTAGTACCGCTGGAACCAGGTTTCGGTATTACGCTCGGCCCAGAGGTAGTACCGCTAGCTGCGGAATCTGAACCGAGACTCGAAATTTCGCGATTTCGGCGGAAAAACGTGGTTTCAAACAGCAAATCGGAGGGGCAAATGGTGGAATTAGGCTATGGGAACGCAAAGGAAGGTAGATCAACAAGTTTAGCAATAGATCTATGGATCAAAACCTGCCAAAACGCACAAGAATCTCCGAATCGAACAAAAGCAATTTGGGGCTATTTTTGGTGGAAATTTTCGAATTTCTCAAAAACAAAAAATTTGGGGGATTTGTGGGGGAAACAAAGTCAAATCCGTGGCAACCTTTGCTCTGATACCATATGGTGAAGGGGTGCACCTCTAGGGTTTCCCGATCTTCATGGATTGACGGCGATATGGACGAACTCACGCAAGAACACGAAGATCACACGAAGAACAACAAGAACACAAGAACACAAACACGATACAAGGGCACGTTTCCCTCACCGGTCGGTCCAAGCCGGTCCAATAGAATCCCAAAGGGAGAGATTGGCAAGTAGATACAAGGAGGGATCTTGAATGGTTGTTTCTCCAATGGTCAACCAAACCGATCCAATAGAGTCACCCTAAGATGAAAGATTAGCAAATAGTCAAACTACAAGTAGTGGTCTTGAATCCACAAGAGGGATCTTTTCCACAAGAGGAGGCCTTGAATCCACAAGGGGATCTTCTCCACAAGGGGAGGCAACACCACAAAGGGTAGGTAAGGAGCCTATGCTCAACTCTCTCTCATCATAGACTCTCCCTGTCTAAAGGAGGAGGGGGACGCCTATATATAGTCTAGACCCAAAGGGGGTAGGTGGGAAAGGGATACATGGGTCAAAAGCCCTGGAACTGCACGTAGGCAACGGTAGTACCGCCCTGGCAAGGTGGCAGTAGTACCGCTGCTCCAGTGATAGTACCGTTGTACTCGCTCGAATATACTTGAAGCTCTTCTCTAGCGGTAGTACGATGCAGGTACCGTCCAACTACCGATGAGGCACCCGAGAGCATTTGGCGTAGCGCGGTAGTGGGCGGTAGTACCGTTAGGGCTGGCGGTAGTACCGCTCCTGGGGTTTGGCGGTAGTACCGCTCGGCACGGGCGGTAGTACCGCTGCTGGAGCTTCCGCTTCTTCAGCCTGGGTCGTCTGGCGCCTGGCGGTAGTACCGCTCCTGGAGCTGTTGGCTCTTCTTCCTTTTTCTCTTCCAAGCCACCATCTTGTCGGGCCTCGTTCCTCTTGCACCTTGGTCATCCTCTCGTGTACACGTAGTCATCGTGGCGAACCTAGTATCATCAAGGGACGGAGGATGACGTAGTATACCATCCAAAAGGGTGGGAATTGAGTTATCTAAGAGGAATGAGTTCACCTTTGATGTCCATGGTGACTTGTGGTATGTTGGAATGCTTGACATGGTGATGGACGTGAGTTGCACTACATCAACTCCCACAAGCTCGGACAATTCGGCAGTGGCTGCAGGTCAGCCCTGCCCAGCCCAATGAATGCCCTAAGCATCAGCTGTCGAGGGCTTGGGAACCATTCGACAGTTTGTGAGCTTTGCAAGATTGTGAGGCAGGAAGATCCCGCCCTTCTCTTTGTCATGGAAGCGCTGCGAGCTTCCCTGGGGTTTACAGGATGTTTTGCTGTGGACAGCGATGGTTTGAGTGGTGGCATTGGTTTGTTCTGGAATAATGAGGCGGATGTAGAGGTAAAGAACTACTGCAATGCGCACATCGATGCCAGAATCAGGTGGATTGATCATGATCTACCATCTTGGCGTTTCACGGGGTTCTATGGTGAGCCTCGCATTGAGAATAGACATCAGAGTTGGACATTCCTGCGTACTCTGCATGGCATCCAGCATGATGGATGGCTCTGTATGGGGATTTCAACAAGACTTTGCACGCGGATGAGCACTTTAGCATTCATGCAAGACCGGAGAATCAGATGCGTGCCTTCCGTGAGGTGGTTGATTTCTGCTCGTTCCAAGATTTGGGATGGAGAGGTGTTCCCTTCACATGGGATAATAAGCAACAAGGAGACTCAAACATCAAAGCTAGGTTGGATCTTGCATTCGCTAATGCTTCCTTCCTGAGCTTATTCGAGTTCTCTAGCGTGAAACACATCAGCTCTACTGCCTCTGATCATTGCTATATCCTGGCAGAGCTGCGTTCTAGTCCCCAAAATGCTTGGTCGCGCGGCCAACGTTCTTTTCGCTATGAGAATGTGTGGCAGACACACTCTGGCTATGATGAGTTAGTTAAGAGTCTATGGACTACAGGACCAGGAAGTGGAGGTCTGTCAGGTGTGATGGATGCTCTGAACGCCGTTCAGAAAAATCTCAGTTCTTGGGGAGAACGCGAGTGTGGAAATTTAAACAAAAAAGTCTACAAGATCTAGAAAAAATATGAAAGGTTGAGGGCAGCTTCGGTAGGCCACGGCCCATCTGTGGAAGAACATGCAGTTGCGGCCCAACTTCGTGAAGCCCTTCGTCAGGAGGAAATTTGGATGTTGCAACGTTCGAGAGTGCAGTGGCTTCGTGCCGGTAATCGTAACACAAAGTATTTTCACTCTCAAGCGGCGCATCGCAAAAGGATTAACCGCATCACAACACTACAACGTGCTGATGGCGGTGTTTGTGACAACCCGGAGGAGGTGAAGGAGGAGATACAATATTTTTATCAGAACCTCTACCTCTCCCAAGGGTATAATGATATGAGCGCTATTCTCAATATTGTGGAGCCCAAGGTCACTAATCAAATGAACGCTGATCTAGAGAATAATTTGTCTGCCGAGGAGGTCAAATGTGCATTATTCCAAATGGCACTGTCTAAGGCTCCGGGTGTTGATGGTTTCACAGACGGATTCTTTCAGAGGCACTGGGATATTCTCGGGAGGATATTGTTGATGCTGTTTTGGGCTTTTTAAATGGTGGAGAATTGCCGCAGGGACTCAATGACACCACCATTACTTTGATCCCAAAGGTTCGGAATCCACAGAAAGCTTCCAATATCGTCCCATTGCTTTATGCCCAGTTCTGTACAAGATTGCTATGAAGGCTTGTACAAATAGATTGAGATCTATAATGGATGATATCATCGGAGTTGAGCAAAGTGCTTTCGTGCCAGGTCGCTTAATTACTGATAATATTCTCGTTGCTTATGAAAGTGTGCATGCGATGTGAAGGAGGAAGAAAGGCAAGAACTATGCTTGCGCTGTTAAACTAGATATGCTTAAGGCATATGACAGGGTCGAATGGCACTACTTGGAAGCCATGTTGATCAAGTTAGGCTTTGGAGATAGTTTTGTGCGTCTGATCATGAAGTGCGTGTCTTCGGTCAGGTTCGTTTTTAAAGTCAATGGAGCTCTCCTTACGTATTTTTCTCCCACTCGGGGGCTACGGCAAGGGGATCCGATGTCACCTTTCCTGTTCTTATGTTGTGCCCAAGGTTTCACATCCCTACTTAATCTCTTTGGAGGTAACTACATTGATCGAGGAATTCGAGTGAGTTTTAGATCACCATGGGTGAGTCACCTTCTGTTCGCGGATGACAGTTTGATTTTCATGAGTGCCAAAGTGGAAAGTGGCCATCGTTTGAATGAGATTCTCCGTATATACGCTGAGTGCTCTGGACAAGCTGTTAACCGGGAAAAGAGTGTTGTTTATTTCAGCCCAAACACACCGCAACAAGTGAGAGGGATGCTTAAACAGATTCTCGGGATTCATGTTGAAGCCTTCTCTGAAAGATATCTCGGCCTCCCAACTGCAGTTGGACGTATAACAAGTGACACCTTTGCTTATATTGGGGAAAGATGTCAGGGGAAGATGCAAGGCTGGTCGGAGAAAAATTTGGCGTGTGCAGGCAGGGAAGCTTTGCTTAAATCGGTCATCCAATCCATCCTTGTTTTCAGTATGTGTTGTTTTCTTCTTACCAAGAAAGTTTGTAAGCAACTGATATCTTATATGGCGAGGTTCTTCTGGAGCAGTTCAATTAACAAACGCTCCATGCATTGGCTCTCTTGGAAGAAACTAGCTATTCCGAAGTGTAAAGGCGGCATGGGGTTTAAGGATCTTGAGCTATTCAATCTAGCTCTGCTTGGTAAACATGGGTGGCGTCTTCTAACCAACCCGGAAACCCTGTGTGCGCGAGTGCTCAAAGGAAAGTATTTTCCTAATGGCTCCTTCATGGATGCCTCTGTCCCTTCCTCAGCGTCGGCGACGTGGAGAGGGATTATCGCTGGTTGGTCAGCTTTGGAGAAGGGACTCATCAAACATGTCGGTTCTGGAAATTCAATATCTATTTGGACAGACCGATGGATTCCTTCATCTCGTACTCATATTCCGATGGGAAGGCTTGTCAATGATCCGTCCGAGCCACTTGAGCCTCTGGTTCTTGTCTCTGATCTGATTGATGAGTACAACCGCACCTGGAAAATTGATGTGGTTCGCCGTAACTTCTTTGCGCCAGACGCCGATGATATACTGAATATTCCACTTCGGGCTGACGGCGGTGAAGATTTCCTTGCTTGGTCTCTTGAAAAGAATGGACTGTATTCTGTAAAATCAGCCTACCGTGCTCTGGTGACTCATAACGAGCATTTTGCTCTAGAGGAAGGGACGGCAGTGGGAGCCTCATCTACAGATACACAGCTATGGTCCGCTTTGTGGAAACTAAAAGTTATCCCCAAGAGTTCAAGTGTTCTGGTGGCGGGTCTTGAGAGATATTCTTCCATACTATGTCACGCTGAAACACAGACACATAAAACAACTTACCTCGTGCGAGTTATGTCAGGCTGCGGAGGAGGATCTCCGTCATGCTCTTATCACATGTTTGCATGCTCAGAGGTATTGGATGGCTGCTCGTGAGATACTTGACTTCAAGCTGCCACCATTGCATCCTGTTACTTGGGAAAAAGACATTGTTCTAGACCCTATGTTCTCGGAAGAGGAGAGGGGTAAGATTACCACCATTATGCGTTCAATCTGGAATGCCAGAAATAGGTGGACACATGATCAGGAGATCCTAGAACCTGCACTTCTGATCAAGAAGATCAAAGAGGATCTTTCCTTGCTGGAATTTTCGCGTGGTAATCGCAAAACCACAGTGGAGCAATGTTGGCGACCCCCTGATCCAGGCTGGATAAAAATTAATACGGATGGTACCGTGGATGTTGGAAGTCGCAATGGAGGTGGTGGTGGTGTGGCTCGATCCCATGTATCTTTCTTGGGAGCCTGGAGCAAACCGGTCACCGGTGTTACGAATCCACTGATTGCTGAAGCCCTAGCTATGAGAGATGGAGTCATCTTTGCTCGTCTAAGGGGTTTTTCACATGTGATCATAGAAGTGGATTGCGTGGAGGTTGTTAACCTCTGGACTTCACGTCACGCCTCAAGGTCCATCGTGGCGCCTATCTTAGATGATGTTGGGGAGATTTCTTCTATCTTTAGTTCCTTTTCGATTAAGCATGTCAAGAGGGAGGCTAATAAGTCTGCGGGATTGTTGTGCCAAGCGTGCTTGTAACCTTCCGGTTTCAGAATGCTGGCTCCGTGATAGTCCGTCTTTTCTTGTAAGCATCCTTCTGGCCGATTGTAAACGTTTATCTCTTAATCAATAAAGCTCCGATGTTAAACTGCAAAAAAAAACCCGCCGATCTCCTTTCCTTTTTATCCGCCAGATGCACATGCACATGAGACAATGGGGCGGGACCCACCCAAATGCAAACCTTTCCTCCCTATTCTCTCGCATCCTAGGGCTGGGGGCTCCGTTCGGATGTACACGGCGCAGAGGTCTTCACCAGCTTCGACAGCGCGTGGCCGCTGCAGTGACCGGTCGCGCGACGTGCCGTTTCCAAATTCTCTTCCTCTCCACGATCACCACGTGGCATTCTCTGGGCTTACTAGTCCTGAAAAAGTGACCTTTGAGAAGGAACTTTTTTTGTAGTGGTACCCAACTACTTTCCATCTTCGTCCATCAAGCTTAACAACATCTCCAATAGGGCCTCCAAATGACCCTGTAATGGCCCATTGGGGGTCCGGACGCCAAAATCGGCCACCAGTGGCACCCCCAAAGGGTCGGGCCGAGCGAAATCATGTCCGGCACCCCCAAAAGGGTCTCCAAGTTTGGAGGCCCTCTTGGGGGTGCCGGACATGGGGCGAACATGGCCTTCGACAGGGGTGGCCCGCTCGTCATACACACAGCGCCGGCGGCCGTGCTAATTAGGGTTGTGCAGGAGGCCGTTCCGCCCGATTAATGGCGAGGTGACGAGACGGCGGCACGCCTGTCAGCACGCCTCGCAATAACGCCGCGCCCGTTCCCCTGGCGGGCGCAGAGTGAATCGACGCGTCGCAATAACGTCGCGCCCGTTCCCGTGGCGCAGACAGAAGCGACGCCTTGAGCGTCGTCCTCGTGTTGACGTCGCTGCGACTTCAAGCGGCGGCGCCCTGCACATGCGTCGTCAGCGTCAATGCGTGGCCAGGCGAACCGGTGGCTAGGCATTAATGCAGGCCACCCAACTCCGCTCCTCCGGCCGCCTTTAAAACGCGGCACGTCGCGGCCCTTCTCTTCCCACACCATAGCAAACCACTTATTCTCCCCTCTCCCAACTCGCCACCACCAGATCGGCCGCCAATCATTGCGGGCAGCCGCGAGACACCGGAGGAGCGCGAGCTTCGGCGTCATCGTGATTCCTCTTGGCGGAACGTGCTCGCCACTACAACGAGCGCCGCGGCCAGCAACGCCGCGAGCAGATGGAGGAATGCCGCCGCCGCAACGAGGAGGCGGAGATGGCCAAGGCGTATCAACGCGAGTGATACCCACAAGTATCGGGGATCGTTGAAATCTTCAATGTGTAAGTATTAGTATCGATCCCACGAGGAGTAGAAGGTATAAGTATTTATCCTCTCAAATAAGAGTGTCACTTCTCTTATTATCTATGCACTAGACAAACTAAAATGATTAAATGATGCAAGTGTTTTTGGGTTTTTGGTGTAGAGTTTGCAATAAAGTAAAAAGCTGAAAATAAAATATGATGAGTGAAAGCTCTCAAAGAGAGAAAGCCCAATCCTCTATGCAGCAAGAGGACAAGCTTAAGTGTGTGTTTCTTATGCGTGGAAAACGTTCCCAAGGGCTACATGGATTTCATGGCATAGATATTTCTAGAACAACAAGGTAAACATTTTGTCAAGTTTTAATCTTCTTTGGACGGAGCCATAATTAGGTGTAGCTAAATAAATAAACTAAACCCCTTATGATGGTTCTTATGGCCAAGTAAATGACTGCACAAGAGTTATTAAGACATAGAGTCCCACCATAGCCTTAAACTCTAAGGTCCCCGATATAAATCCCTCCTAATGGTACTTCATGTATTAGACCACAGGTTTACGTGTCCTCCCAGGTCCTACCCATTCCATCACATTAGTGTGATCACCTTCATGCATTACTCAACATATGTGTGCACCCATACGTTGTACAATAAGATAACCATAAAAGATAAAAACTTGACCAAATACTCAATACATGTTAAGTGGAAATCATTGCCAATCCATCCTATGCCCCCAGGAACATGAGAGAACTACTCACAACGCGAAGACATGATATGATTCAATGGTATAAGTGATACAACACAATCTGAAAATATAATCTCCCCACAAAACAATGACAAGTAGCAATTCACAAACATGTAGAATAGTACTTAGACAATAGCTAGGGTTCGAACAATCTCAAACTATGAGGGGGGTGAAGTGGATCACGAAGATGGTGATGGAGATGGTGCTGGTCTTGACGGTGGTGTTGATGGAGACTCCGGAGGGGGGATGGAGGAGCCTTCCGGAGGTGATCCGGCGGCGTTTCCCCCCTCCAATCTTCTCCGGCGACAGCCTTCTGACTCTCTGTTTCGTGGTTTTGTGTTTCTCCGCTGCCTCCTCGCGAAACTCCTCGGGGGACTATTTTTATAGTCGGTTTTAGGTCAAGACGAAGCCACGGAGACGAAAACGGACGGCATCGGAGCCACGAGGGGGAAGAGGGTGCCTCACGCGGCCAGGGGACCACCTAATTTCCCAGCTGGTTGGGCTTCTGGTCTTCATTTTCAGCCCATTGCGTTCGTCTCGAAAATTCTGAACCGTGCTCTTTGGCCTTGCCCTTTTTGGAGTCCCGAAGCTCCCGGAAAGTCCGAAACACTAAAAAAGACGTTTTCTGGAAAACAGAGTTAGAACCAAAAGAGGGGGGATTGTTTAGAAAATCCCCGAAATCATTATAAAACATGAATATAACATCATATAAGTTGCAAATATGTAGGAATATCTAATAATAACATGCAAAGTTCATGTATGCATTTTACATGCATCAACATCCCCAAGCTTAACCTATACTCGTCCTCGAGTATGAAGGTGATAAAACTAACATGGACTTTGCATTTTAATACTATCAATGGATATCAAAGATGATTACTATTGCTACATAAAGTCAAATGATTCATTCTCAAAGGAGTAGCAATATACAAGATAGATTATGAAGTGATATCAAATATTCAATGAAAGGATGTTCAATGATAATTCACAAAGTGTAACATAGAAGAAAGTACTATGGACCAAATGTATGCATAATGAAAAGTAAAAACATCCTATAATGGTCATAGAGTATTCTTATAAATCTGAATATAAAAGGTGGACACTTTGGAAAGATATATAACTGAGTAGAGGTAAAGCATGCATAAGTTTCATCTAACTTCCAAATGCTTCTACTTAAGTTAATGTTTGCAATGTGGTATTCATTGGTGTCAAGCTCTCATTACCCCTATCATAGCATCTTGAATGGTTAAAGTTTAAAGTGAAAGCAAATATGAGTAGTATGCTTGACAAAGTATGGGTTGAATGTCTCATGCCCCGTGAATACGAGTACCTACACCACGGTGTTACTCAACTTGGGACACAAAAGCAAGTTCAAGTTAAGGTCATTGTAAGTAATATAATAGCGTCATCAAGAGCGTCAACTGGGGTACCTCTTGTCCCAGGACATGGAACAAGCCCATGTCAAAATGACAAGACAAACAAACAAAATGAACAATCTCCACACCCTTTTTATTTACTATTGGTATAGCTTTTTATTGTGGGGTGCATCACTGAAGGTTCACCATAGCATGTAAGTAAATTTCCACCATGAATGATGCATGGCTTAGATTAGCGGCCCAGGCGTCTCTCTAGCCATTTATACAAACTCATTAAACTTACTAAGTTTCCACATTTATTTGGCACCATGATAAGCATCCATAAACAAAAGTACATGATATCAACAAAATATAAAGAGCACGTTGAAAGCTTGCCATGTGACAGCACATATGAGCTAACTCCCAACCAAGACTCTTGTCAAGCTCACAACTTCATAATTTTAATCACAATGGGTCATGTTTATTAAGTGCAATAAAAGTAAGGTGTGCATCAAGTTCGTGAGAGCTCTTTAACCAACTTTTCCCATAACAATCAATAACATAAGCATTTTAATTCAGAAGTATAGATAATACAAAATAACATGATAAACATACTCGGAATAGCATAAAGCTAATAGGTAGATATGGTGGACTCACTGGAAAAACTTTGGTTGAAGGTGTTGGAAAACAAGTTTTTACTTGTTGGAATTTTGGGCTAGCAAAAGGGAGAAAGTTGACCGTCTAAATGCATGCATAAGTGTCCATAGAACTAATCAATCCATGTTAAACAAAGTAAAGTGACATTCAGCATCAAAACATGAATAAAAGATAGCTCTTGATAAAACACTTGCAAATTAATACTCATTAAAAAGCACATGAATCATGCAACTATATGTATCTTTTTGAATCAACTCAAACATCCCTATCCCAATATTTTTAATAGCATCCAACTTAATTCAACCCAAAATTCCAGTACCTCTCCCATAAAATAAATGATAGTGATGGTCTTACGAAAAGCAAAACAAAAATAAAAAGAACAATAAAAGGACGCTCCAAGTTTATGCGATAGTAATGCGTTGATAGAAAAACAGAAAATATATGTGTGCAAACCGAGAGTGTTTGGTCCAGTGGGGTGCCTTGACATCCCCAAGCTTATGGTCTTCACCATCCTTATATAGCTCTTGGTGCATCTCCTCTAATCCCTGTGAAAAAACTTCAACACAAAATTTTCTCCCATCTCTTTTCTGTGGGGTGACATTAGTAGGTACAAAAGATAGAATGCTTGCTGCAAGAAATTCATGAACATAAATTCATATTAAGTGTCCAGCAAGTGTATAATGTTGTATGCTTCCTCATAAACTCAAGTCAATCAAGAAGATTAAACTTAAAAGTTCAAAGAATGCATCAAACAAAATAGGACAGAATCTGTCCAAAAAACAGTAGCAGCAAAACGTATTTATTTACCCTACTTAGACATGTCCAAAAAATTCATATGAATGTCCAGAAAGTATATACTGTTGTATTCCTACTCATAAACTCAATTGGATCAAAAAGATTCAAGTTAAAAGTTCAAAGCATGCATCAAACAAAATGGGACAGAATCTGTCCAGAAAAACAGCAGCAGCAAAACGTATTTTTCTACCCTACTAAACTTTGTCGAAAAATTCCTAAAAAATTCATGCATATAGAGGATGAAAATTTGCAACTACAGTTCAAATATGAGCTCATTCTGAGTTACAGAATAAGAATTAAAAATCATACCATGCACAGATTCGTGCAGGAATAAAATCTCCGAACGCTATAAGCAACTTTTTCAAACCAAAATGGGTAAAACTTGGCACTTTATTAAAAATTTCAGAAACTAAACTAAAAACTAAGTCTCTTGTTACAGCAAGAGGACACAGAGAAAATCAAAATAAAAACAACCGGGTTGCCTCCCATAAAGCGATTTCTTTATAGCCATATAGCTAGGCTTCTTACTTGATATAAAGATGGTTGGAGTGAGGTGTCTTGGCATTCCCAAGCTTGAATTCTTGTACTTATTTGATATATGTTGGGTGAGTCTAGGGGTAACATTCCCAAGCTTGAGTGGTTGTCCCTCTTGATCTTTGTTCATCACCCTCAACTCTTCCACTTGAAAAATTCTCTTTACACAAAACTCAACATATAACTTGATTAGAGGGGTTAGTGTCTCCATAAATTAAATCCTCATAGGTACAGCAAAGACATATCATGAGTTGATTCTAAACATTAGCTACTGTTACTATGGTTGTGCATTGCTCTTTGATCAATAGAACTACACAAAACACAAGTAATGAGAGTAATGCAAAATAAAGACAGAATCTGTCAAAAACTGGACAGCCCGTAAAGAGTGAATTTTCAGAGGCACTTACGTTGCTCAAATCAGAAAATTTTAAACTAATGAAATGTGTATTAATAACTGGAGATTGCTGTTGTAAAATTTCAGGTCAAAATTCCTTTTCTGTGATTTTTAACATTTTTTGCAATGAAGCATAGGAATCTGTTTTCTAGACAGCCATGATAGTTTTAATGATGCTCACATAGGAACAAGAATAAAAAGAGAGCATCAAGAGAAAAATATGAAACACTTTTAAGTCTAACCCACTTCCTATGCATTGGGATCTTGTAAGAAAATAAATCATTGAAACACAAAGCAAGTAGCATTGGAAGATAAAACAAGAGCAATTTCAAGACTTTGAACTTAAAGAGAGGAAACGCAATAATGTTGAAATGTTTAGAACCATGTTTTCCTCTCTCATAATAACTTTCAGTAGCATCATGAATAAATTCAACAATATAACTATCACATAAAGCATGTCTCTCATGAGCTTCAAGCATAAAATTATTAGTACTCTCCACATAAGTAAAATCCTTCTTAGTAATAGTGGGAGTAAAACATTCATAATCATCATTGTAATCATCATATATAGGAGGCATAGTATCCCCCCCCCCAAGCTTAAATGATTGCAAGATATAACAAAAATAAATTTAAAGTTTAGTGCACACAAGAATAGAAACTTAAGCGCTACGCAACCCGGCAACGGCGCCAGAAAAGTACTTGATAACCCCCAAGAGCAGGGGATCACTGTAGCACCTCTCAATGTGGAAGTAGGGTATCGATCCGCAGGAGCAAGAAGAAAAGTTATCTATTCCCTACAACTAAAGTGTCACAAGTTTTAGTTGATTATGCACTAAACAAGTTTAAAGAACAAGATGGTTGATTTAATGGATGGAAGTTTAATGAAACAAATCAAGAATGTAAAAGTGTCCCAATCCTCTTCAATGCAAGAGGACAAGACAAAGGTTTTCTCTTATAGGAACAATGGACATGGGTTCATGGGTTCACTCAATCCTCTCTCCCATCTATGGTGATTATCATGTTATAGATAAAAAGTACACACAATTGTCATGCTTTAATGGTAAACTTCTATGACGGCTACATGTCCTAAAACACATAGTTGAAAGAAGTACTCATTTGTGTTGCTAGGTCACCCTCGTAAGGCTAGCGTGGTTGTTGTCACTCCCACATCATACTCTTCCTTTTTACCCCCAGATAAAGGATGTTGGGCTGTATTTCACATGTCACTCAATACATATGCCGTTGTCACATCGGCCATCCCGTACCTACATACATCATACTTCATAATGGACAATATTCTAAACACTAGTGCAATGATTCATATTTCGTGTGCATGACCACATCTCTCTCATCTATCCACACTTGGTGGTATCAATCACCTCATGACAAGGATAAACAAGGCATTATGCATAAATCAAACCATCACATGTATCACAGAATATCTCCAAAGTATGACAAACCATAGAAATCCCAACATGACGGTAAATGCATAACATAATATCATCTCATACCACAATATCCACCATAGGAATTACAAAGATAGTTCCATAATCATGCAAGGCACATCATATGGACTTCAACAATGATCATACATAGAGAGATTGGATCAAGTTACCACCACAAACCCAAAGTCCAGGGGGTGGACTACTCCCCCTTCATCATGGAGACGGTGGAGAAGTCGTTGGAGAAGATGGAGACCACCCCGGCAGCGCCCCGCCGGAGTTTTCCGCCTCCAATCTGCAACTCTAGGTCTCTGTTTCGTGGTTTCTGTGTTTCTGCGGCGCTCCTTTCCGAAGGGCGTCGGGGACTATTTTTATAGTCGGTTTTAGGTCAAGACGGAGTCGTGGGCGAAAAGATCGACGGCAACGGAGCCTCGAGGCTCCAGATGGTGGGTCCCACGTGGCCAGATTCCTTGGCCGCGTGGGCCACCTTCTTTTGGGCCTCGGGCCTCTGCTTGTTCGCTTCCTTCGCTCCCAAGTCTTCTTCCTTCCAAAAACTGATGCTCGTAAATTTCCAGGTCATTTGGACGTCGTTTGGGTCCCTGAAACATTAAAATATAGAAAACATGGTTTTCTGACTGTGCAGGGTTAATTCCATAAAAATAGGAAACATACCAAATATTCCCAAAATCATTATAAAACAGTGATATAACCCTTATATGATGCAAATATGACTGGAATATAAGTAAAATAATGCAAAGTTCATGTATGCATTTTACATGCATCACTCTCTCATAATAGTTACAAGTAGTGGAACCAAATTTGATAAAAACAACTATTAGATTGGTGCAACTTTGCAAACTTAGGAACATATAAAGGATTATTAAAACTATCATGTAAGATATTAGCATGTTTTCCTCTCTCAAAATAATTGCAAGAAACATCATAAACATGATGGTTGTGGGTGGAATGGTTATTAGTGCAAGATAATTTCAGCCCACATAAGTACTTTTCAACATATAAAAGTTTCTCCTCCATGGTGTGAATAGGAGAATTCAAAAATAAAGTAGGACTCTCATAAGTGAGAGTGTTGTCACAAGCAGCAAGTATATCATTTTTATCCTCACATAAAGTAATAACAGCTAAACATGGAGGATTATCAATAAGCATAGGTCCATCATCTAGAGTACTATCATAAAACATGTCTAAACCATACTCCTCATCATCATCAAAATTATTATCAATAATGTTATCATTAGGCATAGGTTGATATTCCTCCTCATTATCAGAATCATAAGAACAAAGTTTATCACCAACAAAATATTTAGTGTTACCCTCATCCATAGGTGGTGAAGGTGGAAGTTCCCTCTCTTCATTCTCTAGTTGTTCATCATTTTCATCATCTTCTTGGGGTTGCACGGGCATCCCCAAGCTTAGGCTTTTGTCATCTTCTTCCTGCAAAATATTAGAGCTTTCTTGGGCAGCTCTCTTCCTTCTGTCAACAACATAGATATTTTCATTAAATTCAACTATGCAGAGATCAAGGATAGTGGCAATCAAAACTTTAAATTGAGAAGCTATAGGGCAGGTTTCATGTTCATCAATGAAGGTGTATAATTCATAGGCTGCCATAAAAATAACAAATTGCTCTACTTCTTCCATCCCTAAGTGAGCATAATTCCATGTATGATAAGTTGCAATAACATGTTCTTTATTGGAAGGGCATTGGAATTCAAAGTGTATAAAGTATTTAAAGCAACAAATTTGTTCCTCATGATAATTAAGCAGCCCACTAGCAATTTTATTTAGAAACTCTATGTAGCCTCCTAATCTTTTCCCTTCATTTGATTTTCTAAATTCAGCAGCTATCATGGCGTTTTCATAATAGTTTCCCATTTTCTAATTTTTTTGTATTTGTTTTTTGATATAAATAACTGAAAGTAAAACTAAACTAAATGCAAAACTGAAAGTAAACTAGAGTATATGCAAAACTGAAAATAAATATCTAGTGCAAACAAGAATAAAAACTTAAGCGCTACACTCCCTGGCAACGGCGCCAGAAAATGTCTTGATACCCACAAGTATAGGGGATCGTTGAAATCTTCAATGTGTAAGCTACACTCCCTGGCAACGGCGCCAGAAAATGTCTTGATACCCACAAGTATAGGGGATCATTGAAATCTTCAATGTGTAAGTATTAGTATCGATCCCACGAGGAGTAGAAGGTATAAGTATTTATCCTCTCAAATAAGAGTGTCACTTCTCTTATTATCTATGCACTAGACAAACTAAAATGATTAAATGATGCAAGTGTTTTTTGGGTTTTGGTGTAGAGTTTGCAATAAAGTAAAAAGCTGAAAAAAAAAATATGATGAGTGAAAGCTCTCAAAGAGAGAAAGCCCAATCCTCTATGCAACAAGAGGACAAGCTTAAGTGTGTGTTTCTTATGCGTGGAAAACGTTCCCAAGGGCTACATGGATTTCATGGCATAGATATTTCTAGAACAACAAGGTAAACATTTTGTCAAGTTTTAATCTTCTTTGGACGGAGCCATAATTAGGTGTAGCTAAATAAATAAACTAAACCCCTTATGATGGTTCTTTTGGCCAAGTAAATGACTGCACAAGAGTTATTAAGACATAGAGTCCCACCATAGTCTTAAACTCTAAGGTCCCCGATATAAATCCCCTCCTAATGGTACTGCATGTATTAGACCACTGGTTTACGTGTCCTCCCAGGTCCTACCCATTCCATCACATTAGTGTGATCACCTTCATGCATTACTCAACTGTCGGGGGGCTGCCCCCGGGTAGGGCAAAGATGTGGTGTTAAGTGTTGCAAAGAGCTAGCCGGATCAACATATAGCCGGGTCACTTGGGCCGGATCTCTCGTGAGAGTCGGTTAGCACTTGATCAAGCTAAAGTGCGAGAAGATGCCAGAGAGGATCCGGTAAAGCTTAACCGAATCAGAGGAAGGAAACCGGTTAAGTTAGCCGGGTTGGTCAGGAAGGACCCGGGTAAGGTAATCCGGATATTGCACAAGGGCCAAGTAATGTCAGAAAGGTTCACGGGTCCTGCAGGTCTCCTGCCAGAGGCTGAGAAGACAGCCGGGTCAAGTCGCAGGTTTTCCGGGTCGCAAGGCCCTAGGCGCTGACTTGGCCAATTCGGGAAAGAGGATATGACCGAGACCCGGTGGGCTACACCTGCCATTGCCCAAAGTGGCAAGATAGGCCTGCTAGGGCCTGACAGTCCGGCCGTTGGGTTGACAGGGGGCAGAGGCTTGTCCTGTTCCTCTTGTCCATGCCATTATCACTTCCAGCCAGGGGCAAAATGGTAATTCGGTTAGTGTATAAGTAAGCTACCAAATCCTCCAGTAGAGGGGAGGACGGGCCGAGAGCTCATTTCCCCCCTGTGCCTTCATCTTCATCCTAGAGCTCTCACCATTGTTACTTGATACAGCTCAAGGAGCACTTTGTACTTGTCACCATTGAGGTATAAAGAGAGTAGGCTAGTGCTGCAGTAGGGTTTTACCTCCTCACGAGGGCCCCGAAGCAGGGTACATCGTGTGTGCTTTGTGTTCTTGCGGTTCTTGTTCTTGTTCTTGCTTGTTCTTCGTGTTCTTCGTGTGTTCTTCGCGTGCGACTCCATCGCGCAATCCCTCCCCGAAACCACAAGCATCCGTTCGGCCCCAGATTAAGCCTACCCCTAGGCATCTGCGTGTTCCCACCACGACAGTTGGCGCCCACCGTGGGGCTGAGTGGTGCTTGATGGATCATTTCGGACGGGGCCTTCTTCAGCAACTCGGGGACTCGGCATCACCATTATTCCCCGAGCTCGAGCTTGCTGCTGTAAGCAGTGGCAGGCGCAGCCTACGGCAACAAGCATCATCAATAGATCCCGGTTAGTTGATCCTGAAAGTTACTCGGGGACTGCCCCTTCCTACCATGCTTAGTTGTTTCCCCCCGGGAGCAAGATGTCTTGACCCGGGGACTGCCTAGCCAGTGTTTTACAGTGTCTCCTAGATAAGAGAAGAGACTAAGGGACTCGGTTGAGTCCAGTCCTGGATCCTTGTGCATAGTGCAGTTGCTAGATTTACTTTCCGTCATATGCTACAGTTCATTGCCTCCGATAGACTTGCTGTTCTCTTTGAATGTTCGTGATATGTGTGCTGGAACTAGCCTGTACCTGCTAGGTAGAATTGTTGTCCCCGTTGAGTATTCTTTGTATATGTATGTGCTGGACTAACATTGAAGGGTGAAATTTGGATCATGCTGTATCCGGATCATGCTGTTATCCGAGTTATGCTGTTATCCGGATCATGCTGTTATCCGGGTTATGCTGTTATCCGGGTTATGCTGTTATCTGAGTTAAGCTGTTATCCGGGTTATCCTGAAATCCGGATCATCCTGAAATCCGGGTCATCTTGGAAATCCGAGTTAAGTTTGGAGATACGGCATATTGGTCAGATCTGACATACATGTGATTCAAACTGGGATATTGATGTTCCGGCCGGCATAATTATCTTCCTCAACTTCTCCAACAACATTGCCTTGTGAGTATCATTTATATGTCTGTGTCACTTTCTTGCATAGTCTCAAAACAGTACTCGGGGACTGCCCCCTCGCTTTTTGTCTAAGTGTTCTACCCGGGACAAGATGTCTTGACCCGGGGACTGGGTAGCCAGTCTGTTTACACCTTCTCCTAGATAAGAAAAGTAACTCGGGAACTCGGTTGAAACCGAGTCTAGTTTTTATGCATAGTATCTGCTGTTAGATTCGTTTCCTACCAAGTGCTATAGCTAGTTCACCTCGTTTGGTATAATAGTTGTTCCCGTCAAATATTCTTCATGATATGTATGTTGGACTAACGTTAAAAGGTGACGTCGGTTTTGTTGAGAATGTTCGTTACTGAGGTATCTTGGAAATCTGGAGTTATATTGGCTATCCGGGTCACATTTGTTATCCGAATCACATTGGTAATCCGAATCACATTGGAAAACTGGGTCATATTGGTAATCCGAATCACATTGGAAATCTGGGTCATATTGGTAATCCGAATCACATTGGAAATCTGGATGTTGTTGGTAATCCGAATCATATTGGTAATCCGAATCGCTATGGAAATCTGGATCATGTTGGTAATCCGAATCACATTGAGAATTCGGATCATATTGGAAACCCGGGTCATGATTGAAATCCAAGGTATCATGGTTCTATTGGTTATCTCGAATTATGCAAGGTATCCTAGCATTATTGGAATTCTCTAGATCACCGAGTATCTCGGTTTACCACAGTATCACGGTATTATTCCCCATCCCAGATCGCCGTTTATTTCGGTTTGTCACAATATCATGACATCATTCCATATCTCACTTCGCTGTTTATTCTGTTTGCCAACGTATCATGGCATCATTTGCATACCAGATCTTTGTTTATGTTTGTTAAGCTAGAGGCAACCTTTGAGATATGTTTTTGCAGGTTATATGTCAAACCAGCAGTGGCTGGAGACATCTATGTCGGTATACGCCCGAAGTGGCTAAAACCGGCATTCGAGACATGGTTATGTCAAACCAGCAGTGGCTGGAGACATCTATGTCGGTATACGCCCGGAGTGGCTAAAACCTGCATTCGAGATATGCTTATGTGAGTCCAGCAGTGGCTGGAGATATCTGTGTCGGTATACGCCCGAAGTGGCTAAGAACCGACATATGAGTTATGCCCAAGGAGGCCGAGATACCGAGACATACGTGATATGCCCAAAGAGGCCGACATACCGAAATGTGTGATATGCCCAAAGAGGCCGAGGTACAAAGTTATGTGATATGCCCAGAAGGGCCGAGGTACCGAGACATGTGTGATATGCCCAAAGAGGCCGAGGTACCGAGACATGTGTGATATGCCCAAAGAGGCCGAGGTACAAAGTTATGTGATATGCCCAGAAGGGCCGAGGTACCGAGACATATGTGATATGCCCAGAGGGGCCGAGATACCGAGACATATGAGATACATACTTGCAGGTTTATGTCGGTCCAGCTTACGCTGGCGGCATCCCAATTCGGTAAAAGCCAAGAGGGCTAACCGACGCTGGCGGCATCCCAATTCGGTAAAAGCCAGGAGGGCTAACCGACGCTGGCGGCATCCCAATTCGGTAAAAGCCAGGAGGGCTAACCGACGCTGGCGGCATCCCAATTCGGTAAAAGCCAGGAGGGCTAACCGACGCTGGCGGCATCCGAGTTCGGTAAAAGCCAGGAGGGCTAACCGACGCTGGCGGCATCCCAATTCGGTAAAAGCCAGGAGGGCTAACCGACGCTGGCGGCATCCCAATTCGGTAAAAGCCAGGAGGGCTAACCGACGCTGGCGGCATCCGAGTTCGGTAAAAGCCAGGAGGGCTAACCGACGCTGGCGGCATCCCAATTCAGTAAAAGCCAGGAGGGCTAACCGACGCTGGCGGCATCTCAATTCGGTAAAAGCCAGGAGGGCTAACCGATGCTGGCGGAATATCAATTCGGTAAAAGCCAGGAGGGCTAACCAACGCTGACGGCATCCGAGTTCGGTAAAGGCCAGGAGGGCTAAGAACCGACGTACAAAGGCGCCCATGCAGGCAGCATATTTCCAGTACAAATTGTCCATCTCGTTGTTGATTCGGGTGAGCTCGGTCAACCGGATGTCGCATTTGGCCTGAAAGGCAAGGCTGTACGGTGCAGGAGGTTTCTGGTACAGTTATTTGTTTTTGTAAGTCTGTGCGCGACTCTGCGAGTCCCCCACAGCCTCGGGGACTACTGTCGGGGGGCTGCCCCCGGGTAGGGCAAAGATGTGGTGTTAAGTGTTGCAAAGAGCTAGCCGGATCAACATATAGCCGGGTCACTTGGGCCGGATCTCTCGTGAGAGTCGGTTAGCACTTGATCAAGCTAAAGTGCGAGAAGATGCCAGAGAGGATCCGGTAAAGCTTAACCGAATCAGAGGAAGGAAACCGGTTAAGTTAGCCGGGTTGGTCAGGAAGGACCCGGGTAAGGTAATCCGGATATTGCACAAGGGCCAAGTAATGTCAGAAAGGTTCACGGGTCCTGCAGGTCTCCTGCCAGAGGCTGAGAAGACAGCCGGGTCAAGTCGCAGGTTTTCCGGGTCGCAAGGCCCTAGGCGCTGACTTGGCCAATTCGGGAAAGAGGATACGACTGAGACCCGGGGGGCTACGGCTGCCATTGCCCAAAGTGGCAAGATAGGCCTGCTAGGGACTTGACGGCCAGGTCAGGTCACGGGATTCCTGGGAGCGCAGCAACCTAGGAGCTGACCCGGCCAATTCGGGAAAGAGGATATGACCGAGACCCGGTGGGCTACACCTGCCATTGCCCAAAGTGGCAAGATAGGCCTGCTAGGGCCTGACAGTCCGGCCGTTGGGTTGACAGGGGGCAGAGGCTTGTCCTGTTCCTCTTGTCCATGCCATTATCACTTCCAGCCAGGGGCAAAATGGTAATTCGGTTAGTGTATAAGTAAGCTACCAAATCCTCCAGTAGAGGGGAGGACGGGCCGAGAGCTCATTTCCCCCCTGTGCCTTCATCTTCATCCTAGAGCTCTCACCATTGTTACTTGATACAGCTCAAGGAGCACTTTGTACTTGTCACCATTGAGGTATAAAGAGAGTAGGCTAGTGCTGCAGTAGGGGTTTTACCTCCTCACGAGGGCCCCGAAGCAGGGTACATCGTGTGTGCTTTGTGTTCTTGCGGTTCTTGTTCTTGTTCTTGCTTGTTCTTCGTGTTCTTCGTGTGTTCTTCGCGTGCGACTCCATCGCGCAATCCCTCCCCGAAACCACAAGCATCCGTTCGGCCCCAGATTAAGTCTACCCCTAGGCATCTGCGTGTTCCCACCACGACATCAACATATGTGTGCACCCATATGTTGTACAATAAGATAACCATAAAAGATAAAAACTTGACCAAATACTCAATACATGTTAAGTGGAAATCATTGCCAATCCATCCTATGCCCCCAGGAACATGAGAGAACTACTCACAACGTGAAGACATGATATGATTCAATGGTATAAGTGATTCAACACAATCTGAAAATATAATCTCCCCACAAAACAATGACAAGTAGCAATTCACAAACATGTAGAATAGTACTTAGACAATAGCTAGGGTTCGAACAATCTCAAACTATGAGGGGGTGAAGTGGATCACGAAGATGGTGATGGAGATGGTGCTGGTCTTGACGGTGATGTTGATGTAGACTCCGGAGGGGATGGAGGAGCCTTCCGGAGGTGATCCGGCGGCGTTTCCCCCCTCCAATCTTCTCCGGCGACAGCCTTCTAACTCTCTGTTTCGTGGTTTTGTGTTTCTCCGCCGCCTCCTCGTGAAACTCCTCGGGGACTATTTTTATAGTCGGTTTTAGGTCAAGACGAAGCCACAGAGACGAAAACGGACGGCATCGGAGCCACGACGGGGGAGAGAGGGTGCCTCACGCGGCTAGGGAATCTGGCCGCGTGGAACCACCTAATTCCCAGCTGGTTGGGCTTCTGGTCTTCATTTTCAGCCCATTGCGTTCGTCTCGAAAATTCTGAACCGTGATCTTTGGCCTTGCCCTTTTTGGAGTCCCGAAGCTCCCGGAAAGTCCGAAACACTAAAAAAGACGTTTTCTGGAAAACAGAGTTAGAACCAAAAGAGGGGGGATTGTCATGCATCAGCGAGCTGTGGCGCGAGGAGGCAGCCAACGCGCCTCCGTACATGGTGTCACTGGAGACCGCGCGGCTGTGCAGCCGCCACAGCGTGCCAGTGGAGGACGACGCCACCCTACCCGAAGGGTGGACGAGGAACGCCGTCAACGTGCCGGTGGCGCCGCGGCTCAGCGGGCAGGAGCGCATCGACTTCATCAAGCGGAAGTGGCAGGAGATGCCGTACGAGCAGAAACTCGACCCCAAGTTCTCCATCTGTGCGCCCTACTGGCACGCCGTGGTGGACACGGAGTACGGGGTGCGTCGTAGCGGCGTCTTCCTCCCTACCGGCGTGCGGGAGCCAACGTCGGAGTTGTCTGCATCAGACGACGAGGACAATGACGACGCCGCCGCCGCCGACCCCGAGCTGCCCGATCTCCCCTTACCAACGACATGCGCATCTTGATCAGCAGCGTCGCCGTCACCAGAGAAGAGGGCGCCAGCTGAAGCCGGCGAGGCTTCCCATCAGACGCGCCGCCGGTAGATCAAATCCCACGACGCGCTGGCCGCGAAACCAGAAGCCTCAGCCACGACCGAGGCTACGTTTCTAAAGGTCGTAGCCGACGACAATAGCGGATGAAACTTCCGGCGCCGGATCATCAAGGCACGCAAGTATGTTGATGATTTTGGCGCTGGTTCGCATCTTCTTCGCCGGCGCTACGCCGTGGAAGCGACATCTTCCTCGACGCCGGCGCCTGTAGTGGTTGGCTAGACGCTGTAGCATGTAGCCGGTAACGGTTTAGTTTGTTAAATCTCGTTTAGATTTCAAATTGTAAGTTTGTTAAATCTCGTTTAAATTCCGCCGAAATTGTTTAATGAACGAATGTTAAAAAAACAAAGTTTGGTGTGCTTGTTTGGGGTGCGCCGTTGTGGGCTGCACCTCCCAATTGGCCGGACACATGTCCGACCCCCCCCCCCCCCCCAATTGGGCCTCAATTGGGGGGTGCCAGACACCGATTTGGAGGCCCCCGGTGGAGATGCTCTTATGGGTTGTAGCCATTCTACAAAACAACTTAGCTTATTGATCTTGATCACATGCGCGCTTATTAGTTAGGGCAACCCTATATATATCGCCTGTTAGAGATGCTCTAACAGACACGGGTCAGAAAAATAACTATTTTTTCTGGATCTGAGGCGAATTGGGACAGATCAGATACCATAAAAAGGCCCGCTCTGGAAAAAAAATCCGGGGGCAGGATATTTTTCCCCTCGTGCCCTATCTCTTCCGTTTTCGCGTCTTCTTTTACCGTATCCCCTACTGTTGGCGCGAGCTTCCCCGCGCTGAACTTTCACCCCGCGCTGACTTCCGGCTACGGCGTTTCTTGAGTCCTGCCGGCAGATTGAGGATAAGGTCACACACATCCAGCTCCATGAAGAACTTGTTGAGCACTAGTGGCAGTTGTATGGGAAGAAATAGATTCTCATTTTATTTGATATTGTTATAATTTGAACCATTGTTTCCATTCGGACCATTCGTTATTATTTCAATTAATTGGATTTAAACATTTGTTGTGATACGAATGATTATTGTATTGTATGATGTTAAAACATTTATTATGTTGAATTTGTATTGATGTTTTATGAAGATTATGTTGTTCAAAATCATGAATTTGATAAAACATGCAAAAATGATTTTCCAGAACCGGTACCTGTAGGCTGGGCAGAACAGATGCGGTAAACTTGTTTCTGGTACGAGTTTACTGCATCTGTTCTGTCGGGGCCGCGCGGTACCGGAAAAGTTTTCCAGCCCAACCCGATATGAAATATCCGGTACGTATTTATCCGGTATCTCCTAGAGATGCTCTTAGCGGAGCGTGGATGGGGCAGCCCATTTGGCCATTATTTTCCTATTTTCTTATGTTTTCTTTTTTTGTTTCCTTTCGGTTTTCCTTTTTCTTTTTTTCTTTTCTTTTTTGTTTTTCTTTCTTTCACTTTTTTATTATTTTGGAAAGTGTTTCAGTTTTTAAAATGTCCAAATTTAAAAATTGTTCAGATTTGAAAATTGTTTAATAAATTATTCAGATTTATAACTATATAAGTCTAAAAATTGTTCATATTTGAAAATTATTCATTTTGAAAATTGTATATATTACCGAAAGTGTTCAGTTTTTTGCAGCTGATATGTTATAGCTAGTCATCTGGTGGATACACAAACTGATGGACCTGGATCCACCGGATTTTGATGTACTATCACATGATGTACTATGTATCTTTCCAAGATCAATATAATCCACCTTCTCGGGCAGGCTTAGGGACAGTCCTCGTATTGTGTGTGCATCTTGGAAACCTGTGGTTGATCCATTTTCTTCGGAAATTAGAGATTTTGTCACGTGGCATCTAAATTGTCTAGCCTCACTGCCTCAGCAAGGACCAGGAACGCAAGGTATTTTTTTTTAAACGAAGACAAATGGTTTGTCTTATCCATTAATTAAGAAGAAGGTGGCCGGTTTATTAGCGGGAGAAACCGGGTGAAATCATACAACGAACACCACGGGGCGGAGCCCCCACAATCTCGAAAACACCTAGAGCCCTAGAGCCAAGCTCAACCCACCACTCTGCAACCGGCCGGCCAGCCCTCCACCCTTGCCGGAGAGAAGAAGCCGTAACTGCTATGGGAGAAGCAGATACGGGACACTCCAACGTAGATGAAAACGACGAACCCTTCGGGGAGCCTCGACAACAACCAACACCGTGAGCAACCTTGTCGCCCACACGACACAAGGCGAAACACCCACGATGATGTAGAACTCTCGGAGCCGCCGCCCCGACATCCAACTCTCTATCACGCCCTGCACAATCCGCCTGGACCACCTTCCGGGGCCACCGCCCCGACATGACACCGCTCGCACTCGAGCTGCAACGCCGCACGACCTAATTGTCCACAGCCCAAACTGCTCAGGGCAACTATCCACAGACCACAGCGGCCACACCACACCCGAGGCCGTTGCCTCGACATACTGAAGATCGTGGATTGAGAACCTCATGGGTTGTTTGGGATTAAAGGACGAAGACCTGCATGATGTTGTCTTTGAAGACGGGGAACCACCGCGGGCAGAAACCACTAGGTGGTCGGTGATCGCACGTTTTGACTATAGCCAAATTGGTTCTTCAAATATATGCGTTCAACATGGGATCTCACTCAGGATATCCATTTTCGTGCAGTTGAGGCCAACCTCTACATTAAGCATTTTAAGTGCTTGGGCGATTAGGAAAAGGCCATGGATGGCGTCATGGTGACCCTTGCTCGTTCAAAGGAAATATTTGCTTGATTGAAAAGTACGACAGTTTTGCAAAGCCCTCCTTGATTGACAAATTTCACCCGCGAGAGAGAAATCTTGACATGAAAGGTCGATGAGATGGGATGACTATCGTAACGGTTGACCATCTTTATCCACATTTGGGCAACTCCCTCTCTAAGATTGCTCTCGCTTGTAACCGAGCGCGCTATAATCGTGCAACACGCGTCCCGTGGATAGGCCCCATGCTCTCTCTCCCTTATCTATTTCCTTTTTCCTCTCCTTATTTCACATTCTCCCTGACCCCCTCCTCCTCATCATCATCTATGCCCATCTCTCGCAACACATCGTCGAGAAGGCAGTGGTGATCCTAGAGCAAGGTGGACGTCGAGCAATGAACTTACGGTGGGGGTGGATGCGGGTTCGCCGATGTCAGAGAAGAAAGGGCACGGGGGGAGCTTAAAGAGATGGTCGGGGCGGTGGCGTATTGACGAAGGCAGTCGGCGAGGCGGCGCTGGAGCGACCCGACTGCATGTGGCGGTGGCAGACAGTTTGGTCGGCGTCCGTTCAACGAGGTCGGGGCGGAGCAGGTGGGACGTCACTGGAAATGAGAAAGTAGGGGCTAGGTTTAGGGTTGCTTTTGTCGTTTTGAAGTCGAAGACAGCTAATTAGCATAGTCACATTTTGTAGGACCTATTTGAAGATTTGCATATGAATTTAGGACCATTCAAATCGTCAGAAATTTGTGTTATGGTGGTTGTCTGATTTGTCGTACTGAATCTTATAAGAGCATCTCCACTCGCGGCGCCCAAACGGCCGCCCAAACGCCTTTGGGGCGTGCCGGACACAAAATCGCCCCCACTCGCGGCGCCCAAACGCGAATTCGGTCCGGCGCGGCCCAGTTTTGTGTCCGGCACGCCCAGCACACGCCCTCAACTTGGGGAGGCTTAGGGCGGCCCCGGACGGAAGGAAATGCGACGCCACGTCGGCCTCCGACGCGCGGGCCACGCCTGGCAGTGAGACGACGATCGAAATAAGTGCCGGCTTCCCCCAATTCGTCCACAAAAATCGCATTTTCCCCCGCCATCTGTCCCGCCATCTCCTCCACCAAAAGAAAAACCCTCGCGCCGCGGCGGCTCCATGGCGCCGCCGGCACCCAAGGGGGCAGCGAAGATGAAGGCGGCGGGGACGAAGGCGGCGGGGAAGACGCTGGGCGTCAAGCGCAAGACCCCCCCGCCCAGGGAGAAGCCGAGGAGATGAGGCAGGAGGATTGGGACCTCGACGTACTCCGGCGCCGATTGGACACGCAGAGCCGTGCCGGGCGCCGCGTGAAGCAGAATGAGAGGAAACGGCTCGGCACGGCGGCGCCATTGACGGCAAGGAAGATCGCCGCCATGAACAAGACCGTCGCCGCCTTGAACCAAGCATTCGCCCTGGGAGGAAGCCAAGAGAGCAGCGCCACTCTACGATGCAAGGTCGGCGGCTCGCCGTCGAATTCCTCCTTCTTCGCCGACAGCGCCGCCGCCACGCCTCGCACCAGGTTCTCCCCAGAGTACGGCGACAGCCAGCATCACGGCGGCTTCGACCCCAACGTCATCTTCCCTTCTTGTGGCCTGGATCTAAACCACCCCGTCGATCTGAATTCGCCGGCGATGCGGAGAGATCCCGCCGTCCAAACGGCCGCCGGTCGGAGCCTTTCATTCGACGCAGGCGCCTCCCATGTGATCGACGGAATGACTCCCGACGCCCTGAAGCTCATGCAGGTATGAACCCGCATTTTGTAGCCATGGCATGTACAATAGACGTGTGCATAGGCGAGTCGTGGCTACCGACCTTGCTCCTTGTGTGTAGGAGACCGCCCATATCATGGACGACATCATCAACGACAACGCCCGGGCGGAGGATGACGACGACGGGTTCGACGAGGATGAGGAGTACTACGAGGACGACGACGAGGACGGCGCCGAGGTCGAGGAGGAGGGGGTGGTGACCGACGCTGTGGTCGGCGAGCAGGCGGCGAAGAAGAAGAAGGGCAGCCGTGGCACAATCTGGACGACCAAGGAAGACGAGTGCATGGTCGAATCATGGAAGGCCATTACTACCGGCGAGATCACCGACACAAACCAGTCGAGCACCGCCTACTGGTCCCGGATCAAGGACGAGTTCGACGAGCGCCGGTTCACCAAGGACTTCTACAAGGTGAGCATGGTGCGCGGCCAAGGCGCCATCGAGCATAGGTGGCGCATCGTCCAACGCCTCGTCAATAAGTTCCACGGCTGCCACGAGAACATCGTCGACCTGAAGGAGAGTGGGAAGGTGATGACGTGAAACACACGTTCGTTGGGAGACCCCAAGAGGAAGGTATGATGTAGTCAGCAGCAAGTTTTCCCTCAGAAAGAAACCAAGGTTATCGAACCAGTAGGAGCAGCAACTCTTCAGAAGGTTGTCAACGGCGCCAGAAAAATAGCTGTCGCAGGGAGTCTGGACTGTTGACGTGGAATCTGCACACAACACAATCAAACTACTTTGCCCCAACGAAACAGTGAGGTTGTCAATCTCACTGGCTTGCTGAAAACAAAGGATTAAACGTATGGTGTGGAAAATGAGTATTAAATTGCAGAGAATGAAAAAGGAACAGTTTGCAGTTTGTGGTTGTTTAATCAGTGTAAAAGAATGGACCGGGGTCCACAGTTCACTAGTGGTGTCTCTCCATAAAAGATAACTAACATGTTGGGTGAACAAATTACAGCTGGGCAATTGACGAATAGTGAGCGCATGACAATGCATATACATGACATGTTGACTACTATGATATTTAATTGGGCATTACGACATAATACATAGACCGTTATCCAACAGCATCTATGACTAATAATCCACCGCCGGGTTGTCATCCGAGTCCCCCGTTGGTATTAAGTTGCAAGCAACGGATAATTGCATTAAGTAAAGTGCGTAATGTAAACAAACACATATGCCCGTGGACATAGCATCGTTAGGTTATCCCTAGTGGCAACAGCACATCCACAACCTTAGAACTTTCTGTCACTGTCCCAGGTTAAACGGAGACATGAACCCACTATCTAGCATAAATACTCTCTCTTGGAGTTACAAGCATCTACTTGGCCAAAGCATCTACGAGTAACGGAAAGCATGCAAGATCTTAAATAACATATAAGATAGATTGATAATCAACTTGACATAATATTCAATATTCATCGGATCCCAGCAAACACAACATGTAGCATTACAATAATATGATCTTGATCATGTAGGGCAGCTCACAAGATCTAAACATGATGGCACAAAGTGGAGAGACAACCATCTAGCTACTGCTATGGACCCGTAGTCCAAGGATGAACTACTCACGCATCACTCCGGAGGCAGGCATGGCGATGTAGAAGCCTCCGGTGACGATTCCCCTCTCCGGCAGGGTGCCGGGAAGAGGTTCTGAACCCTCCCGAGCTAGGGTTGACGACGGCGTCTCTGGAACTTTTCGTGGATATTTGCTCAGGTACTTAGGGTTTTCGCGTCGGGGGGAATAAGTAGGCGAAAGGGCGGCGGCTGCGGACCCCCGAGGGGCCCACACCACCCTAGGGCGCGGCAGAGGGGGGCCCGCGCCCTAGGTGTGTGTGGCCTCCTGGTGGCCCTCCTCTGCTGCTCCTTCGCTCCGTCAGGCGTGTTCTGGAAAAATAGGACCCCCGTGTAGTTTCGTCCAATTCCGAGAATATTTCCAGACTAGCTTTTCTGGAATACAAAAACAGCAGAAAACAGGAACTGGCACTTCGGCATCTTGTTAATAGGTTAGTCCCAAAAAATGTATAAAAGTGATATAAAGTAGATGCAAAACATGTAGCAATTGGTATAAAACAAGCATGGAACATCAAAAATTATAGATACGTTTGAGACGTATCAGCATCCCCAAGCTTAGTTCCTACTCGTCCTCGAGTAGGTAAACGATAAAAACAAATAATTTTTGAGGTGACATGCTACTATCATAATCTTGATCATATAATATTGCAAGGCACATGTAAATGAATGAAGTGATCCAAGTCAATGGTCTATAATTTGCTACCAAATAGATAATGAGTAAACAATGAATCACACAAGCTAAACGTTTTCATGAATAGTACTTTCGAGACAAGCATCAAACAGTTTTGCATAAGTGTTAACTCATAAAGCAATAGTTTCTAATAAAAGGTATTTAATCAACACAAAGGAAGAATTTAGTTTCAGCATTTGCTTCAACTTTCAACATATTTATCTCATGGATATTGTCAACACAAAGTAGTATAACAAGTCCAATACATTGCATATAACGCATGTTGTAACAAAGTTGACACTAGTGTTTGCTTGTGGAAGACAGAAAGAATAGGAAAACTGACTCAACATAAAAGTAAAAGAAAGGCCCTTCGCAGAGGGAAGCAGGGATTAAATCATGTGCTAGAGCTTTTAGGTTTTTGAAAGCATATAGAGATTGCATAAAATATTTGATACTCCTCCCAACCTTGCTAACACAAGCCATGGCTAACCGAATCCTCGGGTGCCTTCCATCAATCACATACCATGGAGGAGTATCTATTTTTGAGAGGTGTTTGTTAATTGTCAACGAATGGTAGCGGGTGAGAACAGTATTCTACCTGTCGAACGGACTTTTAAGAGCGGCTCCCATGAAGGACGTTATTTCTACCAGCAAGGCAGATCATCCCTCTTTCTCTTTGGTTTACACACATTCAGGTATTTCACTGTTTGTCATTGCTTACTGATGAATCAGGGCAAAAGTGTGAAGAGAATTAATTGGTTAAAGTTGTAATTAATTGGGACTGGGCACCCCGTTGCCAGCTCTTTTTGCAAGTTATTGGATAAGCGGATGTATATGCCACTAGTCCAGGTGTAAAAGTCCACTCGACAAATAGAATAAAGAATAACCACACTAATTCCTCATGAGCTAGTAAACATTGACACAAAAAGGGAATAATAACATTTTGAATAATTTAAAGGTAGCACATGAAAAATTTACTTGGAGTGGCAAGGAAATACCACATATAGGTAGTTATGGTGGACACAAATGGCATGGATTTTGGCTCAAGGATTTGGATGCACGAGAAGCATTCCCTCTCAGTACAGAGTTTAGGCTAGCAAGGTTATGTAAGCAAACAAGAATATCAACCCGTACACCAAGTTTTATATGACAAACATATTGCAAACGTTATAAGACTTCATACCGTCTTCCTTGTTAACCAAACCCTGTTATTAGAAAATATCTAGACCTTAGAGATACCACCGATGCAAACCAAATTTTCAACAAGCTTTACGGTAGTTCTTCACTAATAGGCTTAACTCATGTGATGCACAATTTAATCATGATCTACTTGTTAACTCAAAACAATTGACAAGCATCAAGTTATCCATTTTAGTGATCTACAAGATTAAGCAAGTTTTTCCTTATACCAATTACCACATGCAACATTTTCTGAACCAACCAAACACCAATCAATTTATTTCATCAACTCTCCAAACAAATATAAGTGAAGCAAGAGAGTACTTTCTACAAAAGAAAGCTAATAGCTCTGACAAGAGATACATGAAAACAAGAGCTAAAAGCTGAACAGCGCTAGATATGAATACTCAACAAATATAAGTGAAGAATAGGAGTATTCTCATGAAAAAGCGGAGCGTGTCTCTCTCCCAATCAAGAATGCTAGGGTCCAGTCAAGCTTTATTGAAAATAAAAGTGCAATACTGAAAATAAAAGCACACAGACGCTCCAAGAAAAGCACATATGATGTGAAAGAATTAAAATATAGTTTCACTAGAGATGACCTGATAATTTTGACGATGAAGAAGGGGATGCCTTGGGCATCCCCAAGCTTAGACGCTTGAGTCTTCTTGAAATATGCTGGGGAGATCCATGGGAGCCTCCCCAAGCTTAAGCTCTTCACTCTTCTTGATCCTATTATATCATCCTTCTCTCTTGACCCTTGAAAACTTCCGTCACACCAAACTCAAAGTAGATCTCATTAGAGGGTTAGTGCATAATCAAAAATTCACATGTTCTATAAAGACGCAATATGATTTGTTACTTTAAACATTAGCTACAGCCACTGATGTTATGTGAAGCTCTTCCACCCAAAAAAGAATTTCACTCAACACTAGTAAAAGAGAGAATGCAAAATAAAAAGGCATAATCTGTCTAAAACAGAACAGTCCGCAAAGACGAATTTTTTCGAGGCACTTACGACGCTCAGATCGAAAACTCTGAACTAATGAAAGTTTCAGACATTCATAAAGATTACGCACAAAAATTTCAGATTTAATTAACAATCTGGTGATTTTAGGAATTTCGTACAGTGAACAGCAAAAATCTGTTTCTGCGCAGCAATCAAAATTAAGCATCATCTTACATTAGAGGCTACTCTTGGCACAACAATGCGAGAAAATAAAGATACAAAGGAGTTGCTACAGAAGTAAACAAACCTTGACTCAATAAAAGAAAAATTGCAGAAAAATAAAATGGGTTGCCTCCCATAAGCGCTTTTCTTTAACGCCTTTTAGCTAGGCACAAAGCATGCATCAAGTATTACCAAGTGAAGAAGCATCAACATTGTAATTTGTTCGAACAATAGAATCATAAGGTGGCTTAATCTTCTTCCTAGGAAAGTGTTCCATACCTTTCTTGAGAGGAAATTGATATTTTATATTCCCTTCTTTCATATCAATAATAGCACCTACAGTCTAAGAAAAGGTCTTCCCAGCACAATAGGGCATGATGGATTGCACTCAATATCCAAGACAATAAAATCAACGGGGACATAATTGTTGTTAACCATGATAAGAACATCATCAATTCTTCCCAAAGGTTTTTTAATAGTAGAATCAACAAGGTGAACATCCAAGTAACAATTTTCCAAAGGTGCTAAATCAAGCATATCATATAATCTTTTAGGCATAACAGAAATACTAGCACCAAGGTCACACAAAGCATTGCAATCAAAGTCATTCAATTTCAATTTAATGATGGGCTCCCAACCATCTTCTAACTTCCTAGGGATAGAAGCTTCATGTTTTAATTTCTCTTCCCTAACTTGTATGAGAGCATTAGTAATATGTTTAGTAAAAGCCATGTTTATAGCACTAGCATTAGGACTTCTAGCTAGCTTTTGCAAGAACTTAATTACTTCAGAAATATTGCAACCATCAAAATCAAAGTCATTATCATCAAAAGTAATGGAATTATTCTCTTCCTTATTGCTAGAAATTTCAGCATCTTTATCAAGGACAGTTTCAGAGTTATCAGGCAATTTAGGACATTTTGCAATAGAAGTGGAAACATTACCAACACCAACTATCTTGCCATTAATGGTAGGAGGTTTGTTAACACTTGAGTTTGAAGCATTTTCAGAAGTAGTAATAGTATAAACTCTAGCAATATTGTTCTTTCTAGCAATTTCATCCTCTCTTTCCCATCTAGCATGCAATTCAGCTAACATCCTCACATTGTTATCAATTTTAACTTGTATAGCATTGAGAGTTTTGCTCTCTTTAACATCATGAGGCATGTTCTTTAGTTTCAATAAGTCAACATCAAGAGCAAGACTATCAACTTTAGAGGAAAGCACATCAATTTTCCCAAATTTCTCCTCAACAGTTTTATTGAAAGCAGTTTGTGTACTAATAAAATCCTTAAGCATAACTTCAAGATCAGAGGGTACACTCTTATTATTGTTGTAGGAGTTACTATAGGAATTTCCATAACCATTGCCACTATTAGAAGGATAGGGCCTATAATTGCTATTACCAAAATTATTCCTATAAGCATTGTTGTTGAAATTATTATTTTTAATGAAGTTCACATCAACATGCTCTTCTTGAGCAACCAAAGAAGCTAAAGGAACATTATTTGGATCAACATGTGTTTGACCATTTGCAAGCATAGACATAATAGTATCAATTTTGGCACTCAAGGAGAGGTTTCCTCAACAGAATTTACCTTCTTACCTGTTGGAGCTCTCTCGGTGTGCCACTCAGAATAATTAATCATCATATCATCAAGAAGCTTTGTTGCAGCACCCAAAGTGATGGACATAAAGGTACCTCCAGCGGCCGAATCCAATAAATTCCTGAAGAAAAATTTAATCCTGCATAGAAGGTTTGGATGATCATCCAAGTAGTCAGTCCATGAGTGGGACAATTTTTAACCAATGATTTCATTCTCTCCCATGCTTGAGCAACATGTTCATTATCAAATTGCTTAAAATTCATTATGCTACTTCTCAAAGAAATAATCTTAGCAGGAGGATAATATTTTCCAATAAAAGCATCTTTGCATTTAGTCCATGAATCAATACTATTTCTAGGCAAAGATAGCAACCATTCTTTAGCACGTCCTCTCAAGGAGAAAGGAAAAAGTTTCAGTTTAATAATATCACCATCTACTTCCTTGAGCTTTTGCATTTCACAAAGTTCAACAAAGTTATTAAGGTGAACAGCAGCATCATCAGTACTAACACCAGAAAATTGCTCTTTCATAACAAGATTTAAAAGTGCAGGTTTAATTTCATAAAATTCTGCTGAAGCAGCAGGTGGAGCAATAGGTGTGCATATGAAATCATTGTTGTTCGTGCTAGTGAAATCACACAACTTAGTGTTCTCAGGAGTACTCATTTTAGCAGAAATAAAAACAGTACAGAAAATAACTTGAAAGTAAACTAGATGCAAGTAACTAATTTTTTTGTGTTTTTGATAATTGAAAGCAAACAAGATAAAATAAAATAAACTAAGCAAGACAAAAACAAAGTAAAGAGATTGGAAGCGTGAAACTCCCCTTGCAGAAGACTGCTGTCTCCCCGGCAACGGCGCCAGAAAAATAGCTTGATGACGTGAAACACACGTTCGTTGGGAGACCCCAAGAGGAAGGTATGATGTAGTCAGCAGCAAGTTTTCCCTCAGAAAGAAACCAAGGTTATCGAACCAGTAGGAGCAGCAACTCTTCAGAAGGTTGTCAACGGCGCCAGAAAAATAGCTGTCGAGGGAGTCTGGACTGTTGACGTGGAATCTGCACACAACACAATCAAACTACTTTGCCCCAACGAAACAGTGAGGTTGTCAATCTCACTGGCTTGCTGAAAACAAAGGATTAAACGTATGGTGTGGAAAATGAGTATTAAATTGCAGAGAATGAAAAAGGAACAGTTTGCAGTTTGTGGTTGTTTAATCAGTGTAAAAGAATGGACCGGGGTCCACAGTTCACTAGTGGTGTCTCTCCATAAAAGATAACTAACATGTTGGGTGAACAAATTACAGCTGGGCAATTGACGAATAGTGAGCGCATGACAATGCATATACATGACATGTTGACTACTATGATATTTAATTGGGCATTACGACATAATACATAGACCGTTATCCAACAGCATCTATGACTAATAATCCACCGCCGGGTTGTCATCCGAGTCCCCCGTTGGTATTAAGTTGCAAGCAACGGATAATTGCATTAAGTAAAGTGCGTAATGTAAACAAACACATATGCCGTGGACATAGCATCGTTAGGTTATCCCTAGTGGCAACAGCACATCCACAACCTTAGAACTTTCTGTCACTGTCCCAGGTTAAACGGAGACATGAACCCACTATCTAGCATAAATACTCTCTCTTGGAGTTACAAGCATCTACTTGGCCAAAGCATCTACGAGTAACGGAAAGCATGCAAGATCTTAAATAACATATAAGATAGATTGATAATCAACTTGACATAATATTCAATATTCATCGGATCCCAGCAAACACAACATGTAGCATTACAATAATATGATCTTGATCATGTAGGGCAGCTCACAAGATCTAAACATGATGGCACAAAGTGGAGAGACAACCATCTAGCTACTGCTATGGACCCGTAGTCCAAGGATGAACTACTCACGCATCACTCCGGAGGCAGGCATGGCGATGTAGAAGCCTCCGGTGACGATTCCCCTCTCCGGCAGGGTGCCGGGAAGAGGTTCTGAACCCTCCCGAGCTAGGGTTGACGACGGCGGCGTCTCTGGAACTTTTCGTGGATATTTGCTCAGGTACTTAGGGTTTTCGCGTCGGGGGGAATAAGTAGGCGAAAGGGCGGCGGCTGCGGACCCCCGAGGGGCCCACACCACCCTAGGGCGCGGCAGAGGGGGGCCCGCGCCCTAGGTGCGTGTGGCCTCCTGGTGGCCCTCCTCTGCTGCTCCTTCGCTCCGTCAGGCGTGTTCTGGAAAAATAGGCACCCCCGTGTAGTTTCGTCCAATTCCGAGAATATTTCCAGACTAGCTTTTCTGGAATACAAAAACAGCAGAAAACAGGAACTGGCACTTCGGCATCTTGTTAATAGGTTAGTCCCAAAAAATGTATAAAAGTGATATAAAGTAGATGCAAAACATGTAGCAATTGGTATAAAACAAGCATGGAACATCAAAAATTATAGATACGTTTGAGACGTATCAGAAGGGCCCGGCGGATCAGGTGACCGCCGGCTTGCGATCCCCTTATTGTTTTGTTGCTTAAGTACAATTGTGATCGTCGTCGGCTTGCTTTGTTGTAGGTCATCGACGCCCTTGTGTTGTACAAATCCATCAACAAGGAGAAAGACTTCAAGTTGATGCATTGCTACAAGCTTCTCCAAAATTGTGAGAAATGGAAGGCGCACCGGCGGACTTTGAACAAGAACGGCCGCGCCGACCTCAACGCCGATCCCCAAAACTCGGAGGGGCGGCCAATCGGGAACAAGAAGGCGAAAGCGGCCTTGGCAGCGGCGGCAAAGACGGACAGAGTGCAGTCGTCCATCGACAAGGTCCTCGCCGGTGTTTGCTCCAACTCGAGCTTGAGGCGCGAGGAGAACAACGCAAGGTGGGCGACCTTGATGCAGAAGGCCGACGTCAAGATCATTCTCGAGCAGAAGAAAGCCGCCGTCAAAAAGAGGAGTCAGGACTTCATGATCTTGACGGCCGACGTCTCCAACTTGGACCCACCGGCGAGGGCAGCGCACAACATGTATCGCGCCGCGATCCTGCAAGAGCTTGGGCTCGTTCCGCCCGAGAACGGCGGCAACCACGGCGCAGAGACCGGCACGGCGCGGACGGCCAGGTCGACGATGACCCGACATGATCGCCGATGACCCCGACATGACTCAGCCGGCTATGGCTACGTGCCCTAGCCCGGTGACAACATCTAGATCGGCGACGACGGCGGCGGCGACAAGCAGACGCCGGGCAATCCCGACGTATTTTGACGACATATTTTGGCGTAGTGTATTTTGGCGGCACATTCGAATTTGGGCACGATTTGGGCGCCGCGAGTGGTGAGCGAGGGCGCCCAAATGCGCCAAATAGTCCGGACGGCGCCCAAACGGCCTGTCCGGAAGGCGTTTGGGTGACCGTTTGGGCGCCGCGAGTGGAGATGCTCTAAGATTTTTCTAAGGAATCTTTGCACTACATTCCGTAGAAACCACTCTTACCTCTTTATGGAATCAAGCAGATTATAGTGCATATGAAATCATGTAACATTGAAATGGACTGATCATTGCAATCATGCATTTTTCATATTTCTACATTTTAGAATCATGCGTATCAAAGAGTCATTCGTTTGACCGAGTTAGCAGTCCACGGCCCACGAGGCCGAGACAAACCCCAAACCGGCGGCCGCGCCACCAACTAATCCCTCCGTCCTCGCCAACCACCGGACCCCAGTCCCCAGCCGCCGGCCGGCCGCGGCCCCCAAAATAACCGGGCCCGTCTCTTTTCGCTTGCCACTCCCATTCCCCACCTGCTCCGCGCCGCGCGACCAGCCGCCACGCCGCAGCGATGCCGCCACCTTCCCTCCTGCTCCTCCACTGCCGCGCCCCGCTCCCCACCGCCCCCTCCGGATGAGCTCTCGCTCGCCTAGCAGGGTCGTCTGCTCCGCCTCCTCCACCGACGGGTACATCTCCGCGGCGCCGATCCTCCTCCCCGACGGCCCGTGGAAGCAGGTGATTAGCTGAACCATTGGCTGTGTCCCGGCGCGGGCCTCGTAGCGAGGGCTTCTGCTCTGAATATGCTTGGCTGATTGGTGTGGGTGCAGGTAGAAGGCGGCGTCACGGCGGCCAAGGGGTTTAAGGCCGCGGGCATCTACGGCGGCCTGCGGGCCAAGGGACAGAAGCCCGACTTGGCGCTCGTTGCTTGCGACGTCGACGCCACTGTCGCGGGTAAGACTACTGTTACATTGGCTTTCTCCACTAGCAAAGCGCAAGTAGCAACGACCTTTTAGCTTAGTATGCTGAATGTTACAATTGGTATGGTAGTATAGTAGAGTACTTTTTAGCTTGGCTAATTTCTAAATCGCAAATCAGAAGGGAATTGTATCGGTCTATGCTGATTAGAAATTAAGGATGATGAACAACCATGAAATATTTGTTGCTCTGATGTAACATTGTCGTATCGGCTTTGTCATACACCTTGATGTGTGATATATAATTGCTATATGTGATATGTTGGGAATCGTCCACAGGATCACATCAAAATATCTGGACACACACGAACACAAAACTATTGCCAAAGGCACGTCTCGTGCCTCTTCTTTTTCTTTATTTCTCAAACTCACGGTACAATCTTCTTGTTACAAAGCGCACACATATATGCGTATACATATTGGACCTGACCTGGCTAGACCTAGCCGACTCGAACTAGTACTCGTACCCAGCTTGGAAACTAACCAAACTAAGTACGACTCAAATTACTACTCCTGCTAGCTAAGGCAGGCACTAAACCAAAGACCACACACGCCTACCCTAACTAATACATGATTTCCTAGTATTACACGGATAGGACTCACGTGCATATCCAAGCTGACTAGGATCTGATCAACTTGATTATGATTATGCCAACACAGATCAGGCAAGATTATTGCTAACATGATATCCTTACTTCTTATCGTGTTGGTCTTCTTTCAGGAGCGTTTACAACAAATGTTGTTGCTGCTGCACCTGTTCTGTATTGTAAGCATGTTCTAGGTTTGTCTAAAACAGTAAGTTAATTCTGCCCCTCATCTCACCTTACTAGAACATAAATGAAAAATTGTTCGATGGGAAAACTTTGACACTTAAAGTGGAGTAATCATTCATTTGAGTTATTCACTGATCTCATTTTTTTTCCTAGGCCCGTGCTGTGTTAATTAACGCTGGTCAAGCAAATGCTGCGACTGTAAGTATTTCTACCTTTCTGGAGAACTCTATATATGTTCACCAGTGTTTCTGAATTGTATGTAGGAATGTAGTAACTTAACATGACCGATATCTGTAAATAATTGGTCATCAGGGTGATGCGGGTTATCAGGATACAGTGGATAGTGCGAAAGCTGTTGCCAAGGTACTGAACCCACCCCTCGGATGCCTATGCACCATGCCAGACATCAGTGCCACTAGTTTAATCGGTTATTAGTGTTGCAGCTTTTGAATGTGAGCACAAATGACATTTTGATCCAGTCTACTGGTGTCATTGGTCAAAGAATAAAGAAGGTACAAAGGTGTTGCAATAAATAACACTTGAATGTTCCATATGAATAAGTTGCTAAGCAGCTCGTCTGGAATACTGCAACACTGATGGTTCTTGGGTTTTAACAATGCAGGAAGCACTTATAAATTCACTTCCTAGACTTGTAGGCTCGCTATCTTCATCTACTGAGGGGTATGATTAATATGTATTATTGTGAGCAACATTTTATTTTTCCGGGACTCCATAAATGTGATACTGTTGTGATAAATCGCTACCATGTTTGAACTATTGTCCCTGTCCATCCACCACAGTTCAAATTCTTCAGCTGTGGCCATTACAACTACAGACCTTGTTAGCAAGAGCATTGCTGTACAGACCGAGGTTTGGCTTTCTTGATTTACTTGCAATGTAGATCCGTTAATTTTTATCATGAAGTGGCATGGTCTTAATTATTGACAATTCTTGTTGAATACTTAGATTGGAGGAGTGCCTATCAAGATAGGAGGCATGGCCAAAGGTTCTGGGATGATTCATCCAAATATGGCAACAATGCTTGGTGTATGCACCCTCTCTCTATTTCATCGGCAAACTGCCTTTTCCTTCACTCAGCGAGCTTAATGTTAATATGTTTATCATAGGTTCTGACAACTGATGCTCAAGTCAGAAGTGATGTTTGGAGAGAAATGGTCCGGACATCAGTGAGTAGAAGTTTCAACCAAATTACTGTGAGTAACTACTCTTCTCGCTTATATTGATCAGCATGTGCACAACCTCCAAATAACTAATAGATTTCATCAAGATACTTCCACACATATTTGGTGATAATCACCATTGTTTGTATGAATATAATCTAAATGTTGTGTGAGGTTTGTATTTTGTAGAATAGTATTGAAAGCATTTTAAGATTTATACTATATTGTATGTTAAACATCAAGTTTTTTGTACCGAGGTATAATTTGCTTGATAATTTAGAAATTTAACTCAGAGGATACATGAGCATTGTCGGCTAGTTGGGTAATCTTTGGATGCCAAAAGCTCATTACTGTTTTATGTCATAATTTTGAAGGTGGATGGTGATACAAGTACCAATGACTGTGTTATTGCTATGGCTAGTGGATTATCTGGTTTATCTGACATTCTCACTCATGATAGTGCTGAAGCTCAACAGCTCCAAGCATGCCTAGATGCAGTAAGTTTCACTTCCCCATCCTTTTATCTCTCTAGACCATAATATAATTTCACTTATACCTGTCAAGTAGAAAGAGTTTGACCTATATTTCTGTAGGTAATGCAAGGTCTCGCAAAATCCATAGCATGGGATGGTGAGGGTGCGACCTGCTTAATTGAGGTTAAGTGGTCTAAGTGGCATAATACTTCAGACTTCATGTCCTCTACATCATCCGACTACTGGAACACATTTTCTTGCAAACATGATTACTTAGCTCTTTATGAAAACAATTAGAGTTCTCAGTTATCTTGCAGCTGTTGTATGTGTTATATCAAGATTCCTCTCGTAAAATTTCAAATAATATAACACAATCTTCTAAAGTGCCTTTTCCTATGCAGGTTACTGTAACCGGTTCAAATAATGAGGCAGAAGCAGCTAAAATTGCTCGTTCAGTGGCATCTTCCTCCTTGGTTAAAGTATGACGCTTTTTAACTGCCATATATTGCAGTCCAGGCCTATGAGCATTGCCATTTTTCACTTTTGCATTCATTGCCCAAGGATGACTGACAATACCATTTTTTGGGCCAGGCTGCTGTATTTGGACGAGACCCGAACTGGGGACGTATTGCCTGTGCTGTCGGCTATTCGGGCATTCACTTTAATGCAGACCAACTTGATATTTCCCTTGGAGTTATTCCACTAATGAAAAATGGCCAGCCACTCCCTTTTGACAGGTTAAAGAAACCTTGACTACATATTATTCTAAATTTATTTATTTGAGTCCCAGTGACTCGATATTGCTGCATGGAATATCTCTAACTCTTCCTCTTGTAAGCTAAACCACCTACTATTTTTTAGATCTACGGCTAGCAAGTATCTCAAAGATGCTGGAGACATCCATGGTACGGTGAACATTGATGTATCAGTAGGTAAGCTTTCAACTGCACAATGCAAGCTGTAGTATGTTCTTGTGGAGACCATCATGAAGTTTTGTATCTGTCTTCTAGAATGCTTCATGTTCATCTTTAGGCCTGTTACAGTGATGTACTTGTTTAATCTTTTCCTTATTCATAGTCATGATTAGTATTGAATTTATGAAACTGGTTAGGCAGACTAGCATGGTGTCTTGAATTGAATAAACCCTGAAACAAATGCTATCACAGACATTGATATATGTAAAGAGAAGCTCAGATCACGCACACCCAGTTGTTTTTCTTACCTGAATACTCTGATACTCTATTTATTCTTCTTTTGATCTTTTCGAGAATATGCTTCATTGATGGTTATATTTTATGAAATTATGGATTGCCTTTACGGTATACGTCCACTGTTCACAGGGAGTGGAGGAGGCAGTGGAAAGGCATGGGGCTGTGACCTAAGTTATAAGTATGTTGAAATAAATGCTGAATACACGACGTAAAGCTTATATTCTTCGATCTGTCTTCATTTGCTCGGGTGCTCTTTGGATGCAACTACATTTCTGAATACTACATGATGTTGAAACGATAGTGTTGTTGTACCAATAGGTTGTACATGTATTATTTTCAACAAGAACAATCAAATTAGTATTTTCTAAATGTAATAATGTCCTGAAGAATTTTAGGGCACCCTGTGAAATTTGCTTGTCGGCCTTTTCAGTTTTGATTGATAATGAAGAATGTTGGCCTGACCAAATAAAGTTTTGTTGGATTTTGTGTACGCTCGTCTGTTGATTATAAGTTGCGATCATATTATAAGTACCAGGTCAAGTATCTCATTTCTGTATGACAGGCAGTTGAGTTCAGAATAACGTTGAAAGGGGTTGTTGAATAGGACAAGGGATCGACCAGCTTGGATTTGTCTGGATAATGTCTCAGTTTTTGGCTTGATTGCTAGATCATCATGTTATAAAAGAAATTGTCGTGGAATAGTCAATCCTACACTGGGTCATGCATAATCATATGTGGCATCGACGTGGCAAAATTGTCAAAGTCCAGTCAGATCATCAAAAGTCCAAGCACCAAACTATGGTCAACAAGTCGAGGAAAAAAAAGTTGAGAAGACGAATCAAATCTGAAGACACGAGTGTATGAAGCCCGAGATACTCAAGGGGTTGTTGAATAGGACGATGGATCAACCAGCATGAATTTGTCTGGATTATGTCTTAGTTTTTGGCCTGTTTGCTAGATCATCATGTTATAAAAGAATTTTTTCGTGGGAATAGTCAATCCTACACTGGGTCATGCATAATCATATGTGGCATCGACGTGGCAAAATTGTCAAAGGCCCGTCAGGTCATCAAAGTCCAAGCACCAAACTATGGTCAACAAGTCGAGGAAAAAAAGTTGAGAAGACAAATCAAATATGAAGACACGAGTGTATGAAGCCCAAGATATTGAAGTGGTAGATCGGCTCGTCCACCATAGATTGTACACCAACCCCTCACCACCTATCCGTTGGGACTGGGGTTTTCATCATGTCTTGTAGCGAAGGATTGGTAGACTTCCTTGAACTTGAACTCGCCGAAGGTCTTGCAATTCGATGAGCTTTGCTGGTTCTCCGTGACAATGGATTTCAGAAGGTTGTTATTTCATCTGACTGTCTCTCCATGATCCAGCGTATCTCTTCCTCGACGTTGGACAAGTCAAGGGCCAGTGTCATTGTTGAGGATATCAAGACCCTTGCATGGGGGTTTACCTCATGTTTCTTCCTGCATGTTCCTAGATCTTTGAATGTCGTCGCACGCCGTTTAGCTCATTCTTCAAAACGCTCCCTTTGTAATAATTCGGTTAGTGTTATTCCGAAACTTATCCAGGCTGAACTGTGTAATGATGTTATGAGATAAATAAAGTGGCGAAGTTCTCTAAAAAAAAGTACCCCTCGCACCTATCACCTCAAATGTATCCTTAGTTACAATCCACCAAGCCTATCGATATCCCTCCATACTTATGTACTCTTGTGTGTTCCCTAAAAAAAAAATGCACTCTTGTGCGACTCTCACTTGAATTAAAGTAAGGAGAGGGCCGGAGCTTGAAGATTTGGTTGCATGGCTCTATTCCTGGATCCAATAAGTCTCGAAATAACCCAGACCGGTGTTGAGGAAAAGAAGTTTAGGCTCGACCTTGGAACTTGCAAGTCTCGTACAACCCAAGGCGACACTCAAAGACTCCCTCGGATCCTTCGATAAAATATGACTAGCTCGCACTCCGTCAACTAGACTAAACATATTTAAAAAGTGTTGTTCTATCGATTGTAGTGTAAGATAACCTTAGCTACTACTTGACGTGGGGGATGAACCCCGAGTTACCACAGCCGACGACTCGACAAGAAAGAAAAAGAACAGAAGAAGCAGTCCGGCTGCCTGACCCCGTCTGGCGGCCCGGGTCCGGCTGCCCGACCTCCATCGCCCGCCCGACTCCGGCTGGCGGCCCGAGTCCGGCTACTCGACTTCTGCCGGCTGCCCGACTCCGGCTAGCGACGCCGAGTCCGGCTGGCCGCTCTCCGTCCGGCTGCTCCCCCAAGTTGTGGCTAGCAAGCCACCCGCACCCGGCACTGCTGATGAACAGCGAGAAGGAAGAAGACTGTTGCAGTATAGCGCGCCACTATGCACACGGACCCCCGCTTTTTCCCTTGTCTCCTTGTCCCCTTGTCCCCTGAATAGTAATAGTTTGGCCGGTGGGCCGCCCCTTGTCCCCTGGGCTTCATTCTATAAGAGCACCAGGGAAGAGCTAGCAAAAGGATGGATCCCTCACTCCCTCTCATACTCTCACTCACGGACAGGAGGCCAGGCCTCACACTCATCTCACCACACTCACGTACTGGATACTTTTCCTCCAAAGCAACCAAGCAAGTAGCTCAAGCTCAAAGCTAGCAAAGATGTGTACAGCTCAAGGAGCCCGAGTGTAGCACCGCATATACTCCACCATATATACAGATCAGTGCAGGATGTAGGGATTTTACCTCCTCACGAGGGCCCTGAACCTGGGTACATCGAGTTGTTTGCCGTGCTCGCGCACAATCCCGCCGGAACGCCGTCGCTCGCGCCGTAGCTACCCCTCAAATAAGCCATCCCATGGAATATGCCGAGAAGATACCTCGTCATTTGGCGCCCACCGTGGGGCTAAGCGGCGACCGGAGTTCCGTTCCGGCGGGACAACTCATCGTCGACGCCGCCGCGGCACCCCGCCATCATCTTCACCGCCGGAGAAGCTCGGAGGCTAGACGTCGCCTTCGGGAGACGCTCGGAGGCTCGGTGTTGCCGGCCTCCCGCGCCCGCGCCGCCCTCGTCCCTGTGCATGTGCAACCGCACATGCTCATCTCCATCGTCAAGCTCCTCCACCCGGCCGCGCTCATGCGGTCTCACCCGTTCGTGCCCAACGGCGCCCGACGGAGAAGCCCGGAGGCTAGCGCCCAAGCTCCTCCGCGATGGCCTCAACGGCTGCTCGTGCGTCAATCCGTGCCCGCGCGCCCGCGTCTACTCCGCCGAGCTCACCGGCAGCCTCCCGTCGTTCTGTGGCAACGTATAAGCACACACGCAGACAGCTGAAACAAAAGAGCTAAGCTAGCAAGCAACCTGCTGGATCAAATCGTGCGTGCAGGAGAGCTAGCTGCCCGCCCGGTTGCCCCGCGCGGATCGATCCTTCCGGCCGGCCGGATCCTGCCTCGTCGCGTCCAGCCAGCGCCCGTCGACGCCAACGGCCGCCTCTCCTCCACATCCATCCTCAACCTCCCGTACGCACGCCCCCGGTGTTGTGGGTTTGTCACGTCAGATGTCATGGATGACTTCGTAGGTGTGGGATTTGCGCGAGTCAATCGTCTCCGAGCTTGGGATCGCAGGAACTAGGACGAACACAGATTTACCCATGTTCGGCCCCTCAATGTGAGGTAAAGACCTACTTCCTGCCTACCTTAGATTGGTATTGATATGATATATGTGGTGTTACAATGGAGGCGATCCGATCTGGTACTCGCCGATAGAGCTAGGGTTTTAGGGCTTGATAGCTTGACCCTATCTAAGTCCTGCGAGTCCTCTTTATATACACAGAGTCTCGCTAGGTTACAAAGAAAACTTTCCCCACAAGGAATACATCGACCGGAACCTACTTGGAGACTAACTCCTCCTCACGTCTTCCAGGATATGTCTTCTAGATCCTTCTCCTTGTGGCGGTGCGATATTGGGCTTGCTTTCACGCAGGCCTTTATTGTGCGAGTAAACTGGGTCGCACTTTATCAAATATGGGCCGCGGGTTAATCTACAAATTATTCCCCGACATTAGCCCCAAGTTTAGCTTGGACTTCGGATGAAGGCTTCTTTGTCTTGTTGAACTGTTGAACCGCTCACATGAATGTCCCAGCTGAACTCCAATTTTTGTATCGCCATTTGCGACTTATAACCTTCTTAGCGGCTCAAGGGCGCGACTCATCTGGTCGTGCCTGTTGGTTTTCAGATCTGAATGTCTTCCGCGCCTGGGCTTTTTAGTTTGGCCCATCGGCCTCCCGGCGCTCTGCTTCAGTTACGCCGCTGATGCATGTAAAATGCATACATGAACTTTGCATTATTTTTACTTATATTCTAGTCATATTTGCATCATATAAGGGTTATATCACTGTTTTATAATGATTTTGGGAATATTAGATATGTTTCCTATTTTTTATGGAATTAAACCCTGCGCAGGCAGAAAACCCTATTTCTTTCCTTTAATGTTTCAGGGACCCAAACGACGTCCAAATGACCTGCAAATTTACGAGCGTCAATTTTTGGAAGGAAGAAGAACTGGGAGCGAAGGAAGCGAACAAACAGAGCCACGAGGGCCAAAAGGGGTGGGCCCACGCGGCCCCTGTACCTGGCCGCGTGGGACCCATCAAGTTGGGCCTCGGAGCCCCGCTGCCGTCGATCTTTCCTCCACCGACTCCGTTTTGACCTAAAAACGCCTATAAAAATTATCCCCCGACGTTCTCCGGAAGGAGCGCCGCAGAAACACCGAAACAGAGACCTGGAGCTGCAGATTGGAGGGGGAAAACTCCGGCGGGGCGCTGCCGGCGTGGTCTCCATCTTCTCCAACGACTTCTCCACCGTCTCCATGATGAAGAGGGAGTAGTCCACCTCTGGACTATGGGTTTATGGAAGTAACTTATGTATCTCTCTCTCTCGAGCTTCACTAATTAGTACCGTATGAGCTGCTGAACATGATTACGGTCATCTATGTAATACCTTTGTGGTGGATCTTTTTATGAGTTAATATATGTTTGAGATTGCAATGGTTTTGTTTCAGTTATGAAAGTAAATGCATATTATGTACCCCGTTCTTATTTACTTGTTATGATCAAGCATGTTTATGAGAGCGTGTGAGGGGGAACGTGTGCATTAGTTGGAGTAACGGGGGGTGGCTAGTGTGGTGAACGTGAGAGAAAGTTCCGCGATCCACTTGGGTGTTTTACCTTACTTTGTTGCCTCACTAGGGATAAAAAGAAATACCATGCTACCGGAGATGTGGGTGCGACCATTGCCACTTCCTCCATGACTAGATCTAGCATGTTCTTATTTTAATTTCATGTCATGATACTTATTGCTATACTCTGAGTTATCTTAATTATCGAGGTGTTATGATTTAGTTCGCATCTTGGTGGAGTATAAGAGAGACTAATAACCAAAAGGTCTCTATGTTAGGACGTGATGCCCATATAATTATAACTTGTCATTAAACTGTTGTTTGCAATCTCATATGTCAACTCTAGTGTTCCATTGTCTACCACTTTATTAAAGAGAGAGTGCATTTGTGAAACCATGAACCCCGGTCCATTTTTAATCATAAGAAACACCTTTCCAACCACTTTTACCACTTTACCATTTTCTGCCATTATTAAATCCGAAAATACAAAAACACTTTTACATCTTGCATTCATTATAAAAAACCCAAAAATATCATTTATCATTGCTACCACCATCCTTGCATATTTATTTACCACCATTGCATGTTTATTTCTTGTTTGCATTGCATATTATCTTGATATCATTCTAACACCTTGTGCTTGACAACCACTAGGTGAGGTTGAGGACCAAAATATTTACTTTGTTTTGTAGGTAACCAAAAGAAGGATAGGAAGATAAATCTTCACTACTGATTCCCCGAGAGTCCGATATTAAACCCTCGAGTCACCCTCGTGGGGAAAACACGTCTTCCACTTACTACACACTCTGCACTTGGAGTCTCAACCTAACCCATTTACTTTTCACGCAGGTAACCACGCGAAGGGGCTAGCAACTGTTTTCTGGCGCCATTGTGGGGTAACTACGTGAAGGGCCATCAGCCGCCGCTACTCTTCTCCGCCTTTGGTTCCGCTTCTTGCGCTTGCAATCTTCTGGCGAAAATCCCCTTGATTGAAAAAGATGTCTCGCCGTAGTTGCAACTGGGAAGGCTCGTGGATTGATGAGGTATTTTTGGAGTCTTTGGCCGATCGCAGCCTTCTTCCACCGAGAGATCAATGTGAATGGCACGCCGCTGGCGAGGAGATAATTCCCGATCCGCAGCCAGGAGAAGTGGTGATTTTTGTGGAACACGTCGAGCGCGGATTCAAGCCCCCGGTTCTCTCTTCTTTTGCTCCCTGATGCAGCGGCTGGGTCTTCGCCTTCATGACATCGGTCCCAATTCAATATTGCAAGTGAGTAATTTCCACGTTCTTTGCGAAGATTATTTGGGCGTCTCTCCTTCAATAGACTTCTGGCTTGCTTTCTTTGGCTGCAATAGTCAAAGAGAAGCAACAGATGCTTCCTTCCTCCAATGTGGCTACATATCTTTCCAACGCCGTAAGGGTAGTATTTTCCCAAAGCTAGCCCTTGCCAAAAAAGTTAAGGATTGGCAAAGAACTTTCTTTTACTGCAGAGACACTTCTCCTGAGGGAAAAATTCGTCTTCCCCCTTGGTCTCCACTTCCTTTCGAGGCTACCTCTGCTCTGTCTTCCAAGCCCGATCCTTCTTCGTTGCCCTCCATCGAGATTCTTTTAGATAAGGTGAGGGCGCTGACGCTCCATGGCCTTACCGGATTGGATCTTATATCTTGCTGGACCAAATGGAGAATTCAGCCTGTGAGTCGCCGTCTGCGACTTATGGTGGATTTCACCTGTCACGCGGATGACGTTGATCGTACTTGCCCTGAAGATTGGGACAAAGGGGAGTGGATAAACTTCGTTCGCCGAGTGACGAATGAGGACATTGACTCGTATGATAACGTCGGCCTTGCTCCTTTCTGGGCTGAACACAAGCCTTTTGTGGTAATTATTCTTGTAACTTTTTTCCTTCTAGGACTCTTCCTTCAAAGTTGACTACTTCTGACATTGATTCTCTTTCAGATTGATCCCTATTTTTGGACTCTCCCATCCGAAGAGGAGGCCGGCTCAGGCCAAGAAACCATTGTCAAGTCACCAGAAGAAGTCGCTGATCCTGGTGAGGAAACGATTACACATGGCACTGTTTCTGAGCCTGGTGGTAGCGCATCTGAAGAGGAGCAACAAATGGCCAACGCTCTTTTGTCCACGGTTCCAGGCACATCTTTCCTGGAGCTTCCTGAAGTACCTCGCAGGTCCTCTAAGTGTTTTCTATCTGAGAGCCCAGAAGATCCCTCGCAACCTGAGAAACGTCGCAAGGCCTTGGCATTGCTTGTGGATATTAAAGCTGCCAAATCTTTAAAGCTTGCTAAGCCTGACAACGTTGTACTTTCCTCCGAGCCTGTTGTGAAGAATTGCCCTCGACAAGTTCGGGTATTTCCTTGTGACATTCTCTTCTCTTTTCTTTGTACTCATGTGTCTCCATGAAGGGTTGTTTATTCACTGCTGTTTTTTCTGTCCCGTAGGCTCAGATCTGCAAGATTTGTCTTCTCCTTCCTCTGGTTGCCTGATGAACAACGTTCGTATTGCTTCTGGGTAGGACTTACTTTCCTTTTATGGCTGTGACACTGCCACTTTATTCTATAACCATCAATATCTTGCAGGGCCATGGTTGAAGGGATACAAAGTCTGCCTCCTTCACTGCTCTTCTCAGCCAACCACGAGCGAAGATGATGTTGCTGGCGAGAACTTGGGAACTAGCGATGGCGCGACTTATCTGAAGCCTTTTTTAGAAGAGGGTATTGCCGATGTGGCTCCTGCCATGGTTCCAGTCGCAGCGCCGTCTGCGACTCCTAATGTTGTAGGGATGCCAATTCAAGTTGGAGCTCCTATTTCTGAAGCGGCTGATCTCCCAAGCGCTAGTAGTTCCAAATCAATTGCGGATGCCATAATCGATGCTGGAGATAAGCACGCTGCTTTACTTCGCGACCTGGTTGAGCAATTTTCTTCAAGTCGCCAGGTACGCATACTGTAGCCCCCAAGGATCAAGACCTTGTGTCAGTTGACAGGGTGTTGATTCTTTCTTTTCTCCAAGTTTTGAGCCCCCAAGTACCTTTCTGAATTGCTTATATTTTTCCTCTGTTTACTCGCAGCTTGAGCTTTCCTCGCTTGCTGCCTCTGACGCAATGAAAGTCAAGGGCATGTCCTTAGATAAGCCTGAAGTGATGCGATCTGCCTTGGAACATCATAGCGAGATCATTAAAAACAAGCGCAAGAAATAAAGATACTCAAAGATCAACTTGACTCCTGTGAAGAGCAATTTAAAGAGCTCGAAGCAGATTCCAAGCAGCGACTCATGGAGAAGGATGAAGTTATAAAATCCTTGCGAGAGGGGTTGAATCTCAAATCTGAACTGCTTGATCGGCTGAAAGGAGACCATGCGAGGGAGCTCGCCGCGCGAGATGAAAAATATAACTCGCTGCTCAAGGCTTTTGAGGGTTTTGGATCTGTTGTTAAATCAGCCATTCTTCAACTCGCCGGTACATCCTTAGTCCTTTGTCTCTTGATCATTCACATCTGGGTGACCACCATGAGTTGCTGATTTGAATAACATCTTGTTTTTTGATGCAGGGCCTGGTGCTCCAGTGTACCGCTCCAATTTAAAGGATCAACTGGAATATCTTCAAGATTTTAGCCAGCGCCTTCTTAAAGTAACCAAAGAGGTTATGACAAAAATCGCCCCTACGCTGATGCTCCAGATTCATGTGAGTTTTGGCTGAACAGGTTGTTTAAGGCTCCTCACTATGTCTCTGATTGGAAGGGGTCTTTGCTCGCTCCGGAGCTGCTCATGTGTTAACATTACTCCGAGCATATTATCCAGAAATAGAGGTTGGCAAGATTGCTCGTCATGACCGGGCGAAGCGCGCGGATGGTACTGAGCTTCCAATGAGTGAATATTTCGACATCTGGAAGGGTATGCGTGGATACGCCACATTATTTGTTAAGAATTTAGACTTGGGCTCTTATCTGGGGAAGTTCAATCCTGATGGTAGCAAAGCTACGAAGGAGAAATCCACTGGGGCTGAATCATCCCGAGCTTCCAATCCATCCTCAGGACCTGGTGGTCCTTCTACTTCGTCTGGTGGTGCCTTGGTTATAAGGACACCTGCTGCTCCAACCTCAAGACAAGCCGCGAAGGCTTCTGTTCCTGCGACTCGAAAGCAGAAATAAACATCCAATAGTAATGTGGGACTTGTCAATAGTGACTGCCCGTTAGTCTGTAAAAAATTTGTGTACTATAAGCAGTACTTTTGTGACCTATAAGCAGGTTCTTTTATGATACTTCCATTAAGTAGACGCTCGCGCGGCTCAGTATTTCCTAGGAACATGTGTGTTCAGGGTCGAGAGCGGCCATGATAGGCAATCAAGCTCGATTGACGCCACACCCCAGTACTTTGGCCGCATAATGCAAGACGCTTCTAGCTTAAGGACTGCCACTCGTTTGGCAAAGGTTGAGGTAGCGAGCTGTGCTCGCTGTGCTTTGTAAAAAAGCCCTCAGGGTTGGTGATGTATGAAATTCAAAAGACTCAGCGACTCAATGATAGTTGAGGCGAAACGACGAACCCTTGAATGTCAAGGGCGGGCTTTATTTCATAACCACTCAATTTATTACAGGTGTGACAAAGACGATGCAGACCCTTTAATGCGAGTTTTCTGTTCCTCGCAGGTCATGCATACTTGATACTCATCGCACTTGTTTGCGAATTAATACTCCTGACGGAGTGGGGTTGAACACCTAGTTGGTTCATGTTTGAGTCGCTAAAAGCGACTCGGGTCGAGCATGATAGCTCCGATGTGTTTTTCATGCCAAAGTGAGGGTCAAATCTTTTGATAGAGTAGTCGCACTGAGTTGCGACTTATGCTGATTCACGTCCTTGGAGGATGAGTCGCGGGGGTAAGGTCTCACAATAGTTGGACCTCTTTGACTTGGGTTGTTGATTGATATTGGATCTATGCATATACGCCATCTCTTTTTTTCTTTTTGTATCAAAGCGATTCCTGGAGTATTCGCGACTGTATGATTGGAATTCACCATCTGGTGGGGCGTCCTGCTGTCCGTCCGTTCTGAGTCCCCAAGGCGACTCGTTTTGGGCTGCGAAGGTTCACTGATGGCCTGAGACCGTGTGAGGAGTTGGCGATGCAAGCTTCTTCTGCGATTACTGAGCCTGCTTCCTCGCATTCTAGTTCTCTCTGTCTGTCTCCATGCACCGTAATCACGCCGTTTGGTCCTGGTATCTTTAACTGCAGGTATATGTAGCAGGGGCGGGCAGTGAATTTGACATAAGCTTCCCTCCCAAAGATCGCATGGTATGGGCTTTTAACAACTACGACCTCGAAGTTCAGGAGTTCTGTGCGGAAGTTTCGCTCGGTCCCGAAGCTGACTTCGAGGGTTATTTTTCCTATAGGTCGAGTGATTATTCCTGGAATTATGCCTTGGATGTCCTTCCTTGTTGGCCGTAGCCGCTGATCAAGGAAGAGTATTAGGGGGGTTTGTTTATCGTCTCCACAGGGATCAACAAAGTTATGCTGGTTCTAAGGGTTGGCAGAAGCTAGAACAAAGTTTTCAGGTTTTTACTTCAGGACAGAAAAAAGGGTTTGGAAAAGGGTTTTGGGGAATTGTTTTCAGAAAGTAACTTGCAGCTACTTGGTTGTCAAGCAAGTATCTAGCAAGGATCTTAGCAAGTTTTAGACAGGGAACAAGAGATTCTTCAACAGCTTGCAGAGGCTAGTCTTGCAAGCAAGAGGTTTTAGCAGGTTTAAGGCAGAAGCAAAATTTAAACACAAAGTTCACTCTTTTCTGGGTTGTCAAGCCAGATCCAAGTAAGTTAACAAGCATAAGAGGCTAGGGATGGAATTTCAACAAACAAGTATGCAGGGACTAGCCTTACACACACAGATCAAATCACTCAACAAGCAGAACATGCAAACATTCAGTAGAGGCAGAGAACTGTGTCACTCAATTCACTGCAATATCCAAACTTTTACAAGCTCTACTTAAAGATGAATGATCTACTCAGTTCGACACAAGATTACACAGAAGAAAGGAGAGTTTCCCTTGGCTGCAGCTCACTGAGATCTTGTTGAAGCAGGGGAAGCAGAGGTGAAGACAAGGGTGGAAGCAGAGTTGCAAAGCATGATCTTCAGGTCACCATGGCTTTGGGCTTCTTCTCTTGGACTCCTTGTTCATCTTGTTCTTATTCTTGGTCTTGTTCTTCTCTGTTCTTGAGGTGTTCTTGCTGTTCTTGGTGGTTGTTGGAGTTGGTGGCCGAAAAGGTGTTGTGGTTGTTGTGGATGGGATGGAGTGAGGTGGATGGATGGGTGATGGTTGTGGATGCGGATGCGGATCGATTAGTGCTGTGGTGGTGTGGTGGTGGCTTTATACTCCCTTTAGCATTTCTGAGGTAGAGTGGCACGAGGTGGAGGTGAGGAGGAAGTTTCCCTTTCCTATCTTTAGCTCATAGTGCATATGGGGTGTTTCCAACTTTATCACCTTTTTGCCTTTTTCCCCTTTTGGGCTTGCTTGATCTCCAAGTTGATCCTCCTTCTCTGGTTCAAACTCGTTTGAATTCCTTCATATCTTCCTTGGGAACTGCTGCCATACTATTGCATTGCTTCATCTTGAATTTGGAGAACATGAGTTAACTGACGAAAATTGCATTTCTGTCAGTTAACTGTTCACTGTCTGGCACAGGTGTTCTTGATGATTTGTTTCTGGATTTCGACTAGTTGATCATGTCCATCTTCTCTGCTGCATTGGATTCACATGTTTGGTGCTTCTTCTTCACATTTCCTCTGGATCTGGTGAATATGGTGTGACTATGCACACTGAACTGCAATTGGGATGAAAAGCACTGTAAAAGGCATAAAAATGCAGTACTGGGAGCTAGGAAGTGGGGTTTTTGTGAGGTTTTAGTGCTCTGAATATGCATATAAATGATGGTGATCAGCCGCCGCTCGGGTATATTCATTCGATGGAGCGTGTCTTGGTATAGGATGTTTACTCTTCCTCCTCCATCCATGAGGACTTTGTTCAGTCTGTATCCCGCGACTTGCGGTGTGACAACAAGAGCCAACTGTCCTGGATCTTTTACTTCTGGGGGATGATCGTCGCGACTCCAAACAACCGATCGCTCTGTCCAACGGCGGTGTCTTTTCAATGTTGGGACTGGGTCGCGGCTCCATCTGCTGTTCATTTGTCTTCTATTACCCGTTGTTTGTACATCTACGGTATGAAATTGCCCTATGTTTCTTCTTACTGAAGTATCAGGCTTTTGACAGGAGCTCTCCTCGTCCTTATGCTGCACTGGTCCGCTGTAAGTCGCGATTGATGAATCACCTTCTTTCCATTGCCTGTAGTAATGACACTGCGCCTTTGTGTGGCCCGCGGGTCTCCCATCTCTTCTGCGGTGTAAGTCGCAAGGACTATCAAAAATCTCTTTGTCGCTATTGGGGAGCGACTCCTTGTCCCTTTTCTGCTCCCTTAGTTGATACTTACAGTGTTCGGTTTCCTTTGAGATTAGCGGTGAGCCGCTTGCCATCTTATCTGTCTCTGCATGCTTGTTAGCAGTCGCCAAGGGTTGGTTGAAACTATCGATCTTATGTCCAGTGCGGCTTAAGGTACGCACCGGCGGCTCAAATCTACAGTTCTTTCTCATAACTTGCATTTCAGATTGCGCCGTGATATCTTTGGCGGAGTCAAGGATCCCTGTGACTTGTTTCATCCATTCGCTGGTTGATTCGTTCTCCTTCTGAACCCATTGCCTGAGGTTCTTCACACCTTCTACTTGGAATCTTTTGATGAACTTATCCTTCAGTTCTTCCCATGAGTTTATTGACTTTGGCGGCAACCTTAGCAGCCAATCCCTGGCTTCTCCCTGCAGTACCAAGTGAAAATACTTTGCGAGCACTTCCTGAGTTACACCGATTCCTGTCATGTTTAATTCATAATCCTGTATCCATAGGACAAGGTCTAGATCATTATGGTAGGTGGTGACTCGCTGCGACTCACCAAAGTTCGGTGGGAAACGAGTGAGCCGTATTTCCTCCCCTTAAACACGCTGGTCCTTTCAATAACGAATAGGAGCTCACGGAGCTGTATATTCATCTGAATCAGTTTCAAACTGAGTTGGTTGAGTCGCTAAAAGCGTTTGTGGCTTACCATCAGCCTTACTCCCTTTATCTAGTGATATTTGCAGACCTGCTAGCTGGTTGTCTACTTCTTCCACGTTGCATCTTTCCTCGCCCCACGATACCTCATGTTGCGGCTCGTTAGGCGTGATTCCATACATGTTTGCTTGCTGTAGGGCAGCAGTTTGTAGCAGATCAATCGCATGGCGGGCTTCCTTATCAGCTCGCGTATCTCCGACTGGTGCTATTTTTGATAATATCCCGATCGCGGCGTGCATATTGCTCTCCGGGTTATTGTGGAACTTCTGCTTCATCTCTTGCCCCCCTTCGTCAGTCTTGGTGCAAATTGCCTGCTGCTTTTGCTGCCAACGCCTCAGTCGCCGATCTTCTTCCTGGAGTTTTTTGCGCTCTGCCGCGAGTCTTTGCGCTTCTTCACAAAGCTCCACCCTGACGGCTTCGATTTCTTCAATTTTGGGATCTTTCTCCCGTCTAGGCAGAGGTTCCCAGATTGGTTTTGACGGGACGGAGGCGGATGTTTTTGCTGCGGCTTGTTGCAGTTCTTCTAGCACGCGGACCCTGACTGGCTGCAGTTCCTCTCCTGATTCGCCTCCTTGAGTCGCGCCGGAAGATCTGCGACTGACGGACCCGTCGAAGATTTTCACAGACCCGATGGGAATAATATACCCGAATTCAACATGATCTGCCTCTGGTCCCCACTCTGAGTCGTCGATGAAGGGAACACCATTGATATCTTCCACTTGGCCGACGACGATGTCCTTGAACCTTGATTCCGATCCTACGCGGAACGTGACGCTCTTGACCACAGGCCCCACGGTGGGCACCAACTTTCATGGGTTTGTCACGTCAGATGTCATGGATGACTTCGTAGGTGTGGGATTTGCGCGAGTCAATCGTCTCCGAGCTTGGGATCGCAGGAACTAGGACTAACACAGATTTACCCAGGTTCGGCCCCTCAATGTGAGGTAAAGACCTACTTCCTGCCTACCCTAGATTGGTATTGATATGATATATGTGGTGTTACAATGGAGGCGATCCGATCTGGGTACTCGCCGATAGAGCTAGGGTTTTAGGGCTTGATAGCTTGACCCTATCTAAGTCCTGCGAGTCCTCTTTATATACACAGAGCCTCGCTAGGTTACAAAGGAAACTTCCCCCACAAGGAATACATCGACCGGAACCTACTTGGAGACTAACTCCTCCTCACGCCTTTCAGGATATGTCTTCTAGATCCTTCTCCTTGTGGCGGTGCGATATTGGGCTTGCTTTCATGCAGGACTTTCTTGTGTGAGTAAACTGGGTCGCACTTTATCAAATATGGGCCACGGGTTAATCTACAAAGTATTCCCCCGACACCCGGGCCCAGCCGCCTTTGGCTCTGCCTCGGCCGCGCCTGGCCGGCGTCGATTCGGCCAGCTTCGCCCTGGCCTCCGCCCCTGCCGCCTCGGCCGGCGCCGCCTCGTCCGCCGCCCTGGCCGGCTCTGGCACCTCGGCCAGCTCCGCCCTGGCCTTCGCCCGTGCCGCCTCGGCCGGCTCCGCCTCATTCGCCGCCCTGGCTGACTCCGACGCCTCGGCTAGCTCCGCCCTGGCCTCCGCCCCTGCCGCCTCGGCCGGCTCCGGTGCCTCGGCCAGCTCCACCCTGGCCTTCGCCCCTGCCGCCTCGGCCGGCTCCGCCCTGGCCGGCCGGCGCCCCTCTGTTCGGGCCGGCTGGTCGAAGGCAGCAGAAACGTAGATGAGGAAGAGATAAAAAAGAAGAAAGAAAAAATAGAAAGGAAAAGAAAAGTGAAAAGAGAAATACGTACGGGTAGGTCCTGTTTGGTTGGCTGTCCGGCTCGGTCCAGATCCGGCTGCTCCCAGCCCGTTTGGACGCCTGGTCGGCTGCGTCCCGATTTGGTCGGATGCGTCCCAACCCGCCTGGAGCTGATCCGGCTGCCCTGTTGGTTGTCCGGCCGCCCTCCTCCGACTACACCGACATCCCCACTTCGACAACTCCAACTTCATCCCCGCCTACGACATAAAAGCAGCTAAGTGACGATTAAGCCTCACATTTTCACTCGTTTACGCATCAGTCTCAGCATCCTTTACTTTCCGTACAACTGTGGCTAGCCGACTACCGACTCTCGCTTATGTTAGCTTAGTAGCGTGCTCGACCCCGACGCCTACTCTCGGATCTGGCTGCAGACCGCAACCCGGCTGACACGTTGGCCAGAAACCGGCTAGGGGGCACACGTGAAAAGCCCATAAGAAAGAAAAGTCTCCGGCTCGCGACAGAAAAAACCGTGCCATCGCTCGCCTAAGTCTAGCCTCTCAATATCTCAGTACCGTGCACCCCTGGCCGGCCCTCTCTTCGGATCCGACTGCAGAGTTTAGCCGGCAAGAGCAGGGGTCGGTTGGCCGCATGCACGGGAAGGGGCACGGGCGGCAAAATGAAGGCGAGCCGGCATCTGCATCGCATAAGTTTTCCCTTTCGTTTCGTCGAGTCCCTTCTATCCAGCTTCTAGATCTAAGTATTGTGCCACCCTCGTCGTTCCGGCATCTCTTCGGATCCGGCTGCAGAGTTCAGCCGACAAGAGCCTGCGCCAGACGGGGTGCACACGAAAAATATCAAAGGAACAGGACAAAAGCGAGCCGGCGTCAGCCTTGCATATAGATGTTAACCTGGCATCCTTCGTATTTTACTCAACGCAGTTGCAATTCAGTTTGTTTTCTTGATGTTACAGGCAATACACACAGAGTTTGATGAACACGCAGAAGCCCTCCCCGCCGTGGCCGGCGGCATCGCTCCAACGTGTTCGGAGGCTAGTGACGTGGGGATGAACCCCGGGTTACCACAGCCGACGACTCGACAAGAAAGACAAAGAACAGAAGAAGCAGTCCGGCTGCCTGACCCCGGCTGGCGGCCCGGGTCTGGCTGCCCGACCTCCATTGCCCGCCCGACTCAGGCTGGCGGCCCGAGTCCGGCTACTTGACTTCTGCCCGGCTGCCCGACTCCGGCTAGCGACGCCGAGTCCGGCTGGCCGCTCTCCGTCCGGCTGTTCCCCCAAGTTGTGGCTAGCAAGCCACCCCGCACCCGGCACTGCTGATGAATAGCGAAAAGGAAGAAGACTGTTGCAGTATAGCGTGCCACTATGCACACGGACCCCCGCTTGTTCCCTTGTCTCCTTGTCTCCTTGTCCCCTTGTCCCCTGAATAGTCATAGTTTGGCCGGTGGGCCGCCCCTTGTCCCCTGGGCTTCATTCTATAAGAGCACCATGGAAGAGCTAGCAAAAGGATGGATCCCTCACTCCCTCTCATACTCTCACTCACGGACAGGAGGCCAGGCCTCACTCTCAGCTCACCACACTCACGTACTGATACTTTTCCTCCAAAGCAACCAAGCAAGTAGCTCAAGCTCAAAGCTAGCAAAGATGTGTACAGCTCAAGGAGCCCGAGTGTAGCACCGCATATACTCCACCATATATACAGATCAGTGCAGGATGTAGGGGTTTTACCTCCTCACGAGGGACCTGAACCTGGGTACATCGAGTTGTTTCCGTGCTCGCGCACAATCCCGCCGGAACGCTGTCACTCGCGTCGTAGCTACCCCTCAAATAAGCCATCCCATGGCATATGCCGAGAAGATACCTCGTCACTACTCAACCTTTTTTTTGTTACTATGGTTTTTTAGACAAGCCTTAATATTCTCTCGGCTAGATGATGACAATAGTGATGTCCATGGGCGAGAGCAACCATCGGTGAAGCAAAAAAGTTGACGAAACTAGATGTCTCCACCTAAAGAAGTCTGAAAGGATCGAGTAGGTTGACTATAGGGGGGGTGAATAGGCAACTACAATTTTTCTTTTTCTTTTAATCAAATTTAGGAATTGCTCAAATATAAGTTCTCTAAATATGCAACTAGGTGAACAATCCTATATGATGAGCAATAAACCAGCTAGCAAGATATTCTAAACAAGTTGAGCTAGCAATACAAGTAAAGGGAGGATAAGAGATAACCACACGGTGACGCGGAGATGATTCCCGATGTTCACTTCCCAATGGAAGCTACGTCTTCGTTGGAGTGGTGCGGGGTCACAAGTGAGCCCCGAATAGCCTTGATATGGCACACCGTATCTCCCTCGTGATATCCTCCAATGAGGAGATCCACGAGCCACTATATGATGCCCTCGAGGTCGGCAACAAACCTTTACAAGGATGAGGCACACTTCACAACCGAATTGGAGGCTCCCACCAAATTCCCACGCCTCCCAAAGCCACAAGAATCACAAGGCCAAGGCACGCATCCACAACTCAATTGGAAGCTCTTGGCTTTTCCCCGTGGCTCCCAAAGCCACGAAGAACACAACTTCCGTCTAGGGTTCAACGAACCCAAGAGGTAACAAGATCCGCTAGGGATTAGTGAGGGGAATCAAAATTGCTTTGGTGGAAGTGTAGATCAAGACCTCCTCCATCACTCCTCAAATTATGAAGGTGTTTGAACCGATGGAGTGGGAGATCTTGGAGGTTGAAGCTTTGCAACAATGGTGGAGAGAGAATTTCAAAAGCCTAGCTTCTTTGAAGAAGAAGACTAGTATATATAGCTCCACTCAAAATATGGTCGGTGGCCAGCTTTCTGTGTACGAGCGGTACTACCGGACCAAATGGCCCGGTACTACCGAACGACAGAAAGCAGCAGTCAACAGACACATTGACCAGGTGACGCGAGCGCCCGGTACTACCGGAGTTTCCACCGGTACTACCGGAGAGCGCAGGATCGGCACTACCGGAAATATTTTCGGTACTACCGCTTAGGAATTACCCCAAATGCAGTAGCGTTTGGCGTTCGCCGGTACCTGGCTCGGTACCAAGTCCGGTAGTACCGAGCGAGCTCGGTACTACCGGGTCGTTTCATCCGGTACTACCGGAGCTAGGAAAGTGTGCCAAACACAATATATTTCAGGGAATGGGATGGTTGTGGACTGCATATTTGGTTTGTGCAAAATATGTAGACAAGATTGATTCCGCCCAAGCCTCCACAATGGATCCCCCTCTTGATAGTACGGTTTTCCTATAAGGTAAAACCTAGGAAAACTATAACTTCTCGCTTGACGCTTGTAGAGGAGGCAGCCCGCCATCATGTGTAAATATATATAAGATATACATGTAAATCTTTTAGCACACAATTAGTCCGCTTATTGTGTTGTCAACAAACATCAAAACATATAGGGATAGAAATATCCTTTCAAAGTCCTAACCAGCTCCAAAGCTTCTCTCGCAAAAGCAAATACCATCCTGACTCCAGGAGACTACGATGGAAGAAGATTGGTCTCATCGACACCAATGAGTATGAAAAGTATGAAGCTAGCAACGTCGAGTACGAAACCATGGGCGTCGCCCTACTAACCCATGTTAGAACCCCAAGAGTTCCAACAATCAGTATTTCCAACAATCCTCGAACAGACGAGCTCCACGCGGTCGGGGCGGAAGAAGCACTGGGAATTAGGCACACCCACCTTCAGCACCCCAAGAGTTCCAACGCCAAGTTGGGGATCGACGACAAGGCCACAAGTCCGAGGGATCTCGCCAACACCGAGAACATCGACTTCAAGGTCGTCCAACTCTTGCTCGACTCCATACAAATCCTGATCACATGTCGTAACCTCTGCCATGTCCTTGCCCGAAGACCCTATCCCCCCCTAGCGGGTGCATCCGACGACGCTTATGTCTTATACAACCCTTACCGACCATGCAACGTCAAGAGGATCTGGCCCCATGCAAGGCAAGCTTCGACTGCCAAGACCACCCACTTCCCAGTCTAATGAAAAAGGCTTATAGAGCATCTTAGTCCAATCCCTACTGAGGTAGATTCATCTTTAGTCCATTAATTGACTTGTTGACCTTGAATTGAGGCTTGGACTTCGTTCACTTGCTTTGACCCCTTTGACCATGCCACGTAGGACCGAGTGGGTCGCTTGGTAGACATTTTTTCATTTCTACAATAGTTTCTATGTTTATTTTCTTGCTTGTTTTTACCCCCTTTGGAGGAGGACTCATTTCACTGCCATCCAGCAGTTGGAACCTAGACATTGTCATAAATCCGGGGAATTCCCCCTCGCTAAATCAAGAAATAAAGAACCCATCCTCTAAAGGCGCATGAAACAACATCAATATTTCGATCCCATCGTGAAGGTCCCATCATATAGGCGAGGACCATCAAGATTCACAAGTTTGACCAGCAACCATAATGACGATATATGTAACTATGGCTTAAGGGCCCCTTGTTGTTGGAGTAGCTAATCCTACCCAAGGGGTCCCGCCTAGTCCTACATGGAATCTACATAGCAAAATGTTCAAAGCCAAGTCAAGTCAATAAAAGTCGAGGCGCCAATCAAAGGTCATCAAGTCAATGACAAAAAGATGAAAAGACAAAATCAAAGATGAAGTCCCAGGTGAAAGAACATCAAGGTTGTGGAAGAATATATGGGTTAGGCTAGGCTATGCACCACCCCTCTCAGCCTAGTGTGCCATTAACTAGCTAGTGGACCAATAATGACCATAACTACCCTCCCACTTGTTGGGTTGCGCAACGGAAACTTTAAAAAAAATCGCTTAGCATATTATGCAACAACCCAAGATCTATACTATGAAGATATGCAGCACCCCATAATGCTAGATCCAGAAAACTTACTACAACCGTTGCGGAAGATCTTGTTGTAGTCGAAGTAGACGTTGGTGAAGCCTGATAAAGAATCTCATGTCCACGCCGGGAGGTGAGATTGCCTTTCAATTCTTGTCGTCGAGTGACTACTTGCGCAGCCCCGCTCTAGCAGTATCCACACGTACACCGCGCCAACCCGTCAGCGTTTCGCCGTCCAGAGCTAATTGCAACCGACGAAGACAGATTGCCTTACAGCGTAGTTTAGGTGGTTGATCTAATCAAACTTGATTAGAGCAATATGAGATTATAGAGATCTAATTCTCAATACATGAGATCTACTAGAGAGAGATTAGAACAATGTCTAATTAGAGCACCGTCTAATTAGAGCATCTTCTAATTGCACAATATCAAGAGAGAGGAACTTGTGCAAGACTTGATAGGATCCTTCCAACCCATGGGGTTGGTGGTGTTTATATGTGGCCAAAGGGGAGGGGTGCTTGGGTAAGGGGAAAGTCCCCTTGTCCAATTCGGTTTGGGAGGGGGAGTCGGAGTCCAACTCCAACTCACCTCTCCTTTCCTTGCACCGACCGGCCGGTGGGGCCCGGTCCGCTGGCCCACATGGCAGCCGCCCGCCCGCGCCCGCGTCCGCTCGCCCGCGTCCGCCTTGGCCCACCTGGCCCGCTTGCGTCCGCGTCGCCCGCCACCGCCTAGCGGTGGTGCGGCTGCCATGTGGGCCCTCGGGCCCATGTGGCAGTCGCTTATTATTGGGCTTAATATTTTCCAATAATTATTTATCAATTAAATAAATCAATATTTAATTAAATAATATTTTGTCTAATTAATTCTTATTTGAATATTTCCTTTTACAGAATATTCACTGAATTAATTACCTATCATGTAAAACCCTTTTACATGATCTGGGACACATAGTGCCCGCAGATAAAATACTCTTGGACGAATATTTCCATCTACATAAAACACCCTCGGAATAAATCCGACAATAATAGAAACACTTCCTATTATCCGGAGACATAGAATGTCTGCCTTCTCTTTCTCTATACCTTCACTGGAACAAGTACCGGTGACATCGGAGCTACTCCGACACTATCTCATGAACACTAATACTACATCTTTATTGTCTCAATAAAAGATTGACTCACAACTTAAATGTGTGACCCGAAAGGTTTGCTACAACACATAGACATGCCTGGGAGCTTAACAGACAATAACCAGCATTGGGACCTAGACGTCTGTACTGGCTCCTATGTATTACCGAGTGAACGACAGAACCTCTTTATGTTTCTCATTACGCTAATCCCCTTACGTACATGATACCAATGATATCTAGTGTGATCAAAACCCTTTGATCATCGCAGATATGAAACTCGTACCAATATCATTCTCTTTTCTCATACCGTATTATCAATGTCCTGTGATAAATCACACTGTGTCTGGCCAGATGATTGGGGTGACATGATTATACTTGAGATGGCCTAGAGGATGTATCTCTCCATCGCCTGGAGGAGTAAGTACCCTTCTTGAGCAATCTCAGTTCCATTAATTATTCTAGTTCAAACCCAATAGCCACCGTTATGGTCCCCAGTTACGGCCGGACGTTAGATGACAATCAAATCGTGAGTGTCGAATAAGCGGTCACTAGATGTTCTCAAGGTATAGGAACTAACTAATGAAAACTCTGTATGATCAATTGCTATTCTTCATCTTGACGATTTGTCTCATAGCAATAGATCATAGGATGGGTCGGTTCAGTACTATTATCATTCCGATAATAAACTCCTATAGTTACATGACTTATACAAAGTTTATGATTAGGAAAACATGATCATCAGGTAACAAGATATGCTAGTCTTAGAGACAAGACTAGGAACGCTTTTAGTTGTTCATATCTCTACACGTGCATTGGAGGTTTTCCTCTTGAATACTTTGTATTCGCTATTCAAGTACCCAATGCAGTTGTAGCATAAAGATATAAACTATTAATAATAAACTTGGAGATAAATTAATACTAAATATTATTGTCTCTAGGGTATATCTCCAACACCACTTACCACCTAAAATGTGCCCTTGGTCATTTGCCAAGCTCCTGGGCCTATTAGTAGACCTTCATGGGAATGTACCTTGTTTCACTCTCACTTGAATCAAAGCAAGAGGAGAGGGCTAGAACTTCAGGACTAGATCATGAGCTCTAATAAGCCATCCTAGGAATCCCAAATGAGTTAGATCGACATTGAGGAAAGTAATGTTGGAGTCAACCTTAGGAAGTATCATACGTACCAAGCGACGATCAAGCCTCCATCAATGCCTTTCCTAACATTGGACTTGGTCACGCAATGTTGAGATGACTAGACCTACTAAAACATTTGAGAGTCATTTTGTCGAGTGTATGATGACATCTACTACAACACCGACGTAAACACCCCATGATGCTAAAACATTTGTGGCCTAACTACCCTCTTGGAGATACACCCACAATGTCATGTTGTTTCGATGACGACAACCAAAAATATTGATTTTCTTTATGTAAATCTCACACAGTTCCCCTGCATAGCTACGAAACTACAAATAAAATAGCAGGGACAAATTTTGTCAAATGAGTGTGCCATATTGTTTTGGTTCCATCACTAGTTCTATGCAACAAACAACTATTGGGTCCACAAACAATAACACCTTGTAGGTAACAACAACATAACATATTCATGTGAAAGGACATATTCAACCCCTTTATGAGTTTTGGTGTCAATGACCGATGAATTAGGGGACCAATGATTTTACAAGTGTATGAACATAAATTAGTCCCAAACATGGATTGAACTTGATGGATGGTGCCCCTTACACAAAATGTTAACAAGAAGACGACGCATTTAAATTTCATATTTGTCTTATGTTATTTTTGGAGTCATTGTAGGTCGTACCAGTAAGAGGGGACCAGAGTTTACAATGATCAGGATCAATGACCTATACACGGTTTATGATTTAGGGTTTCTTGCGCCATTTTGTACTCGATTTTGCATCTTGTAGACACCTAGAAGTCACCCGAAGCCTCGAAATGTTCCATGGGGTTTGGAGATTGCCTACCACAAGGTGAATAAGATACCGTGAGTTATGGGAGTATTTCAATACTGCAATCCTTTGATAGAACATCACATCTATGTTGGCTTGATTGTTGGATCAAGCATTGTAAATGAAGACATGGGATCCCGCCAATGGTCTGAACTTTGGCAACAAACCACAAGTCTATGTGTTTCTCTTGAAAACTTCTTTACGATTTTATTTACACTCTGTAGAATATCGTTCACTAGCACGCCATTGTTTTCTTAGGGATGTTTTAAATAACCTACCTTGACAATTTGGTAATTAAGTTTTGAATGAAAATCTCACAAACATGAGAGTTGTTGTGGAATTTGGTGACATTTACAAAAAAAATGCTTATGAATAGACACCCTCCTTCGCAAATTAGTGGTTGTGATCATATACTAATTTTGGATAAATCACGCTGGATGAATACAATTAAGTTTCTTATTATACAACATAAACAAAATTCCAAATGGAGTCATTAATAAAAAAAAGGTGACATAAACATGAAAACATTTGGAAGATCTCTGACCGTTCGATCTACATAGAGCCAATTATGCCTTTAGTCTATTTCTATAAAGCCAAACCCTAGTTGTCTGACTTCCTTGCCACCGCTTCCCTGGCTAGTACACGGGGCTATAAATTCTGCGCACCTTGTGCTTGCCAAGCAATTTCTTTTCCACATCTCGGTCGACAACTCGTCCCCTTCTCCACGAGACACCAACCCCTAATCATATTCTCCCATCCTCCCACTTTCCTCTCTACATTGCCACCATGACCCAACATGTACAACATATCCGCGTCATCTTATATGTTAGAACATAACACCGTAATCTATTTGTGCTCTTGTCGTCCCGCTTTTCTCGTCCACCAACTTCGCTAACATATATCATCCCTTTCCTACGGAGTTGTCCCCCAAAACCGAGTTGTCACATCATCAAAAAAAGTTATTATCCTTTATATGGGATGTTCGGACACGAGGTATTGTGTTACGCTTCAAATCTCCCCTTGCATATTTCAGTTTTTTGATCAGTATTTTGTAGACATGAAATTTCTATTTATTTTATAGGAATTTTAACTCTGTGGTTTTCTTTCCCGTTCTTTGTTTGGCATGAGGGTGTAGGACAACAATTTCTCATAACCTGGCTGCCAACTGCGTGGGTTAAGATCTGGGCGCGATGGGAAAAATCGGTTTCAGATTGGAGTGCGAACTAAATCTGTAGCAATAAATTAACTAGTTACATCTTATTATTAATACCAGCATATCTGTACGAAGCAAAATTCGGCATGCATTGATGTCGAGATTGATCTCTACAACCATCTGGCCGCTGCTGACGCTTTGCCAATTGCCACCAACCACCTACCACTTGCCGCGCCGCGAAATCTTCTTCCCACCGGTGGGCGGGAACACAGCGGCGCAAAATTTCCGGGCTCCAAACTTCCCTCGCACCTGATTGTCCAGACCAGCCTCCCACGGATCGGCCCTCCCGAAACCGCATCCCACCCGTCCAGTTCCCTCCCGATCTCACCGCCCAGCGTCGCGCGCCCACGGATCGACGGGCCCACCACGCGCCCTCCGCACAGTTTAAATACTTCCCCTCTCCTACCATTCTCCACCACACCTACTCATCCCCCTCTTCCGCGCCTCGAGCCGCAGCAGCAGCAAGCCATGGACGTCTCAAGCACCGCCGGAGCCAAGGGCAAGAAGGGCGCGGCAGGGCGCAAGGCCGGCGGCCCCAGGAAGAAGTCCGTGACCCGCTCCGTGAAGGCCGGGCTCCAGTTCCCCGTCGGCCGTATCGGCCGCTTCCTCAAGAAGGGCCGGTACGCCCAGCGCGTCGGCTCCGGCGCCCCCGTCTACCTCGCCGCCGTCCTCGAGTACCTCGCCGCCGAGGTTCTGGAGCTCGCCGGCAACGCCGCCAAGGACAACAAGAAGGGGCGCATCATCCCGAGGCACGTGCTGCTCGCCGTCAGGAACGACGAGGAGCTCGGGAAGCTGCTCGCCGGCGTCACCATCGCGCACGGTGGCGTCCTGCCCAAGATCAACCCGGTGCTGCTGCCCAAGAAGAGCGCAGAGCCCAAGTCTCCCAAGAAGACTCCCAAGTCCCCGAAGAAGACCAAGGCTTAGATTGATGTGTTCCATATCTAGACTGTGTAGTGTTCCTTCTTAGTTTTCTTGTAGTGCTCGGCTAGTTCTGTCGCCGTACCATGTTCTGTGCTTGTTAATGGAAGAATGTTGGTAATATATCTCAAGTTGCCTCAATTTTCTCTGGTCTCGTCAACGTGCTTCTCTGAATTTCTTCAGAGAGTTGCAATCAGCATCCATAGTTTCGAAGTTTCCCTAATTTTTTTTCACATGAAAGTTTTAATCTGGTGCCTATAATTCTATTGTTTCAGGCTTGGTTGTTCCATCCGATCCATTTTGCAGCACCTGTTTTCAATTTGGGATTGTACAAAATTGGTGCCCGCTCGTTCTACTGTACTGCACCTGAATTAAACTTCCCATGTCAATTATCTCCTCCCCACTTTGTTGCAAAACGGGCTGAAAAATCTTTGGACGCAATTGATTGTTTGAGTGAACATAAATTGTCTGGTCATGCGAGTATCCCCATCGCTCGCTCGCTTTTCACCCCCACGACGTGTTCGGCGCTGTGCTGAATCGAACGGACGCCATATCCACAACGGTTCGTGTGATGGTGGGCGAAACTGTCATTCCTGGGCATGTTCCCTTCGAGCTGGCCAAGCGGTGCTCGTGCAACTGCCCACCCCCACCGTGCTGCGCACATATGCTCGAATTCGTAGGCGAGCTGCAGTTTCTACTGCGGCTCATTTGCTCGACGGAATGCCTGACAAGAACAGAGGTATCTGCAGGAAAGTATTCCAGGATGCTCCAATCAGCCTGTTGCCGATAAGGATCAAAGCTGTGAATCTGGATGAAGGTTAAACAAGGGATCATGTGCAATTTTACAGAGAATCGTATGAATTGTTCCGAAAATGACGTGAGCAATCACATTCAGAAGGAGTTAAACATTGGAAGAAACCAATAGAATTGACCTCGGGCCCAAACCAATTAACCAAACCGAAAAAAACAAAGCAACGTTTACAGTTTGAATGATGACATGGTTAACTCAACAATGTCGACAACGACACTAATCAGTAGTAACTGAGATTACACACTAAAAAAATGATGATACAACTGAATTCAGAAAGACACACAACACATTTCTAAGCTTGACAGGCACGTACAACTCGATGACTGCTACTATGGATGAACCAAACGTTGTCACATATTACAATCAGAATGAATGCTACTATACCTTGCAAAAAAAAAATGCTACTATGGATGAATCAAACGTTGTCATATTACAATCTGAGAGTAGTAAACAATATCTGCAAACTAAGTTGGATGCGCGCACGGCACGAGCACCTAGTGTGCGGGCACGGCCATTATGCCAGGGCCCTCGTCAGGAAGAAGGTTGGCATGGGAAGCATGCTCGGCTCCGGCGAGGCGAAGAAGCTCGATCCGGAGAACACGGGATCCATGCGCGGCTGCTTGTAACTGAAGTCCCGCTCCTCTTGCTCGGCCCGTCCGGCTCTGGGCGTCGGCCTGTGCCGAGCGAGCCTTCTTGTTCGTGTCCCAGCGATCGGTGGAGGACGCGCGGCTGGGCAGCCGCTTGCTGCTGTCCCACTTGTCGCACAACGTGCTGCTGCTTCCCCGGCTCGACGACGACGTGCTGCTGCTTCCCCGGCTCGATGACGATGACGGCGACGTGCTGCTGCTGCTGTGGATCTTCTTGTTTATGTCCCAACGCTCGGAGGAGGATGCGCGCCCTTGACTTGAGCTGCCGCACGACGATGCCGGGCTTCTTGGTTTCTTGTGCGCGTCCCACCTGTCCACGGAGTCAGCGCGGCCTGGCTTGGGCTTGGAGGCGAACGAAGACGGCAGGATGATGAGGCACGGGGAGACCGTGCACCTCGGCGGCGTCGGGAGCAGACCGGGAGAAGCGCTGCGGCAGCCTTGGCCATTGCTCGTTCGACAGACGCCATGGAGGATCTTCTTGGTCCAAGAAACACAATCGCGCTGGGAAGAGAGATGGAAGCTATGCCGGGGAACGGGCTGATGGATGATCTGATGGGTTGTGGGGTTGAATTGGGTGCGTATTTATTGATTGCCACTCCTCAGAGATGGCCGGGTCGTACTTCGTCTCGGACTCGGAGACCGATCAAGCAAGCAGAGCACCAAACCGCCAAAGGAGAAATTGAAGCCGCGTTCAACTGACGCTGCGTCTCGGATTCGAACGGTGAACGCTGCATCTCGGACTCTCGGCGACGCTCTCCCGACTTCCAGGTGCACGCGCGCGGCGGCGACCAGGTGGGATCTCTGTTTGCATGGGCGGTGCTGTGGCCGGAGTCCGGAGAGCGGAAATCCCATCGAGCGAGCTGAGGCTAAGCTTGGACATCTTCTCGTATCTCTTAGCCTCCTCGACGCTCGCTGTTGCTTCCCCGATTCGTTTTCATCTCCTCCCCCGCTCCCACTCCCGCTCCCGCTGCGCCAGCGCCCACTGCCTGTTCGACGGAATGGCCACCACGGGCACTGACAGCAAGCAAAAGGGAGCGGCCGCCGAGGGAGCTGATGGCAGCATTAGCGCCCTGCCGGACGCGATCTTCGAGCAGGTGCTGTCGATCCTTCCCGTCGACGAGGCCGTGCGTTCGTCCGTGCTCTCCCGCCGCTGGCGCGTTCTCTGCAAGTCACTGGTCGCGCATCACTGAGACCGACCCTGACAGCAGGAGCAGCGTGGCCAAGTTCAACCAACAGGCTCGTCTACCACCGAGAAAATTGCAAAAAACCAACATTTGGGGGTGGGGTTTCAAAAAACCACCAAGATACGAAATTTTCAGAAAAATCAACCACTATTCAGCAACAGTAGAGCAAGAAACACTAACTATGTTGATTTCCAGCGGTAACCGTGTTTCCGACAGGTGGACCCCGCCGTAAGTGTTGACGTGGCATGATAGAAACGGTCAAGGAGACATCTGTTATACTTATTCTAACTTTTGGGTTCTTTTGTAAATTTCTGGTGTATTTTTTATTTTGCAAATTATGGCTTCTCTCAGAAAATATATCCCGCCGGTAGCACTGGTCGTGCGCGCTACCCACGTCGCCATGGTCTGCATCGTGCACGCCGGGGCGGAGGACGCGGTTGTGCTCGACGAGGAGCTCGCCGCTGTCGACCACTGCTGCCACCAGCCCGTACGCGCCGATATCGACTTTTCCTATAATGTGGGCTCCGGCTAGGGCAAAACAGGAGCCCCGATCGAAATGATAATCCAACAAGGGCAATACTGGAGCCCCGATCGAAATGATATTTTGGCGAGATCCTAGAGCGAGAAGTCGTACTGATCTATCGACGGATACCATGACCTGATTTCTCTTCGGCGTGTCAAGAGAATAATAGTTCGGTGAGTGAGTTGACGAGAGAAAAGCGATCAATGGATAACTGTAAGTGCTAACCGGAGTTATTCAATAAAAAGTATCCCTCTTACTATTTATTTCACTCACTGTGCTCGTGGCTTGTCGATTTCTTTTGATGTTTTGCCTCTTTATTCCTGGCATTTTGCTTGATACTTCCTGTCTCAAGCATATCAGTAAGATTTTTTCTTAGAAAGGGTTGGATTTTAATTAGATTTTTTTCTACTTTCTTCTTCCATGCAGTTTTACGCTTAGCTATATTTTTTTGTAGTTAACCTAGTGCAACAGAAGTATTTCCATTACGCATGGCTATTAAATGAATTATATTTGCATATGATTTAATGGCCATTTCAATACTTTCATTGCTCTATGTTAGATGAATCTCGTTTGAATTCAAACTTGCCACGATTGTTGTCTCAAGACATCTTCGGTTCTAAGCATTTTCATGGTGATCCTTGAGAATTCAATTTCTTAGGATTTTTTGTATGCAGTTTTTATGATCCGAAACCATAGTTTTTTCCTACCATCCATTTTTGCACGCACTTGAACGTACATGATTTAATCGAATACAAACTAATTTAAATTCTTTCTTCCAGTGAAAATTACATCATGAATATAACCGTCTCAGGAAACTACTATATTTATTCTAGGATACAACCCTGTTACCCATTTTTGTGTTTCTCAATAGTGTACTAATGATAATAATGGATTAAAATACAGAAATATGCAATACAAGTCTAGGAGTATCCAACATGAGATGAAACCTAATCGCTACAATTTTTCTCACTTCCGGCCTTTTTCAAATCCTGCAGTTTGCGCTAAAATCTTCTGAGTCTAACTTGAGAGTCCATCCGACGCACAGGGCAATTTGAGGATCTTAGCCGTCCATCGCTGTTCACTCGGATCGACGGGCCCACCACCCTTCCCTCAACTCCTTTTTAAAGCTCAGCTCGTCCCCGTCCCTGTCCCAGAAACACACCTCGCAATCCCGAATCACCATCTCTGTACTCTTCTCTGCAGACCACCTGCAGCAAGCCATGGACGCCTCAAGCACCGCAACTGGAGCAAAGGCCAAGAAGGGAGCAGCCGGGCGGAAGGCCGGCGGTCCCAGGAAGAAGTCAGTGGCTAGGTCCGTCAAGGCCGGCCTCCAGTTCCCCGTCGGCCGCATCGGTCGCTATCTCAAGAAGGGCCGGTACGCCCAGCGCGTCGGCTCCGGCGCCCCCGTCTACCTCGCCGCCGTCCTCGAGTACCTCGCCGCCGAGGTGCTGGAGCTCGCCGGGAACGCCGCCAGGGACAACAAGAAGTCCCGCATCATCCCGAGACACGTGCTGCTCGCCGTCAGGAACGACGAGGAGCTCGGGAAGCTGCTCGCCGGCGTCACCATCGCCCACGGCGGCGTCCTGCCCAAGATCAACCCTGTGTTGCTCCCAAAGAAGACGGCCGAGAAGGCGCCCAAGGAGGCCAAGTCGCCGAAGAAGACTACCAAGTCCCCGAAGAAGGCTTAGAGACTCGTTGAATTGCTTATAGGTTGTAGCTTGGATTGATGGTTGGCTCTTGAGAATAGGATGTTGTTCGTCTGGTGGTGTCTCTGTACTACCTTCCGATCTGTAATTTTAATGGAACAATGAGTTGCTTAATTTGTGTTATGTGTTGCGTTTGCCCTTGCTGTCTGTTTCCTTTCGATATTTTCCGTGGTTTGCGCCGTTAATTGCCAATGCTCTGAATAACTGGCGGAAAGTAAGATTTTCTTTGGCTCTTATCGGGGTATCGTGATTCGTGAAGAGCATCTCGCAAAGGTTGTGTTCATGTCGCGCGCCCTCTGGTAGTGGGTAAGCGCCTGAAATATTGGTGACTTTTTTTTTTTTTTTTGAGGGCAGTGACATTTTTTTTTTGGCGGCTAAATTTGGCGCTGTCGTTTCAGTTGGGTTCAGAGAGGGGCGGGTAACTGAAAACTGCATCCTCTCGTTGCGACTTGGGATTTTAGCTGTTATTTGTTTCGTTTGCCTTGATGTCGCGTTGGTCCGAAGGCTTGGATCTTTCGGGCTTAGAGCATCTCTAGTGGATGGTGTAAATATGGACGTGTATATCTCCATATACACGTTCATATACACCTTGCTAAATTATACACGTCCCAATTTTTCAGTGGAACGTGTATGAGGACGTGTAAATCAGGACGTGTATATTCAATTTCCTTGAACATAATGTGTGCATCGTTTGTCTGCACATACAAATGTATTGTTAAAATATGCACATCACATATAGAATATTGCACATCACATATAGAATATTGAAGATTGACGCATACCTTTTCTTCTATAGTCCTTCCGCTTTCTTCCCTATTTAAAATCTGCTGAAGGCAACCACAAAATTTAGAGGTCTCTCTGTTAATCAATGTGTAACGGCAATTGATTGCATTAACATTACGCTCCGGCCATGATGATTCACTGTGTGCATTGTAGTACTCTGAAATTCTAGCCCAATAAGCATCTCGGTTTTGATCTGTCCCGATAATATCCAAACTTGTATTTCCCCATGCTGCTATCAGAACCTTGTCCTCATCACTAGACCAATTTTTTCCTTTGTTGGATTTTCCCCGTGCTGCTTGATGCTGAGTTGATGGGGTTGGTTGCTCTCCAATTGGACTTTCTGGTTGTGTTTGTGTGTAACCAAAACCCATGGTGTCCAAGAAATTTTCATCACCATCCATCTGCAAACAATCACACAGGAACCAATTCAGTAGCATCGTATGAAACACAGCTATTTTTCTGCTATCAGACAGTAGCAAATTCTAGCGAATCCATCTCCCTCCAGCATGCCAGCACCTCACCCAAATTCGTGCAAATACTAGCACGGCCGGAGCTCACTGCGATTCCCCGGAGCAATCCATATATTCACACCAGAGGAAAATCCATCGATTTCATCTCCTAGCACCAGAGGAAAATCAACCCATCGATGGCAGAGCACCAAACCAACCCGTCTCCATCTCCTAGCCCGTCCCCATCTCCCAGCCCGTCTCCCCCAGCCCGTCTCCCTCCAGGCAGCCGCCGCCGCCGCCCTCCAGGCCGCCGCCGCCGCACAGGGCCGCGGCCGGAGCGCGCCAGGACAACCACGGGCGCGGGCGCCGCCGTCCTCAACGCCACGGGCCACGGGCACGGGTGCCGCCGTCCTCAACGCCACGGGCGCCCGCGCCGCCGTCCTCAACGCCACGGCCACGGCCACGGCCCGAGCCCATCTTCCTCCTCCCTGCGACGCCGTCACGCCGCCTCGACCTGGTTCGGAGCGGCGTCCTCGAGCCCGGCGCTCCCCCACCGTCTCGAGCCCGTCCTCCCCTGTCCCCGCGCCCATCTCCCTCCTCCCTGACCTCCCTCCCTGATTCCGCGCCGCATCCAGGCCGAAGCCGGTCGGAGCTCACCCCACCGCCCCGACCGCCTCAATCCCCTCTCTCTAGGGCACGCCACCGCCGCCATCTGTCCGCGGGCGTGCGGCCGCCGGCCCTCTGCCTCTCGACTCTCTCACGGGGGTGCGAGTACGTACCTTGTCCGGCCGGAGAGGGGCGGCGACGGCGACCTTGGAGTTGCTCCGGACGGGCGCGAGACGAGGCAGCACAGGCGCGAGACGGGCGCGAGTTGCTCCTTTCCGCGCGTCCACGAGCGTGGCGTCGTGGTGTTTATTCCCACGCCGGGTACCGTCGTGGATACGACGTGTAAACATACACGCCGTTGTACACGAGCCGCTGGGAAGCTTTTTTGGGCCTTCATCGTGTATATGTAGCATACACGTCTATTTGCACCATCCACTAGAGATGCTCTTAGGGGGTGGATTCGCACTTCATGACGTTTAAATTTCATCCAGGAGATTGGGCTGTTAGTTGCAAGGCTGTGAAACCATTGGCGGGAAGTTAGTTCCTTCGCGCACTCTTTTTGGCGGCGTGATTTCCCGCCCCAGTTTCAGCTTGAACTTTCTGGGAGCAGAGTTTGAAGTACCCGCAAAGGGCAGATTAATCTAGGAATCTTTGTTTAACTAACTTGAAGGCATAGCACTCCTCGAAAGAATTGAATTTGAGCATTTGGCGCGCTCTCTAGTAGCGCCAGAAAAGATTGGACGAAATTTCGCTTTGGCGGCGAGATTTGCCGCCCTCCGTTGAATTTGGCTCAGGGTGTTGGGCGGGCAAGTGGCAACTGAAAACTGTATCCTCCCGTCACCGCTTTCTGTTTCCCGTCACCGCTTTCTGTTGCCGTAACTTTGTCGTAGTCATGGTACTCCAACTTTTGCCACACTGGTATACTGTGGCTGTGACCGCTGCGCTAGTCCAACATTCATTCAAGCTGGACAGTTTTTGTTCGAAAGGTAGAGATGACCGAGGTTGAGTTAAAGGGTAGTGGAGCATCTCCACCGGATGCCTCCAAATCGGTGTCCGGCACCCCCAATTGAGATCCAATTGGGGGTGCCGGGCATGTGTCTGACCAATTGGGGATGCCCCCACAGCAGCGCACTCCAAAGGTCAAATCCAAAAAAAAAATCATCAACACATCGACGGTAGTTTTTGCATTTCAATACGAATTGAAGATAGAAAAAGTAATAATAATTATTACAAGACAAATTCAAATTCGAATACAAAGTTTAAATATGAATTCAAGTTTAAAATATGACATATCAAACAGGCGCTGGCTGAGTCGTTTTGATAACCCACATGTGCGTCACGAGGTCATTGTGCAGCTGCAGATGCATTGTTCCATCATGAATTTCCCAATGCATGGCAAAAAAATTTGCATACGGCATCGGCACGCCCGGCTGTGGATGGGCCATAGGCCCTGGAAATCATACACATGCTGACCAGTTGACTCCTCGTATCACGCTCGCTCTTAATGATCATGTTGTGCATGATCACACAAGCACTCATGATCTCACACATTTCAGCTAGCGACCATGAAAGACAACGGTGGCGGACGACGGCAAACCTGGCCTGAAGCACTCCAAATGCCCGCTCCACATCTTTGCGAACAGACTCTTACTTCTTTGCAAAATGGCAATCTGCCTCGTCGACAGGGTTGCGGATAGTCTTCACAAATGTTGACCAAGTATGATAGATGCCGTCAGCAAGGTAGTACCCCTTGGTGTACTCATGGCCATTGATCACAAAGTTGCATGGTGGAGTTAGGCCATCACAAAGTTTCTTAAACACCGGGGAGCGTTGGAGCACATTGATGTCATTGGCGGCACCGGCGGTGCCGAAATACGCATGCCAGATCCAAAGATCATATTCTGCCATGAGCTCAAGTATAACACTGCACTTCCCGTGATGTCCTGACTTGTACATACCTTGCCAAGCGAACAGGCAGTTCTTCCAGTTTCAATGCACGCAATCGATGCTTTCAAGCATCCTGAAAATCCTCTTACTTGGCCTTGTGCCAAGAGACGAGCCGTGTCTGCCTCATTTAGTGTTCTCAGATATTCGTCTACAACACCTTCACAACTGTCTTACAAAATCTTTAGGTGGCTTCAACGGCGGTGGACTCAGACATGCGGAGATAGTCATTCAACGCATCGGCGGGAATCCCGTAGGCAAGACACCATATGGACGCCGTGCATTTCTGAAGAGATGAAACCCCAAGGAGGCCGGTGCAGTCTCTCTTCAGCTCAAAGTAGTCGTCGTATTCCCGAACGCCATGCACGATCTTCCTGAACACATCCCTGCTCATCCTAGCGCCGGTGAAATTCATGAGGTAAGTTCGCCGGATTCGTGGCAAAGTAGTCGTTGTACAAGAGCATGTGCCCAGTGTTGGAGATATGCCCTAGAGACAATAATATTTTGTATTATTTTATCTCCAAATTTATTATTAATAGTTTATATCTTTATGCAACGACTGCATTGGGTACTTGAATAGCGAATACAAAGTATTCAAGAGGAAAACCTCCGATGCACGTGTAGAGATATGAACAAGGAAAGACGTTCCTAGTCTTGTCTCTAAGACTAGCCTATCTTGTTATGTGATTATCATGTTTTCCTGATCATGGACTTTGTATAAGTCATATAACTATATGAGTTTATTATCAGAATGATAGCAGTACTGAACCGACCCATCCTATGATCTATTGCTATGAGACAAATCGTTAAGATGAAGAATAGTAATTGATCATACAGAGTTTTCATTAGTTAGCTCCTATACCTTGAGAACATCTAGTGACCGCTTATTCGACACTCACGCTTTGATTGTCATCCAACGTCCGGCCGTAACTGGGGACCATAACGGTGACTATTGGGTTTTAACTAGAATAAGTAATGGAAAAGAGATTGTTCAAGAAGGGTACTTACTCCTCCAGGCGATGGAGAGATACATCCTCTAGGCCATTTCAAGTATAATCATGTCACCCTAATCGTCTGGCCAGACACAGTGTGATTTATCAAGGGACATTGATAATACGGAATGAGAAAAGAGAATCATATTGGTACGAGTATTATATGTGTTATGATCACACTAGAGTACATTGTCTCACACTCGAGATATCATTTGTATCGTGTACGTAAGGGGATCAGCGTAATGAGAAACATAAAGAGGTTTTGTCGTTCACTCGTGAATACATAGGAGCCAGTACAGACGTCTAGGTCCCAATTCTGGTTATTGTCTGGTAAGCTCCCGGACATGTCTATGCGTTAACGAACCTTTTGGGTCACACTCTTAAGCTGTGAGTCAATCTTTTATCGAGAGAATAAAGATGTAGTGTTATTGGTTATTAGATAGTCGGAGTAACTCCGATGTCACCGGAACTTGTTCCAGTGAATGAATAGAGAAAAGAGAAGGCAGACATTCTATGGCTCGGGATAATAGGAAGTGTTTTTTATTATTGTCGGATTTATTCCGAGGGTGTTTTGTATAGAAGGAAATATTTGTTCAGAGTATTTTGTCTGCGGACACTGGGTGTCCCGGATCATATAAAAGTGTTTTATATGATAGGTAATTAATTCGGGGAATATTCTATAAAAGGAAATATTCAAATAAGAATTAATTAGACAAAAGATTATTTAATTAAATATTTATTTATTTAATTGATAAATAATGATTGGAAAATATTAAAGCCAATAATAGGTGGCTGCCACATGGGCCCTAGGGCCCACATGACAGCCGCACCACCACTAGGCGGTGGCGGACGCAGGCGGCCAGGCGGGCAGCGGACCGGGCCCCACCCGGGCCGATCGGTGCACAAGGAAAGGGGAGGGAGAGGTGAGTTGGAGTTGGTCTCCAACTCCCCCTCCGAAACCGAATTGGGCAAGGGGATTTTCCCCTTGCCTAAGAACCTCTCCCCTTTAGCCACCTATATAAACACCACCAACCCCATGGGTTGGATCAATTCAAGTTTTGCACAAGTTCCTCTCTTGATATTGTGCAATTAGAAGATGCTCTAATTAGACGGCGCTCTAATTAGACATTGTTCTAATCTCTCTCTAGTAGATCTCATGTGTTGATAATTAGATCTCTCTAATCTCATTGATTAGATCAACCACCTAAACTACGCCACAAGGCAGTCTCTCTTCGTTGGTTGCAAGTAGCTCTAGACGGCGAAACGCTGACGGGTTGGCGCGGTGTACGTGTGGATACTGCTAGAGTAGGGCTGCGCGAGTAGTCCCTCGACGACAAGGATTGGCAACAATCTCACCTCCCGGCGTGGACGTGAGATTCTTCATCAGGCTTCACCAACGTCTACTTCGACTACAACAAGATCTTCCGCAACGGTTGTAGTAAGTTTTCTAGATCTAGCATTATGGGGTGCTGCATATCTTCATAGTATAGATCTTGGGCTATTGCGTAATATGCTAAGCGAAATTTTAAGTTTCCGTTGCGCAATCCAGCACCCAGTTGCTCTGTTGCGTTCCTTGTTGGCCCTCCGCCCCTTCACTGATCCTCCAAACTTCGGCGCGCGTCTGCCACGACTGCGGCATCTAGAAGTGCGGCCATGACCATCTCATTCTCCTCGTCGTCGGCCGCGGCATCCTCCACCATCATTTCGAAAAACATGATCTCATCGTCGTTGTCCATTGCCTATTGGACGAAACAAAGCAATGAAACAAGGCCACGAATGACCAATCAATAAAATCAGCCTATCAACCAATGGTCGAACAGGTTGCGGGTGGGGCGGGAGAAAAGAAGAGGCGTACCCGGGCTGAATTAGCTGCGCCGGCACTAGACGAGATCGCAGACCGGCGGGGAGCGGCGGCAGGCATGCCTGTGTGAGCGCTGTGGCTTGGTCCCCGAGGTGCGAATCAAGCAGGCGGCGACGAAAGTGGCGGCGATGGTGTGAATCGCCGGCGAGAGGAAAAAGAAGGAGGATGTGAGGAGCGAATGAATCAGGTCATGCCGGCGCTGTGTGTATGACGGGCGGGCCACCCCTGTCGGAGGGCATGTCCGCCCCATGTCCGGCACCCCCGAGAGGGCCTCCAAACTTGGAGGCCCTTTCGGGGGTGTCGGACACGATTTTGCTCGGGGCGACCCTTTGGGGGTGCCACTGGTGGCAGTTTTTTGTGTCCGGACCCTCAATGGGCCTTTGAGGGGGTCATTTGGAGGCCCCGGTGGAGATGCTCTAAGCAACGAGTTAATTATTTGGTGGGTCGGAACGTATTTTGTATCGTGTTCACGTATGTAACCTGTGTCATCTTTTAATCTAAACTAGAGCAAATACTACAACACCACAATTAGGCCCTAAGTTTCACAGAACAACAATAGCAGAAATTTTATCACAACACCACTACTTTTGTGTTAAATGCTTGAAAGATATTCAAATCTTGCTACATAGTCAATTTTGACAACGTTTGTGACAACCAGGATCTACTAGTCATTTTGCCATGTGGCAGAGGCGGCGGTTCTTTACAAGTTTTTTTTTCTTTCAGACCAGGTCAGACTTAAACGGAACTATTTGGATTTTTTCACATTTTCTTTAGCTTTCGGCCAAGACAAGTCGAAAACTCAACTTTAAAAAATAGGAAAAAATACAGTAGTTATCGGTGAACTTGGATTGATCTATTGTAAAATTTATAAATTTTTGGGAAAAATCCAAATTCTGATCGGTGTCGGTCCTAATATTTCGAACCTCGGCCCCGTAATACAATAGTCAAAATAACAATGGCATTTGAATTTTATATCAAATCATCTAACATATCTAGAGCAAACATCTGATGTCAATTTTACACTTCGATTCGTGTCTCGGTGGCCGTTGGGCACGGTAAGGTCTCCTCTCGGCCTCTCACCCCTAGGCGTGGCCCCGTGAGTGTCGATGATGAGTTGGTCTTCAGCTCTTGTCCAAGGAACCACTGAAAGGCGACGCATATGTCACACAACGGATGGAGAAGTAGACACGCTACCTAACTATGGCATTGTAGTTCTTATTTTTTTTCTCCGAGTTGCTATCTAAGCATGTCTTTTTTGTTCAGGGCTGACCTTGTCATCGTTGACGAACCGCTACCGCCCGACATGCAGTTGACCATCTTCGTTTGTCTTGCGACACTCTCACTCTCCCCTGTCCGATTTGTTGCACTCTAGTTATGCTAATCGACCTAGGGTTGATTATTCCACCGCTCCCACCCAACACACACACCACCAACCCGCAAGGGTCGGCCTTGATTCTGATTGAGTTCTGGCCACAAGTTACATAAGCTACGAAATATTCAAATTAAAATTTGTTAGTTTACTCTATACATAAGCTAAGTGAATAAAGTTTAAAATTTGTTAGTTTACTCTATACATGTAGTTCGAGTTACTGGATGTCAGATTTTTTTATACAAGTTGTATTTGGAACAAATTTTCGGCAGAACGTTTCTAAAAAGAAAAAAAATCATAACTGTGAGACCTTAATAATTCCCAATATACAAACTATATATACCCGGTTACTGGATTTTTCAGATTTTGTTTTGTATTTTTAACTAATTTCGGTCAAAAAGTTTAAAATAAAAATACTTTGCATATTATTCGTTCAAGTCCATCCTAGGGGAAAGACGGGAAAGAACCACCTCATCTGCCACGTGGCACCAGGCTAGTTTGTTTTGGTTTGTTAGAAATGATGTCAAACTATCTGAATTGTTGGGGTTGGGTTCTCGGAAACATTTACCCAAAAGTTGTGATAGGATTTAAGTGTGTGTGTGGCGTTGCGTGGACATAATTAGTAGTGGTTATGTGTGTGGTGTGCGTGTGTTGTGTGGATAAAAATGGAAGAGGTTGATTTTGGTTGAGTTTTGCGAAAAGTTACAAAAACTATGGAAAGTTCAAATTGGCTAGGTAAATTAAGTTGAATATTTGCCAGTTTACTCAGCACATGTAGTTGAATCGCTGGCTTTTGTCAGACTTTTTTATAAAAGTTGAATTTTGAACAAATTTCGGCGCAATGTTGCAGATAAGACGAAAAATTGGTAACGACGAGGCACAATGAGCTTAAAAATTCCCAATTTACCCACTATAATATGTTTATTTAAAACATATTAAAACATGTAAATTTGGGCCCTTGGCCGGGGAGTCCCCGTTGTTCATTCTGTCTCTTTGTCGTATCATCATGGATCATGATGTTCAAACTCTGTTTTCTTAGGACAAACTTTCCCTTGTACGTGCACCATGCCATGTCCTCTGCCATCACGACGCAAACCTAGGATTCTCAAGTTTGAGAGATCAATCTAAGGTGACGGAGTTCACGCATAAACCGTCTCGATCGCTCCGGTAAACTCCCCAGAACCCCATCCGTCTCCATGTTCCCGTCGACGAGAAAAAGAAGGGACGGCGACGCGATAGCGGCGGTGCTCGGCAACCACAACCTCCTCCACCAGATCCTGGTCCACCTCAGCTACCCGACCTCCCTCATATGCTGCGCCCTCGTCTGCAAGCACTAGCTCCGCCACGTCACCGCCCCGGACTTCATCCGCCGCTTCTCCGGGCGTCACTTCCTCGGCTGCCACACTCGCCTCCTGCTGCAAGGCCTTCGGCAACGCTGCGTGGTCAAGGAGGAGGACGACGACGACGTGCTGCGCCAGCAGCTTGGGAGCGTCGACGACAGGTGGGGCGTGCTGCATGAGGTTACCCTGTCCCATTGTTAGTCACTCGTGCTCCATAGGCAGCGCATGGTAGTTCAGCATTGGATGTTTATCAAGAAATAGTTTTACGATCTGGTATACGAACTCGTTATAATATGTTGTGAAACTTCACGTGGTAATCTGCATAGAGGAGCAGTGCATTCCTCTGCCTTTGGGGTCTTAATTCTTAGGCCAAAAAGACCATATTCATATTGTACGATGCCGCTAGTTGTTTTTCGACATGTTGGTTCTCACTGGTGCTCTAGATCCAATTTAGCTATGAGTGTAGCCGTACGTCTGCGAATTTTGCCCATTTTTCTTAACTAGCCGAGTTTTGTATGGTTACATGATCCGGTTTTACTCATTATAAACGTATCAGCAATTGTAGGAACCATGTTCTCTGACGAGATGCAATGGGTTAAGAGAGCTCGACAGAATTGGACGCAAAAGGTTAGCTCCTATAGTACTAAAGGAGTTTCTGATAAATCGTGGAACTGTAGCCAGGATTAGTATACTCTGCTCAAGGTGGGCTCAGATCATTATCCCACTACTAGAGGCTGGGGCGCCCCTCGGGGCGCCTCCTCACAGGTAAGTGGCGATCCAATCACATTCTAATTCAAGTCCTTGTCCGTTCGTGTAGAGATTGTTGTCTCGACGCTAAAAGATCTTGCTTAACTAAGATACAGACCACTTGGGACTAAAAGTTGAACCAAATAGAGCAATTACACACTGATTCCTGGAACGCCGTCCTCCCTACAATGGATGCGGAGAACACGCAAACGCAAACACCATAGCATAGAACACGAAGATCACCTGAAGCAAACAATCCAAGAATCCATCAGTTGAGTTGTGATGTTAGAGAGTTGTTTTATTTATTTAGTGCCATTTACACAAATGTACCAATTGTAAGAATAGCACGCCGTGACGACATCGGTAAAAAGCTTCAGAGTTTGCATTTGTCGATATTTTGTAAAATTGTTTAATCAATCATCTAAAAGTAGTGACAGGATGCAAATTCCAGTGGATAAATTCAGTCGAATTGGTGCATGCCCAAGTGCTAAACGAGGGCAGTGGAGGCAGACTTGTACCTGACCTATAAACTGATGCATCACAATTACAGATATAAACTTATCATGAGCCAAGATAGTAGCAGCTGCAAACAACAAGGTTCAGAGTCAATACCTCCCAATTTCATAGTTTTTCCATCAATGTGGCCATCATGGTGTTCTTTCCACAAGAGGATGAGGGCCACCTGCTTCTGAGCCCTGCAACGAATATGCAGTTATAGGCTAGTTAAGAGAAGTTACAGTCTGGCCAAACATGTGAAAACCATTTAATTTTTTCACGACCTTCACAAGTTATATGTAAGGTGGCACAAACCACTCTCCTGTATTTGAAACCAATTGTTCCAAGTAGAAGAGCGAAATTTGACTCAAAGGTGGTGCTTGCGGAGAAACTAATGCCACAGTAAATATTTTGCAGGGAAAATTTAGATAATTAGACTCGTAAAGGAGCTCCTGGCCTGTCGGTGGCAGCCCTATTTGATTATTTTGGGCACTAATTTTCTTTCACATTTCCGTTTTGTTGTCATCCTTCCTCTTCTATAAATGCCCTACAGATACCTCGAATAGAGAAAATATCTTGTACAGGAAGCACCTGTTCAGAACGACAGGACAAAGTTACATGTTAAAGAGCTCATGCGAGCCGATACCTCCAAGCAAACCCCAGGCCAATCAAGGTTCTACAAATACATAATATACACCTACAGGCTAATAGCAGCAGCAATACAAATTCACGATATCAAATATAGGATTATAGATCATACTGGAGAGGATGCGCATGAAATTCAGATAGGGATCACACTGATACATAGGATAGCATAGTCTTGGCTTAAACAAAATACAGTGCATATCATAGGTACCATTGTTTTGGCCTAAGCAAATTCAGTACCATAGACCGCATTGTCCTCACCTAGCCTAATTAGATAGCAGGTTTTGCAAACTGGTAAAATACTAAAGGTGATGTCCTTGATCAGATATTACATATCACCATTAGGCCCATCAAGGACATAATTTACAAAAGAATGGAAAGCATGGACGTCAGGGAGCAGCGCAGTAACATCAATATGGGTCGAAAATAAACACGCCACCTAGGAAAGAATAAAAAAAAAAAACTCACATGAGCATGAGAAAGCAACAATATGCAGCAAAGAACCAGGCAATAGATGATCCAGGACCTTTCACAAGGAAACAGAAGTCATTGACAACATGCAACTATTTGAGTCATACAGCACAATGGAGCATAGTTATAGGACAGCAAAATGTTTTGTCCCATGAGGTCTACTGCCATTTTTTAAGGCGATCTTTGGATAATAAGGCCCTACAGCTGCAAAGTCGACTTTATCATAGACTGGCTGGATCATAAGGCACCCAAGAAAAGACTCCAATCGAAGAACCAATATAAGATAATGAAGTATCATTTCGGAAACAACAGTTCTGATTCACATGTCTATGATTATAACCAACAGCACCATACCTACCTAATCATTCAGACCATTCTGTATGAACAACCCACTTCTAACAATCACCAGTGCTCAAGATTAGGATTACCAAACAAGACAATCATCTCAAACGGAGAAAAAGAATATTACCCAGTTAGAACTCTGGCAATGACTGTATATCCCTACTTTGCGCATTCCATAAATCAACAAGCGCTCTATTACTGCTAAGTATTAATGGCAAAAAAAATAGTTCCCTAGGTTTCAATGTGACCAAAATCAAATTGATAGCGCCAGTGTATTAACGACCTGACATTTTCGATAAGAATAATAATAAAGACCACAAGATCCCAAAAGAACATCCAGTATGGACTTTCAGCCGAGGAGATACTTACTCAACTTTCTTTTTTGCCCTTTAATTCAAAAGCATGAAGTTTATTTGCTATATTCAGTTTCAGTTGAAGACAACACTGTTTATAGAGTAACTGAAGGTTCAGAGGATTGAAAGAGATGCCTAGTTGGGTATACAAATGCAATTAATAAAAAAAATCAAATGTACCTTGACAACATATATTATATCAGTTATATTATCCTGAATATACTCCTTTGACCCTTTTTCCCGTTCCTTGAAAAGTTAGCTCTGTAATCACAAAGACACCAATCTTGTAACAGCTAATTAATTTGCTACCTGCTTAGCTAAAATAAATTAGAAAAGGAATATTAATAGATGAGATTAAACATATGAACTACAAAAGAAGCAGTAAATCCTTATGATGGCATTGACACCTTGATCTAAAATTCGCAAAGAAAACATATTTAGATCCAGAATAAAACATACTGAAGTATTTGAATCATTTGCAGAGGAAGATAGTCTAAGCATGGGTTTTCCTGATGAAAAATACTAATACTCCTGTAATTTATAAGACATAAATATCATGTCCTAAAGAGTAAGAATATGCACTCCTGACCAAGAAAGCAATCAAAACAACAAATAGACATGATTATCTGTTAATGCACATAATTTGAAATTCAGATTCTGTAGATACTGAACAACTGCATAAAGCAATAAACCCTTGACTTGAGTTGCTGAAACTCCATAAAGTGCTTAACCCATAATCGGAGACCTTTAGATTTCAACATAAATCAAGGAAGTGATATTGCAACAAATACTGCATTCAGATTCCATAGTACAATTATCGTTGACGAAAAAAGAAGCACATAATAAGAGAGAGGAACTCACTATTAAATCCCTATGGTATACGTGTCCACTATTGCAATAATCAACATAATAGATTTAGTGTTTGAAGCATATCCATGCCTTGTCTTCCATCGTTTGACAATGGTTAACCTTTACAACAAGGGATATGAGAACCGTGGTGACAGGATTATCTGCTCTTTCTCTGAGCCAAAGTAACTGCAGGAACAAGAACTTGGTTTGAGCAGACCAAAGTAAAACAGCAATAACTAAATATATTGAAAACATGCATAATTGCATATAATATAACCAGCAAACATTAGTCATATATGAAAACGGAAAGTAGGATATGTATCTTACCAAAACATCTCAGCATGCAAATCTAACAACAAGGCCCATCTGGTCCTTAAAATAATCTGCAAATGTGAAAAAACACAGTAATACAAATATTTAAGTTGCTTTATTAAGCGAACAATCAGCTAAATAACCCAAAATCTGATAAATGAGTGTCTCTAGGAAAATTTCTAGTAACAAAATAATTTCAGAAGACTAAGCTGCCTGTAAAACATGGAAAAACCGCATGCAATCTTGTCTAAAGATCAAGTTCTTAACGGCAGTAGCAAACTCATGAAACATGAAAAATCTGTGACGCAACACTTAGTTGTTCCTATGCCTATGGATGGTAAATGAGTCCAACCCAACCATGGTCCCCATTTGTAAAATGATACAAAATTGGCAATGATTTAACATTAAACATGTGCTATTATCACTAACATTCAGTCTCGGTGGTACAACATGAAGAATACTTTGCTACTCTATGTATTTAACTTCTAAGATAAAACCTATACCAAACAAGGACTTACCTGTGAGAAAATCCAAGATCTGTAGCTGCTCCTGCTATATATTTATCAATTCTTGTAACAGCTAGGTAGAGTAGGAGATGCAATATTTACATCTTGAACAATTGGATAGCCAGTCCATACTGGATTAAATGTGGCCTTGTGTTCTCGCTGATTAGAAAGAAGGAAACCCATTTCAACAAAAACTGAATTAAAAGTGGTATTGTATCCTTGCTGAGTACATGTTTTAATCAACTCCAAAACTGAAAAGGTAGAAACAAATTCATAAGTTAGATCCGGACGAGGAGGTGATGTCCTCTTTAACAAACTTGTGTTACAGCAGAAGACAAAGTAAACTCATCCAGTATTCATCTATAGAAAAACAAAAATTAAGAGCATATACGATTACCTCACAAATGGCTGCCTTCACCTAGATCTGAAGCCTGAGCTGAATAGTTCCACCTATTGTTGCTGTAACACACTGTAAATCTTCTTATTTTGCAACCATCACACTCTCTCTTGGCCTCCATCCTTTCTTTCTATGGATAATATCTCTGCAATCTATAAACAAAAGTAGGGCACTGACATTATGCTCAATTTGTCAAAGATAAGTTGCAGTCAAAACAACTCTAGATGTTTACTACGCAGAGCAGGAGAACAAGTTCAAAACAATTCCAGATGTTTACGATGTAGGGGAACAAGTTCAATGCAATGCAACTTGACGACATGTGGTCCACTGGAAGACGACTTTACCAGCGCCGGCCGGCCTTGGCGGTGGAGCGCGCCCAGAGCACGTCCTGGGAGGCCAGCGAGATCTCCGCCGCGCCGTCCCTGCTTGTCTGTCCGCCGGCCCCCGCACCGACCTCCTGCCGCAGCTGCTACTGATGAGGCGGCCGCGACGGGGAAGAAAACGACGCCCGGCGCCGTCCTTGCTGCCGACATCACCCCGGTCGCCATTCCATTGCAAAGTCCTGACCATTGGGCTTCTAGCTCTAGGAAAAGGAATGATACACCTCCCAGTGCTACCCGGCAACAAAACAATTCAATAAGTTAATCCAGGAAAGATGCAAGAACCCAATGGCAAGAGCATTGCATCTAAGTCGATTACCTTCCAATTTGTCTGCCGTTGCGCTCCAAAGAAACCCCCAATTCGACCGATGGAAAGGGTCCGAAATCGAGAGAAGATTTACCAGAGGTTGCACCATGTGAGGGTGATGAACTCGCATCTCGTTCTCGACGGGAACCGCACATCAGCGACCCTCCCCACGCCAGGATCCCACCCCGGCCTCGTCTTCTCCTCCGCCTGGCAGAGGTGGCCGTCGGTGATCCGCCGCGGCTGCGGGATGCAGGCAGCTGGAGCCGCTGGCGCCTGTGGATGGAGGAGAGGTGGCGGTAGTGGAGGCGCAGGGGAAACAACGGGAGAGGCGGCGCGAGAGAAGGGAGGAGAAGGATGCGTGGGCGGTCAGGGCATCTCCAGCCGTTGTGCCCGAGGCCGAAAAACAGCGCTATTTTGGGCCGCCTGCAGGTAACGGCGCTATTTCACATCCTTGGACGGCCTTTTCTTAGCCGTGCCCAAACCTAGGAAGATGCCCAGAAATAAATAAAAAACAAATTTAGGCGAAAAATAGCTAATTTGGCGAATTTCATTCATATATGGGCGAAATTCGCAGTTCTTGCTGATTACATAGTAGAAACTTAAAATAAAAACTTAAAGAAACTTAAAATAGATAATTTGGTGATCTACATGCCGTTCTACACGCCCAGCTGGCTGTAGATGATCTGGCTGTAGTCGCCGTCGGAGTCGCGGCGGCTGGGGCCTTGGTCGCCGTCTCCGCCGTGCCACCTGCTCGGCCCGGGCGCGCTGGGGGCGTCCTCCTCGTCGCTGGGGTCGAGGATGATGTAGGGCGACGACGGCGGGGGAGATGGCATGCGACGGCGAGGGGCCGCGCGCTGGCGCTCCACCTCCTCGAGGATGCGCTGCTGGCGCTGGACCTCCTCCTGCTCGTGCATCCTCGCTGACCAGGCATCGACGACGTCGTCTGGCGCCGGGAGGACGTCGTTGAGGGATGCGGCGATGGCGAGGTTCTCGCCGGGGAACTCCTCCGAGTCCTCCGGCGCCCCCATGTTGATCGCCGCCCTGACGTAGTCGGGCGGCACCTGCCACATCGGCGCCTTCTTCTTGCCCTCCGTCTTGGGCTTGACGAGGCGGAGAAGGCCGCGGGGCGGCGCTCGTTGATGCGGAGGTTGCCGCCGCGGCAGGCCACGCGCCGGCCGGAGTTGAGGATGGGCGGCGGCGTGTCGTCCTGCTCGGCCTTGACCGAGCAGAGGGAGGCGCCGACGACGCCGAGCGCACGCCGGAGGAAGAGGAGGAGGATGTGGCGCCCATCCTCAGGGGCTGCCACGACGACGTGCGCGACGGCATCGTTAGCCGCGGCCTGTTGCCGGAGGCAATGTGCTCGAGCACGTAGGCGAGGGTGCGCCCTGGAGCACCCCACCATAGCCGGCGACCTTTGGAGTTCTTCCGCCCTTCCACAGGGCCGTTGCGCCCTGTGTCCGCCAGCTCCTGCTCGTGGCGCCGAGCGAAGTACTGCGTCCAGAACGCAGCATTCGCCGGATCCCAGCGCGGGTCCTCCGCCTGCTCCGGCGTGAGGCCGGCGAGGACCCCCTAGATCGCCTCGACGCGGTCCGCTCCTTCGGGCGGCGGAGGCACGGGGACGCCGCCTGCGCTTAGCCGCCACGCGGCTCGGCCGCCGGAGGCGCCAGGGACGCGCATGTCCGGTGGCGTGGGGTATCCCGCCTGGTAGAGCATCCACGCCTCCTCTAGGTAGAGGAAGCGGCGGCGTCGTTGCCGGGGAAACTTTCCGCCATTGGTGCTGGTGTGTGGGGAGAAGAGAAGGCGAGAGAGAGAGAGAGAGAGAGCGGTGTGCCTCTGCCACGGCGGGGATGGGGGCTTTTATAGGCGTCGGGGAGGCGAACGGTGGCGCGCCATAACTCCGGCGCGTGGCAAGCGATTGGATGCGTCGGCGATGGCGCAGGCGGCGCGGCAGTCCACAAGCCATAACTCCGGTAGGCTTTTGACCAGCGCGGGAGCCGAGGGGATGACGACGCCGTGTTTTCGCTCCGTTTCCCCGCCATTTCGCCCAATTCGCTGACAGCGCTGGCCCGCCGCGTTTTCGCGCCATTTCGCCCCCCCCCCCCAGGCGGAACCTAATGGGTTGGGTCTGGCCTGGGAGCGCTGGCGCTATTTTAGGCCGAAACGGCGCTATTTGGGCTCCTAGGGGGCGACTGGGAGAAAAAACGGCGCTAACACGGCGAAACGGCGCTATTTTTCGCCCTGGGGGACGAGTGGAGATGCCCTTAGGGTTTCCATCGCTCGACCCTTTTTCCTTCACCCGTCACGTAACAAGACAAAAAGAAATTGTCCGCACGCACCTCACCCGCCCGCCCAGCGCTCGCCACTTGCCTATCGTGGATAGCCCCAGAGGGCTCGCTAGGCGGCTGGGATTCGGTGACGTTGTGGATTCGGTGACGTTGTGGCTGACATGTGAACCCCACATACAATGGGCCCACTTGCCAGTGACTCAAAGTCAGGTGACGTTGAGCCTGAATACGCGCCCCTCGCTAGGGGTGCGCTCTTGCTTGTTTTCAATAATTAACCTAGTAGGACTCTACAGAAACAACAGCATGGTTTCAGGACCTGATGTATCTATCTATCTATCTATAAAAGCTCTCCTCTTCAGCCTCCTCTCACACAGCCAAAGCTCTCCTCTTCAGCCTCCTCTCACACAGCCCATGTCTCCAGAAACTGTAGGTGAACAGTTCGCGTTTCGGCCGGCACGCCGCGCCGCCGTCTCCGACCGCCCCGGGACGAATTGAAGCCACCACGAGCTCCGCCTCCACCTCCTCTCCCTCCGCTTCAAGTATCGCGAGCTGTGATGGATTGAACCCCGCGAATCAGGTCGTCTTCTTCGAGTCCGGCCGCCGCGTGTCGAGCAAGCTCGCGTCGCCGTCCGGTCTTCCCCGACCTCGCGTTCTATCTCATCGCGCTCAGGGTGACCTCCTGGTCCTTCCCGACCTCTCCTTCCTCTTCGCCGTGCCCCGCAGCTCGCTGCCGTCGTGCGCCTCCGAACGCCGCCGTGGAACCGCGTCGCCGGAGCTCCTCCGGTGACCATTTGGTCCACCCCGCCGCCCATTCGCCTCCCCCGCGCCTCCGTGCGTGCGCGTATGCCCAGCTGTTGCGCCATCTGCCTCCGTGGAGGAGGTTGCCGCTTGCTTGACGATGGAGCAGCCTCGAGGCCGGGGTCCCCCCTCCATCTCCTGCTGGTCGCCGCCCTCCAATACGTCCTCCAAGCGCCTCCATCCCCTACCTCCTGCTCCTCCGCTCCCTGTAGCTTCAGACCCGTGGAGGCCCTTCGTTCTTCCTACTGCAGCACACCGGCGCTGCTAGAAGTATGTGGTGAATATATTCAAAGCTATAAGCATTTGAATAACTTCAGAGCTATCTGAGTGTATTGGTGAATATATTTGAGAAAGCATGTGGATCCTTTCATGTACTCTGATGCATTTCCTTTAGAATCATGTGCAATATATGTGGCTTGAAAACATAATAATTAAACAACCTGTTTGGTTTAGAGGAAACACTTTGATTCTGCATCTTTATACTCTTATCTGCATGTCAGTACATCCATTGTGTTCCTTTGGTTTTGTTTCCTGTTTATTCGAGCGTTGAGGACGAACAACCTGTTTGGTCTAGAAGAAGCAACCTAACAGAGAAGATACTCATGTTCTTCTGTTCATGGATTTTTTTTGGTTGCTATAGCTGAGTGAATTCGATTTATTAGTCAGATTCTGCTAACTTTGTGTCTGCCTAACAAGTATTCGTTGTTATTCCTGTAAGAACAAATTAGTGTTTTTTCAGATTAGGCATTTTGTTCGTTTGTCCTTACCTTAACAAAGCCTTTTGTTCCAAACAAGTTGGGGTAGGCTAGATATGAAACCCTGTCACGAGGACTTCTCAGGAGGTCACTCATCCTGGTACTACTCTCGCCCAAATGGGTTTCATATCCATGGGACTGGCTAGTTTTTACGTTGGCTCGCCAAGCCTATCACAACTCTTAGATATGAAACCTTTCATAAGGACTTTCCAGGAGGTCACCCACCCTATTACTACTCTCGTGGGTTTCATATCCATGGGACTGGCTAGTTTTTACGTTAGCTCGCCAAGCCTATCACAACCCTCCTCCTTTATCCGGGCTTGGGACCGGCTATGCCTAGAAGACATAGGCGGAGTTGCATTTTGTTCGTTTGTGCTTAAGTAAATTATTTATCTGATCAAGTCATGTAAATAAGATGGGTCGTCTTCTTCTTACTGATTAACTCATACTTTTGATGCCTTCTAAAGTCCTGCCGGTAAATTTCAGCTAGAATACCGGTGCTGATGTTGTCATGCTTGCATGTGTGCCGTGTGCTTCAGGTGTCGAGTGATGTTGGATGCAGCAGGTGCTTTGAGATGGCAGGCCTCTCTGCATCATCTTCGGCCTGGAGAGCGACAAGGGAATACAACAGGTTTTGTGGCCTGTGAGATTTCTAGACGTCTACTGTCTACACATATAGCATACACGGTAAAATGACATGGTTTCATAGATGCTTGCATAACCTTGCAGCAGGATCACCTTTTAGTTCTCAAGGGTGATTTGCAAATCTTATTGAAGCTATAGCAGGTGTTGCATATCTGCCAGAACTGGAGATGTAAGAGTTAGCTATATTCATTGAGACATTTGTCCAAGTCCAATGCCCTATATTTTTGTCCCTGTTTGTGGAATCCTAATTAGCTCAATGAAAATTATTTTATCTGGTAGTTACTTCGCCAACGAGTTTTCTACAACAAGCTCTTAATTATGTAAGGATTCTTACAACTAATTTCTCTCTGTGTACAGCTTAGTTTTGTGTCTCTGCTCTGAGAAAGAAATCCAAGATATAATAACAATCTACATTTACTTTTTATATTATTTGTGTCCCCATTCTGTGACATAAATCATATGCTCTTTGTTAATATGTCACTGAACCTGACGTGTTTTGGAATATCAAACGTGAGTGAAGTTTATTCTCCAAATTTTCTATTCATTACACCATGATTATGAGTGAACTAAATGTCATTCCCTCTCTATTATGGTATTCCAATTTCATTTATTATTTTGGTCTGTGTTGTTGTATCTCCTAATATTTTCGAATGCATCCCTGCATTACCATTTTGGTTGATTCCTTGGTACAAAGATGATTTTGTTCTAATATCAAATTAAGTGTTGTTGTGTGTGCATGTTTCTCACTGTTCTTATGGCAACAGGGTACTTCTTGGAGTTGATTAGCAATATTGGCATACTGTCATGGTAATAGTGGGAGTACTTGGAGAATTTACGTTAGCTGATTATCTTTACCACATTCTAGCTATGGATCTTTGTTTCATAGCAGATACATTTCCACAGTATTATACTTGGCTTGCTTGGAGTCACTATGATGCTAAGTTAACAGATGATATTGTTACAACTTTGTATTTGTATTTTCATTAGTGCTTGATAAAGCCACCAGTCAAGGAAAGGACTAAACCAGTTGACCTCATTCTCCACAGTGATGTACGCGCAGTTGTGCTTGCTAGATTTGATCAACAAGTAAGCCTCCTTACAAGTTCATTATACATTATGATGTGAAATTTATAAATTATACAGAACCAGTGTGACACGTTTTTCATTATATTAAATATGGCTGTTTGAGGATATAGACATCAGAGAGGAACAACAAAGGTGAGCAAGAGTGGAAACTTCAAGAGAAGTTGGAGGAGGAACAAAGGATAAGGCAGTCCAACTGTAATTTTGAATTCATGCAGTACAAAGCGACTTCCAAACATATTTGCTTTTGTTGCCGTTTTCTTTGTTATTAATTTATAATTCAACTTACTAATTTGTCATTCAATATGCTATACATAGTACTGTCTTATTTTTTGTTTCTTACCTTGCTGATGCAAGTTTGCTGCTATCGAAGGATTCATCCAATTAAATTGTAATATAGTACCTCTACCAAAAATCAACTACATAAACGGAGCCAAGATTAAATATAAACATTGATCAACAAACCAAAATGACAGCACAATTTCTCACCAAGGGCGCGTCGTGCCGACGCGCCGAATTCTACTAGTGTAGAACAAACTATGAGTACATGGCTGGCTTTAACTTGTGAGAATGTTCTTGACAGAACATGTGAACCAATAACAATTTGGATTTTCGAGACAGTTTTCAGTTGCCTGGACAACCAACTCTCTCAACCAAATTCAGACGAAATCAAAGCGCAAAACTGGAAGCTCAGCCATCAGAATGGAGACGAATTTGATGCAGCCACACATGCATGGGCTCCGGCCGGTGTCCTGAATCCCCTCCCTGTTCTATCTATGGTCTCAAACTTCAGCATGACACCATATTTACAGCAATACTGCAATCTGCTAACAAATATCAACAGTTCAAGGTATATGCTCACCCAAATTATAAGCTGAGCAGTCAGGAGTCAAGAAGTGGAGCCAAGATAGGTGCAGACCTTGGTAATTTTAAAATAGTTTTCAATCGTAACTAGTTCACAGAACTCCCTTTGGCTTAATTCAAGTACAAACAGTCAAATTCAGCTACACATTTTCCCTCAGTAACAATAAATTTGGTCATGAACACTAGCAGAACACATAAGATTGCAAAACTTGCATAACAGGATAAGAATACGGTCATTGTTCAGTCTTAAGCCCAGGAAAAACCGTGTACTTCGGCACTTGTGCAGACATGATCTGGCCTATCTAGTATTGTGCTCCTTTGCCATCTCCACAAAAATTAGTCTCCCACGTATAATCTGACAAAAAGGGGGAACTGATTAAGAAAACGATATGCATACACTACAAACACCAGATCAGGTAATAATGTAAGTTACTCCCCCTTTTTTTTTTACAAAAGTTACTCCCCCTTTTAAGGACTAGCATCTAGCTTGGACATTGAATTTGGCACATGGAAGTAATTTTAGGTGATGACTTGGAATCTAAAAATGTCCAGAATGAGATTATCCTAGAGTAAAAATAGAAGCGCCACTTAATAATGGAAAAAATGAGACGATTCCACAAGGCTAGCAAATTACAAGATAAGGATCGGAAAAATGGGAGGAATTCAAAAGCCTGGCAATTTTACCAAAGAAAATCTTGACTATTTTGAAGCTTCTTGATAAAATACGTTCGCTGCAACTGCATGCAAAAGATAAATAAATAAAAGTTAAGCACATAAGTGCTCTGCAGCCTCCAGATGGCTCCCAGTCTTCCACAATGGGTTTAGGCAAACTACCAGAAGGTTCTGACTTAGAATTGCACAACATATCTAAATATCGTTGCATAGAGTTTTAGCAGGAAACAGTAGAAAGTAATGTATAAGTATAACACCACTTCACCTTTCACTATGACTTGTTTCGCATAGCAAGCCTGTAAACTCATGTTGTGGTTACATATAGAGGCTCCGTTCGGTTTGCGGGAACAGAAACCGTAGGAATAGAAAACTCCAGAGGAATAGGGAAATGCAGCAGATGTAAACCAGAGGAATACAAAGCAAAGGAAAGGCTAGAGCCATGGGCATTCGCCACTACTCCATAGCGATGTAATTATTTATCCAGCTAAAGTATGATTCTTCACAACCATGAAGCATGATCTTCATTGTTTATTGTGCATGAATACTCTCTCTCTCTTCGTACATGTAACAGGGGACCCACTTATTTAGCTGAATGGCACAGTTTTGCCTCGCCTCCGCGAAAACACGAGGACCCGGTGGATGTTTCGTTTCCTCTAACAAGTACAGGCTAGCAAAACTTTCCTAAGGAACCAGTGAGACTATTCCTTTGAAACGAACGCTACCATGGGAAAAGTTTCCAAACGAACCGAACCTTGCAAAATTCCTTCGCTTCTCCCGTGAACCGAACGGGGAGAGTGTATTTGCTACAACTAGTGTGCCATAAAAATCTGCAGGCATGCCAACTTCTGCTAAAAACATAGATTTTTTTGCTGAATGCTAAGGGTATTAACTAGTTGTGCACTACTTCTAGTCACTTAGGTATGTACTCATGTACAGTTATCTAATGTCATGCTCCCTTTACCCTGCCACCTAGACTTTTTTGCTGGCTTGAAAAAGAGAGGAATAAGAGAAAGAGAATATAGTTTTTCCTTGGTGAAGGATGATCTCTGCACCCACTGAATGTAGTGGAACAGATAGCATGAGTATTATAGATTACACTTGAAGATATGACCCATTGTAAGTGATCTTCTCATGCATTCTAAACACCCTTGTTTCACATTTCTCCAGGTAAATTGCCATTTCTAATGCAGTTCTTAGTTAAGGGCCTAATGATGGATGAATGGAGGGCTGTAAGAAATGGTAACAAACAGTTGAGCGAAATTGCACCACCTAATATGTGAAATTATCAATAAAAAGGTGAATCAAAATCAATCGCAAAACAGGTTAGTTCAACCCAATCTACAGAAAAGATGTTCTCACTAGACAATACAGAAATACCAAAAAATTCGTATATAAAACCAGAAAATGTTTTATGTAAAGAAAACTCCTTTAGCACGCTTCTTTATTTATCTGCAATTATGTTGACGACAAGTAGATCATGGACAGGTTTTTGACTCAAAGAGTGTGTCACATATATGTGTATGTGAGCCATCAGTTTCAAGGTGTCTTCTGACTTCTTGAGCTAGTTTCAGTTCAGAACAAACGAGTGTCAGCAGTAATATATTATTGCGCACTTCTCTATCATGAAACTTCACCTCTCAGATAAATGACAGTTAAACTTCTCAGAATGTAAAATTCTCTGTTTTCATCAGCAAATATGCATGAAGGTTATAGGAAAGATAGTGAGCAGAGCGCATACCCTTCCATCCATTGCCTTGACAGCCTTTTGTGCATCCGCTTGTGATGAATATTTCACAAAACCAAAGCCCTTTGGCCTTCCACTTTGATTGTCTCTCACTAACCGAGCTAATATTTGATAAGAAACAGAAATCAACATAAGAGTTAAATATTTCCCTGGAACCAACAGAGGAACTTCAAGTAGCAGTAGGAAACAATAATGAAGATTTCCAATTTTTCCTGTGGTAAACAGCAGCAGACAAGTTCTAAAAATAGCATATGTACCTTCCTCAATGGCACCAAATGGCGAGAAGATGTTTTTAAGTTCTTCCTCAGTTGTGTAAAATGATAGCCCTACAGAAAGAAAGAAAAGGGATTAATAAATGTTATATGCTGTGTGTGCTTTGCATAATTAGGAGACAGCAAGCTGAAATCCTGGTGCGGAATTCCATGTGAACGTATACGGTAATTGTTACAAATTACAATCAACAGGCAAACTGTAAACAGCTGCAACATGCCACAATATTTATGTGCAAGTGTATTTCAAGACCATGGCAACTATTCGGGTGGGAATCCCTCAAGGTAGAGATGAAAACAATATGTTCATGACAAATAATTCATTCAAGATGATAAAGAACCCTAAGTTCAAAAAATATTGCATGGCAACTATTCAGGCAGAGTACTACCTTTCGGATAGTAAAACTACAAGGATCTACTTTTACCACAAGCAACTTGTAGGAACAAATTGTGCTGCATAGAACGAATTTATAACAGGTCATCAATCAGTATGTGAAACTTCATTAGCTTAATATTAGGAGAAGACTAGCATCAAGGGAACTAGCTATGTAGCCCACAACCAGGTTCATAAAAGATCGCTAAAGACTAGTATCCTTGTCGTTTGCTTTGCTACAAACCAAAGGGGAATCCTATTCTAAAGCTCCTGAGACATCTGTAGCAGACTCAATATTTCCCCGGCATGCTAAAGCTATTATCACAAGGGGGAAAAGGAAGGCGCAGCAGCAGGGCACAACAGCAACCAGCGCTCAACTCATCCACACAAACGGCCACCAGGATCAAAAGCTTTCAGATAAAATCTACAGAATTGCACAGGCTTGGAAGGAACTACATAGATGTACTTACTGCTGACAAATATCTCGGTGCTGAAACTCTTCGCCCCCGCAAGCCGGGAGGCCAAACCGACAGCCCTACCTCCAAACATCGCCATCGCCAGCAGCTCCCGGCAAACCCTAGATCCCCAAATCAAAATGAAGCAAGCAGCTGGGGAAGCCCGTTATTGAAACGAAATACAACTCCACATCCATTACTTGGAATCAAAGCCGTCCATTACACCTTGCACGATTTACAAAGCAGGCGAGCTACCTACCTAAGGATCGATACAATACACACGGAAGGAAACAGCCGACGGCAACACACAACCGGCTAACAAGAGAGGACACCACGACGGCGAAGTAAAAACTAACGAACTAGTACAACATCTTCCTAGTTACTTAGTTGCTGGTGAACTTGGTGACGGCCTTGGTGCCCTCGGAGACGGCGTGCTTGGCGAGCTCCCCGGGGAGGACGAGGCGGACGGAGGTCTGGATCTCCCTGGAGGTGATGGTGGGCTTCTTGTTGTAGCGGGCAAGCTTGGCGGCCTCGCCGGCCAGCTTCTCGAAGATGTCGTTGATGAAGGAGTTCATGATGGACATTGCCTTGGAGGAGATGCCGATGTCCGGGTGCACCTGCTTGAGCACCTTGAAGATGTAGATCTTGTAGGTCTCACGGACTTCTTGTTCTTCTTCCTCGCCTTCTTGTCGCCACCCTCCTTGGCGGTCTTGGACGCCGGCAGCCGCTTCTCGGCCTTGGGCTTCTTGCCCGCGGGGGTCCTCTCCGCCTTCTCGGCCTCGGGCTTCTTCTCCGCCGGCTTCTTCTCGGCCTTGGGCGCCATGGCTCGGGATGGGGGTTGGGGTGGTGTTGAGCTGGGAGGAAGGGGAATGAGGGGGAGTGGTTGCGGGGCAGAGACTTTTCTTGGTGCGTTGTGGGGGAGGAGCAGAGGGGATTAAATAGAGGCGTGCGGTGGAAGTGGATTGGTGGGGGCTGCGGGGCGCGGATTGGTGAGGTGGCGTCCTTGTGGAGCGTTGGATTCGGGGAGCGGGGAGTGCACGGTGGAGATGGCGTTCCGAAATTTTCAGCACGCTCCTACGCGCGACGGGGCGGGGCACAAATACGGATTGTGCGCGCGCGTCGTATTGGCTTTTCTGTCCTTTTCGCAAGAGCGTCATCTTCAATCTTCATGGCGCGGCCGCTCGTGAGTGTTCGCAGATTGTAGAGTTTACAGCATCTCCACTCGCGGCGCTCAAACAGCCGCCCAAACGTGTTTGGGGCGTACCGGACACAAAATCGCCCCCACTCGCGGTGCCCAAACGCGAATTGGGTTCGGCGTGGCCCAGTTTTGTGTCCGGCACGCCCAGCCCACGCTCTCAACTTGGGGAGGCTTGGGGCAGCCCCGGACGGAAAGAAACGCGACGCCACGTCGGCTCCCGACGCGTGGGCCATGCCTGGCAGTGAGACACGGACTATGTCTCGTCGTTTTCTCGCCTGATTTTATCCCCAGTCGCCCCACTTTGCTCGACGCCGCCGCCCCCCGCCCGTCGGCTCCACCCAAGCCTGCACGCCGGCGCCGTCGTTTGCTTTCTCTCCTCGACGGCCTTCGGTTCCGGGCACCGGCGATCTCTCCGGCACTGTATTCGATACAGCCGTCCCCGGCGGTCTCTCCGCGACCCGCCCTGTCTGCAAGGTGTCCGGCGGAAGGTTCGTCTGGTTTTTGACTGAATTATTGATGCTAGCTGGCAACCGGTCGTTGATCAATGGCCGCGTTGTATTGCAGATGGATAGCGACGACGAGATAATGGCCGCGATGCTGTTGGAAGAAGAAGACGTCATCGCCACGGAGGAAGATGAGAATATAGCAATTCTCAGTTGTCTTCTCCAACTTCAAGCCGACGAGGAAGCCAATGCCGCCCCAAAACGGGGAGGCTCGTCGTTCGGAAGGAAGAAGAGCAAGCCGAGGCAGAGAATGGAAGACCATTGCATGTTAGTTTCTGACTACTTTGCCGAAGTTCCTGTCACCACCGCCAAGGATTTCCGTCGACATTTTCGGATGAACCGTGGATTGTTCAACCAGATCGTGCAACCTGTGAGGGCGTATGATCCATGGTTCAAGTTGAAGAAGTACGCCGTGGGAACTGTTGGTTTCTCGTCAATCCAGAAGTGCACTGCAGCCATGAGAATGCTTGCATATGGAGCACCTGCTGATTCTGTAGATGACTACCTACGGATGTCAGAGTCCACAATCATCAAGTCGATGTACAGGTTCTGCAGGGCGGTGATTGATGTGTTTGGCCCAAACTATTTGAGAGGACCAAATGAAGAAGAAACAACTCGGATCTTGAAACAGAATGCAGCTAGAGAATTTCCTGTGATGCTTGGAAGCATAGATTGCATACATTGGAGCTGGAAGAACTGTCCATTTGGTTGGCAAGGATTGTACAAAGGAGGCCACAAAGGATATTGCAGTGTGGTTCTTGAACCTGTGGCCGATCATGAACTATGGATTTTGCACGCATTCTTCGGCATGGCAGGATCACACAACGACATCAATGTGTTGCAGCGCTCTCCTGTGTTCGCGAAGCTAGTTGAAGGCCATGCCCCACCTGTCAACTATGTGGTCAATTGCCACGAGTACAACAAAGGGTACTACTTAGCCGATGACATCTATCCAAAGTGGACAACATTTGTAAAGAGCGTCCCCAACCCTCGCGGGAACAAAGCTTCTCATTTTGCCGCTGAACAAGAGAGCGCCAGGAAGGATGTCGAGCGGGCATTTGGAGTGCTGCAGCAAAGTTTTGCTATCGTTCGGTATCATGCTCTGACATGGTCAAATGAGCAAATGTGGGAGGTGATGAATTGTTGTGTCATCCTGCACAACATGATCATCGAGAGTGAGCGCTATAATCCAGTGCATGATCATATGTCATATGACTTTGAGGGTCCTCATGCACAGGTTGATCACAACGTGCCGGCAGATTTCGCTGATTATATCTCAATGCATTTGGAAATTCGTGACGAAAATACTCATAATGCACTCCAAACTGATCTAGCGGAGCATTTGTGGACACGCCGGGGCATGACAGCGGCAGAGGAGGAAGAGGAAGACGTTTGAACTTTATTTTATATATTTGAACTATTAAATATTGTATTTGAACTATTACATATTTATGTATGTTTGATTTTTTTTCTTTCACAAAATATTGAAATTCATGTAAAAAACCCTTTTGGGGCGCCCCATTGGGCGCCGCGAGTGGGGAACGCGGGCGCCCAAATGGCGCACCTTGTCCGGACAGCGCCCAAATGGCACGTCCGGACGGCCTTTGGGCGCCCATTTGAGCGCCGCGACTGGAGATGCTCTTAGATCTCATACATGTAGCAGTATCTTTATCTTGTATGCATCTTTTCTGGAAAAAATCGTCCACACAAAATGTAGGGAGAATAGAGGCAAAGTTGTCGACGACGGCGCAAAGCTTCGGAACAAGGACGTCTTGTGTGCATGTGTGTGTGTGCACGGGCGCGTGGGCTCTATTTTTAGAAGCCATATGTAAATCCAGTTGGTAGTTGCTATGTGGGTTACTGCAGTTGTTTTTTGGGCTTAGATATTAAGCTTCTGCTTAATAGTACGGGGTCATGGAAAAACTTTGCGGGAAAGAAAAAATATGAACACATGAAGGCGTAATTTCACTATGATGGTGGACACATTTCGTACGGGGTCATAAATATCCACACAAAATGTTTTCTTCATCAACACTAGCATATTTTGTAGGAGATGAATTAAACACGTGCTCATGATCACTCGGATTGTTATCATCCGTGTTTGATGTCAACATTGTTTTCTATATGGATCTCATCTTCATTTCCTCTTTAGGATTCTATTGATTTATTTTCATCTTCTGTCCTTTTCGTTTTTGCACTACCGGATAAATGCTTTGTAACAACACTTAATTCAAAAAAAAATAGTAATAGAGATATTAGGGCTAGAGAATTAAACAAGATCAAAATTAATCAAATATAGCGTATGATCACATTTAGGCAGCTCGACGCCTTGAGCGATCGAAATGCGGGATGAATCACGGAATCGGTCGACGAGCCGAGCTGGGTTGGCCTGCAGCGAGCGAGGCCGTAGCCCTATGGCAAAGCAGAATGGCGGCGGATGTATTTTCCGGTTTTCGACCGCAGCGTTAGGCGAATAGAGGCAAACAAGTAAGTACATCCCTGAAACACACTTTTGCCCCACTTTATGTTGATAAAACCAAAAAACGATGCATTTTACTGAGGAGATCCTTACAAAACCGATCAAACAAACATACATGACACGACTAGAGGAGGACGCTAAAAAACTTACAAGCGTGTACTACAAAACGCCTGACACAAGCCGCCGAGAAGAAGCAAAGGAGACACGCCATCACGCCAGAGGGACCCCAACACTCACTCAAGACGCCTCAAGAGGGACATGACGCAAAGCGACAAAGGTTTTGACCTATAGTGTGGGAGGGTAGGGAGAGGGTCTAGACAGCGCCCCAATAAAAATGTGATACCCACGGGCATCACCGCCGCCCGCGCTGAGGCGCAAAGGTTTCGCTCGACCTCCCCCACCCAACATGTCTCCCTTTCCGCTCAGCTTAGTTTGGTGCCATGAATTAGGACTTCTTGGGAGTTGGCTCACCAGGCACATACTCCTACTCATCATCGTCATCATCATCATCAATGTTCTTGCCCTTTGCCTTTGCACCAATCCTCTTGGGAGGTCTTGGAGGAATGACCTTTTCTTGTGCCTTTGATAGTGGATTTTCTTCAACCAAAACCCTCATTGGTTGCTTTCTTTTGCCTCCTCTTGGAGGCTTGACCTCTTAAAACTAATACAATTTCTTTTGTTCATCGGTGCATATTTCTTAATTGAACTAAAGCAAAACAACTTTTAAGCAACCACCAACTCGAAAAGCCACTAATACAAGATCGACAAAAATAGAAACACATCAAATATACAATTGTTCAAGGTAGTTTTCATGCCCCTCTGAACCACTTGTCGGCAGAGACAGTCAAAATTGTCATAGATTGCTCTTTTCCACCATCATGAATAGAATTTCTGTACTTATATTGAAAATAATGCACAAGCATAACTTTTGTGACCAAGGGTGGATTTGACTGGTTAAGAGGTGGTTGTACCCACAACCCAACATAGTTTAAACCCAGATTTTACACTGATGTTTCTCGTTAAGTTGTAATATTATTTCAGTGGAAGGAGATATTCTCGTCGATAGCGAGGGCCCGTGGTGACTTCGTCGATCGCAAGACCCGACCTGCTGCCCAGTTTCTTGGAAGTGCTCATAGGGGTAGGTCTGTGCGTGTGTGCGTTCATGTAGGTGACTGGTGAGTGTATGTGAGCTTTTGCGTTTGTACTCTGTTTCACGGAAAATGGTGGATTTGGCAGGAATTTTTTTTAAAAGTATTCTCAGAATGTTATTGTTTCCGAAAATACCATGGGTTCAAATATTGAGTTCTTTGACTTTAGCGGAAAAAATCAGTATTACATACTATGGTCAAAACAGCCTGATCCTCTACAAGAACGTGTTTTGAAACGTTCTACAAGAAAGTTTAAAACATGCACAACATATCATGGTCCGGCAACCACAAATTGGAGTGTTTTTTCTACAGTGACCGGCTTATTTTTGTTTTTGAGAAGATAAAAAAGCATATCTGGACATGGGCCTCCATTGGGTTCGACGCCCACAAAACAGGTTAATATCGGCAAGCGTTCGTGGCAGCAAGCGCGAGCGGCATTCTGTGGCCTCCGTTGCTTGTGCAACCACAGGCACAGGCCAACCCGTTCGGATAGATAGCCGCCCGCCTCCCTTCTCCCCACCACACGGCCACAACTCCACTCCCCTCCTCCTCCCTCTCACCCCACCCATGGCGACGGCTATGATGGCTGCAGCCACCACCTCCTGCTCCCCGCGCCGCGCGCTCCTCAAGCCCGTGGCCTCCTCCAGCTCCGCGCCGCCGCCGCGGTCCCTCCTCAAGCGGCTCCCGGGGCTCGTCGCGACCGCGGCGGCGGCGGCCGTGGCCTCCGCGCCGCTCCCGGCGCTGGCTGTCCAGATAGAGAAGGCGAAGCTGTTCGACTTCAACCTGACGCTCCCGGCGATCACGATCGAGTTCCTGCTGCTGATGGTGGCGCTGGACAAACTCTACTTCTCGCCGCTGGGCAAGTTCATGGACGAGCGGGACGCCAAGATCCGCGCGGAGCTGGGCGGCGTGAAGGACGCCTCCGAGGAGGTGCGGCAGCTGGAGGAGCAGGCGCAGGCCATCCTGAAGGCGGCGCGCGCGGAGATCGCGGCGGCGCTCAACAAGATGAAGAAGGAGACGTCAAAGGAGCTGGAGGCGAAGCTGGACGAGGGCCGCCGCCGCGTGGAGGCTGAGCTCGTGGAGGCGCTCTCCAGCCTCGAGGCGCAGAAGGAGGAGGCCGTCAAGGCGCTGGACGCGCAGATCGCCTCGCTCAGCGACGAGATCGTCAAGAAGGTGCTCCCATCCGCGTGAATCGCGCAGCAGCCGGCGCGATCCTCCATTTACTCGTAAAGATTTCTGTCTAGTAGTTCTTCATCTGTAATGTATACGCCGCTGGGCTGCCCCCCATTAGTGGCCCTACCCCCCACTTCAGAATGTAACTCAATCAACATTTTGTGATCAAGTATAAATGAATGATCCTTTTGTATAATACCATGGAATGATTGTTGCTTTGAGCCTTTGATCCCCAATTTTTATTTTTTTGGGTGAGTTGCGCTGTCAAATGTAGACTGTCCAAACTTGATCTTCACTTGCTAGTGCTCTCGCTCACACAATTGTACCGTCTAACATCCTCTGAAATGCCACAGCCTTACATTTGAGGATACGAGTCACTAGTCACCGTGTTGTAACTGCTTTTGCAAATCTACAGTGCTCCTTGACGAGTGACGACCATTGGCAGCCAAGCTCGTACTCTACGGTTCCTCGCCAAATCACCATTTGCCCAGCTCTGCTGGGTTGCCTGTGCCCTTCCATCAATTTGCTGGGTGTCAAGAATTTGACTGTGTGATAGTTCTCAAAATGGGATTGATTAAAGAGTGTTGATTTGCTGCCAAGGAGGAAGCTGCCCCCCATCCATTTACCATACATCCAGCCTAGAGATATGGGCATGGGATAACATACGTGTTGTATAAAACAAAGGCATTCCTGGTAATGAAGATCGAAGACGGCGGGTCTCGGCTGCTTGGTGCAGTGGAGTCACGGCGGCGGCGTGGTAGCGTCGATGTCATGCATGACAAGATCATTGCGACGATCTCTCGTGAAGATGGGTTGGCGGAAGACGGCGGCAACGGCTCTTGAGTGTGCGTTGAGGTTCTGTTGTACCGGTTTCTGCTCCCAGTTCGCCGTTGGGTGGCTTGGTTGAGGCCTCCAGATTCAGATGACGTGCATTGGTATGTGAGGGGCACATGACTTCGATCAGGTCACCCCCTTCATCAAACTTGTAGGTGTAGGGGAAGGTGGCTTGGCTTCCGACCTACCCGTTATATAGACATGTGGACCCGCATAGAGAGTAATTCATTCTTTTAAGGCTAGAATTGTAAACTCTACTCGTACTCGAACTTAAGGATATGTTTTGGTTAGTCTTCCAACTATTGTGACTTGTTACAGTAATATTGAGATGAATCCTATTTGTTTAACCATTGAGCTTATGTGTTATTATTCTCTCATGTGCGAGTAAACCCCCCTAGGCGCGGGAGATTAGGGGATTAATGAGATGTGTTTGTACCTATTTCATTTCATCCAGTTGTGAGAGTCTTCTTAGTATTAATTATAGGATCGATTATCCATGATTTGCATAATGCATGTTGTTTAATTTAAGGGTCGAGACGACATGATCTATACACCTACATGGGTAAGCACTTACTTTAGCGAATCCGCGACCTAAAGGTGGCATGTGTTGATACCAACACTAGTACAGATCGGGAAAACGCACACGGTCGACTTTGGCAATCGCAAACGATTATAGTTCCTGTCGCTATCCATGGGTGGGCGATGTCGCTACAGATCGCAGACGGAAATAAAAAAGTGTGTGCGTTGGTTCACCCAAGGCAGACGCTTTGTTTTCCATAAACGTGTGTGATAGCTAAGATGACCGCACACGGGTTCTGCATTACAGCCGTCTGTATTTACATATAATCGCATACGTCTTGGTAGGGATATCCGTGCGTGTTAAAGAAATGATCACACACATTTATCGTAGTGTTAGTCGTTTGTGTTAAAGAGTCACCACACAGGCTTTGAATATCCGAACCATGCCAGTAGGGATTGTACCAGCTGTAACACATGCAAAAAATCAAAAAAAAAAAGAATCATCCAGTAGCAAATATCCTTGTTTCATTCATTTAACATTTCATATTCATACATTGCGACAAAAGTATGAATTTACAGCTATACAAATGCGAAAGCTACACAAAAGAAAGAACTTTTCTTGGTTCAAAGGGTTGGGAATCTCTCACTGATCCCAAATCTTCGCAACCTGTCCATCTCTATAGTCATTTTTTCCACATAATATGAAAGCTAGGTTACGGGGATCCGGACTTTGCCTACGACGGGTAAGTGGTCACTGAAACAGAAATAGAGAAAATGACATATGTTAGCTCCGTGTACATATAATATGAATGTGTCGCAACAGTGGAACATGGGGTTCCCCTTATGCTGCCAAAGTGGGTCCACCACCTCTGGGCCTACCAAGAAGATGGACAAGGCCAAGTGACAAGACCGGTAGGTGGCTCCGCCCATCTACCTCGCGGGGACCTATCAAGCTCGACATTGACACCTTGCGGCTAAGGTCTGGGGACCCTTCGAAGTCACTTTCCTCCGAGGCACCAAGTCAAGACACCCGAGCACCCGACAGGAGGCCAGGCTCCCTCTCGGTCCGTTTCCGTACAGCGCCAAGGATAAGCATGCCAGCACATGCTAGAAGCTCGTGGAAGGATTGGGCGCTAAGATGAAGGCCGCGGACCAGTGATGTCGCCATGGAGCGTGGTCGGTGGGGGAGTTAGTCCCTGTCCGCCCCACTTTCCCTAAAGGTGGACACCCTCACCTAACCACGAGAATACTTGGAGGAGAAGAGGCCACGTCGCCTCCAAAGACCACCGAGGGGTTTTTCCCGCCTAAAACCCCCCCCACGCTCCTCGCGTGACCCCTGTGGCATCCCCTTAGCCTATAAAAGGAGGACCAAGGCCACCGAGGAGAGGAGGACAGATTGGACCGGAACTAGAGCAAGACTAGCTAGGGCTTAGAGGGTAGAGCGAGAGGTGATCTCCTCCGGGTAGGATCTGCTCGTCGTCTAACACTAGCCGCCACCCTGCCGGGTACACAGGCGTGACCACCATTGTAAGCCACACCATGATGAACACCTCAATCCAGACATGCAGGAGTAGGGCTTTTAGCCTCCGAGCGGCCTGAACCTGGGTAATCTCTCTGCGTCTCTATGTTGATTGCTTGAACGTCGGATCGGAGAGCTCAACGTGGTTCACCCAGGTGGGACGTCCACCAGCCTCCTTCGCGCCCTGTGCCGAACCTAAAAAGGGGGTATCCTTTACCTCCGGTGTCCGTCTGCCGCGACACGACCTCTGGCGCGCCAGGTAGGGGGCGCAAGCGCTGGATTCATCTTCATCAACCTCAAGATCATCGTCAAGATCTACATCAAGCTCTTCGTCCGTGACAAGATCTGCTTCTAGCTCTTCGTCTTTGACAAGATCTGCTATGAGCTCTTCTTCTCTGTCAAGAACTGCTGCTTCCTCCAAGCAAGGTGGGCGGTCGCCTCATCGACAAGTGGGAACCATATCGGGAACTCGGGAGGTCCTTGGTGAGCCAGCGTGTCAGTCGACTCAGAACGGCTGGGGGCTAGAGGAAGCTCTGGGCGCTGCCCGTGTGCTTCTCTCCTTCCCTCCAGATCTGTACAAGAGCGATCCCCGTGCGAAGGCATGGATCGCTAGCCTGGAAAGCCTGTTGGACTACGCTCACCAATGCCATGCTCCCACGAGTTTTGCCCCGACCGTCAGCCTCGGCACCGCCATACCTGCACCAGCAACCCAGTGGAGGAACAGCCAGAAGATCCCCATGGCAAAAAGCCCATGGAGCCACCCCTGGAGGGCACCGGCCAGAGTGCTAACCCCCGGCACCGCTCTCGGGAGGAGATTGAGGGCCAGACAAGCCAGCACCTCATGACCTGCTGCACGCCGTACCCTGCCACTCCCCTCGACCTCTTTCGTCTAGAGCAAGGGCCCGAGGAGACGCTGCGCCACTACATCTGGAGGTTCCGGGGAGTTGTCGACCGCATCCCTCTAGAACAACTTCAAGAGATCTCCGTGATCGCCGTCTTCCATGCCAACGTTCGCAATCTGAAGATGCGTGAAAAGCTAAGCACCCGTGTCGTGGACATCCTGGAGGAGCTATGGAAGATAGCTGCCCGATGTGCGTGAGCTGAGGAAGCCATGAAGCCCTTCCCCCGGGTAGCTCGCTGAAGCAAGCCATATGATGTACCCGAAGTGTCCCCGCTAGCGCAAGATGTACCCGAAAGCACTCAGTGTGATCGTTCGAGAACTCCTATGAGCAATAAAAGATAAGTTATCCTTAAGCAAGTTCGTGTTGTGCAAAGCTATCTATTTCGTGGGTGTAAAACTGTGTGAATCTGGATACATGACTTGACCATCGAGCAAGCACTCTAGGGTAGCGACTCTCCCGGCGGTAAAAAGCAGTGAGAGACCTGATACTTTCCGGGGACGTGCGTGCCAAAAGGGTGAGCGGACTTCCGGGAATCGGTAAGGCCTGTGAGCGCATTCTTGACCAGTCAGGGCCTCACGGTAAGCTTACGCTCCCGAAGGGTCCCTCAAAAGGACGTGGAGACAATAAGAATATGCTAAGACAAGTAAAAAACACCCGTGAAATAGAATAGCATAGCAAGTTCGAAAGTGTTACATCATGTTTTATGCAAGTACGAAGTCTAACATAAGGTTTATTACATTTGGGGCACGAAGTGCTCGAATGTTGTGCAGGGAATTTAGATACGCGGGAACATCTTCGCGGCAAGGCTGATTGGTGGGGTTTTCACCAATTGGAGGGAGGCCCTGGAAGGAACTAAAGCCAGGAAGTCTGGCATGACTGGATCTGGGTTAGCCTCCTGGAACATCGCCATCACCCTCGACGTCGTCTACTGGCTCGCTGCATTCCTGTCGCGGATAAGTTGGTTGGCCGACTTGTTCTTGAAGAACCTGATGTCCGCGGCCACCTTCTCGATGAACTCCGTAATGGGAGGCAAGCTTTGGCAGTTCGAGTCCAGCACGGGAGCTCGGTCGTCAATTTCAGCTGCTCCACCCGCTTCGTGGCCTCCTTACCAGCCACCACGATCATAGCAAGACCTTCCTGGAGTTGTCGACGGAGTTCAGTGAGATCAGTGGATACCTAGGAATAATCCTCGGTCAGCTTGTGGTGATTACTCTTCAGCGTCGCCAGCTCTTTATTCCGCGCCTTCAAGGACTCCTCCAGCCCAGATATCTTTATGCCGTCTTCTTTGATCTTCGCCAGCGAAGCACGGGCAGACTCTTATTCCCGATGGAGCTCTTTCTTGACGTCTTCAATGATCTGGTTGGCTTCGGTCTCCTTCAGCTTCCTGTACTTTACGTCTTTGTTCTTGACGTCAAGCTCCTTCTGGTGACGTTCCTCCACGTCCTTCTGGTCCCGCGGGCGCTGCTCAACCTCATGCGTCAGCTTCTGCTTCTAGAGCTCCAGAGACTGGACCTCCTCAGCCAGCTTGGCCTCCCGGGTCGCCAGTTGTTTCTCCCTTTCAGAGATGTCTTGTCCGCGCCGGTCGCGATCAGCCTTCCACGCGGCGCTCTTCTCTTCCAAGCCCTTCCATAGAGTGTAGATTTGTTTCCCCTATCGGTTAAACTTCTGCACTCTGCTCTGGATCAGGGATTCAATATTGCTGCTGGTCTCCACCAAGGCGGCTCATGGTCGCTAAGCTCCTTGTCCAGCTGACGCACCCCTTGGAAGATGGCATCCATAGTGCTTGCCCCCACTGATAGAGATCCTAGGGGCACCCTCCTGCAGACTTCCCGGGGTACGCGCATCACCAGCGCGTTTGGTTGCTAAGCCTTCTTTGATCCGTGCCAACGCTGTAATTTCCGCACTAGCACCGGAGTCAGTCGAAAGCTCAGTGAAGACTGTCAGCGCCTCCCCCATCAACCATGAGCTGTCCAAGACGTTCGGGACGTCGCCAAGACATGGTGCCTCATCATCACCCAGGCCCCCAGCGGGTCCTGTGACTCGCCTCCCTCGTGCTCGCGTCAGTGCCCTTCTCCAGGATAGCACCAGGAAGGCCGCCCAGAGGAGACCCGCCTGCCACCGAAGCATCTGGACAAAAGGAATGCAGCAGAAGCGTCAGAGTTGCGGAAATCACCATTCAGGAATAATGTAACCCGGGAGCTGAGACACACCTGCTTGGTCCGGCGTTCGAACATCTTCGTGCTCTCTCCTAGGGCGGGCTAGGGAGGCCACAGCCGCGCTCCCCACCCCGCTCAAGCGGTGATTTTCCGCCCCGGCCGCAGCAGGAGGAACCATCTTCCCTGCTCGAACCGCGAAGCTGGTTGTCGTGTCATCTTCAGCCGCGTCTCGTGGCCTCTTGTTGGTCTCCGGGGAAGACGGGCCCCTGCATCGACATTTGGTCATCTTCCCAGAAAAGCAGAGGATACAAGATGCAAAGTTGGAGCAAGGAAGGAGATAAAGTGGAAACTCACTTTCGGGCGCGCTTACTGCCTAATGACTCCGGGATCCCTACTGACCCGGCGGAAGAAACATGGGGACTCGGAGGCAGCGCGCTCAAAGAGGCAAGTAGCCTCGCCGCGGATGGCGAGCGTGGAGGACATTCTCCACGCCGCGGGGCCAGAACAAAGTCACCGGCGTCAACGTCAACCTCCATGGGTTCGCCGCCGATGCCTATGACTTCCACAAGAGAGTGAGGAAGATCAGCTGACGGGTCCCGGTTCCCGGGGGCCTCAGGAGAACGACGCGGGGAAGAGTCCTTCTTTCCCTCGCCCTCCTCCTCATCCTCGTCCTCGTCTTCGCCCTCGTCCTCGTCAGCCTCGGCGTCATCGGCATCGTCCTTGCCGCCTACTTCGTCCTCGTCACCAGAGCTGGAAGAGCCCGCTTCAGACTCTTCCTCAGTTTCTTCATCGGAATCAATGAGCTTCGCTTCCTCATCAGAGCTCGGCGGAGCTTTGGGCTTGCGGATCCTCTTCGTGGTGGTCTTAGGACCACCTTGCCCGTCTTCAGGAGCGGGCTTCGGCTCGTGGTCAAAGCGACCCACAAAGCCTCGGGCATCGCAAGACGGCATCGCTGCCAAGATCTCCGCTTTCTGTGGATCGTCGCACAAGGCTCGGAACCCATCCGGAAGATCGTACACTACATCGGGGGTGAAGATCGCCCTCATGGCTTCCAGGAGAGACTGGTCCTCCATGTCGGAGTTCCTCAGGCGAGACGGATCTTTGAGGCCTTGGTAATCCCAGGCCGGATGAGGTCGCTGCTGTAGAGAAGCCAGACGGTGACGAAGGAAATGGGCAATGATGGCAGCCCCGGAGACTCCCTGCTCTCGAAGGAGTTTAAAGCGACAAACGACCATCGACAAGTCCTTATCCTGGGGGCTGAGACTGTTCCAGGTCGGCAGGGTCACCGGATGCTCGGTCGGCTCCTCAAGCTGGGGCAGCGCTTCTGCTACTCCGACGAGGAACCACCCGTGCCTCCACTCGTCCCACTTGGATTTGACCACCATCTCGGGATAGTCCTTCTTGATGTTCTAGCGAAAATAGAAGATGACGCCACCTCCCATCCAGCCATCCTTTCCGATGCGGGGGTAGAAGTAGTGGCGGAATAAGGCCACGGATGGCATCACCCCGACGAACGCCTCGCAGGCGCATGCAAAGACCACCAAATCCAGGATGGCGTTGGGGGTCAGGTGTAGAAGCTTCAGCCCATATGAGCGCAAGATCTCCATGAAGAAATCAAAAAATGGGGGACCAGCCCCATCTTCATGAAGCTATCGATGATTGGGATCTGCTTGGCCGTCTTGGTCTCCGATGGCAGCAGGACGTCCGACGCCACTCCGCCCGCGACCTCAGGCGTGGTTTTAGAGCCAATCACCACGTGATGCTTGGCCTTCCGCATTATCTGGTCGTCGATGTAACGCTGAGGAACAAGGCCAACTATTTGCGAACCTCGGCTTGCGCGGCGTTGCGCTCCGACCTCTTCAGCGACCTTGCGGATCTGGGAGGTGCTTGCCTCCTGATGAGCGAAGCTCCGGCAGGATTCTTGTGGGCAGAGACTTTTTCCCGAGCCATCGGAGTCGGAGGAGAGGCAGATCTATCTCTACGGCGGCGAATGAAAGGAGGGCGGCGCAAGGCGGAGTGGAGGAAATGGAGCAGAGAGCGCGGCGATTTGGGGATTTCGGCGATTTGGAAGAAGTAACGGCTACAGTGCTCTAAGCTGAGGCTTATAAAGCACCCCACGCGTCACGCCGCAGCCCCATTACTCCGGCTGACGTGGGGATCGAGAGGACGTTCCGCTCTGGGCGCTCCTGCCCGTTGGATTCAAGATGACGTTGTGGCCCGCACGGATCGCAACGTTTGTGGCGACCAAGGCAAGAAGACTGGGGGCTCGTCCGGACTTTTCTCAATCGCGGCCCCGACACCCAAAGAAGACAAGACGCTTGCTGGGGACCCACTTTGACTATTTTTTGTCATAGCCCCGATAGCTGAAGGAAAGGCCGCCGGGACCATGCCCGGGGGCTTCTGTCGCAACAGTGGAACATGGAGTTCCCCTTATGCTGCCAAAGTGGGTCCACCACCTGTGGGCCCACCAAGAAGATGGACAAGGCCAAGTGACAAGACCGGTAGGTGGGTCCACCCATCTACCTCGCGGGAGCTATCAAGCTCGACATCGACACCCTGCGGCTAAGGACTGGGACCCTCCGGGGTCACTTTCCTCCGAGGCACCAAGTAAAGACACCGAGAGCCCGAGCACCCGGCAGGAGGCCAGGCTCCCTCTCGGGTCTGTTTCCGTACAACGCCAGGATAAGCATGCCAGCACATGCTAGAAGCTCGTGGAAGGCTTGGGCGCCAAGTTGAAGGCCGCAGACCAGTGACGTCGCCATGGAGCGTGGTTGGTGGGGGAGTCAGTCCCTGTCCGCCCCACTTTCCCTAAAGGTGGATGCCCTCACCTAACCACGGAGAATACTTGGAGGAGAAGAGGCCACGTCGCCTCCAAAGAGCGTCGGGGGGTTTTTCCCGCCTAAAACCGCCCACGCTCCTCGCGTGACCCCTGTGGCATCCCCTTAGCCTATAAAAGGAGGACCAAGGCCACCGAGGAGAGGAGGACATATTGGACAGGAACCAGAGCAAGACTAGCTAGGGCTTAGAGGGTAGAGCGAGAGGTGATCTCCTCCGGGTAGGATCTGCTCGTCGTCTAACTCTAGCCGCCACCCTGCCGGGTACACACCCGTGACCACCATTGTAAGCCACACCATGATGAACACCTCAATCTAGACATGTAGGAGTAGGGCTTTTAGCCTCCGGGCGGCCTGAACCTGGGTAAACTCTCTGTGTCTTGTGTTGATTGCTTGAACGTCGGATCGGAGAGCTCGACGTGGTTCACCCGGGTGGGACGTCTACCAGCCTCTTTCGCGCCCCGTGCCAAACCTAAAAAGGGGGTATCCTTTACCTCCGGTGTCCGTCCACCGTGACACGACAGAATGACATGTGACATGAGGGACGAATAACACGGAAAAACAGACTTACAAATCCATTGCATAATTTTTTTTCTGACAAATGATGCAAGATACTATGTACTGTGAATAACAAGAGTCACAAGGTCAGACTCAAAACCGTCAATCTAAGATGAACACGAAAAGCAAAAACAAGTTTAAATGATTATTCACTTACCACCGTCGAGGCAAAGATATTCAATAAAATCGGCCATCTGTTGTTGCATATCTGTTATGTGTGAAATGATCCTTGCTGCATGATGTGTTCAAAATATCCATCAATGCAAGGAGGTGAAAACATAAAAATAACATTAAAACTGAACTGGTTAGTGTCACTTACCAGCAACTACGGATTGGCCAAGAGAGGGAAATAAAGCCTCTCTTGATTTTCTTGTATAGTGCCACCAAAATAAGATCCCTATTACACAAGTATAAAATGAAATGTGTTCTATCAAATCTCTTCTGGTAAACACATTCATAGTGAAAAGATAAAACATAAAAGAGGTTGCTATTCTAACTGATCCCTATTCTAACAGATCGAACATACCAAGATCTAACAGTACCACACCAACAAACTAGCTATTCTAACAGATTCGGCCTTGTTAGTGCATAAATAAGATATTCTAACAAATCCAAAACATGAGGATGGCCTTGCTAAACGAGCATTAACCTTCGGGATGTGGACGAGAAGACTACCCCATCGCCATGGGGGGGCCTAGGATAGGCCTCCCGCGAGGTCATCGTCCGGTCAGCCGGCGGGGTAGGGCCGCGGTGGAGGCCAAATGCGGCGGGGGAGGGCCGTGAGGACGTATGTGCGACTGTAGAGGAGAGGAGGCAGCTGGGAGAGGGTAGAGTGGAACCTGTGTATGGTCAAGCGCGTATGGTCCTTATTTATATGGAACGGTTTCCTATGCAGAACCATGTGCGTTAACAATCGCTAGACGGCTGGATGCGCGCACGGTTTCTGTAGATGAATTTGTGTGCGATCAGTTGGTGGTAAAAAGTAATCTTTGCACATGTTTCTTATGCGAATAAACCGTGTGCGATTATGTTGTGGTTTAACAACACTGAAGATAACTTGGAGAAATACCAAATTTTGCCGCTGGAAAGAAGGAGTACTAGACAAAATGGAACCTGGTTAATAATATTTGGATAATATTAGTAGTTGGTAACGGAAGGGCTCCATTAATTCAAACACATGGTTTGCCCTTCCTGCTACAAAAAGATTGGACATACCAATCGCACATTACATATATATAACACATAAGAACCACCTAATACCTATCTAAACATATTCTTCGTCGTCGTCAGAGAGGAGGAGGACGTCTTCGTCACCGGCGGGGCCCTTGCCGTTGCTTGAGGCCTCTGCATCGTTGCCGGTGGGGCCCTTGACGTTGCGGCGTCTGCATCGTCGCTGAGAGAGTTGTCGGAGCCTGATGCCCCGGCAACGTCGGCTAGTGGGTTGCCGACTCACCGGCTTTCCACTTGGCCAAACGCCTTCCCGCGGCACCCATCCAAAGCCGCGTCTGCTTCTTGACCTCCTGCCTGGCGCGCAGCAGCGCACGCACCCGGAATTTTCGAAGAGTGACAAAAGACTCCTCGACCACGCAATGCACCAATGCTTCCTCACACCTCGCCGACGCGATGGACATCTCCACCAACTTATTGAAAGGACAAGGATGTCGCCTAGAGGGGGGTGAATAGGCGATTAAAACTTTTCTGGTTTAGGCTTGATAAATACGGAATAAAACTAGGTGTTTTAATTTAACGAGCACACAACCTAAATTAACTATGCTCACCTATGTGCACCAACAACTTATGCTAAGCAAGACAAGTAACAAGGTGATAGCAAGATATAAGACTTCAAGCACGAAGGCTATCATAATGTAAAGTGCATAAGTAAAGATCTCGGGTATAGAAATAACCGAGGCACGCGGAGACGATGATGTATTCCCGAGTTCGCCCTTTTTAGGGGAGTACGTCTTATTGGAGGGTGTGAGAGTTTCAAACTCAAACGCCACAAATGGCCACACCCTATTCTACGATGAACCTTGCCTAAAAGCTCGGTTCACCTTCCACTATCGGAATCCTTCAAGGCGGAATCCAGAGCCTTTACAACAATCTTGAGGCACAACCCACAAAAGGATTGAGAGCTCTCAAGTGACCACAAAAGGTCCCAACTAGCCACAAAAGGCCTTGACCATAAAAGGTCTCAAGAACATCGTCTAGGGTCCAATGACCCAAGAGTAACAAGCTCACAAACTTTCAACTTCCATGAATCCTCGTGGAGAGCATAAACCGATGCACAAAGCAATAGCAAGAGCACAAGTGCTCAAATCCTTCACTCTCAAATTCCAACAAAGTAACAAATGCTTATGGGGAATAAGAGAGGAAGAACAAAGGAGGAGAAACACCAAGAACTCCAAGATCAAGATCTACTAGGTTCCCCTCACTTAGAGGAGAGATAGATTGGTGGAAATGTAGATCCATATCTCCTGTCTCTTTTCCCTCAAAGATATGCAAGAATCATGGGAGGAATTGAGAGAGAAACAAGCTTTCCAAGGTCAACAATGGAGGTGAGAGAGGGGGAAATTTTGTGCTTGGAAGAGCTAGTCTCTTTGGGGAAGAAGGGGGCTTTTATAGGTCCCACGGAAAAAGAGCCGTTGCACCCAGAGAAAAGAGGATAATCCGGTTCAATTTGGGATAGGATAATCCGGTTTATAGGATATTCCGGTCCTTTTTAGAAATATCCGGTAGAAAATATCCGGTTACCTCTAGTACACTGAGCGTTCAGGTCCTTAGACGTTTTCAGCTCGAGCAAACTTGGGGGCCGGATATTCCGGTCCAAAACAACCCAGAATATCCGGTTTTGAAACAACAAAACAAAAACTGCAATACCTTTTTCATCCGGATCCGATTTCGATGATCTTGGGCTCGTTGGAATCGCAACGAAAAAACCTTCAAGATCATGCAGAGAAACATCATAGTCCATCATGTGAGGAGGAAGCCACAAGAGAGTTTGACCTCTCTTAGAAAAGGCAAACCGGTAAAAGCTCCAACATAAAAAACACAACAAGATATGCATATGAAATCCGTTTTTGATGAACCAGAGCTTGGTATGGAGATGAACAAAAGCTCTAAATTCTCACATGGATCAAAGCCAAATAAGAACCAAGAAACATGATATGCCAAGTATGCAAAGGTTTGAGCTCTCCACAAAGATGCGATCAAGTTACTCACTTGAAAGCCCCTCTTGATAGTACGCCGTCTATCCTATAACCCAGTCTCCCACTAACACCATGAGACTGGTAAAATAGAAAACCTATCAAGATCATACATTTGCCTTGCGCATTCCACTTGAGCTAGATGATGACGATCTTGACTCTCTCAAGTTGGAACACCTTTCTTGATCGTGTTTGCTTGATGAAGATTCACATGTTGCTCCCCCATACTCCAATGTGGGAGAACCTCTCATAGGCACATCTTCACTTTGACCAATATCTCCAAAAGGGTGGCAAGCTTTAAGCATAGGATTTTTTCGAGGTGCTTCTCTTGAACTTGCACTTCATAATCTTTTCTTAATATATATAATGGCTTGGAGATAAACATGAATGTTCACTTAATATTCTTTTCCAAGCCACACTTGCATTATGCTCAACTCTACACATGACCATTCTTCATATAAACCCTTGAATAGAGCATTGATCATCATGTAATCTTCTAGAGTCCAACACATGAACTCCCATCTTTTCCTATGGACACGATCTACAAAAATATCTCAATACAAACATTAGTCCATAAGGATTTTCATTAATTACCAAAACCACAAATGGGGACACCATGCACTTTCACTTATGTTCCTCCAGTTCCTCTGGGTGGCCAGAGGCTCATTCGACGACGAATCCGAATAGCTGTCTTCGGGCTCCTCCACCGCCGTGAGGACAACGAAGTTACCCCTAGCTCCGTGCGCTTGGGACAGCTCCTCCCGCGCATCAGTCGGCGTGTGATCGATTGAGGCCGTTGTGGGCAACATCTCTTCCGATTCCCACAGCGCGAGGTTGGTTGAGCTACCCCCAGACACGGCCGCTGAGGGCAGCACCACCTCCGAGTCCGACGGCGCGAGGTCCACGAAGGTACCCCGTCCCCGACCATGGCTTCCGTGCTGTGTGGCATTGTACAAATCCTAAATAAACAAATGGCCATGACCGTCGAAGCAATTTATACTCAAGCAAAATGCGGGAACACCATGGTATTTCATACTTAGCGAGATTTCAAAAAAATGCGGGAAGACGAAACATTAGACAAACGATAACATCGAACCAATCGTATGCAATAAAACAAGGTATCGCACACGATTTAATTAGGAAAATCCTGTGCGATAGTTCAGCACAATTTCATGCGGACACACGTGGACAAATCGTGTGCGATACTGCGACTGAATGCACACGCTTTATTCCGGAAAGTCCGTGTGCGAAAACGCGCACATGCTTTATAAATTGTAACCGTATGTGAATGTTTGCGTCGAGGACACCCTTCTGGGCCTCACAAACGGATTTAATTTCGAAAGTAAGCGATAAGGGATAACGCACACGGACGCCTGCATCCGTCTGCGATCGTGGGGTCTTAAATTGCCCGATCTGTACTAGCGCAAAGAGGAGAGAAGACAATACGAGGGCAGGGGAAACCACATAAGGTAAAATTTGGTCTGGTATAACGATTTTAATTGTTTAGCTGACCATTGTGTGTGGTAAGAGGAGGTAGGACAACATAATCAAACAAGTCCGTCAAGAGGAGTATTAATCACATATTCCTTCCACAAGACACATTCACTATCATCATGTAACGTATCTCTCCGGGCCCATCTTCTCCATAGCAGCACAACCTTTATTTCCAACATTTTAATTTTATGTTATTTACTTTCCGTTCCTACTTTATTACTCTTTCATAGACAATATAGTTTCACACTTCTCCTTCACAATTCTTGCACTCAATCCACTCAAGATTAGTGACACCTTGGGTGTGATCGAAACACTCACAAGAAACACTCGTGTAAACTCTTTGTTGGGACGATATAAAATTGGAAGAATACTTTCACGAAATTGTGCTTCATCAAATCCGTGGCATCAAATTTTTGTACGATTCGGTTCATGAGGAAAATTTCCCACGTTGGTCATTTAATTCACACATTAGAATCCTTATGATTTTTCCCTAATGATTCACTCACACTCTCTGTTGGAGAAAATTTCCATCCACTCAAACCACTTATTAGATTTCCTTCGTTTATCCCGTGATATCAATCATTTCTTGGTCAAAATTCATGTAGTTTCTGATCCCATAGGATTTAAAAGGATATGACACTCCAAGTGTTTATTTACGTGTTTTGGAAATTGTGAGAATCAAAGAGGTCCTCATTATGCCACTGAAAATTTCGGTCTCGTTTTTCGTGCGGAAATTTTTGAGAAGGAGGTCCAAGCGGATTGGAAAATTCATGCGTTATCCTTTAAAACGAAGATCTAAGGATTTTTTTTCATGTGTTTTTTCCTTCTTGTAAGCCAAACGGATGAATAATGCCATCGTAGCAAATTTATATTCATATGTTATTGCTCTGTTTTCCCTTGAAACCAAATTGGTCCTAAAGGTTTTATAGAGATTACCCTAGTAAAAAGGTCCCACTGTCTCCAAATTTAGGGAAACGGCTCCCGGTGGACAATCTTCTTTGTTTTTCTCTTTTGGCGGCAACGAAATTTCAGTGTCGCGCGCTCTTTTCCGACCTCCCGCGTAGCCGCCCCCGACGCCCTCCCCGCTAGGCGCTATGCAGCCGCCACATTCCCGCTCTCCCTGACCTCCCGCACCGCCTGAAGGCCAGTGCCCCCACCCACGCACACCCGCCCACCCACGGACCCACCCACCCACACACACACACACACACATTTCCCCCACCGCGCCGCCACTGGCCGCTCGTCGGCGGTGGTCCATTCTCCCGAGCTCCAGCGGCTGCAACATCTTCTGAGAGGTGCGGCGGTGGTGACATGCGCTCTTTCCCTAATCTTCTCATTCTCTCTTTTTATTTGTCAGTGTGACCATGACATATTCCCTTCCGTTTCTGATTCCGCAGATTTGAGTGCTCGCACCGTGTTCGACGCAATGCCTCAGAGCAAGAAGGCGTCAATGGCTGCCCCCGACCGCATCAGCGCCCTGCCGGACGCCATACTGAGCCACGTGCTCACGTTTCTGCAGACCCAAGAGGCCGTGCGGTCGTGCGTTCTCGCCCGCCGCTGGCTCCACCTTTGGAAGTCCCTGCCTGTGCTCCGCGTCACCAGCGTCCATGTCCAGGAGTCGCGCAAGTTCATGGAACACCTGCTTATCCTCCGGGACCGCGTGCCTCTCGACGCCTGCATCTTAAAATTCCACAGAGCTCTTTATGATGATATGCGCTACGTGATGCTGTGGATTCGGTATGCTCTGCTGTGCCAAGTCCCGGTGCTCAATGTTGCTTTCAGTCGGGCTGTTATTTGGCCGCTGTCTAGTGCGCATCTAGTCTCCCAGAACTTGACCGAATTGAAGCTCGACTATGAAACTCTACAGGACAAATTTCTTGATTTCTCAAACTGCCCAGCATTGGAGGAGCTCAAGATGACAGAATGCTACATTAATTCTGACTGGATGTATTCCCCTTCCCTCAAAAGTCTGAGCATTGTGGACTGCTATTTAGTGAAGACCCACGATTTCGTATCTCTGCCCCAAGTCTCATTTCACTCGAGATAGCTACTTGGACGGATGTAATTCCTATGATTGAAGACATGCCAGCGTTAGTAACAGCATCTGCTACGTATGGCGATCTAGGGAGGAATTCTTTTGTCAGACATGAGAATCGTGAATGGATTTGCAGTGTTGAATCTGAGTGTTGTCGTGGCAACAGTTATTGTGGTGATGCTTGTTGTGAGTGTTGTTATGGCCCAGATGATACCAGTAAATAGTAATGCAGGCTGCGTGCTTCTCAATGGTTTGTCAGCTGCTACAAATTTGAAATTGGTAGCTGAATCTGAAGTGGTACTTCTATAATTACTCTTACCGTTCATTTTTCGTTTACCATCCAGTGATTTTCTAGCAGCATATATATTGATATGTCCATCACTGAATTTCAGTACCTGAGGGCCCGTCCTAGGAACTAGATCATGACCTTCTTGTAATCCCTGTTGCTTAATGAAGTCCGCTTTTACCCGCAAAAAAAAATATAAACGAGTTGCATATAGTCGCAGCAAAACTGCCTGGGTTTTTAAAATATCAAGCTTCAGTTGGGACATGTAAGTTAGGATTGTACAGAAAAAGAATGCTTGGATCTGAGATACTCTAGACAGAGTCATAGAGAAATTATGAAGTTTCTGTATATAGTAAAATGGATGGTCTAGCGCAGAGCAATGATAGTTTTCTCAGGAGTTCTTTCAATATGGCTAATGTGAGAATGTTCCTCCGGAACTTAGAGATTCATGAATTTGACAGTTTTATAGACATGCTCCATTACTGCAAGTATGTGACTTTAATTTCTGACAGATGTACTACTTGTTTCAGTATGTTTGTTGCTTGTACTTAAAAAATTAAATCCTAACTTGGTGTTTCTTGTATAACCTATCCAGTTTATTCTCGAAAGGGATTTGAGATGGTGCCCTACATTTAGTAACTTAAAGAATTTATTTCGCAATGGGTGGTGTGTGGCTGCCGACCAGCGTACACTCATTTGTATTTTCTGAGGTATTTGTTCTGTACATAGACAGATTTATGTTATTGAAGTTAGCATTACTTATGTTGGCCTTATAACAATTTTTTTTCTTCGTACAGACTCCAGAAGATAGCCATATCATGAAAACAACCTACAACGTATTGGAACAGCCATTTGCATCTAGAAACTTAAAGAAAGTCGAAGTCACATGTAAAGATGTTGATCAGAAAGTCCACAATATTGTGAAGTCCTTGAGCTCCTGTGGCATACCTCTTGAGAAAATTTATATAAGACATACAAATAAATCATCCGAGTGTAAGTCTGACTATTTCCACTTTTCATACTTGTTATATTTGTAGAGTTTGCTTTTAAGTGTTAAAGCTGTAGCAACGAGTTCTGAAACTATAGGAAAATATAGATGGTAGAAACTTCCCTGTTAAATCTGAAATGAAAGGATAATTTTCTTCACAATTCAATAAGCGAGGTGTAAGTGGACGACTACATACTCGGTCACACCATGTTTTTCACTTAGCATTCTGCAAGGTATACCATTGTCTAGTTGGTCAGTTTCTGCTAGCTATTAATAGGCAAAACAGGAGTAACACTAACATTTGTCTGATTTGCCAAGATTTGGATGAACTGTATGACATGCCAATATTTGGATAAACTTGTATGACGTTTGAAGTGAAGCTCTTATTAAAATCAATGACCTATATTTTGGACTCACCTGTCAGGCGTTGGAAGTTTACAATTCTTCCGAAGCGAAGGATCTCTCTGAATTCCTTCTGGTTGTCCTTTTTATGTAGGTTTTAATTTCGTCTGCACAGGTTTCAGCTCAAAGCAGGGAGGACAAGATCTAGGCTGCTGACGGGTCCTATCTTCTTTATTAGTACCAAATGTGAAGCAAGATTGCAGTCCTGATGTTGCCGCCTTCTGTCCGTGTGGATCTAAAGTCAGCTCCAAACCTTCATTTGTAGGAATGAGCATGCACTTGGTAATATTAGTTGATGAGACTTGAGAGGTAGCAGGACCTGGTTCTGTGAGTTACTTATCGATATATTATGCACTTTTATTTCACAAGCTAATTTGTAATGCACATTCAGTCTTTTGTGTCTTTCCATGCAAGCATTTCTATTTACCCTGTGTCCGTGCGCATGGCTGCCCTTTATTGCACGAAGACTCGTGTAACGGCGTCGGCCATGTAGTGTAACTTGTGCATAGTGTGAAGGTAGCATTGTCCATACTGGAACTGTATGTGAGACCCCTCAAAAACAAAATTTGAGAAGCGGGTTTAATTATTTTTCTTTAAAAATTCTGAAAAAAATGAAACATGTCAAAGTTGTTCTTAGCGTTCCATTTTCTTTGAAAATAATTATGGAAAAATGAAACATGGCAAAGTTGTTATTAGGCTTCTATTTTCTTTGGGGTCATTTATTTTTGTGCCCTGCTTCGCTTAGTTTTCCTCGTTTGTGCCATACTCGCTTAACTTTCCTCGGTTTTGCCATGCTTGCCTCTTTCGAGGTTCGCAGGCGGCCAAGCGGCCGTTTCCGTCGGGTCAACCTCTTTTAACCGTTACTTGGCCTTACTAGTGGGGGCGGCATGGGGCATCTCTAGTGGCATCTAATTTTGAATCGCTCACCATCTGACCCCACGAGTGGCCCCGGTAGAAGTAGTGGAGCCGGCATGGGGCATCTCCAGTGGAGCCGGTTAAATCTTACAGGTGGGGATGGATGTGTCACATCTAAATATATTTAATTTTTTTTTGCCGTTATTACTCTGCTCCAGCCCCCGTCTAATAAAACAAAAATACTCTGCTCAGTTGATCGTTAATCTGCTCCAGCCCCCATTCCATCGCCGGCCAGAGAAAAGCCCCGCCGCAGACAAAGCCCCGCCGACGACACCCAACTCCGGCGTAGTCGCCGCCGGCTGGGATGGACCCTTCGGCGAGCATCGATTGCATCAGCCTCCTCCCCGACGAGTTGTTGTACGTTATCATCTCCCTCCTCCCCTACAAATCTGGTGTTCAGACCACCGTGCTCTCCCAGCGGTGGCGCCCCCTCTGGCTCTCTGCCCCCCTCCACCTCGCCGTCGATAGCCAGCTCTGCGATACGGATGTAAAACGTATCCGCGCAGTCTCCAAGATCGTCGCCGAGCACATTGGGCCAGTCAGATCCCTGGACATCGATGAGTTCCATTCAAACTGCAAGCTCGATGCCAAGCTCAACGAGTGGTTCCAATCCTCCGCCCTAGACCACCTCGAGGTACTGAGCTTCCAAGGTGGACACAGTCCGCTGCGCTCGCTGCCGTCTTCCGCGCTCCGCCTCGCCCCCACGTTGCAGGCCGCCACTTTCGTCCACTGCCAATTCCCCCAGATAGATCCCGAGCCCGCGCTTCTTCTCCCTCTACTCAAGCGGCTTGTTCTCTGCGACTTTTTCATCTCGAAGGAAGCCATGGAGCTCCTGCTCGGCGGCTGTACTGCGCTCGAGGCCCATTAGATGATGTCGATCCACGGGTGTAGTACACTGCGCATTGTCTCTCCATCTATCCGGACGATTACTATGTGTTGCTGGAGGGACAGGAGAACACTTGACAACAAATCAATAGAACCTTGTCACGATTTGGTCATTGATGCACCTCTCCAGGAGAGATTGTCTATAGTTGATCCAGATGGTCCAACAACACTCAGGGTAATTCAGGCACCGAAATTGACACTGTTGGGCTACTCGGCTGCCGAATTCTCCAAACTTGTTATTGGATTCATAACCATTCAGGTACAACATTCATTTTCTTCTTCTTTTTTGCTACTCGTCTGCCTAATTCTCACATTATTGTAAATAAATCTCCAGAATATGATTCCCACAAGGTTGACCTCGTCTCTGCGCACAGTGAAGGTCTTGGCATTACAATCAGTCGGCCCCAAACTGGATGAAGCTCTTCCATTCCTTAGATGCTTTCCGTGCACGGAGAAGCTATACATCGAGGTGAACCTTTCATTTGTACTTTTTACTTTGATGTCAAATTTGAATCAGAATTCAAATTTGAGTCAGAATTCAAGTTTTCCTGTTAATATGTCAGGGTAACAAATTTAGTGTTCAAAACTGCAGATAAAGAGAGGCCCAAAAGTGAATAATGTGCGGCAATATGACATGAACGATCCAATCGAATGCCTAGATCTCAATCTCACGGAAATTACTTTCAACGACTACGGAGGCACAACACCCGAGATTAATTTCGGCAAGTTCTTTGTTCTGAACACAAGTGTTCTCAAGATTATGAGGTTTGGCGTCCATTGGGGACACTACGACAAATGGTATGAAGTTCAGCGCAAGAAACTAAAGATGAATGCCAAAGCTTCTGCTGAAGCTGAGATTATTTTTGAAGATATACGAGTCAACATAATAAATACCTTAAAAAAATACACAAATTGTCGGTGTCTGATCCCTATGCTGAAGCTTTCAAGTGGAGAATGCGCAACGGTTATTAATAAATACCTTTCATTTGTACTTTGCATTTTATTGCAATCTAGTATTTATAAGTTTGAACAATGTTTAGAAAAACAGTTCAACTCTTTTGTAATCTTGCTTCTGAAATTTAATTTCCAAGGTTATTTCTACTTTGAACATTGTTTCGTTCGTCGAGTAAAACAGGCTATTTTTACTTTGAGGCAGAATTCAAATTTGAGGCAGAAATTCAAATTTGAGGTATAATTCAAATTTGGGCCAGCATTTTGAGTCCGTTGCTTTGTGGTATGCTGCTGCAATGTTTTCTAAACTATGATACACATTACGTGATCACTCCCGACCTCTTTTGCGTAGTAAAACTCATAGTCATGAGAAGTATGCTCCAAATGAGCTCGCAAGTTAGGGTAAATAGCCCCATTTGTAAGCAATTTTTTCCGACCTTGTCCAAATGGGTCAAATATTTTTTCTTCACACCAATTCCATCTATATGGTTTCAATTCTAAGTCTCACTATTTATTGAATTAATTTTCATATTATTACATTTCTTTTGCAAAAACAAGCTTTAATAGAAACATATTAAAAAACATTTTTAAAATATTAAGATTGAAAATCTAAGTTAAGATCCTTCTTAGTCACTCTAAAATGAAGCTTCTATCAAGTTTTTTTTAATTTTTTGAAAACCTAAACCCCTACCTCCTTCTCCACGAACTCTTTGCAGCTTCATACATGATAGCTCATTTGGGTCAATCTTTTTCATGGAAATATAGATAGACCAAGTTTATAATTTTTTAACGTAACTATATCACATAAGACGACAATGTGCGCATGTTTTCTATTTTTTTGATTTTTTGGAATTAGTTGTGCTCATTTGAACCCGTTCGGGGAAGCTTGCTTGTGTCAAGTCTTTTTCATGAAAATGTCTCTAGACCAAGTTTATAATTTTTTGTCCAAACCTTGTCTTGTAAAACGACAATGTGCGCATGTTTTCTATTTTTTTGATTTTTTTAAAATTAGTTATGCTCATTTGAAAGTTAGTCAAACTTCAGGAAACCCCGTTGACCACCTCTAAACCCTGCGAAACCCCGCAGTCCCTCTCCTAACCCTAGCGCCGATCTGGGACCGTTCGATCATACCCTAGCGCCGATCTGGGACCGTTCTTTCATACCCTAGCGCCGATCTGTCACTGTCGATCATACCCTAGCGCCCAACTGCGGCCGTCAGATCTAGATTGATATTTGACAGTCAGATTCGCGTTGCGCGCCACTTGCGTAGCATTTCCCGCCGCCTCGTCCTCTCTCCTCCGCCCAAATTTATACCCCCTCCCCCACCAGCCGTGGCGTTATCGTCTCCTCCGCCCAGTTCCTCTCCGTTCTCGTCTCCTCGCTCCATGTCATCCGCATCCGAGCGCGGCCGTGGCGGCCTTCGCGGGAGCGGCGGTGGACGTTCTTCTCCTGGCGCCAACGACGACGATGAGGAGCGCCGCCACTGCCATTCGGATGTGGGCCGCAGTCGCGGTCGCCGCCGCTTAACGAACTGGGACGGTCTGCGCACCCCCATGCCTGGTTCCCCTACCCCACCGCCGCGATGCCACAATGTTGAGTCCTCGCAGGCGACGGCGCTGCCCCACCGCTCCTGCCGGCACACTCAACCGAGCCCAGCGACGACGAGTCCTACTCAAGCGTCGATACGGTCTCCACCGACGATGGCGAGGAGCTCGTCAAGATCGTCGACCCCGTCGAGCTGGAGGCATGCGTTGTCGCCAAGTCCGTGCTTCGCCGTGCGGATGCTGAGTTTGAGGAGGTGATGAACGAGGTGCGTCTGGAGCAGGGTCTCCGGCAGGACGCCGAGAACACCGCTCGCGCGCGGGAGTGGGAGGAGGTGCGGCGCCGCCAGCATCTCAATCAGGCCTTCGCCTTCTACGATAGTGAGTAGATTAGGGGTTACATTTATCTAAAAATATGTATTAACTACTGTTTGTTGAACTAAGATATGTATCAACTACTGTTTGTCGAATGTTTGAATGTTTGTTGAACAAAGATCGGAATCATTTGAATGCGATTTTCAGTAGCTGGAAAACTATGCATACTAGAGCGATGCTGGTCTCACGCGCTTGGATTTCGGTCGCGTTCCAAGCGCGTAGTTGCGTTACAACTCGATCGCTCACGCCAGTCGGCGTAATTTCTTTTTCATTTATTTCTACATTAACCATATGGCAGAGGGCAGAACGAGCAGCACATATCCATTCATGTTTATCCGTTCTTCTTGTGTGAAAGGAAAGAAGTAGATTCAGAATCCGAAACAGATCAATTTTAGATATATTTCTCTTTACGAGTAGTACGATGAGGATGAGACACATCTGAGAGCCTTCCAGTGCGTGGCACTGCGTGCACATTGATTGCATGCGTAGCATGCCGTAGTCCACCCTACGTGTATGTAGCGTGCACGGATGGACATGCATGGCCACTGAACGCGTCGCAGAACTTCTGCGTCACCGCTAGCCTAGCCTAGCTACCGTCACGTCCAATCACGGTGTAAATGCATTATTTAAAGAAGATAGGTGATCATAATAAAACATTTACTCCATAGAAACAAAAGATTACTCACTCGATAACCTAAACATTAACTAAAACTTCAGCTACTACTTCTTCTTTTCTTTTTCTTCTTCTTCTTCTTCTTCTTCTTCTTCTTCTTCTTCTTCTTCTTCTTCTTCTTCTTCATGGGTGATGCAGGGGACTGACGGTTACTTCAAGGCGTCGAAGTCGTCCTCGTCATCGTCCTCCTCCTCGTCGTCCTCGTACGAGTCCATGCCATCGAAGTTTTCGTCGCCAGAGATGTCCTCGATGACAACATTGTCCTCGGCAATGGGCGCAATGGGCTCGTTGACGACGGCCGGGGCGGTTGGTCCACGACACCAGGCCCGCGCTCCTCATCGGAGTAGGGCTCATCCGAGGACTCCGAAGCCCCGTACTCGTAGACTGGGGACTGCGGCGGAAGATCTCCACGCAACACTTCCTAGGGTTCCTCTTTCTCCTCGGGCAGGGGGGAGCCCGTGCTGCTTGCGGAACAGGTTCTCCGCCTCTCGTTGCTCCTCCCGCTCCTGCTCCTTCATGGCGTGCAGGGAACCAGGCGAGTAGAGCTTTGAGTCCAACAACGGCGAGAAGGGGCTCTCCGGCCTGGGTGGGCTCCACCACATTTTCGAGGGAGGGAGAGAGAGAAAGAATGGGCGTTTTCTTCCATGGTAGGCCCCTTTTTATTCTTGCCGCAGCGGGCGGCAGCGAAGGAACCAATCCCACATATCAGGCCAAGTAACGGTCAAACGAAGTTGACCCGACGGAAATGGCCGCGCCAGCCGCGAGCCTCGAAATAGGCAAGCAGGGCAAAACCAAGGAAAGTTAAGCGCGTAGGGCACAAACGAGGAAAACTAAGCAAAACAGGGCACAAAAATAAGAAAACCTTTTTCTTTGAACTCTTATACAGTACACCGGTGCGAATATGGACGGTCTATGTTGTTTGGTAAAATGTCAAAATTAACCGGTACTCCAACACAGATAAAAAAGTAACAAAGAGTACCAGAAAACAAGGATAGAACCGTAATCTAAAGTGGGGATATGTTAGTAATTGTAGTTTTAACTAAATTAAGTACTCCCTCCATCCCAAAATACTCCATCCCAAAATATAAGGCACACTATTTTTATGCTGGTCTTTTGATGCTCGACTTTGACCACTAATATATACTAAATTATATGGATTCAGAATGTATAAATGTTACCGTTGAATTCGGCTTGCAAAATTCTTTCATTTCATATATCATTATACTAATTTCTAGGCATATTATAAGTTCAAATCATGGTTAAACTTGTACGTCGTTGACCAGCGTAATTTAAGGGCGCCTTATATTTTGAGACGGAGGGAGTATTATATTCGGATCCATCTAAAAAACATCCGGATCGAACAATCAAGAGAAGATACAAACCATGATCGAGATGAATGGCTCTTACTCCCTTCTCCCTGAGGAGAGTACTGAGTAGCTAGACAATAGGTATGCAAGCATACTCATAAAATTTACGGGTGCATGGAGCAACAAATGAGTATAAACTCGATCGGTAGAGCGGAGGGCGGATCGGCTAGAGCGGAGAGGTTGGCCAAATTGTGGGCTTTGTCAACTTTGCAAAAGGGAACCAGAGACCGCGGCGCATATCATGTTCAAGTGCTGGTATTCCCTACGCATTTGGCGGGCCATTGAAAGTTGGCTCGAGTTGGGAGTCTCAACATTGATGCTTGGCTGGCCATTGAAAGTTGGCTCGGGTTAGGGAGTCTCAACATTGACGCTTGGCTTCCCTACGACTCCGTCAAAGATTGGTGGTGTTCCATGGTTAGTGTCAACGGCCAAACGCGCAAGGGTCTCGCATCTTTGATTTTCCTAACCTCTTGGGAGCTTTGGAACGAGAGGAACACTAGAGTTTTTAGAAAATTCGCTTCGATGCCCAATGTAATCCTCTCGTCTATTAAGAGGAACACATCTCTTTGGAGCCTTGCAGGGGCGAAATATTTGAGTTCCATCATGCCGCGAGAGTAGCGCGTACTACCGAGTCTTTGACTCCTTTTTTTAACTAAAACTCCTTCTTAATAATGAAATAGACAAAGCGTTTGCCTTGTTAAAAAAAAGTATGAACTCGATCAACAGTAGTTCGGGCCGGCTAGGCGTTTGGAGAGTTAGACAGGCCAGAAGAGTGGCCAGTGGCAGTGACACTTCGACAGTTGAGGTGGGAAATGGCATTTACATTTGATTTAGCAAATTTGTAGTCACATGTAATGTGCACCCATGTTAAGAAATATACCACCATCGTCGGCATACTTCCCACTTGAAGTGTGGACGCTACGAAGAGGACTCGTACACCAGCATATTTATTCCATAAGTGTGTATCGGTGCAAAAAGAAGTTTAAGGAAGAGATGACTCTCCTGATTCACAAGGCCACTAGGAAAGCTTATCATGGCATGCAGGGCTGGGTATCTAATTTTACTTGACTGTAATATAGTGGATTATGACCTTTAACCTTTAGCTTTTGTAAATATACTCTCTTCCTTTAATTACTAATAATTAAAAAAATACAGTGGGGAAACCCACTGTTCAGCCTAAAAAAACATGATTCATGTTTTTTAGGGAGATGTGCGACAAGTCTGTTGGTCGACCAAGAGTGTAGGTTATCTGGACCAATGATTCGTCATATTCAAAATCCAGGCTACTATGATGAATTAGACATTGTGCGTGTTTGGCCAGAGGGCATTGTCGATTAGAAAATCTTGTTCTTGAGTAGTAAAGTGTTTTATATCAAAAAAGAGAAAATTTTGTAAAAAAATCTCCATTGGTGTGTGAATTCCTGCGTAGGAGATTACAAGCTAAAATGCATAGATTCACCCATGTCGTTTCATCGAAAGGGGTTCGCGTTTATTTGCTACGATAGAGGACATTGTCGTGAAAGATCGGACCAACAATAAAATCAATTATCGTCTCGAGGTTCAGTTTGCAATTCGGCCCAAATTTGGGTAAAAAATGAGTCCGCGTGAACAGAAAAACGGGCGCGAGCCAACGAAATGCGTCCTTGTGTTGGAGTTGCCTTAGAGCATCTCCACCGGCACGCTCAATAGAGCATCCGGTAAATGTGCCGGAAACATATTATTGGAGAGCCGACACATGTTGCCGCTCTATTGGGAGCGGCTTGCCCCACCGGCGGTTCCCACTAGTTTTTTTTCCAAATTCTTTTTAAATCTCGAATATGGATGAACCGACGATATTTCATTGAATTCAATGGACATTTAACAAACTTAAACAAAATTTGACAAACGACATTTAATAAACTAAAACGAAATTTAAACTAAATCCTAGACCCTAGATCTAGCGGCGCTTCCGGCTACGGCGAGAGAAGGAGCCCTATCCCAGCGGCGGCATCATCAAGAAAATTGCATGCCTAAGTGATCTGCCGCCGGAAGTGTCATCTGCTACTGTAGGCGGCTAAGGCTTCTGGTTTCGCCTTCGTCGGCTGCGGCCTTGAGGAATTTTCCGGGTCGCCGCCCTTGCCGAGTATGGTGGGGTTTGATCTAGCGGCGACAGAGGGAGGCCTCGATGGCAGCCTGCATTTCCTACCACTCCGGCTCTGGCCAGTCGTCGTCGCTGTCCTGCGCCGCTCCTTCGTTGCCGATGCCGCTGGTAAGGGAAAGTCGGGCAGCTCGTCGTCGTCAGAGCGGGCCTGCTCATTGTCCGACGCGTACGACTCCCTTGGTGGCGACCGCATGTCGGCGGGGAGAAAGAAGCTGCCGCGACGCGCCTCATACTCCATGTCTATCATGACGTGTCAGTGCGGTGCCGAGATAGAGTAGAAGGGGTCGACACGCTGCGCCCACGGCAAGTCCCTCCACCGCCGCATGATGTAGTCAAGGCGGGCCTTCCCGCGGCGTTGCGTCATTAAAATGGGCATACGGGCCACAATAAATCTGCCTGTGTTCTTCAGTCGCTGACGCGTCAGCCCCGTGTGTCAGATCTAACGTGGCACGCGTTGTCGTGGTTGTCATCACTCCTGCTTGCCTCCCTAGAAACACGACGCGAAGCGAGGTTGCCAGACGCTATATTGGGACGTGCTGACAAGTTTTGGGCTATTGGACGTGCCGGTAGGGGCTGATTTCATGTCGGCGCGCCCAATAACCCTATTTGGAGCGCTATTGTGCGCGCTGGTGCAGATGCTCTTGGTTGTTTTTTAGAGGAGAGTCCTCCTGAATTAACTCTAGTTCACCATGTTGAACCAACTTATCCATATCAATATATTAAAAGGGTCTTGGCCAGCTCGGCACGACATCTCAACGCTCCTTCTTGGAGGCGTCGCCTTGGAGCTCTTGGCCCTCGCGGTGCCTCGGTTTCGCAGCGGTTGGGTGGGATGACTCTGTGGTCGGGGGAGGTGGATGTCGGGGTGGTGACCCCGGACGGTGGTGGTTCGTCGAGGCGGCGGCCTCGGTCCCCTCTACATCGACGGTCCTATGGGGCAGGACCTTCACTTGGCGAGGTTTTGGGTGGCGACTTGGTGCTGCGAGGGCAGCAAGGGTGTCGACCCGGCTGGTTCTGCTCCGGGCAATGCGGAGTTTGACCTGGTTGCTACGCCGGGGCGGCGGCCCCGGTTTTGGCGCGACGTTGAGGTCTGCGGGCGGTCATTTTTAGCGAGGGTAGCAAGGGCTACGAGACGGCTGGGTGATACGTCCATTTTGCATCACTATTTTATATCATAATTTACTGCTATTCATCGATATATTTCATATTTAGAAGTGTTACTTATGTTATTTTACCTATTTTGCATGTTTGATGAATAATGGAGAATTGGACACCGGAGTCAGGATTCTGCTGGAAAAAGCACCGTCGAGATGCACTATTTTGAAGATCAATAAATCGAAGGAGACATATGGAAGTCCCTATTTTACCAGAAGATGGAGGAGGCCAAAAGGGGAGGCTGAGAAGGCACCTGGGGCCCAAACCACAGGCTGGCGCGGTGGGCCCCCTGCCGCGCCGCCTGGTGGTTTGGGGCCCTGGCCCACCCAGCCGTTCCCCCTTCGTGTACTTGACCCCCTCGGAACCCTAACACACAGAGAGGCCATCGAAATATTCCGCCGCCTCCACGAGGCGGAAAACACCAGAGAGCGAAAAGCTCCCCTGCAGGAAGAAATCTGCCGGGGGAAATTCCCTCCCGGAGGGGGAAATCGTCGCCATCATCACCGTCATCGAGCTGGACTTCATCGGGATCATCATCATCTCCACCGCCAACACCATCATCACCGCCGCTGCACCCCGTCTCCGCTGTAACATCTAGGGCTGAATCTTGTCTATTTCATAGGGGAAACTCTCCCGGTGTTGATTACTCTTGTTATTGATGCTATTGGGTGAAACCATTGGACTAAGGTTTATGTTCAGATTGTTATTCATCATCATATCACCTCTGATCATGTTCCGTATGATGTCTTGTGAGTAGTTCGTTTAGTTCTTGAGGACATGGGAGAAGTCTTGATGTTAGTAGTGAACTATGTTGAGTAATATTTAATGGTTTGATGCTTAAGTTGTGGTGTTATTCTTCTAGTGGTGTCATGTGAACGTCGACTACATGATACTTCACCTTTATGGGCCTAGGGGAATGCATTGTGTATTCGTTTGCCAATTGTGGGGTTGCCGGAGTGACAGAAACCTGAACACCCGTTGGTATATCGATGCATGAGGGATAGCAGGATCTCAAAGTTTAAGGCTGTGGTTAGTTTATCTTAATTACTTTCTTGTATTTGCGGATGCTTGCAAGGGGTATAATCACAAGTATGTATTAGTCCTAGGAAGGGCGGTGCATTAGCATAGGTTCACCCACACAACACTTATCAAAACAATGAAGATTAATCAACTATATGAAGCGAAAGCACTTGACAATATTCCCGTGTGTCCTCAAGAACGTTTGGTCATTATAAGTACAACAACCGGCTTGTCCTTTGCTGTAGAAAGGATTGGGCCACTCGCTGCAACTATTATTACTGCATTTTATTTACTTGTACTTTATTTATCTGTCATATCAAAAACTCCTAAAAACTTGTCTGTGAGCATTTACAGTGAATCCTTCATCAAAACCGCTTGTCAACACCTTCTGCTCCTCGTTGGGTTCGACACTCTTATTTATCGAAAGTACTACGATACACCCCCTATACTTGTGGGTCATCAAGACTATTTTCTGGCGCCGTTGCCGGGGAGTGTAGCGCTATTGGTAAGGGAAACATTTATTGTACGTGCTGTTTTTATTTTTGCCTGCTGCTATATCTCATTATGGAGGGGTCTTCTCTTGAATTCCTATTTGGGAAAACAACTACCACTGCTAAGGTAGTAGAGGAGGCGCCAGATGAGCAGGTAATACCGTTCAAAATTCCTATGAAAATTGTTGAACGTGTCACAAATAACCGCTATGCAGGAGATGGAACTGTCCATCCTGGAGATCATTTGTTATTTCTGCATGAATTGTGCGAGTTATTTAAGTGTGCAGGTATCTCGATGGGAGAAGTTAAGAAGAAATTATTCTCTCTATCACTGTCTGGTAAAGCTGCACATTGGTATAAACTGCTGAAGAATGGGTATTCTCTTGGATGGGAGGAAATTGTACCTCTCTTTTACTCCAAATTCTATCCTCCAAGTGAGATTCATAAGGATCGGAACCTCATATATAACTTCTGGCCCTATGATGGAGAGAGTATCGCTCAAGCGTGGGGGAGATTGAAGGCATTAATGCTCAAATGTCCCATTCATGAGCTTCCTGGTAATATTGTTATTGATAACTTTTATGCAAGACTCTCCTTTCAAGATAAAACTCTATTGGATACCACTTGTGCTGGATCGTTCACTCGTAATAAAGAAGAGTTTAAGTGGGACCTTCTTGATCGGATTCAGGAGAACACTGAAGGATGGGAGAATGACAAAGGTAGGGAGTCAGGTATAAACTATGACTTTGAGTGTGTTAAAAATTTTATGGATACTGATGATTATCGCAAAATTAGCACTACTTATGGTCTTGACTCTCAAATTGTTGCAAACTTTTATAAAGCCTTTGCTTCCTATTTCGGTTTGCCGAAGGAGGGTTTTAAAAATTATCATGAACCATATAAAGATGAATCTGTTTCTCATATATCTAAAGGTGTTGAGGTTAATGTTGTGATCGCATTATTCCAGAACCTTATATTGAAAAAGTTCCTTTTCCTAATAAGATTAAGGAACATACTATCATAACTGGTGTTGTTAGTAAAAGTAATAAGAAAACTACCAAACCTGATGAGCAAATAACTGTTGAACCTGTTGTAGCATTGGTTAAAGATCTTGTCACTGAAAATTTAGAAGATAGACACATTATCTTTTGTGAGGATGCTTCTAATATTGTCTCACATCCTAAAAGTTCTAGGAAGTCTAGTGTTCCTGTGCTTTCTGTTAGGATAGGTGATCATTGCTATTATGGTTTATGTGATATTGGTGCAAGTTCTAGTGCTATTCCTTATGAGCTTTACAGGGAAATTATGCACGAAATTGCTCCTTGTAAACTTGAAGAGATTGATGTGGTTATTCAGCTTGCTAATAGGGAAACTATCTCTCCAATTGGTATCATTAGAGATGTCGAAGTCCTTTGTGGTAAGACTAAATACCCTGCTGATTTTCTTGTACTTGGGTCGGCTGCCAATGATAGTTGTCCTATTATTTTTGGTAGACCTTTTCTGAATACTTGTGGTGCTGTTATAGACTGTAAGAAAGAGAAAATCTTTACTAAATTTGCTGGTGAATCTTATGAATTCAATTTCTCTAAATTTGCTAAAGCACCTTATGAAACTGAATTGCCTAGTGAGGATTTTGAAATTGCTCAACTTGCATCTATTGTTCTTGCTCCTAACAATGCTTTGCAGCAACATATGGAGAATCATGAAAGTGAGAACTTCAGGGAAGAAAGGAATGAGCTTGATGAAGTATTCCTTCGTCAACCTATGCTCAAACACAATTTACCTGTGGAAGATTTGGGTACCACAATGCCACCCAAGGAGGATCCTGTTTTTGATTTGAAACCTCTGCCTGATAATCTTAAATATGCTTATATTGATGATAAGAAAATATATCCTGTTATTATCAGCTCTAAACTTTCAGGTACAGAGGAGGAAAGGTTATTGGGAGTGTTGAGAAACACCGCGGAGCTATGGGATATACTCTTGATGACCTGAAGGGAATTTCTCCTACTATATGTCAGCACGCCATCAACATGGAACCTGATGCAAAGCCTGTTGTTGAGCATCAGCGTCGTTTAATACCCAAGATGAAAGAAGTGGTAAGAAATGAGGTATTAAAACTTCTTGAAGCTGGTATTATTTATCCTATTGCTGATAGTAGATGGGTAAGTCCTGTGCATTGTGTTCCTAAGAAAGGAGGAATTACCGTTGTTCCTAATGAAAATGATGAACTAATTCCTCAAAGAGTAGTAGTTGGTTATAGGATGTGCATTGATTTTAGAAAGGTTAACAAAGTAACTAAGAAAGATCATTATCCTTTGCCTTTTATTGATCAAATGCTTGAGAGGTTGTCCAAGAAAACTCACTTTTGTTTCCTTGATGGGTATTCTGGGTTTTCTCAAATTGCTGTGAGAGCGCAAGATCAAGAGAAAACTACTTTTACTTGTCCTTATGGAACTTATGCTTATAGACGTATGCCTTTTGGTTTATGTAATGCTCCTGCTACTTTTCAAAGATGCATGTCTGCTATTTTTCATGGCTTTTGTGAGGAAATTGTGGAAGTCTTCATGGACGATTTCTCCGTCTATGGAACTTCCTTTGATAATTGTTTGCACAACCTTGACAAAGTTTTGCAGAGATGTGAAGAAACTAGCCTTGTTCTTAATTGGGAGAAATGCCACTTTATGGTTAATGAAGGAATTGTTCTTGGACATAAAATTTCTGAAAGAGGTATTGAAGTTGATCGAGCTAAAGTGGAGGCAATTGAAAAGATGCCTTGTCCCAAAGATGTTAAAGGTATTCGTAGTATTCTTGGTCATGCTGGTTTTTATAGGAGGTTTATTAAAGATTTCTCTAAAATTTCCAAGCCTCTTACTAATCTTCTTCAAAAAGATGTACCATTTGTTTTTGATGATGATTGTAAGGAAGCTTTTGAAACTTTGAAAAAGGCTTTAATCACCGCTCCTGTAGTTGAACCACCTGATTGGAATTTACCTTTTGAAATTATGTGTGATGCTAGTGATTATGCTGTAGGCGCTGTTCTTGGGCAGCGAGTAGATAAAAAGTTAAATGTTATTCATTATGCTAGTAAAACTCTTGATTCTGCTCAAAAGAATTATGCCACTACTGAAAAAGAATTTCTAGCTGTAGTTTTTGCTTGTGACAAATTTCGACCCTACATAGTTGATTCGAAAGTCACTATTCATACTGATCATGCTGCAATTAGATACCTTATGGAAAAGAAAGATGCTAAGCCAAGGCTTATTAGATGGGTACTTCTTTTGCAAGAATTTGATTTGCATATCATAGATAGAAAAGGTGCTGAAAATCCTGTTGCTGATAATTTGTCTAGATTGGAAAGCATTCCTTATGATCCTATTCCTGTTAATGATAGCTTTCCAAATGAACAATTGGCTGCAATAAGTGTAAGTTCGCGAGATAGTCCTTGGTATGCTGATTATGCTAACTTTATTGTTTCCAAGTACTTGCCTCCAACCTTTTCAGCTCAGCAAAGAAGGAAATTCTTTTATGACTTGCGGCATTACTTTTGGGATGACCCACACTTATATAAAGAAGGAGTCGATGGTATTATGCGAAGATGTGTTCCTGAATATGAACAACAGGAAATACTGAGGAAATGCCATGGAAGTGCTTATGGAGGGCATCACGCTGGAGATAGAACTGCGCAGAAAGTTCTACAATCAGGTTTTTATTGGCCTACCCTCTTTAAGGATGCAAGAAAGTTTATTTTATCTTGTGATGAATGTCAAAGGGTTGGTAATATCTCTAGACGCAATGAAATGCCTATGAGTTATTCTCTTGTTATTGAACCATTTGATTGTTGGGGATTCGACTTCATGGGTCCTTTTCCTTCTTCACAAGGTAATACTCATATACTTGTTGCTGTTGATTATGTCACTAAATGGGTAGAAGCTATACCTACTAAAAGTGCTGATGGTGAGACCTCTTTAAAAATGCTTCAAGATGTCATTTTTCCTAGGTTTGGTGTACCTAGATATCTTATGACTGATGGAGGTTCTCATTTTATCCATGGTGGTTTTAGAAAGACTCTTGCTAAATATGGTGTTAATCATAGAATTGCTTCAGCCTATCATCCTCAAACTAGTGGACAAGTAGAATTGTCAAATAGGGAGATTAAATCTATCTTGCAAAAGACTGTTAATAAATCTAGAAAAAATTGGGCTAGTAAGTTAAATGATGCTTTATGGGCTTATAGAACTGCTTATAAGAACCCCATGGGCATGTCTCCTTATAAAATGGTTTATGGTAAAGCTTGTCACTTGCCTTTAGAATTAGAACACAAAGCTTATTGGGCAGTGAGAGAACTTAATAGAGATTTTAAACTTGCCGGTGAGAAAAGGTTGTTGCATTTAAGTTCTTTAGATGAATGGAGAAGTGAGGCTTATGAAAATGCTAGACTCTTTAAAGAAAAAGTTAAGAGATGGCATGATAGGAGAATTCTTAAAAGAGAATTTAATGTTGGTGAGAAAGTTCTATTGTATAGGTCTCGTCTCAGATTTTTTGCAGGAAAGTTACTCTCAAAATGGGAAGGACCATTTGTTATTGTGGAGGTGTATCGTTCAGGTGCAATAAAAATTGCTTCATTGAAAGATAACTCTACACAAGTGGTAAATGGTCAAAGACTCAAGCATTATATTTCTGGAGATTCTATTAATGAAGAGGTTGATACAATTAAAGTGGTGACTCCGGAAACTTTCATTGAAGAACATTTTTCTGGGACTGCAGAATTCGATTCGAATAGGTAACAGTTTCGGTAAGAAAAGTTTCGCGAATAACTTTCTAGAAGATATTTTCGTCGTTTTTATTAAATATGGAAAAATAAGAGACCGAACCGGATGGGAGACGGCACCCGTGGTGCCCAAACCATAGGTCGGCGCGGTGGGCCCCCAGCCGCGCCGCCTGGTGGTTTGAGCACCCCGGAGCTCGTCTCCGATCAGGTTTCCTCCTGTACCTTCCTTATGTTGTAAAACTTTTTGCTATATAACTCACCCGAACCCCCGAGGTTCGTATCTCGCCTTTTCATCGTGTTTCGTTTCGAGCTGTTTCTGTCCAGATATTGTTTTCAGATTTAGAAGCGCCATGGTCTCCAACAACAACAACAAGGGCAAGGAGCCTTTGGAAGACGAGACTCAAGACCCCAAGCTGAAGGAGGAAGTCAAGAGCGAAGATGAAGGAGAAGTGGAGGAAGACCCGCGCGAATACCCGCGCGCTACCGTTGCAAGCATCGGAGTGGTGGCAAATCCATTCAAGCCCAGGCAAGGGCGCGGATGAGCACCGGAGGGAAGGTTCCACGACGCTTCTTGGCTCCCAGGACATCTTCCCCAGGCATAAATAACCCCTTCCATACTCTTATCCATAAGCATCAAATTGAGAGGATCCCGGAGGCTGAATTGCCTAGTGGTTGGAATATAGATCGTTCTAACAATACAGGAAAGAGGGATTCTGCTGCTGAGGAGTGGGGAAACAACTCCAAGAGTTGGGACTCGCAGTCTGACAAGTTTATGAATCGCATCGAACACAACTCTGAGCTGATTCGCGCCCTCACCTACAAGATTGATGAACTGAAGGAGCTGGTTGATAAGCTTATCAACAATTCACCACCACCACCGAAGGAGTAATTCATCATAAGTATTGGCATCCCCTTGGTTTGTTCCAAGCTTGGGGGAGTGCCGCGGTATCACATCATTATCTTTACCTTTTACTTTTCCATAAAGTCATATCGTGAGTAGGGAAGTTATCTTATATGATGGTTTGCAATGTGGAAGTATCTCTCTTTTAGTTGGTTATCTATGTATCCCTTGGTGTGAGTTGCCGTTATGAAATATTAATGAGAAGTTTTATCATTTACTTTCTGCATACTTTATTTTAGCTTGCAATTCTCTTTCATATTGATAACCTTGTTGTTAGTATAGGGATCACTTTTTAGAGCACCAAGTTAATCTTTTTGGTTTTGGCAAACTTAGCATTGGTCAGTAGTAGACAATACTTTGAGACTTAAGTAGAGAGAGGGAGTGCATGCAAATATATTATTCCATGATCTTTCTTTCTTTGTAGCTCATAAGCTTAGTATTCTTAAGTTAAACTATTTGTGCTTCTAAGGAAGATTGCATGATTATTCTTATCACTTGTATAATTGTTTGTATCCCTCAACTCTTATGCTTGCTACATAACCTTGCTAGCCAAAGACCTGTATCGAGAGGGAATGCTTCTCATACATCCAAACCTTGAGCCAAACCATTGCCATTCGAGTCCACCATAACTTCCTACTATATGGTATTTTGCGCCATTCCAAGTAAATACTTCATGTGCTACCTTTAAATTATTCAAAACTTATTACTCCTAGTTTTGTGTCACTGTTTATTAGCTCATGAGGGTTCTGTAGAGTTTCTCTAGCACTTTTGTCAAACAGACTTTCACCAATGGACTAGTGGCATATACACCGCTTATCCAACAATTTGCAAAAAGAGCTGGCAAATGGGGTGCCCAGTCCCAATTAACTACAACTTTCATTAATAATTCTCTTCACATGTTTTGCCCTGATTTATCAGTAAGCAACTTAATTTGCAAATAGACACTCCTCCATGGTATGTGAATGTTGGAAGGCACCCGAGGATTCGGTTAGCCATGGCTTGTGTAAGCAAAAGGTTGGGAGGAGTGTCAACTATAAAGAAACTAAAATACATGTGTAAACAAAAGAGAAGAGGGATGATCTACCTTGCTGGTAGAGATAACGTCCTTCATGGGAGCCGCTCTTGAAAGTCTGGTTGACAAGGGGTTAGTGTTCACTTTACTACGATTCGTTGACAACGACATACATAGCTCAAACAACTATTTTTACTCTCTATATGCTTTGCAAAACTTAAAAGCTCTAGCACATGATTTAATCCCTGCTTCCCTCTGCGAAGGGCCTATCTTTTACATTATTGTTGAGTCAGTAAACCCATTCCTCTCTATCTCAAGCAAGCATTTGAGTTGTTGAGATCCAATTAGTTATATGTGTTGATACTTCTAATCATATCTCTCATTTCCTTGTTTCGCACAATAGCTTTTATCCGAATGAATATAACTTTGAAAGTTATCAATGACTGTAAGGAGACTGTTATGATTAAGGCATGTAAGTTCTGCTATATAAGCTCTGATATAAAGACTCTTCTCGAAAGATAAGTATGATCTGTTAATTGTTCTCTGACCAAGAGTTTAAGTTTGCCTTCACCAATCATGGTTCTCTTTATGCACTTCATCGTGGTTCCCTTTACTTATTTCAAGTTAGATTATATGAAGGGAAGTTGCTGTCTAGAATGACTTGTGTATCAATGAATGTGATGCTTCTTGTCCGTATTTTATTTATCGACACTTTGCTCCATAAACTTGTGGTCATGTTTACTGAGCTCAGTTTTCGCTTGGGGACAAGCGAGGTCTAAGCTTGGGGGGGTTGATACGTCCATTTTGCATCACTATTTTATATCATAATTTACTGCTATTCATCGATATATTTCATATTTAGAAGTGTTACTTATGTTATTTTACCTATTTTGCATGTTTGATGAATAATGGAGAATTGGACACCGGAGTCAGGATTCTGCTGGAAAAAGCACCGTCGAGATGCACTATTTCTGAAGATCAATAAATCGAAGGAGACATATGGAAGTCCTATTTTACCAGAAGATGGAGGAGGCCAAAAGGGGAGGCTGAGAAGGCCCTGGGGGCCCACCACCTGGCGCGGTGGGCCCCCTGCCGCGCCGCCAGGTGGTTTGGGGGCCCTGGCCCACCTCAGCCGTTCCCCCTTCGCGTACTTGACCCCCTCGGAACCCTAACACACAGAGGAGGCCATCGAAATATTCCGCCGCCTCCACGAGGCGGAAAACACCAGAGAGCGAAAAGCTCCCCTGCAGGAAGAAATCTGCCGGGGGAAATTCCCTCCCGGAGGGGGAAATCGTCGCCATCATCACCGTCATCGAGCTGGACTTCATCGGGATCATCATCATCATCATCTCCACCGCCAACACCATCATCACCGCCGCTGCACCCCGTCTCCGCTGTAACATCTAGGGCTGAATCTTGTCTATTTCATAGGGGAAACTCTCCCGGTGTTGATTACTCTTGTTATTGATGCTATTGGGTGAAACCATTGGATTAAGGTTTATGTTCAGATTGTTATTCATCATCATATCACCTCTGATCATGTTCCGTATGATGTCTTGTGAGTAGTTCGTTTAGTTCTTGAGGACATGGGAGAAGTCTTGATGTTAGTAGTGAACTATGTTGAGTAATATTTAATGGTTTGATGCTTAAGTTGTGGTGTTATTCTTCTAGTGGTGTCATGTGAACGTCGACTACATGATACTTCACCTTTATGGGCCTAGGGGAATGCATTGTGTATTCGTTTGCCAATTGTGGGGTTGCCGGAGTGACAGAAACCTGAACACCCGTTGGTATATCGATGCATGAGGGATAGCAGGATCTCAAAGTTTAAGGCTGTGGTTAGTTTATCTTAATTACTTTCTTGTATTTGCGGATGCTTGCAAGGGGTATAATCACAAGTATGTATTAGTCCTAGGAAGGGCGGTGCATTAGCATAGGTTCACCCACACAACACTTATCAAAACAATGAAGATTAATCAACTATATGAAGCGAAAGCACTTGACAATATTCCCGTGTGTCCTCAAGAACGTTTGGTCATTATAAGTACAACAACCGGCTTGTCCTTTGCTGTAGAAAGGATTGGGCCACTCGCTGCAACTATTATTACTGCATTTTATTTACTTGTACTTTATTTATCTGTCATATCAAAAACTCCTAAAAACTTGTCTGTGAGCATTTACAGTGAATCCTTCATCAAAACCGCTTGTCAACACCTTCTGCTCCTCGTTGGGTTCGACACTCTTATTTATCGAAAGTACTACGATACACCCCATATACTTGTGGGTCATCACTGGGTCGTGCGGCGTTGTGTCTTGTGTGCGGCTTTGGTGCCAAGTGGTGTATGTCGGGGCGGCGGCCCTGGTTTTGGTGGTGTGTTTTGTGGCGTTCGGTGGGCTTGCGTCGTGTGGGCGACGGCCCCCTCGCTTGTGTGGTTTTCTTGCCCTGTTTTCCTCATAAACAGGCATCTGTATGGTTTTTGGGCCCGGTTTTCCTTATAAACTGGGTCAATTCTTCTTCTATACGAATTGCAGGAATGCCCTGCCCTCCTTTCGAGAGGTTACTCGAAAAAGGGTCCGATTCGGCTAAATTTATGTTTTGCTGAAATTTGTGAGAAAGGTCAAATTCGCCATTTTCCACCTGTACATCAGACTGGGTCGGATTTCAGAACGTCCGGAGCCACGACCCACAGAACACTGAACCAGCGGTACGGGAGGTAGGGTTCTAGGCTTCTAGCCGCCGGCCATGGCCCTCTCCTCGTCTTCCTCCTCCCTGCTCCGGCGCCTCCTCGGCTCCACCCGCCTCCCATCCTCCAGCTCGTCCGTACTTCGCGCCGCCTTCTGCTCCTCCTCGGGCCCCTCCCCCAACCTGCCACCCCCGTCCTCCATCTTCGGCGACGACACCGAGGTCACCAACGTGCCGCCGCTCACCACCCCGAAGCTCTTCGTCAGCGGTAACGACTCTCCTTCCCCTTCCCGACACGCACGACAACTTTCCTTTTGCTACGTCGTTGCAAGTTTCTCGGTGTGAATGAATTTGGGGAATCTTTAGGTATTATGGATTTGGGGATAGCTGTAGCTGTAGGTAGCGTAGTATGAAACTATGAATGTGTTCATATCCTGTCCGGCCCTCTGTGCACATGCCTCTTATTATGCTACATATCTTTGTGTTTATGCGCATAATATCCTTGTGCGTATGTGTAGAATCAAAGAGCAACTGATATGTAGATTCAAAGACAACCCTTGCACGTCGTCATCAGTTTAGATTGGTTTCTGAATTGTCTCATACTCTCATCGGTAAGGGCTTTTGCATCATCAAATCATATGTAGAATCAAAGACAACCGTGGGTATGTTTGTTTTGTCTTGCAAATCTTGCTGCTCTGATTAAGTAACTACACGCAGCAAAACTGAAAGTTTGTGCACGTATGGTACTAGTAGTAAGCAGTAAACCCTACTTTACGCTGATTTTTTCTTCACATCCTCATATAAATCCTGTACTTGATGCAATGCAGGCCTTTCGAGGCTAACGACGGACGAGAAGCTTAAGACCGCATTCGCTCCCTTTGGACAGATTCTTGAGGGTACAAGGCTTGCTTTACCAGTAATGTTTTTCATCGATGATCATTCATCTTTACAGCTCGTTGTAACTTGTTTGTCACCTTGTGCAGCGAAGGTCATAACTGATAGAGTTTCTGGGAGATCAAAGGGCTTCGGTTTTGTCACGTACGCGAGTTTGGAAGAAGCCGAGACTGCGCGGCAGGGGATGAACGCTAAGTTCCTGGATGGATGGGTCATTTTTGTTGACCCTGCGAAACCAAGGGAGCAGAAGCCTGCTCCTCAGCCAGATTCTGCCTCCTCGTACACTGGCTTCACAACTAATAAAACTGTAGGATGGTGTGGTTAGGCACTTAGGCATGATCACGGAGATGCTGTTATCGTGGGTTTGTGATAATTTATCCGCTGTAAGATGTTCATGACTGTTATTCTAGCAGGAGATATATAAAATCAATTATGTTACTTTTTTTTGAGACGTTAATGACGTTATTGATGACTTCTGGCCAACTTTGACCCATTTTTAAAACTTTCCTATTGCTTGAGTCTTTACAAAGTAACCCACTTTGGCTCATTTATCCAAATATTGCTTCAATCTGGGTATATCGTGGGTCTGGCAAAACAAATGCTATAAGACATATAATTATAAGTGCAAAATTTACACCAGAAACGACCAGTTCACGGTGCGGTGCACATACACAATTTCAACGGATATTCACATCAACTACAGGATCCACTAAACTGAACTGACTTTACAGATAGAGACCGCTCGGACAAAAGAGAGCATCTGCCATCCCATCTAAAGTTGAGACACGCGTGGCAAGTGCTATCAAGCACACACGCGGCATGTTGCACCCACTCGGCCGATGAGATGGGTGCATAATTAGGCTATACGCTACTGTACGGCAGAGAAAGGTTGAGCTTCTAATCATCAGTCAGACGGTATAAGCGACGAAACTGGTGCACTCGGCTCTGTCACTATATATTGGTTGGTTGAAACCACGGGATCAGGCTGCCTGGTAGCAAGTGATTTCTGCATCAGTGTTAGGTCCTGAAACATCACCAGGGGATGTCTCTCCAGCAGTGACTCCTTCTGGCAACAGGCACATCAATAGAAGGTGAGATCAAGTCATGGCCGCAGAAAACGCAAAAAGGAAAAACAAGAGTGTGTGCTTACCCCTTCATCCGATAAAATGGTGAAGCCGAGCTTCTTGGACCAGATTGACACCATTTCAGGATCAACAGGAGCCGTGAGAAGCTGAACATTCAGGGCTGTCAGATGTGCCTCAATTTGCCTTAGGAGAAGTCTGAAGTAGCCCTGCAGAGAGACACGGAGACGGACCAAAAGATAAGGCCATTAGTTTGCTACACAGACATGTTTGTTGGCACAGCCCCAGATCAACGCACATATGCGACTGAACTAAAGACAGTGGACAGGTTCAGGTTCAGCAGTGTTAAATTTATTTGGTTGGTTTTGTTAAGTATCAAAACAGTACAGTAAAGGCCTCCAATATTTGTTAGTCAAAGAAAATATAAAGCACATTAAGGGCCTAATTTGTAACAACTCCCAGGTCCATCTCTTACAGACTTACAGTACAGCTTTAGGATTTGTGCAATTAGTTGTTTGGGGTGTGGGTGGGATCATGGAAGCACTCTCAATCAATGGTTAGACATGATCCTTGGTAATAGCAGCCTTGATCTATTGCCCAGACTATATTCCAAGTTATTTTCACTAACAGGGTATTTTTACCATTTTCCGTTGTTCAAGAACCCCATCATAATTTACATTCTCCAGTTATAGTCACAAAAATCATTCTCTTAGGACATCAGATAACTGTCAGTTCACTATGGACTCTAATTGTAAATTCATTCCCACCTTCTTCCTGCATTCATGATGCGTAGCAACAAGGACAAGTTCTGCAACTTCTTCCGTGCGCACTTTCAGAATCGCAGCTGACAAAACAAGTTTCCTGCAATACAACCATAAGGGGGAAAATGTATAATAAACCAACTAAATAATGTAAAAACAAAATACAAGCACTCACTTGTTTGATTCCTCCTAATTTCAAGTTTTAGAAACTAAACTATCGACAGTTCATTTGGGTACACAATATGAAGACCGAAAAATGTAAAGACTGAAAGTATCAACGTCATAGCTGTGCACAGACCAGTTGAGCAAAAACTGATAAAACAATAAGGACTTGAGCTGAAAAGGTACCTTTTCGTGGTTAACACTGCACAATACATTCCTCTATAATCCTTCTTTCCGCTATCATCCGTGCTGCGAAAATGGGGGTTTAGTGTGCTTACTAGTTACTTGAGTTGACTAGAAGAACAGGAAAAATGCAGGAGATACATATTAACGTGTCTATTCATACACCATTAAAGAATTACAGTGTAATCAAGAACTTACGCAGTAACCATATCTTGTATGACCTCATTCTCACTGGCAGCTGTTTCTGGAAATGCAACCTATAAATAAAGAGATTAAAGTGAGAGCTTTGCAGTCTACAAACAACAAGACAAACATATGGTTGGGAAGTTTATCATGGAAGAAGCAAGGTATTGTAATTGATACAACCATAAACCCCTCGCAGAAAGAGCTTACTTTGAAGATCCCAATAACCTGATCCATGTAATGCTGCACATCACGTTTCAGATTCATTCCACTTAGAAGGTGGCAATAAACATTAGATCTTTTATGTCTATCTTTTCCCGGTTGTTCAGTATTTGGTGCAAAGAAGCATTAAGTAACTGGCAGTTTTGACAGCAGAAGAAGTGAAACTTCATATATTCTCCCAAAACATTCAGAGGTGCCTGAAATGGTCAATACAAAAGAAGTCAGCAGTGTCACCATATAAGCTTTCTCCACTGCGTATTAAGGAAAGGTTAGTACATACCTTCTTTTCTTGAAGTCCATCATTGTAGCATTTAACATGGCACGGTCTCTCACACTATAGATGGGATTATTATGGCATAAATTTTAAAACAACAATTCGACCATTAAAGGAAAATATTTAACACAAAGGAACTAAGCAGTAACCTGGTTACAGAAGATAATCATGTCGTCGCTGATTTTTCCCACCGTCGTGTAGGCATCACTGTCAAAATAAAGGTGCAACGTTAGCAAAAGGACCTAACATAGTAATGCCTATTCAACTGTGTACATAATCTTATTCTTACCCACACAAATGGCAGCTCTCTATAACAGCTCTTTCTTGTAATGTCCGTTTGAACGGAACAATAATAGGTCTGTCGCTGGTGGAAGCTTCTTAATACGACCTGCGATAACGGAAATATTGGCACAAAGGCGAAGACCATGAATTGTTTACTCACATAACTTAACATATAAAGTTCAAATGACCATTGCGCCACTACTTGAATGTACATAATTTAATTTATTACCACCAGTGGTAAACTGGTAATACAGCCCAATCTACTGTGATGCCACATGCCATGTCTAGACATGGTCAATGCGGTCTAGTTTCAACTATCACCTAATCATGAATTCATTTTCAATGCCTAGCATGCAGAGACAGGCTAAATATGGATTATCATCAGAGTACAATGCTGCATAGTGCAGACACAAAGTTTGTGAATCTTAAAGCACAAAGTCACGATCGGATAGCTAGATATGGAATGGTTCATTCATCACATAAGAGTAAAAGGCTGCATAGTGTAGACACAAAGTATGTGAATCTCAAAGCACAGTCATGACTGGATCTAGAGTTAGATATCACCAAGGAAACTAAAGAAGGCATGCAGAGACAAAGCATGAAAGCAAATTGTGCAATAATAGACTGCTCATTTTGCTGTCGGGGTCTCCCTACGTTTTCCTTTTGAAATAATTAGGCCACTCAATTATAAAAAAGTTCTGAAATCGTTTGTACCCTTACCACAAAATATTTTAATATTCACTGGAATTTTGTGTAATGTGTATACAATGCAGAAATCACATAAAGTTGAGTACACTTTGAACATGCATGCACAAAGGGGGAATTAAAGAAGCTTATATGTACGCAGGATCACTAAGTGGTCCCTACATGTTGAAAGACGAGACTGCACTAAAACCAAAGAAGTGAAGAACTACAGGACAAAGCATAGGAAAACTGGATGGTAGAAAAAATAATCTACATGGTACTGATTCAAAAGGAACAATATTCTCCTCATAAAATGGGATGAATGGCACCATGTCTTGATCTCTGCAGATGTTTGGATGACAGGTCTTAAGTCATAACAGTCCTGCCTTGGAAAATCTACATGAGGCAGTTACTAACATGCATTTTTGTAGATCTATAATCTAATTTACTTTTTAGCTTGTGTTTTAGCGAAGAATGGGCTATTCCATTTCTGGGTATAACTCCTGTATATATATATATATATGTCCACTTCAGTTTAGCTATACTCAGTCCAAAGCATGGGCCCTATAGTTTGTGTTACACCTCCATGGCATGGTGACTGTTGGTCCTCACCATAGATAGTTAGTGGAGCAACCAAACTATTATCCGTCAGTTCCTATGCTCTAACTAAAAAAACAGTATGCCACCAAATAGGTCAAACTGTGGGAAAGTAGGATATTCCTCCTCCAAAGTGGTATACTTATAACAGGATTATGACTGTGCAGCAGCAAGCTAACCTTATTTAAAAAGGGCAGCAAGGTGTCATTGACCAATATACACCCAAATATTCACAAGGAACACATTCTAAAATTTACAGAAGAAAGCTCAACAGCACATTGCCACTGGGCTTTATTCAGTCAAATAAACACATCTTACCTGAAGAAGCAATGTTAGGGGGGTCATCAATGTCAGAGAAATCAACGCTGCTGACTCCATTTGAATTTAGACTGTCTTGCAATTTTAGTGCCAGCTCATGAAGTGTTAATCCTTCTGAAGTATAAATGTTACGATACCTGCAACAATATATACTCTCTTTTTAACCGAATTAAAGTACCGAACTGTCATCTTGAGTTCACTCTTTACAGACACTTTTGTGAATGGAAATGTTACGATACCTGCAACAATTATACTCTTTTTTAACCGAATTAAAGTACCGAACTGTCATCTTGAGTTCACTCTTTACAGACACTTTTGTGAATGGCACATTAATTTTTTTTAACACATAAGTCAATAAGTTCAAGTTAAAACAAGTTTCCGTGCCAAATTTTGGTGCTTACGGTTGTCGTCTTCTCCCCATTCCAGCGTGGTCTTCAAACTGTGAAGGAGTAAACTGAAGTCGAAAGAGAACAACACATACATCCATTGGTCAGAAAACATAAGTAAATACAGACTGAAAAACAAACTTTGCTGATTGCCAAGTTCCAAGATAGTTACCTCTTCATTGCAGCAATCACAGACGATACCTGACCCTCGCTTATAGCCTTGCTTTAGAGCCTACAAAACAGGAAGTGTGAGTGATCTTTAGAGCCTTACAAATTCCTAGTGCTGAGAAAGGGTAATACAGTCCATGCAGCTATCTAGAGCACCTCTCCATGCTTCAACTTATACGTCAATAAAGTAAACTCTGGCAGGCCACCCTCCTTGAAAACCAGCGGGTGCAAAGTGTTATCCCTGAACCAAACGTAAAAGACACAGATCGATGATTATGTCATTTCAATCTAATTCCAAGATCTCCTAAACATGACCAGTCAAGAAAACGTTGCAGATTTAACTTTTCACCTCACTTTTGGTGTCCGTGATTCTTTTGACTTTGACTCCATTCTGTGATCTGGGGGTGGCGCTTGAGCGATTGAAACTGGACTTGATATAGATGTCGATACTACTGCAGCAGTTGCAGCAACATTAAGCTTTATAACCTCAGAACCGAGAAGACCCGCAGTGTTCTCGCTAGGAGTTTCTTCAGTGCTGCTCTTCATTGTAGTGCCTGTAGATAGACCCGAAGTTCCTTTCTCAGGGTTTAAACTCAAGGTTGGAGCTGAAGTTTCAATGCCTGCTCGTTTGTACTGCCACCGCGGCCTCCTTGATATTACTGCAGAAGTTGCAGCAACATTAAGTTTTATAACCTCACTGAGAAGACCCGTGGTGTTCTCGCTAGGAGTTTCTTCAGTGCCGCTCTTCATTGTAGTGCATGTATATAGACCCGAAGTTCCTTTCTCAGGGTTTATACTCAAGGTTGGAACTGAAGTTTCAATGCTTGCTCGTTTGTACTGCCACCGCGGCCTCGTGAACGCACTCCAGTCTAGGTTTGGGATGCGGCTGCTATTAGATTTGCTCAAGGAACTTTTCAAAGTAGCGGCTCTAGTTATATGAGTTGTCACTCCTGCTGGAGACTCTTGCAACCTAGCATGGAGTTTGGAATAAAGCTGAAGTCAGTGTGGTACTCTGAAGGATCATGATACGTCAATGCATGCACTTGCTAAAAAAAATATAAGTACACTTCATAGAAATGGTAAAGACCAAGGAATAAGCTCGTCCAAATTTAGTAAGGTCCTGCTTGGAATTTGTAGGAGCTTAAACTTTAAAGCTAGCATAAAATTAATGGACATCTGTACTGACAAATGTAGGCATCAAGTTAGACTTCCTTGGTCTACCTTATGGCCTTATAAAGAGGTGCACACACGGTAACATACCGTTGAGTTGAACAAGGATCTGAGGCTGCATCACCTAAATCATTATTTTCCACTTCCACTTGAAACGAAGCTAAAATCATAATATGGAGAAAAGATAGATCAACATAATGATTAGAAGATCCTGAAATACAACCAAAAGTTAGAAAGCCTTAGGTCCTCACTGAAATACCTTTCCACTTTTCATATTCAATCAGATTTGGAGGGAGACCAGTCTGTTCTTCAATCAAGTCCCCAAGCAAGTCGAGTCTTTTATATTTAAGTGTTTGTATCAACTTATACAGAGAAATTCCAGTCTCCAAGAATATATGATCGTTTTGGTTGTTTGTGGACTGGCCAGCATGCAGCTCAAACTCACATGCATTCATAATCTACAGTTGATCAAACATCACAAGGTCAGGCTTGATTTTCAGATAATGAATGTGTACAGACACGAGAATAACGACGCATGCATGGGGTTAAGATTGTAGAATGCTCACATTACTGTAGCCACATTGCGAGCAACCACAAGAATATCCCTGCCCGTCTATGCGTCCAATCATCTCCACCTAAGGATCATCAAATGAAATTAAGGTTGTTGTTTAGAAAAATCAGAACCACATAGGTTATCAATCATCATTCGATGCTGAATCTACAATTGTACTGCTTGAAGAAACTAGACGCACCCCATTCTTCTTGTACGCTACTCTGAAACCTTCAAGAAGCCCAGTTAACAGCAGCCCTCTCACATCCTTAAGTAAACTATCTGGCTTATACTTGGTTTCTGTCACTTGCACTGGCAGATACTTGGTTTCCGCGACTCGCACTGGCCTATACTTCTTTTTGAGTGGCCGATACTTCTTTTTCATCACTCGCACTGGCTGATGCTTCGCTTCCATCACTTGCACTTTAACATGAGTGGCTGTGGACAAGTAATTATCCCTGGGTTGCTCACCACCTGTAACCCTTACCTCGACCACGTCAGGCATCTCATGGTCACCACGGGCTGCATTCTCAATCTCCTCTGCAGCGTCTATCAAACTCAAGCTATGGTGGATTTGACAAGGCCATTCAATGCCATCCATAGGATCCGACGCTGTAGCTGGATTGTGTTCCCTGGTAAAAGGGGAGCATTAGGACTGAACAAACCTGCAGTGATTTCTGAATTTCTAGTTTTACCACCCACGCAGCATAATGACTCAATTATCTATCGATTTCATACAACAGAAAAGGCCTTTGCTATGAAATCACAGCAGTGCGCAGTACCATAACGAGTTCCAGACACAAATCAGGCGGCCGAATTGCTAACCTCAAGCCAAGGAGAGACAAGCTGGCGTTCTCCTCCTCGGTCAGCGTCTCCTGAGCCTCCTGCGCGCTCGCGGCCGAAGGGGTCTCCTCCAAGGCCCGAGCCTCCTGCGTGGCCGGAGCCGAAGGGGGCTCCTCCACCGTCACGTCGCTGTTCTGAAGCATGTCCTCCTCCGTGCTCGCCGGGGGCGCAATAGGGGCGGCGGGCACCGTCATCGGCACCCCTGCGGCCATCCGGAAGGAGTCCGCGAAGCGGTCGGCGGGCGCGTCCCTGAGCTCGCGGAAGAGCGCGTAGAGCGATTTGCCGTTGGGGAGGAACGCCTGCACCGGGAACGAACAGACCGCTCAATTTTCGCCCGAATCGGGCCCTCCCGCCGAAGGAGACGGGGATCGCGCGCACGTACCTTGCCGCGGCGGCGGAAATCGCAGTCGGAGTCGGAGGCGCAGGCGTAGCCGCCTTCCTCGACGGAACCCTCGAGAGCAACCTGCGCGCGTCGAATTTTTCGAGCGAGAATCTACGATTGGGGCGGAATCGAAGCGAGGCGGCGGCGGCGGCGACGGCGAGCGCAGCCCCGTCGAGTCGAGTCGCGGGTGTTGGGGGGACAGGGATTCAGTGACTGGCCAGAGGCCAGTCACAACGTGACCGTCCCCCACACATCCACCTCTCGTTTTCAATCCAACGGCCCGGATTGAGCCAAAAAGTGATCTCGAAATTCAAATATTTCAGAAAAAATTGAAAAAAATTCTAGTAGGTTGTAAATGGTCTGTTATGTATTCTGTGAGATTTACGTGTCATTTGGATGATTGGTTTATTTTTAAATAGCTTTTCAAATTTAAATCTTAAAACGCTAATAAATCATAAACGGACAATCCAAATGACACGTAAATCTCACAGAATACATAACGGACCACGTACAACCTACTAGAATTTTTTCAATTTTTTCTGAAATATTTGAATTTCGAGCTCACTTTTTGGCTCAATCGGGGCCGTTGGATTGAAAACGAGAGGTGGATGTGTGGGGACAGTCACTGAATCCCTGTCCGTGTTGGGGAAGAGAGGTGGGTTGGACTGACTAGAGACGAGAGTCTATACGCCGTGCTCGTAGTATTTGAAGCTAATTTTTTTTAAATAATACATTTTTATTAATTTTGATTAATATTACGCAAATCGAAACATTTTCAGAAATAATACGGCCTCGGCTCCGGCTAATCCGATAGGACCCTATCGGCCTCGCCTGGGCCGATTAGTCTATCGGTCTGCGGCTGAGGGCCGTGTCGACCACGACAAAGCCGACTAGTTCTGGTCGGTCCCGACTGGCCGACTGGACCTGCTCGGCCTTGGCGCAGCCGACCAGGCCCACTCGGCTGCTGCTGGGCCGACTGCTGCATGGCCCCATTTTTTATTGCTAAAAACCATTTTTCTCGATTTGTTTTTAATAATCCGCCTTATTTATCGTCAGTCCGTTCCCGCCCTTTTTTCCCGCCATCTTATGTCACACCAAATTCGTTCCCGTCCTTTTTTTTCGCCATCGTATCTCCCGCCTTTTTCCCCGCCATCCTATCTCTCGCCATCCAATCTCCCGCTTGTTTCTCCCGCCAATTCTTTTCATCTCGGTCTATAAGAACCCCTTCTCACTGAGTTTGGTAAGCATTCGAGTCCACTCACTCGAACATGTCGCGCTTTCCTTCAGATCGTAGTTTCCATCCACAAATGTCCGTACGCCTTTTGAGTTGTGCGGCCGATTTCAAGGTTGACAATAAGGTAGTGCCATTCGAGGATATTATTAGTTATCCACCTCATCTCGATTAGCTATCAGCGATCTCTAGTGCAGATGTTAGAGATACCACCGGGGTATTTAGCCTCCATTGCATCGTTCGTGTATGGCTCCCAGATTACCGCACGCGCGATCAAAACGTCGAACTGCTCGTTGAATGTCGGGTAGCAGTTCTTCACCTGATCGTGAGCAAAGCGTCTCTGCACAAACCAAAAGTTAGTGCAAGCCAAAGTATAATGTAACAATTGCATTAAATTATTAGATTAGACATACCCTGCGACGTGTCCAGAGATAATCGAAAGTAGGCATGTCTATGCGATCAGCATCTAACAACGCACCCACAGGGTAAGCCTCCTCAGCAAGTACGTCTGGCCGTCCAATAGGGAACCTCTCTCACGACCAAAGCTGTAACAACATAGGGCATCCAAGTAGGGCTGACGTAGGCGCCACAAGATGGCACCCATTGCACATAGCTCGGTAAGTACCCGCTAATACAGCAGATCCCCAACTCCTCTGTGTGATATGGACTGGCTCTGTAGCACTCGCAATCTCCAGAGCAATAGGGATGTACCTCGCGCTAATAGTGGTGACATGGTTCTCGGTGAACATCACCTTCCCGAGTAGCCACAGCACATATGCTTCCAGGCTTCTAGTGATTTGTGCATCATTCAGCTGCATGACTGGATAACTGATTGCGTTGATCACACGTTCGCTGGGAGACCCCAAGAGGAAGGTATGAAGCAGTGTAGCAGCAGTTTCCCTCAGTATGAAACCAAGGTTTAATCGACCAGTAGGAGCAAGAAATCACTTCTGAAGGTTGTTGGTGGCGCCGTTACTCGATCACCAACGTGAATCTGCACACAACACAATCAAACTACTTTGCCCCAACGAAACAGTGAGGTTGTCAATCTCACCGGCTTGCTGAAAACAAAGGATTAAACGTATGGTGTGGAAAACAGTAGTAAATTGCAGAGAATGAAAAGGAACAGTGTTTGCAGTTGGTTGTATTATCAGTGTAAAAGAATGGACCGGGGTCCACAGTTCACTAGTGGTGTCTCTCCATAAAAGATAACTAACATGCTGGGTGAACAAATTACAGCTGGGCAATTGACAAAATATTGAGCGCATGACAATGCATATATATGACATGATGATTACTATGATATTCATGTGGGCATTACGACAAAATACATAGACCGTTATCCAACAGCGTCTATGACTAATAATCCACCGCCAGGTTGTCATCCGAGTTCCCCGTTGGTATTAAGTTGCAAGCAACGGATAATTGCATTAAGTAATGTGCGTAATGTAAACAAATGCATTAGACCTAACGGCGTACCCTTAAGCTAAGCATCGGTTATTTTATCCCTAGTGGCAACAGCACATCCACAATCTTAGAAGTTATTGTCACTCTCCCAGATTACCGGAGGCATGAACCCACTATCTAGCATAAATACTCACTCTTGGAGTTACAAGCATCTACTTGGCCAAAGCATCTACTAGTAACGGAAAGCATGCAAGATCATAAATAACATATAAGATAGATTGATAATCAACTTGACATAGTATTCAATATTCATCGGATCCCAGCAAACACAACATGTAGCATTACAATAAGATGATCTTGATCATGATAGGCAGCTCACAAGATCTAAACATGATAGCATAAAGTGGAGAGACAACCATCTAGCTACTGCCATGGACCCGTAGTCCAAGGATGAACTACTCACGCATCACTCCGGAGGCAGGCATGGTGATGTAGAGCCCTCCGGTGATGATTCCCCTCTCCGGCAGGGTGCCGGGAAGAGCTTCTGAACCCTCCCGAGCTAGGGTTGACGGCGGCGGCGTCTCTGGAACTTTTCGTGGATAATGGCTCGGGTATTTAGGGTTTTCGCGTCGGGAAGAATAAATAGGCGAAAGGGCGGCGGCTGCGGAGCCACGAGGGCCCCACACCACCCCACGGCGCGGCAGGGGGGCCGCGCGGCCCCATGGTGTGGGTGCCACGTGGCCCTCCTCCGTCTCTCCTCTGGACTCCGTCTTCGTGTTGGAAAAATAGGAGGTTCTGTCCAAGTTTCGTCCAATTCCGAGAATATTTCCAGACTAGCTTTTCTGGAATACAAAAACAGGAACTGGCACTGTGGCATCTTGTTAATAGGTTAGTCCCAGAAAATGCATAAAAATGCTATGAAGTGTATATAAAACATGTAACAATTGGTATAATATCAACATGGAACATCAGAAATTATAGATACGTTTGAGACGTATCAAGCATCCCCAAGCTTAGTTCTACTCGTCCTCGAGTAGGTAAAACGATAAAAACAAAATAATTTCTGAGGTGACATGCTACAATCATAATCTTGATCAAATAATATTGTAAAGCACATGTTATGAATGAAGTGATCCAGGTCAATGGTCTATAGTTTGCTAGCAAGTAGATAATGAGCAAACAACTGAATCATATAAGCAAAAACTTTTCATGAATAGTACTTTCGAGACAAGCATCAAAGAGTTTTGCATAAGAGTTAACTCATAAAGCAATAGATTCTAAGTAAAAGGTATTTAACCAACACAAAGGAAGATTTAAGCTTCAGCAATTGCTTTCAACTTTCAACATATATATCTCATGGATATTTGTCAACACAAAGCATATAATAAGTGCAATATACGAGCATATAAAAATTGTTGCACCAAAGTTGACACTAGTGTTTGCTTCTAAGATAGAAAGAAGTAGGAAAACTGACTCAACATAAAAGTAAAAGAAAGGCCCTTCGCAGAGGGAAGCAGGGATTAAATCATGTGCTAGAGCTTTTTAAGTTTTTGAAATCATATAGAGAGTAAAAATAAGTTTTGAGAGGTGTTTGTTAATTGTCAACGAATCAGAAAATGGAAAGTACAATATGACCCCTGCCAACCAGACTTTTAAGAGCGGCTCCCATGAAGGACGTTATTTCTACCAGCAAGGCAGATCATCCCTCTTTCTCTTTTGTTTACACATGCAGATATTTCACTGTTTGTCATTGCTTGACTGATAAATCAGGGCAAAAATGTGAAGAGAATTAAGCGGTTAAAGTTGTAATTAATTGGGACTGGGCACCCCATTTGCCAGCTCTTTTTGCAAAATTAATGGATAAGCGGATGTATATGCCGCTAGTCCGGTGGTAAAGTCTGTTTGACAGTTGACATAAAGACATCCACCCCGTCCTCATGAGCTTGGTAAACATTGACACAAAATAGGAGTAATAATTTTGAATAGTTTAAAGGTAGCACATGAAAAATTTACTTGGAATGGCAAGGAAATACCACATATAGGTAGTTATGGTGGACACAGATGGCATGGATTTTGGCTCAAGGTTTTGGATGCACGAGAAGCATTCCCTCTCAGTACAGAGTTTAGGCTAGCAAGGTTATTTGAAGCAAACACAGGATATCAACCGACACAGCAAGACTTATATGAAAACATATTGCAAGCATTATAAGACTCTACACTGTCTTCCTTGTTAACCAAACCCTTTTACTAGAAAATATCTAGACCTTAGAGATACCAATCATGCAAACCAAATTTCAACGAGCTTTACGGTAGTTCTTCATTAATAGGTTTTAACTACATGATACAAAAGCTTAAACATGAACTACTTGATAACTCAAAACAATTGACAAGTATCAAATTATCCAATACATGATCTACAAGAATATGTAAGCTTTTTCCATTATACCATCTACCACATGCAACATTTTCTGTTCCAACCAAACACCAATCAATTTATTTCAACATAAACTCTCCAAACAATTATAAGTGAAGCAAGAGAGTACTTTCTTTAAAAGAACTAACAGCTCTGAATAAGAGATGCATGCAAAACAGGAGCTAAAAGCATAGCAATAGCTAGATAAGAATACTCAACAAGTATAAGTGAAGAATAGGAGTATTCATATGAAAAAGCGGAGCGTGTCTCTCTCCCAATCAAGAATGCTGGGTCCAATCAAGTTGACCATAAGAAAAATAAAATACTGAAAATAAAAGCACACAGACGCTCCAAGTAAAGCACATATGATGTGAAAGAATTAAAATATAGTTTCACTAGAGATGACCTGATAAGTTGCTGATGAAGAAGGGGATGCCTTGGGCATCCCCAAGCTTAGACGCTTGAGTCTTCTTGAAATATGCTGGGGTGATCCATGGGAGCATCCCCAAGCTTAAGCTCTTCACTCTTCTTGATCACATTATATCATCCTTCTCTCTTGACCCTTGAAAACTTCCGCCACACCAAACTCAAAGTAATTCTCATTAGAGGGTTAGTGCACAATCAAAAACTCACATGTTCTATAAGGACACAAACATGACCGTTACTTTTAACATTAGCTACTGCCACTGATGTTATGTGAAGCTCTTCACCCTAAAAAAGAATTCCACTCAACACTAGTAAAAGAGAGAATGCGAAAAATAAAAGACAGAATCTGTCTAAACAGAACAGTCCGCAAAGACGAATTTTTTCGAGGCACTTACGTTGCTCAGATCGAAAAACTTTAAACTAACGAAAGATGCGTACATATCTGAGGATCACGCACAAAAATTGCAGATTTAAATAATTTTTCTGTGATTTTACAGAATTAAAACGGTGAACAGCAGAAATCTGTTCCTGCGCAGAAATCCAAATCTAGCATCATCTTCCTATTAGAGGCAATACTTGGCACAACAATGCGATAAAATAAAGATACAAAGGAATTGTTACAGAAGTAAACAACTCCTTGACTCAAAAAAAAAGAAAAATTGCAGAAATAAAATAATGGGTTGTCTCCCATAAGCGCTTTTCTTTAACGCCTTTCAGCTAGGCGCAGAAAGTAAAATCAAGTGTTTCCAAGTGATGAAGCATCAATATCATCAAAAACTTCCTAAAAAACACAGCTTGTAACAATAGGCATTTTTGGTTCAGGTAATTCTTGGGAAGCAAATTTAAATAATTCATTATGTGATTCACCCTCAATTTTATCAGTTTTAAGCACATTAGGGGGTTTTGGTTGAGGCACTTTTCGAACATACATGAATTTTTGCTCTTTCCCCACAAAAGCTTTCTGCTTTTTAAACTTGATAGAGGAGAAAGTTGAACTTAGAGTATCCTCTAATTCACCTATCCTGAAGTTTTGATTATCATGGCCAGTGCTAGCTTCTAAAATAGCAATTCTTTTATTAATATCTCCCAGTGATTCATTAACTTTGCTAGAACTACCAAGCAAATCCGGCAAGTTTTTCTCCATGGACTCCAATTTTTTTATAACATCTTCCAAAGTAGTCTCAATTTTAAGATCATTAATAGGTGGTGTTCCTACCAAACTTTCAATTATATTGCGTGCTTCCAAAGCAGGAGTCCCCAGAAAGTTGCCTCCTGTCAGAGTATCTAGAACATACCGATACCAACTAGTGATACCAACATAAAAATTTCTAAGAAGGATCATGGTAGAATATTTTTAGTACATCTACGGTGAGCATCACTGATCCTATACCAAGCATCTTTTAAACTTTCTCCACCTTGTTGCTTAAAGGACCGAACTTCAATTTCAGGGGTACTCATTTTAGCAAAATTAAAACAAAACAGAAAGATAACAACTTGAAAATAAAAGTAACTAATTTTTTTGTGTTTTTGATAAATAAAGCAAACAAGACTAAATAAAAATAAACTAAGCAAGACAATAACAAAGTAAAGAGATTGGAAGCGTGAAACTCCCCTTGCAGAAATCCTCTTGCTCCCCGGCAACGGCGCCAGAAAAAGAGCTTGATTGCGTGGATCACACGTTCGCTGGGAGACCCCAAGAGGAAGGTATGAAGCAGTGTAGCAGCAGTTTCCCTCAGTATGAAACCAAGGTTTAATCGACCAGTAGGAGCAAGAAATCACTTCTGAAGGTTGTTGGTGGCGCCGTTACTCGATCACCAACGTGGAATCTGCACACAACACAATCAAACTACTTTGCCCCAACGAAACAGTGAGGTTGTCAATCTCACCAGCTTGCTGAAAACAAAGGATTAAACGTATGGTGTGAAAAACAGTAGTAAATTGCAGAGAATGAAAAGGAACAGTGTTTGCAGTTGGTTGTATTATCAGTGTAAAAGAATGGACCGGGGTCCACAGTTCACTAGTGGTGTCTCTCCATAAAAGATAACTAACATGCTGGGTGAACAAATTACAGCTGGGCAATTGACAAAATATTGAGCGCATGACAATGCATATATATGACATGATGATTACTATGATATTCATGTGGGCATTACGACAAAATACATAGACCGTTATCCAACATCGTCTATGACTAAAAATCCACCGCCAGGTTGTCATATCGAGTTCCCCGTTGGTATTAAGTTGCAAGCAACGGATAATTGCATTAAGTAATGTGTGTAATGTAAACAAATGCATTAGACCTAACGGCGTACCCTTAAGCTAAGCATCGGTTATTTTATCCCTATTGGCAACAGCACATCCACAATCTTAGAAGTTATTGTCACTCTCCCAGATTACCGGAGGCATGAACCCACTATCTAGCATAAATACTCACTCTTGGAGTTACAAGCATCTACTTGGCCAAAGCATCTACTAGTAACGGAAAGCATGCAAGATCATAAATAACATATAAGATAGATTGATAATCAACTTGACATAGTATTCAATATTCATCGGATCCCAGCAAACACAACATGTAGCATTACAATAAGATGATCTTGATCATGATAGGCAGCTCACAAGATCTAAACATGATAGCATAAAGTGGAGAGACAACCATCTAGCTACTGCCATGGACCCGTAGTCCAAGGATGAACTACTCACGCATCACTCCAGAGGCGGGCATGGTGATGTAGATCCCTCCGGTGATGATTCCCCTCTCCGGCAGGGTGCCGGGAAGAGCTTCTGAACCCTCCCGAGCTAGGGTTGACGGCGGCGGCGTCTCTGGAACTTTTCGTGGATAATGGCTCGGGTCTTTAGGGTTTTCGCGTCGGGAAGAATAAATAGGCGAAAGGGTGGCGGCTGCGGAGCCACGAGGGCCCCACACCACCCCACGACACGGCAGGGGGGCCGCGCGGCCCCATGGTGTGGGTGCCATGTGGCCCTCCTCCGTCTCTCCTCTGGACTCCGTCTTCGTGTTGGAAAAATAGGAGGTTCTGTCCAAGTTTCGTCCAATTCCGAGAATATTTCCAGACTAGCTTTTCTGGAATACAAAAACAACAGAATACAGGAACTGGCACTGTGGCATCTTGTTAATAGGTTAGTCCCAGAAAATGCATAAAAATGCTATGAAGTGTATATAAAACATGTAACAATTGGTATAATATCAACATGGAACATCAGAAATTATAGATACGTTTGAGACATATCAATAACCCGGAAACTTTTGTATCTGTATGTACCAAAGAAATTGTATTAGAGGCTAAGCTAGAAACAAATTTCTAAATATAACGATGCATGCGAAACATGTGAGGAAGGTGAACTAACCTGAAAACCGAGCAACCAATCAAGCTTGGGTCCATGATCCTCTGAGGAAAATAGCCCAGCATTGTGGTATATGCCCTGAAAACGAAGTGACATTTTGTGCTCCCAATTTTCTGGAGCCTGCTACGGCCCTATGGCTCCACAAAAGCAAATGCGAGTGGCACGATCTGATTGTTGCCGTCCTGACCAATGGCGGTCAAGATCTGTCCCCTATACTTGGCAGTAAGAAAAGTTCCATCAACACAGATGACTGGTCGACAATGACTGAAAGCTTCGATGCATACACCGAAAGAGAAGAACACACGATGCAACACCTTGACAGTCGGAAGCTCTGGCATCCAGAAGTGTTTGATGTCAACATAGGTGTCTGGATTACGGTCCTGCAATGTCTAGAGGAGCCGAACAACTGAGTCATATGAGTCCAGGAAGAACCAAATCTGATCTCAAGTACCCTCTGCTTAGCCCTCCAAGTTTTCCCATAAAAAATTTGTACTTAAACCTGGTAAACACCTTATGCTCAATAGCCTTCACTTCCATCGCTTTGCCCTGATATATCTCCGAGTAAAGCAACCGAGCTATAAGCGTCGACGAAATGTTACGATGATCTTGAGGGATACAGTCAATTTTACATGTGTGTTGTACTACGTCGCTCACTTTCTAGTTTATTCCCCATTGAGGGCGATAGCCATGCACCCTTCCAGGACAGTCTGCAACCTCACATTCCATTGTCAGATTTTTTTACTTGACACCTTGGTTCTGAATACCCTCCACGTCGACATTGCCCACTTAATGATTGCGTCTTGCAAATGTTGCTTGTCGGGATATAGAGCACCCACGACAATCTGGTTCTGGTGGTATTGCCAGGAAGAGTCATGACCATCGTTCACAGTCATTGACGAAGATAAGTCATGACTCCATGACGCAGGATTAGGCACCACCTGTTCGTCATCCGACTTGTCAGAATCATCGGCATAACCACTATCACCATTTGTATCTTCCTCTTCCATCTGGGTCTACATATGCCTAGATTCCTCGTCTGCATCTGCCTCAACACCATCGTCATCTCCTACTTCTGCCTGGCTGTTCTGCCCTGAATCGTAACCACCACCTCCAGCATCTTCCTGACTATCATCATGCCCAGATAAATGCATCTCATGCTTGCTCAGGCCAGGATCGTGCCCACCCTCGCCTTCAGGAGGGTTAACCTCCTTCGCGACAGGTATCAGTAAGGCGACAGGGGTTGTTCCCCTGCTTTCACAACCTTGCAACCAGCGCACCAACTGAGAGGTCCGATCTATCGGCCTCAAATAGAAAAACACCGGTGACCTTGACTTCGTCCACAATGCATGCACACCGACGGTGTCTGTTTCAGGATTAAGCCCTAAACATCCTGCCAACCAATTTTTCAGCTGACTTATGGACCATGTTTGTGGGGAGTTCAGTTCCAACTCCGACCATCGAAACTGACCCAAATCAGCTCCCAACTTAGTTATTTCAACAGTACCAGGACCGTAGTAAAACAAACACTTCACTAAATTACTCATCTCGGCAACCTAAAAATGTGACACCAAATAATCATTATAACCGGAACAACTACATACTTATTTATTACTACCACAACAAATACCTATTAATTTATACCGGATACTTAGCAATATCAATATCGCATGACAAACTTAACAATAATGCAAACCTAATTAATCTAAACCCTAATTAGCCAAAAAATCGCATACCCTTGAAGCGTGCCTTGATTCAATGGAGTAGCACCACCACCACCACCACGGCCGGAGCAGCAGAAGCACCACCTCCACGTCTTCCGCGACCTACACCAACCTCCACCGCATCTCCACCATTGCCTCCAAAAAACCACCACCAAATCACCCCCACAACCTAACCCATCTGTAGATCGGAGTTGCCCTAACTCTCTAACACCTCTAGCCTTAAGATTTGCTGGTTGGATGGAGAAATCACCGGGGGAGGGAAGAAATCGCCATTGTTTCTTTTCTTTTCGGGTAGGAAGAAGAAAGAGAGAGAGGCGAGGAGGAAGAAGAAACCCGTCGGCCCTATCCTGCGACTAATCAGCCTCGGCCTGGCCGATAGGCTTGTCGGCTTCGACGTGGCCGATTAGTGGCCACGCGTGACCCGAAAGGGCTGTCGGCCGCAGGCCTGGCCCGCCATGCCACCTGCTCGGCTTCGCCAAGGCCGATAAGACCTAATCGGCTACGCCGAGGCCGATAGGTCCTTATCGGCTTAGCCCAAGACGAGGCTGTATTATTTCTGCAAATGTTCCGATTTGCGTAATATTAGTCGAAATTAATAAAATAAATGTATTATTTTAAAAAAAATAGCGTACTTGACGGGGACTCTGCGGAGCAACGGCAGGAGGTCTGCGACACCGTTAATTCTCACGGCCCCGCTTGCGCTCTGCTCCGCCTGCACCTCGGCGACGGCCTGCTGCGCCATTGCGTCCTCCGCAGGGCCGGTCCATAAAGGCGACCGCCCATTGTCCTGAGAAGAGAAGGGCCCAAATGTTTTTGAAAAATCGAAAATTATATTTATGAGTTTAAAAAAATTCTGAAAAAAAATCATGCATGTTCTTAATGAAGTATACTATAAGCGTGTAAAATCTCAATGCAAAATATTTTGTATTATGGGCTACACAAAAATGAAAAAAGTTGAAAATTTGAAACTATACACTATACGCTATACTCAAATCTGTACATTTCTTATTTTTGTGTAGCTCAAAACATAGAGTATTTTGCATTGCGATTTTCCACGTTTGTAGGATATATCATTAAGAATATGCATGTTTTTCAGAAAATTTTAAAACTTTTAAATATAGTTTTTGATTTTTTGAAAATGGTGAGATCACTAGAACTCGGGAGCACCAAATCTCTACTCACTGACAGTACGCTATTATTCATAAATCAGTGTAAAAAAATTAAATAATGAATGACTTTTATTTTCAACAACGCACAACTAACCGATTTTAATTTACAATATGTCTAAAACATATTATAAATATATATTAAAAAAGTATTCTCCAAGACAAAATGCAATGATGACATTTATACAATCTCAATCCATACACTTTCGTATTACTAGTGATCAAGAATTAAACTCAAGATGGTGAAAAATCATACACGCCTTACATTTTAGAACGGGGAGAGTATCTTAACAAAATAAAATGGTTAATTTGCTAACTTAAATACACACCATGGGCCTCTTAGGATGTGAGAAGAAAGCAATGTACCGTGACAACAAATTTTGTTACCATGCTATTCTCTCTCTGGTGAGTCCTGTAGGTTTTATAAAAGTCTACATTACTATATATTCATGTTTAATTTCACGCAACAATTTTTTATTTTATAAACTTGCAGGGGACTTGTGTACATAAGATGATAACAACCACATTTCATAAAATTATATCAAACAATATAATTTACATAGGCAAATACCATAATTCGCACTGTTTTTTCATTGGCGATTATTGTTAGCAATGATTTTTCAATACCAAGCATAACGCATGCACGCTTGGTTAAATTTTGACTTGCACAATTTTGACCATGAAAAAGTAGCGTAATTGGTTCAGTTCAGTTTATACTTTACAAGTTTCTTTAAAGATGCTTAGTCAATCATACAGTACAAACTGCTATTGAGACATTTGTTACATCGTATTGTTTACAGATATTTACCATAAATACTTATAAATTATATAGATAATGAATTGTAGAAACCATAGTTTTGAAGTAGACTTTGTTACAAAATACAGTTTAGCATCTTCCAATGAATTCATTACAAAAAGAAAACGCACCAACTAATATTTAATAATATGGCTGGTTATAAGTTTAAAATATGAAAAAAAATATATACTTATAATACTATACCATGATAAAAATAAGACCGAGAAAGGTATAAAATTTTAGTATAAATTGAATACGTTTTGATTCACACTGGGCCCAATTTCTTATTAGACCGGCTGCCCTGGTCCTCCGGCTACCGACGTTGGTCCGGTCTGTGTGCTCGTTGCGATTGCTGCAAGTCCTCGGTGTGCACAATTTGCGATGGCATTGGCCAAATCGACGTGATATTATCCAAGGTCCTTCTAGCACCAGTAGGTCCAGGAAGCTGGTGATCTCATCAGAGCCCAGCAATTGCAGGCCCCAAGCCTGCAAATCATCTTTCCGATTCCCTCGAGTACCCAAACTCTCTTTTCAGGTCCAGATATAAATTAGATAACAAATTGAATACATCGTACGATAAGAGGATTGTATAAAAAGACTTTTTCCACCGCCTACAACAAAAGACACATCGACGACTTAGATAGTGAGAACGGGTTGTTAGTTGATCTATTGGTTTAAACATAAACCAAACATAAACAAAGAAAGGGGAAGGGACACGAACCAGTTCGGGCCCTCACTTTCGTGGGCCCTTTTACATCAATAGGTACTGTCAAGGCGTCGACCACACGACCGTTGGATGTGTATGGCCCCTTGTTGCATGCTCATATATAAAAGAGAGACTCACAGCTTTGCATTTACTTGTTAGGCTAAGCCTACGCGACTCCCCTAAATCAGTAAGCACTGCTACACCAATCATAGTTAAAGCATAAGCAATGAAAAGGCTGAAATCTTGTTGTGTCGTATCGGGACCGTGTCGCTCGAGGCCTGAAGGAATTCACGTGATCAAGAGATCATCTATGTCCTCTGCTTCATATCGGCTTTGAACCTAAATAATTCTTAGACAATCGGGTAACTCTATTGATACAACTGCAACACTTCTTCTGGTCTAAGCTGTCTGGATGAGGATGACAGGCTATCAACATGAGCTTACTCTTTCGGCTCTGCCCTCCCGAGACGATGAATGAAAGGGTGACGTGGACAGCAAAACAATGTGTTAGGTGCGGAACTGAACAAATAACAAACAAAGGAGCATTCCACTCTCAAATGCAGTAGTGTCAAATGATATATACTAGGTGGGGAGGAAGAGTCCATTCTGTCAATTTCAAAGGAGCAAATTGCTGAACCACTATTTCAGTAAGCCAACGAATATATCCCAACAAACATAGTTAAGTAAGAGTGATAGAGTAGTCTACTTTGTAGGCCGTCGACCGCTAGGCATGGGTCTCGCCCGTCCACCCACGGCGGCACGAATGGTAGAAGCATCGATGTGGTACGCGCTCGCTCGGATGTCCGTCTAGCTGCCGAGTCCGGCTGTGCACACCATCGAGGAAAACCACCGCATTCTCGTAGCCGCGCCTCCATCTCCCAATGCAGTCCTGCAGCGCTCGCCTGTATGCGCGGATAGCTGCTCAGCGCCTCGGCCTCGTCATGCTCCAGATTCAGATTGTGTAGAAAGCGGGCAAGCCTCGCGCTCGTCGCCAAGCCGCTCTTCGGGGTTCTCTTCGACGACGTAAACATGGATTGCGAGAACTCCCTCCTCTCCTGTCTTAGCGCGGCCATGAGGTGTGCGGTTAGCTTCGGAGCAGCATACCATCATGCGTAGCATAGATGTGTGTGTTTGAATGCTGCCACTAGCATGGACGACGCGCTCCTGCTGCCGCCGACATGTGGCCACATCGCCACCCATTCTATGTCCCCTCCATCGACGCCTAACTGTTGTTGCCATGCACCTGCCCGCTCTAGTGAGGCAGTGTCCTCTGGTGCGGCCCGTGCTCTTTTGCAGTGTGGCATGTACGATGCTGGTCTTGTCGACCCGTGTGTGGTGGCAGCCGAGCCCCGGCAAAATGGACACAATTAACCTCGTGGCGAAAGAATAACACATAATGAACTCCGAGTGAAACTATTTCATGCGGCTAACACTTTTGGATAGCGCCAAACGATCGGGCGCTACATTCTACAGGGTAGTGCCCAACGAGCAGGCGCTACACATCTGGTTAAGTAGACTACACGCACGGCTGTTTTGAAAGGTTATTAGAGGCAGTACTCTTTTATAGGCATAAGAATCGTGCAACCTATTTGGTCAGACGCATGCTTGTGGCTGGTTTTGGGTGTGGGTTCGAATCCCACACAAACTATTTTTTGATTTTTACTTATTGCAAGTAATAAAAAAAGGAACTAACGGGAATAGAACTCCAGACCTACTGTTTGCTGAAATAAATCGTAACCAACGACTAACAATGCCTTAATTGTTGGAAATGTATGTTTTGATATTTAAACAACACAGTCTGTTGATATTTGATGTATTTTTGCGGTTTTATTTTAATTTATCCTTTTAACTATTTTTTTGATATGCGTATTTTATTGAAAAAAATTAGTTATACACAGTAGGTCCACGGGTTGAATGTCCCTCTATTTTTAATTGCAAACAGTAGAAGATGTTGCAAACAGCAAAAAAAAATAAAAAAATGGGGTCCTGTGGGATTCGAACCCACCGAACCCAGCATCACAAATTGTATGACCGACATGGCTGAGGAACACTAATCCATATATGAGAGTAGTGCGTTTAATAAAGTTAGAAAACACCCAGGCGTGTAGCACCTTCCGCACAGGCGCTATTTAATTAAACAGTAAAAATTGAAAAATGGTGTTTTGTGGGATTGGAACCCATGACCGACATGGCTGAGGAACACTAATGCATATATGAGAGTAGTGCGTTTAATAAGGTTAGAAAACACCCAGGCGTGTAGCACCTTCCGCACAGGCGCTATTTAAACAGTAAATTTTGAAAAATGGTGTTTTGTGGGATTGGAACCCATGACCCAACCCAGCGGCACGCGAAGGTCTGACCGGCTCGGCTGCGCAATTCCTACGTCTATATAAGAGTTATGCGTGTAATAACGTTTTCAAATAGCCGTGTGTAGCGCCTTGAAGCCGGGCGCTACTTAACCATATGTGTAGCGTCTGATCATTGGGCGCTACCCCCGTAGAGTGTAGCGCCCGATCGTTGGGCGCACCCAAAAGGGTTAGAGCCGTGAAATAGTTTTGCCCGGAGTTTATTTTGTGTATTCTTTCGCCACGAGGTCAATTGTGTCCATTTTTCCCCGAGCCCTAGCGGGGGTCTCGCCCCTTCTCCCCACGGCTGCAACCCCCGATCCATGCCTAGCGGCAGTAGAGCCCCGACAGGAATCTCGCCCATCCCTCCAGTGTCAGTAGCACGAGGAGGAGGTCGAGGTCCTGCATCTCTCCCCCGTCCCGCTCCTGGCAGTAGCAAAGCCCTCGCGAGGGTCTCACTTGTCACGCACACGGTGACATCAACAAGAGGCGGAGGTCCTGCCCATGGGACAAAACATCGACGGTGGAGCTAAAGCGGGGGCAACATTTTTGTTTAGGGAGGAGACAGTCGGACTAGGAAACTGGAGTGCTGGTAAACGTGAATTTTTTTCCAACTCATATGGAGCGTAACCCGTATCACGCGTCGTCCGTTTCCGCGATTGAACGACCAAGATTTGATGTTTCACGTTTGACGGCAAATCTTGTCCGTTCAATCGTAGAAATGGATGGCCGACTTACGGATTGCGTACCATATGAGTTGGACAAGCTCAGGTGCTCGTCGCTGAGAGAAAAACGAGTAAGAAGGGAGAGTCGCGTGAGGAGTAGAATTGCCTTTGTAGGTTTCTTGATCAACGGCGCGACACAGTATGCACGACTACCAGTTTCAGAGATCCCTGTGAACAGATTTGGTTTTTTGCTGAATTGTCAAATCGATGATGAATAGTGGTTGACGTGCATGTGTTTACATGGATTTGAGATTTTATAAGTGGACGTGTCCGCCGATATATAGGGAGTCATTTTTTTTTTTGAACCTCGACTGTAGGGCAACCGCCCCACAGCATTTTCCATTTTCCAAAGCTGTACATAAGTTACAAAGAACTAAAAGAAGCTACTAACTATATACAAACTCTGAGGCAATCGTACCAACCATGCTAGGAAACTCTGAAAGCCACTGTCCACTGAACTTGCAAACGTACTGCCTACAAAACAACCAAACGTGCTGCCTACAAAAAGTACAACCACTAAGGCAGAGCTTCTAACCAAGCCAAAAAACTCTCAGCATATTTCGATCTGATCTTGTACCTAAGCAAGGACATATCATGGATGAAGCCACCCTTCCATCTCCCAAAAGTAGGTCTTTCATTTCTGAAAATAGCTCCATTACGCTGCAGCCAAATATGTCGACATGCCACTATCAGAACTTCCATGAAGAATACATGGCCAAAACTTTTCCTTGCTCTATTTATGATTGTTTGTAGATCATCCGCAGCTGGCCACTCAATCTGTAGGTAATTCCAAACACGCTGACTAAAGTTGCAAGTGAAGAATAAATGTGCCTATCCTCGTAAACTCTCAAAGGACAAAGAGCACAGCAGTAATCTTCTGTCACATTCCAATGCCTGCGCTTAAGTAGATCTTTCGTATTTAGTCTATCTCGCAACAGCAGCCAAGCAAATACTTTGTAGTTCATGGTGCAGCTCGAACTCCATACCGAACTGTATGCCTGTGGCACAACCAAATGAGCATGAATGTGATCATAGAACTTTTTAGCTGTATATCTTCCTCCCCAGCAATACGACCACACATCCTTACCATGGTTCAGTGGATTATCAGCCAACAAAATCTGAAGCTCTCCCATTTCAGCAAAAGCTTGACTAGACAAAGGTAGAGCAAACAGAGAGGAGATCTCATCAGCTGCAGCATAAACAGAAGCCGCCGAACTTTCTTCATTAAGTGCAAAAGAGCATAGCCTAGGAAACCTAGCCTTCATGGTAGTAATCCTTCCATTTAGTTTCCAATTATCTAACCAGAACATGAAAGTATCTCCAGAGCCCTGTTGGACAAAAGAGACCCCTCTAAAATTATCAACTAGCTTCATTATATCCCTCCACCAAAAAGAACCTCTCAAATTATCTGCATGGGAACCTTGTTGTCATAGTAAGCATTCCAGATTAGGTCAACCCAGGGAGTATTCACTCGATTATAAAACTTGTCCAGGAACTTAATTAGCAAGTCCGCATTTTTCTTTTGGAAATCCACGACACCTAGACCACCCTTCTTCTTCGGATTGCAAATTAAATCCCAAGCAGCCAAGACTGTTTAGGCGTGTCCAGGTTATCTCTCCACAGGCATTGCCGCAGAATACGATCTAGCTGCTTGGTCAGTCCGGGTGGCAAATTCAAGGTACAAAGAAAATGCAGCGGCATCGAGGCTAAAGCAGAGTTTATCAACTGCAAACGAGATCCTTGGTTCAGGAAACTGGAACTGGCTGCTAACCTCCTCTCCAAATTACAAACCAGTGGCATTAACTCAGTAATAGTGGGTCTAGTAATCCCCAAGGGCAACCCTAGATAGGTAAACGGCAAGGCTCCAACCTGGCAGCCGAATGCATCAGCCAACTGTTTCATATGATCAGCAGCCACATTAATGGGCACCATGGAAGATTTACTATAATTAATTCTGAGACCAGTGGAGAGTGTAAACTTTTGGAGAGCATCTTTTAAAACTTCTAGCTGGGCAACATCCGCTTGCATGATCAACAAAGTGTCATCCGCATACTGAATAATAGGAAAATCTTTATCATTGGTCTCAATGGGTAAATTGATATTACCTTGCCTCAAAAGGTCATTTACCACAGCTTGCAGCAACTCAGAGCCAAGAACATATAGTAAAGGAGAAAGGGGGTCTCCCTGCCTTACACCCCTCTTACAAACAAATTGCTTCCCTGGGACACCATTAAGCAAAATAGCAGATGAACCAGTAGACAGCAAAGCTAAAACCATGTCTAACCACTTCTGATTAAACCCCTTATGCTTTAGAACCTGAATAATAGCCTCATGCTCAATTGTGTCAAATGCTTTGGCAAAGTCAAGCTTTAGAATGATGATAGGCTTTTTGGAAACATGGCATTGATATAAATACTCAAAAGACCAGGCCATGCAATCCTGGATGGTTCTTCCTCGAATGAAACCATACTGATTCTTGTGTACACACTTCAAGATTACATTTTGCAACCTATTTGCCAACATCTTTGTAATAAATTTAAGACATACATTAGTTAGCGAGATAGGCCGAAAATCATTAACCTCCACAGGCACTGCCACTTTGGGGATCAAAGTAATATAGGACCCATTAATATTCTCCAACTTAAGCGTACCCTCATGGAAATTTTTTGCCATCTTATAAAAATCAGACTGAATAATCTGCCAGCATTTTTTCAGAAATAGACCGTTAAAACCATCCGGCCCAGGGGCCCTGTCCGGAGGCATGGCAGCCACCACTTCATCCATTTCTTTTTTATCAAACGGGGCCAAATTGCATTTTAATCTCGTTGGACTGACCCATACGGTCCTTGTAACACGTCCACAACATTGCCGCCATTTCATGATGGTCAGAAACCTCCCTGCCATCACTTGATTTCAGCATAGAAATAGTGTTTCTTCGATACCTCTCCGTAGCCATGGCATGAAAAAACTTTGTGTTTTCCTCCCCTTGCTTAATCCAAAGAATTGTGCATCGTTTCCTCCAGTAGTTACACTCAGCCGAGAGCAAATCATTGAGATGAAGTTTAACAACCTTCCTGAAGTTGAATTCAGCTCGAAAGAGGGGTCTATGTTCTTCAAGTGAATCAAGGACAAACATGACCTTATTACACTGCTCCACCAAGGCTTTAATTCTAGACAAACTCACTTTCCACCTTTTGATATCAAATCTGAGACTTTTTAATTTGTCAGCTAAAATAGCAGAGGGATGAGACTTGTTGGACACTTTAGCCCAAGAAGCAGAGACACAATCTTTGAAGCCAGGCATATCTACCCAATAATTCTCAAAGCGAAAGATTTTGGCCTTTGGAATATTTGTATCAATATTTACCACACATGGTACATGATCTGAACCAATTTTCGCTAGAGGGAACACAAGAGAGTTAGGGTAATCTGAGATCCAGTTGGCACTCGTAAAGAACCAATCAAGCTGCTGTAAAAGAGGGGATTGTTGCATATTAGACCAGGTATAGGCCCGTCCTTTTAAAGGGAGTTCAAGCAGACCAAGATGCCCAATTATCTCATTAAAGATAAACATATCATTTTGATTCCCGCCCGGTTTATTTCTATTCTCATGTGACCGAATAAAGTTAAAATCCCCTAACAATAGCCAATTAGCAGTGGATGGGATACTCATATTATATAACCATGACACAAAGGTATCCCGATCCACACCTTGACAGGGCCCATAAACCGACACCATTGTCCAGCTAGAATTGTTATGCACAGATGTGAACTGAATAGAAACAGAGAAACGCTGCACCTCAATCAGCTGACCAAAAAATACCGAAGAATTCCAAAGAACGATAATACCTCCCGACGCCCCCACAGACGGAGAGAAAGCAAAGCAGTCAAATCTCTTCGGGCAAAATTTACGAATAAATTTCCAGTCAAAAGTTTCACATTTCGTCTCTTGCAAACAGATAATTGCGCATTCACTTTCATCAATTTTCGCTCTAACTTCAAGCTGCCGATCTTCTGCATTTAAACCACGTACATTCCAACATAGAACCTTCCACTTTCTCAAATTAGACTGACTCATTTATCACAGTTCAAAGGTTCAGACGTTGGATCAGCTTCAAGCTGGCCCTCAGTAAGCTTGCTTGGAGCAATTCCAAGCTCTCTTCCCACCCTTTGCATGACACTAATTGGAGTCGGTGGATAGACATGTTGGTGCTGGTACTCATCATCGTGCTGGCTCTGTTCTTCGTGATGTTGAACAACCAGAAGCTTGGCCCTCGGCCTTTTTTTCGGACGAATAGTTTCAGAAACCGGGGATTTGGGTTTGAATCCATCATTTTTCAAGGAGCTGCGAGTGAAATGACGGACATGAGGGTCTACAACTGTCTTTTTTCCCCGGCGCCCTTTCCCTTTGCCAACTAGGATGGACGAAATTGGAGAAGCAGCAAAAGCTGGAGGAAGTAGGTCAGACGTTTCAGTAACAGAAGTGTCAGGTTTATCAAAACAGAGAGCCCGAGCAACTTGCCGAGGTCTAGCAGGAGACACAAAGTTTCTTTCAACAGCAGTGTCATCATCTTCAATGTAACTGATCTGGAATCCCGGCTTCTCATCAAATGCAATAGACCATGAGCGCTTGGAAAATTCAAAAGGAGCAAGTGGCTGCAGCGTTATTGACAGTGGAACCCTATGAGTCCAGAGTTCAGGCATCATAGATGAAAACAAGCGTGCCCACTGCATCTCTGGCGGTAACTCTGTCCAAACACAGGTAAAACAACACCAACCTGAATAAAATCATCGACAACCAGGGGCTGCTGCACATAAGGAACAATGGCCAAGTTCTTCTCTTGGATCTCTACAAACACCTCTTCATGAACTGAAGAAGTTGATTGATTCGAATGGTCCAAGACCATCGAAACCTGAACCTGATCATCTTGTAATTGCCCTGCGTTGCCCTCTACCTCTGTCATAACACCTTGTTGCTGCACATGATTATGGTTGATAAAACGCACGAACACATTGTTCAGAAGCTGATAAGAACCATGTTGAACTATAGAAAGCCTAGCACTAGCACTCGTAAGCTGATATAATCCAACCCCGAACAAGGTAGGCTGATATTCCACTACATGTCTGTTCAGAGGACCGACCAAGAAGTCGTGAACCCGATCCCTCCAGAAATCTTCTTGGCCCGGTGGCGGCACCGGTTCCACAATGGCAATGCAGAAGGCCTCATGCTGAGGTCGCGGTCCCCCATCGATGATTGTCGCCCAATCTGCAGCAGGTACAGTAGGGGAGAGGTGGGTCTGCGGTGAAACAGAGGGCAGCTGGATCGAGACAGAGTCCCTTTTAGGAACCCAACGCTTAGATTTTCTAGCCAAAAAAACATGGCATGCTTTCTGTTTATGGCCGTAATGAAAACACTCTCGACATCGAAGACTGTTAGTACAATCAGTTCTGTTATGACCCATGGACAGACATCTAGAACACTCCCAGAAACGGAAAGCTATGTCGTCCACAACCTCCAGAAGCCCATCGAGCCCATCGTCAATACACGGACTGACAGTTGGAGCTAGATCAAATTCAGAGTCTGAAATCAAAGGTTCTTTACTCTGGACTACAGAATCGACCTTTTCCTCAACCACTACATGCTCTTGATAACCCTTGCTAACTTTCTGTTGACTCTGATCCATAGAGGAACCAGATGTGCTAGGCTCATCAGCTTTTGCAGGTTGGCAGGAGTATCCAGCACACGCTCCATATGAGAGCACCGATGCAAAAGACAAAGAACGCTTAACTTTGTTGACAGGTTGCCGCTGCAAAATAGAACGAGATGGCTTGTGCTTCAGAGCTTGAAGTGCAATGTCAGTTCTCCTCTTACTCGGGCTAACCAAAACCCATTCACTGTTACATTCCTTTTGCCAAAGAGAGAATTCATTCTTCCAATTAGGACCCGCATTGCCCCAAGTATGGAAATAGCATTTGAACTGCGGGCAGGAGTAAGAACGTAAAGCATGCACGAAGAAACCCACTGACCTAGAGGAAACTGAAAACCTGAACACACGGTCACGAAGAAGATGAACATTCAGATCATCACAAAGACCACCAATGCAGGACTCTAGGGCCAGACTGACAGAATCAGAATCCAGTTTGAACTTAGCTCTGCCAAAAGAAACAACTAGAAGGAAATGGTTTGATTTGCCCAGGGGATGAACCGTTGAACCAAATGTACGTTTAACATCTGAACTGAACCTTAAGCCGCTTGAAAAATCCAATCCCAGAGACAGAGAATCATGCACTGCCGAACTCAGTGTCGGTGCCGCCGGATCAACATTGTTTTCAGGAAAAGAAACAGATTCCGACGGAGATAGCACACCTGCACCGACCCTTGCCGAATAATAGGGGAACAAAATCTCAGATCCAGGGCTAACCCTCTCACCATATTCTAGACGCCGACCAGCAATCGTCGTTCCTTTGGCGTTAACGAGAGCGATCCACTCCTTGGACGCCCATAACTTGAGCGCACCATCATATGACTTCTGGCGCCCGCGATCTTGGTCCTTTTCGGTGGAGTAGGTAGCCTTCCACCTCCATGAAGGTGGGATCGTCATGGAAGGGGTGGGGGATGTAGAGAGGGGTGGGCGCCGGCGCCAGGGCGACGTCGGCGGTGGGGAACGGGCCTAAGCCCTCACCACGCAAGCAGCAGCTCCGGAATCAAGGGCGCCGGCCGCCGGTGGTCAGCGCCGCCGGTGGAGCTTCCATAGCTGGGTGAGCGAGTTGGTGATTTAGTGGGGAAGATAGGGAGTCATATTCGCCGAGAGATGTTCTAACTAGAGCCTAGAGGCGGCCAAGAGGTTACCCACAGATAAAAAACGATTTGGTTCTAGGGTCTTTGGATCAGTCATCAGAGTAAGCACACTAGAGCAGCCAGCGTTGACCATTGTGCAAAAGCACAGGGGAGAGAGCGCCACCTTACCGTAGCCACTAGCGGAACCAGGGGACGGCCACGGCTCCCCCCCAACGTTCTGAAATTTCTCTATAATCCCCCGATTATGTATGCAACAAGCTGTGTGTCCTCTTACATGTGCATCCTTCGAACATCAGTTTATACCACATACTCCCTCCGTTCGGAAAAGGATGTCACAAAAATGGTCTATCTATAGTTCATTTTTGTGACATCCTTTTTGAACGGAGGGAGCAAAAGATAAGTACGCTGCTCACAGAAGATCCTATTGACAGATGAAGAAGCGTATTCACTTTGGTTCTTGCTGTTCAGCGAACCTGCATGCTGCATGTGTTGCTCTTCCTATAGCTTTTCTTCTCCTTTTTCCATCGGCAATTCGGCTGAATTTTTTGGTTCACAAAATCACAGTTATCTAATTGTATATTTTAACTCCATACTATCTCGATGTCAAAATGTGTTATCAAGGTATAATGGGGTATATTTTTGCAAAAAAAATGTTTAATGGAGCATATTTTGAAAAAAAGATTTAATAAGGTATAATGGTACATATCCTGCTAATGTCACCATAAAATACCTATATATTTCATACATTTTTTCATTTAGATTTATGCTCAGTACGCCCCCCCCCCCCCCCCCCCCCCCCCTATGCGTATTTCCTGGTTCCGCCGTAGCCGTATAGGGTGCACTAGGATCCGGGGACGTTGAAGAAGAGGAAAGCAGAGCCGAGAGCCAAGCAAGAAATTCTCCAGTTGCTTGAGTTGGATTGTTGTGTAACCCTCCCTGAATAAGAAAGTTTCTGTTTTACCCGGAAAAAAAGTCACCAACGTCGACAAAAGCCTTTTTTGGCAAAGAACCTCGAAAAGAAGAGATTGGAGACAATGCACTGGAGTTTATGAGGTAGCACCTTCGGAAAGGGCTTACCGAAGCTGTGCAGTGCTCTAGCAGACACAACATCGATGCCCATCCGTCAATTGAATATTATCATAACGACATGGCGGCAATGGTTTTCTCAGAAGTCGGAACACATCCACAAGACCTTTCATAATCCTCTAATGCAGTCTGGCAGATATAAAACTGGAAAGAACACTTCTCGAAGCACGGCATGAACGGCTTGGACTTCAGATGATATTAACAATGTTTCCGAGTGATGAGTGTAGCACTGCATTATACCCGGCCTACGTTTTTTTTAATCTCGACTCCCAATAGAAAAATATATAGAAACCTTATTGCTTTGCTCTAATTTGGGAGCCTCGCCTGGTTACATCACAAAAAGGCAACCTGGCTTCCAAATAGATAAACTCACTAAATCATCCATCCACAGAATTAAGCAATAACCCAACAAGTCACGAAGGTAGAAATCTTCATAACATCAGAGCAAGAGCAACATAGTAAAGTCGCCACAAGTCATTTATTTTTTAAGATTCATAGAATGACAAAATAAGAGCAATTTTTTTCGCAGGGTTCCAGCTAAATCCTACATACTTTATTCTGCAACAAGTAACTTGATACGTCCAATCGGCAAAAATACCACAAACTAGAGCAGCTATCTATCACCATATCCTGATCAGAAAAGAAAATGGAACGTTCTTGGCTTGGTGGTGAACCCTCAATTGGCGCTTACGCCGGTAGAGTCCACAAAGCCGGGGTGCAAAGACTCTTGATCCTCGGTTTTTGTTGGTGGCTGCTTTTGGAGCAGTTGGACACACTCGTTCATTTTTGCAGACAACATGTCCGGCGAACGAATCATCGCTTCCATAAGCTTAGTATCTAGCTCCAGCAATAGCTCCAGTAACATTCCAGTGATTTTACTGGCAAGATGAGGCTGCAACAGACAGGGCAAACTGAGTTAGCGCAAAACCTCCCTCAATTTTTTGAAATAAACAAAATCTAAATCAAATAAGGGACTAAAGTAGATGAGGAATTACATAATATCTCTCGACCAGAGGGTATATTGTATTCCCCAGCATATTCTTTTGCTGCTCAGGTGGAGCAGCGGCCAGCAAGTTGATGAAAGGATCATCCGAAACAGGCTCACTGTGATGGATGGCAAGACCATTGGTCATCACATCAGCTGGGATGTACTTTGCATGACCGAACTGCTGCATGAACAAGTAGCAAGTTAAACTCTCTAGAACGAAAAAAAATTAAGCATAAATGCTACATCAAAATATGCCGCAATATATATTTTTATGTCCCGCAATATATATTTTTGCTGAATTTTATGGATATATAGTAATATAAATCATTGGTCGAGTGGAGTTTTTAAGACTATTCCAGTGTCCCAACAGCTTTGTAGTAAGATTCTTTTTCTCAAATAAAAAAAAGTTCAGCATTCAATTGTACTCGCTCCGTTTTCTAAATATAAGATGTTTTGGTAGCTCAAATTGAACTGACAAAACTTGTTATATTTAGGAACATAGGTAGTAGACATCAACAAAATGAAGTTATAAATCATACCTGTCGGGACATAGACATGAAATCTTTAGCTGTCTGTGGGTGTGACACATAGTTCACAGGGTGGGGAAAGGTCATCATGTTGCCAGTCATCCGTCCCCTGTTGTTTCTGTATTGCCTTGGGGTATTTGGCATCTGTGCATAAAATAAATAAGATTTAGCCATATTTGAAATTCGACGTAATATAATTTGAGGACATCAAGGCAATGACATACGAGTGGTGCATGCATCTGTTGGATACTATGCGGTGAAGGGAACACATTTTGCCTCCATTCTTGGCCGATCCCCATGGGTGGATACATAAACCCTTGTCTTGAAGGACCTTGAGGGAAGTGCGTGCTAGGATGGGCAAAATACACATGAGGATACCCTGTGGGGATAACAGGGCTTGCAGCTCTTGGCATCGTAGCAAATTCAGCAAAACGTTGCTGTAGCCTAGCTTTTCTGTCCTCTTTCCTTTGAGCAATAGCAACATACAATGGTTTGCCATAAAACATAAAACCTGTTTATTCCAAACAAAGTGACACACTTTAAGTATCGTGATATCAACGTGCTACTCTCGCCAGTCCGCACAAATAAGTGACGTTTTAGACATATCTTAAGTAAAAAAATATGAAAACTCTGAGTATCAATATTATTCTAAAAAATAAGACTGGAAACTTGAAAAAGCATATGTATAGATTTGTATCCAAAATATTTTTACTATATTATTAGTTTTGGGGGTTTTATGCATATATGTGTTAAGGCAGAAACTTAATGTCAAATTTAATACTTGAAGACCGTTCAGTATCCAAAACGTCACTATCTCATGAACTGGAGAGAATTATAGTTAGTGAAATTTAACAGAGGATTACCACGCATGTTGCCTACGGCACACTTTGCTTCATCGGGTGTGCTGTAACATACAAATCCAAATCCCTTGCTAATGCCCTTGTCATCACGCATAATCTTTACCGATGTAATGTTTCCAAATTCATCAAAACGTTCACGGAGAGTGTCATCATCAACTTTATCACTAATATTTTTGATATAAACATTTAAACCCTGTAAAAAATAAATAGAAATTTGTAAATGGAAGATGTGGATGCATATAAGTGAATATACAGAATGGAACATAAGAGCACACATGACAAAGAGAAGAAAGAAACTTGCATTGCTCTTAGTGATTATTTCATTTCGCTTCTCCTCATGTAAGTGCTGCAAATACTGCTTTCTTTCAGCCTTTTTCTGAGCCCTTGCCACATACAAAGTTTTTGATCCTAATAATAAGAAGAATAGATTGTTAGATACAAATCCATGGATTAGTAGATATTTATTTGTGAATTGAAATGCATGTCGGTGCTATACTTACCAAGAGCCATTCCATTCATGGCCTCTTTTGCTTTCTTGGCACTTTCAGGGGTTTTGAAGCTGACAAACCCAAAACCCTTAGACGTCCCATCATCTCTCTTCATTATTTTCACACTAATTATTGGGCCAAACTGAGAGAACTTCAACTTAATAAGTTCCTCTGTCATGTCATCATCTAGATTCTTCATGTACAAGTTAGTATATTTGTCATCATTATTGGCAGACCGTTCACTCTTCTTGACAAAATGAGCAACATGCCTACACAAATCGATCATTGTCAAACAACATTGTAAGATAAAATCATTATAACAAGTGATGTTGTAGTATAGAGATATTAACTTACAGTTGCCTGCCCTCAAAGTAACAGTTGTTAAGATTCTCTATTGCTATGTCTGCTGCTTCTTGCGCTGCAAACTGAACAAATCCGTAGCCTCGACTTGTCCCATCCTCATTTCTAGCAACTTTACAAGATGATATCTCTCCAAACTTGCAGAACAATTCTTGAAGAATTACATTGTCAATATGATCACTAAAGTTCTGCAAATTAACACCATCGAATTAGTACTTACATATGGCAATGCACCGTGAGAAACGTTAACATGAAGTACGTGATGGCATTTCTCTTTTTACCTTAACAAACACATTTCCAACACCACTTCTTCTCGCATCAGGATCTCGATTTGACCACATTACTCTGATCGGCTTGTCCAAAATAAGGCTATGATTCATCTTCTCTAAAGCAGTCATGGCTGTCAAGTTTTAACAGACATGTAATTATTTTAGTCATTGACCCACCATAAACAACAGTTAGTTAGTGCATATGGGCACGCACTAAGGTGAATAACAAAATCAGTAAGAAAATGAGTAAACATACAACGAAACACAGGAAACTCCACACGGTACTTCCATGAACTTGGTTGAGAAAGAGTTGGATTAAAAAGACATTCATTGATGTTGATACCTTCAATACATTTAAAATACAAGCAATATTATGCAATAATCTTAGGCAAACCGAAGGGAGTCCCAACAAGAGAGCCAATGTCAAATTGACCACGTCCCCATGGAAAATGCTTTAATCAAGACGAAAAGAATGGAAATTTGCAATTACAAGATAGATAGTGTTGTTAGCAGTATAAATATGATCAGCATGCAGTCGAAGTTTGCCTAAATATAATCACTTATACACTTTTTACCAACATAAATATACTTTGATTTTGGGTACCTATATTATGTCACCCATATCATAGTATATCACCATGTATCTTACTAGAAGAAAAACACTCCTAAAAACATTATGGTTCATGTAAGGAGGTAAAGTAAACAATTAAATTAATTTGGTCTTCTTTTTATAATAATAATGGCACAAGATGACATAAAAAGATATCATACTCCAGAAGAGTAATATTTTTCTACATGAACTCTCTCTCTCACATGCACACTTGTATGGTTTTTTTTTTGAAGAATGCATGTATTTTCTATTTAAAATATTAAACAAGTAAATTGCAGGCCACATACATGCAATAAATTAACCAACCAACTGCCTCTGTTCATTATGTGGGTGCGCAAATTCCATGGTGAACAACACAAACCATATCCAATTACATAAGGGGTGATGGCTATCACATCAAAAGTGGCACCATCCCATAGTAACAGCATACTAGAACACAAGGGAAAATGCAATGACAATGACACACATGGCTTTTACAAATGCAATACAAAAGTGTTTCATATGATTAAGTACACATAATTCGATCACTCCAACAATCCCGAGGTTTCTGTACATGACCAAAGCTCTGTTTCTCTCCATCTAAGGCACAACACACAAAATTCATATATGGTAAAAAAGAAAGGTGCGTGTTTTGTCCTATATAAAAGATTAATCGATTAAATTTCATTTAGCGTAGACCATGTTTTTGTTTTCGCTTTGTTTCCTCTTTGGTTTTTTGCCTTTTTGTTCGAGAAAGAAATCAATTAAATTTCAGGCCGCATACACACTTAAAATTAACCAAGCAACTGCCTGGTCATTATGTGGGTGCACAAATTGGATGCCCAGACTATACCCAAAAAAATTCCCGATGGCCATCACATCAAAAGTGGCATCGTGCTACTGCAACGACCCTGCCAATAGAAGCATAGAACGAGGATGCGATGACAATGACACACAGATGGCCATGCAGATCTGTTTCACATGATTAAATAAACTCTCTGATAAAGCAACAAGACCTGCCGTCAAAACTTGTACTCGCTCCGTCCCAAAATAAGTGTCAAAGTTGTCCAAAAGTGAATATATCTATACTTATTTCATGTCTAGATACATCTACTTTTTGACAAATCTAAGACAGTTATTTTGGGACGGAGGGATTATATGATTAATACTCCTATCTCCTTATTGATGGAGGACAAAACATGTCTCCCCATGTAAAACCAATCTATGTATGAAACCCTAAAACTATCGAGCGGATCGATTTGGAACACGACGACGTACGTACGTCGTACAAGTAAAATAGAATTAGAAGAAAGGATCAGATGGATCGAGGGTGTCGTACCGTCGGCCTGGGATAAGTAGTTTACGTATCCGTATCTGAGGGAGCTGCTGGTGGCGTTGTCACGGCATACGCGCACGGAGGTGACGGCGCCGACCGTGCTGAAGGCGTTGTAGAGGTGCTCGTCCTGCGCGTTCTCGTGCAGATCGCCCACGTAGAGCGCGGGCACCGTGGCGTTCACCGTCCCCGCCGCCGCGGCCGCAGCTGGTGGCGCCTGATCCTCGCTCTCCACTGCCGCCGCCGCCAAGGGCTCCTCCCTGCCGGGCATCTCCTCCGCCTCCGGCGCCGCCATGACCGATGGACGACCGGGCCGGGCAAGGGGTCCTCGCCTGTCCTAGGACAATGCTGGGATCGAGCTAGGGACGATCCGACGACAAACAAGGAAAGAAAGAATCGCGAGGGGAGAGGAGACGCCTCCATCTTTTGCGCGAGGGCCGAGGGGCCAGCGACGGCTGCGCGTGCGTTGCGGCGCGCGCGAGAGCCGGAAACCGCACACCCTTCTCACTGACCCGTGGGCCACCCGCCCCTCTCGCAGGCATGAACCCGACTAGAACTCCCTCACCCGTCCCTCTGCGCGCTGGGGCCCGGCTGTCAGCTTCACGAGGTGACCTCTCCTGTTCGGCTGTTCGGTTCGGCCACGCCTACCAGCGTGCTCGCTCGTCGCTACGGGTGTAAAATTACCGGACTGCCATCGACGCGGCTCCGGCGCCCAGGGGCAGAAGCGTCCACCCACCGCCCGAGAGTATTTGACCTCTCCCTCTCTTGCTCGCCGTCGTGTCGGCGAGTCCTCCTCCTCTTTTCCTCCTGCTCATCACCCGGCCCGGCCACCAACCTTCCCGCCCTCCCCGATCCCGGATCCGGGCCGGCAGATCCGAATCCGGAGGGCGATGGCGTCCACCGCGGCGAGGCGGCTGCGGGAGCTGCAGGCGCAGCCGGGGAACAAGACGTGCGTCGACTGCGCCCAGCGGAACCCGCAGTGGGCCAGCGTCTCCTACGGCGTCTTCATGTGCCTCGAGTGCTCCGGCAAGCACCGGGGCCTCGGCGTGCACATCAGCTTCGTCCGCTCCGTCACCATGGACTCCTGGACCGTGCCGCAGCTCCGCAAGATGGAGGCCGGCGGCAACGACCGCCTCAACGCCTTCCTCGCCGCACGGGGCGTGCCCAAGGAGACGGCACACGTCCCCAAGTACAACTCCAACGCCGCCGCGGCGTACCGCGACCGCGTCGTCGCGCTCGCCGAGGGGCGCCCGTGGACCGACCCGCCCGTCGTTAGGGAGACGCCCGGATCTGGCGCGCCCGCCCCCGCCAGGAGGCCGCCCCTGCCTTCGGGCGGAGGAGGAGGCGGCGGCGGTGGCGGTGGGTGGGACGACTGGGACGACGAGGCCCGCCCGGATATGAGGCGGAACCAGTCGGCGGGGTCGTTCGCCTCCGCCGGAGCCGACTCGGGGAGGCAGCCCACGAGGTCCAAGTCCAACCAGGACATGTACACCAAGCAGGAGCTGGAGGCGTCGGCGGCCAGCAAGGAGGATTTTTTCGCTAGGAGGATGGCAGAGAACGAGTCCAAGCCTCAGGGGATCCCTCCCTCCCAGGGCGGCAAGTACGTCGGCTTTGGATCCACCCCGCCGCCGTCGGCCAATAGGAACAACGGGGCTGCCCAGGGCGATGTCATGCAGGTCGTCTCCCAGGTAAACAATCAGCTCTTATGCTACTCTAATTTGTCTGTTATCATAATCTCATGGTTGCATTCAACAGCTATGCAAACATTTCCCCAATAGTTGCAATCATTTTGAAACCTGCTATACTATGAAGTTTGTTTCTTTAGATCTGCACACCATGATCTGTTAGCTAATTTTTTTGAGGGAGTCCTGTCAGTATCAGATCATGAATGGCTATGTTGTGACCACTTCGGATTATGATCACATACTGTTCCCATTAGATTTCTGAGACACACATCGTATAATTCGCTCTCTTATGCCATGAATTGTGTGAACTTCTCGAGGTCTTCATTAAGATACATCACCATTTGAAGGCTGGTCCTGATCATCGACCAGATCCTGTATAAACTTAAATATGGTTACTGTAACCAAGCAGCGCTCCTTCAAATTATATTAGCAACGTACATCTGTGATCATCGTTGGTTGGTTACTCCAGTTTTATATTGTGTGTTGGTGCCAAGCTTGAGATGTCATACGTTAGTCATGTGCATAGCTTGTTAGTTGGGGTCATGTCAGAATTGGACCTTTTCTCAATTTCATTTCTCCACTCATGAATGTTTTTTGGCATTTTACCTTTTCAGGGACTAGGACGCCTTTCACTAGTTGCAGCATCTGCTGCTCAATCTGCTGCTAGTGTTGTCCAAGTTGGCACAAAAGAGATCCAATCAAAGGTATCTTGATTCTTGAATGTTTTCCCTGATTTGTAATATGCCTAGTCTAAATGATCTTGAATCCTTTGCCTGATTTGTAATATGCAAAAGGTTCCGGGTATAATTTATCATGACACTTGGATTGCTCTGTGTTCACTGTGCTCTCGCCCTAGTGTCATGGTTAAACTTACTGTAATAATACATTTCAGATTTCACCGACCTCACCTGAATACTGATATGATAGGGAAGTGTGCTCTTTTTGGAGCATTCTTAACTCAATAATATTATTCACTTCTCATATTTATTTGCACTGCACCTGAACTTCATTAACTTTTCTTGCTCATAGTTCACACTTCAAACTTCCTTCAGTGACTAGACTTCGATTAAACATTCCTTGCCACATTCATATCTCAATGGGGAACAACATTGCTAGGTGGAGCATGCCAAAATTTGGGTAATTTGTTAGGAACCTTGTGTCACATTGTTATTTGTTTTGAGAAACTGTGCTTGTGTCTGGAATGCAGATGAGCGAAGGGGGCTATGATCAGAAGTTGAATGAAACCGTGAACGTTGTTACCAATAAAACTGCAGAGATTGGAAGTAGAACGTGGGGGATTATGAAGGGAGTGATGGCATTGGCCTCACAAAAGGTGGAGGAGTATGCCAAGGAAGGAGGAGTGGGTGGTGGTTGGGGAGATGATTGGCAACAAAGGCAGCAGAACAGCAACGAGCCCTACCGCAGGTATGAGCATGAGACCAGCAACGGTGGGAATAGCTGGAATTCTCCTCAAGATTCTTCAAAGAATCAGAATTCCAGTTCTTGGGATGATTGGGATGAGCAAGACAAGAAGGCTGAGCCTGCGAAACCAAGCCAGAGCAGCGACTCGTGGGCTGGCTGGGATGATGGGAAGGATGACGGTTTTGACAGTTACAACAATCACAGCCCTGCCAACAAGGGGAGCAACCAGAATGGAACCTCTGGCGGGTCGTATTGGGCCGACGGCGGCTTCCGCTGATGTTGGTATCATTGTGAGAGCTATATGTACTTGCAGAGTTGTTATATTCTGGAAAATGTGAGCGGTGGTTATTATTCAGTATACCGAAATGTGGGGGTAAAAGGGTTTGTTTTTTTGTAAGTTGTCTACAGTTATGTCTAGCGGCATGTTCCTATGGTCAAGTCACATTTGAAACTGCCATCCCAGATACTGAGAAATGTCGAATTGAAATTGTAATCTACATACAGATTCTTCCTTCAAGATTCTTTATTCCTTGTACTGTTTTTGTCATAGTTGCTAGTCTGGCAAGTGGCGGTTGTACTGGCCACATGCACTGTCAATTCAGCTGTATTGTACTATATGTGACATGGTTGCCATTGCTTTTCTTGGCGCCGATCCACCAACTGAAAAGGCACTGAAACCATGTGCTTTTCTGGTCTTTGATGCGACATGATTCGTCTTTGGTTAGTTGATTCCAGGAAGAGGAGCTGACTGTGTCTCCACCTTTGGAAGGTGGTATGGTACCCTAGCGTAGAGGATGCTGAGCGGATACAACTCGTCCAAGAGTCAGCACAGCATCAGCCCTACTGGAATGATAAGCACTCAGCTCGCCCCTTGTTTTGTACAGTAGGTGTACTAAAGCAAGCAATCATAATCCTCCTACGAATCACAATCCTATGTCCAGATAGGGTACAGCGATGATGAGCATTGTTGGGGCTTTTGCTTAGTTGGAGCATCCCAGCATGTACATGCCACCTTGTATCCAGAACCCAACCATGTTGTGCATGTGGAGCACTAGCTTGGAACTCCTTTTTTTGGCATATGGACGACTGTTCTCTATTATTGGATCCGGTATATTGTACTCACTTCGTTCTAAAATAAGTGTCTTAGATTTGCCCAAAAGTGGATGTATCTAGACATGAAAATGTAAAGATACATTCACTTTTGGGAAAATTTAAAACACTTATTTTGGAACGTAGGGGGTATTTCAGCAACTAATTGCAATATGTGGTATTGATTAAGTTGGCTTAGTTCTATTATAGAGATTCTAGGTTTTGAGTGTCGAGTTTTCTACATACAAAGCTTGATGATTTGTGTACGTGTGATGCATTGTTCCAAACAAGGAAGCGAGCAAGCCAAGAATAAATTTCTAACAAAAAATAACAAGGGAGACTCTACCCCGGGTAAGTCATTAAGATAGAGGTGAGAACTCGAACCCAGGCCCTAGCGCTTTGCGCTTATGCATGCCGACCACTAGGCCAATGCGAATAAAATTTCGAACATTGTCCTTTTTTTGGGAACACACAACTGTAAGTTGAACTACTCTAAGAACTGCAATGAAGAGTACACCCAGAGATGACTAGAAACAAATAATTCAAGAATAAATCGGAATGAGTGTAACACATATACTATATGCGACAACAATCTATATGTGTGTCATTGTCTTCTATTGTTTCCACATATTTAGACACAACATGTAACCTAGATTTTTTTGTAGATATCTTAAGACATCATATTGAATAAAATGTTATCATGTTCAGTGGTGGATCTACAATTTTACTTCAGCGGGGAAAGTATACATAGTTTTTTCAAATACCACAAACATAATGCTAATGTACAAATACAAAATTTAATAAGAGAACAATAGAAAAAGGTTCATTAGGTTACATGATTAATGTTACATTCCAGAGCAATTATGATAATAAACTTCAAGAACCAATTTTTTGTCATCATCATGCTCTAGGGTGAGCATTGATTTAGCTTGAAAATGTTGATATGACCAAAAGTTATATATGACTTTTGAAGTTTATTATGTTGTTGCTCCTTATATTTGCCAACTTTTATTATTCTTATGGAGACAAACATGCTTATACTTGTAAAGGTTTACACGTTCTTGTTTTACAATGTGTAGGAATTGCACGGACATTGGGCAAATCACTATGGAGCCCCTAGTTGCGGTGAAATTCGGAGTTCATAAAAAACCATCCCTAAGACCAGTTCTTAGATGTCACCAAAAATCTTTACGAAGATGTTGTCAAGCTTAAAAAGTGAAGGCATAAAGGTTTGTTCCCATGTTCCAAGGATTCCAACACACACTTAGACACCCACATGCGAGATTGGATTGACTGCAACTTTTAACATACTTATTGGATTCAACCATAGTTCGACCCTATATACTCGCACTACAAGAAATATGCTATCCTATGACCCTCCATATTGGTCACTGAATGGTCATAATTTTTAATCTACGACCTTTTTGTGACCAAATACACTTGGTCATGTTATGAGGGTCACTAATTGTCCAATATGACCTTTTTTTTTGGATTGGTCATAGATGTCTATGACCAAAAGGAAAGGTCACAAATTTTATGACCAATTTTTTGGTCACGGGCAATCTGACCACGCCGCGTCAAATCCAACGTGGCAAAGCTGACGTGGCAAATCTGTGACCAAACTAGATGGTCATAGACCAGATTCAGCCCAATCTAGTTCAACCATCTACATGGGCTGGCCCAATAATTCAGCCTTTTTATTTTTTTCTGTTAATTTTGGACGGTTAGATGGGCAAGCCCAACAATTTGGCCCATATAATTTTCTAGGTCATGGCCCGTATATTTTGAGATAGGCCCCACTTGTCAGGTTAAGCAAAGTGGGTCATAGCTGTCAGGTAGCGGGTCCTTGATGTCAGGTTCTGATTAGTGGGTCCTTGTTTTCAGTGTCACATTCTTCAGATTTCAATATTCCAGAAAATAAATAAACAATATTTAAATCAGAACACGTTTCACAGGTTTTCAGTCAATATTTCAAACAAAACAGAAATAACAGATGATCTTCGTCCAAATAACAGTAAAACTGCTATTACAATATAGAGATCTCTACAATCTATTACAACCAGATATGCCTATAATTACAGTATACAACATGCTACTCTACAGAATGATCATTCTGATCAGGAAACCCAAAAGAGTGTCACCAACACAATCTATAGCAGTAAAAAATTATGTTCACTTTTCCACTTGCATCCTCCGTGCTATTCCATATACTTCAATCCTGTACAGTTTTATCAGCAGAAACTATTAGATCATGAAGGTACCAGCAACAAACAGATTTCCATTACGAACAGATTTGAATATATGAGTGACAAAGATATCGCCATTACGAATAGATTTGAATATATGAGTGACAAGGATATCGCCATATAGAATAGATACATATGAGAAACAAAATTACTTAGATACCTATGGACCAAACATACATTAACACCATTTTAGTATCATAGCTCAAAATAAGACTAGTTTAACCTAGAGACAAAAATGCAAGCACATTCTAGGACACAAACAAGTACAGATATAGATAAATCATGCACATTCTAGGACACAGACTAGTTTCACCTGTTTTAGAAATAAGCAACTTAAAAAAAGGCAACGGCACAGACTCTAACCTGTTTGATCATTGCAGGGGAGCGCGAGAGAAGCTTGAAGTCATTGCAATCAAGGAATAACCATCCTTGGCGTTCTCGGAAGGCCGGATGGTCACACTGTCCAGTATGTCAACATTCCTTGCCTATTCAAGGAAAGGAAGGATCTTAGTGCAATTCATATATGACTCAAGCAACAGATAACTTTGTCAGGAAAGAGACTTGTAAGCTGCATTACGAATGTTTAACAGGAAAACAGACAAAGAAGGTAAAAATGTAACTCTGGACATTCGATATAGACTATTCATCTATCAGTTCTTACCTCTCTCATTCTTCTTGTGGAGGTGAGGCTTGCTTTGTCATGGATGTCTGCACCTCCATCTGCATATAAAGAAAATGTTGGTAAGAAACTTGACTTGACCATTGTAGCAAAGAAAGGAACTAAAGAAATATAATCCTTCTTGCTCATACAGCCAGGTAATTATTCTTACAAGCAAAGCATGCAATACATTTCTTATCACAGAAACTAGGCAATACAACAACATTTCTCTAAAATAATTGATCACATTCCAAACCAGGTGACTATATGACCAACTAAGTACTCGTTGCACATGCAACAACAGTGAACTCAACTAATTGTGCAGATTAGATTAAGGCAACTAATGTCATATGGCGATTAGGTGAGGCCGCCGAGGATGGCTACCTCCTGATCTATGGCGAGCCATGGCGGCGGCTGGAGCCTACATCGAACGATACCCTAGTAAGGTAGAGGCAGTGCCTTGCATCTCCTTCCTTGTCGAAGAGGCTGGAAAACTAGCGTCAAGATTGAAGACATATAAAGATGCTCCAAAATAACACTAGGACAGTCATTATTAACATGTAAATTGTTTAGGTCATATGAAATAAAAGGCAAGAGAATTTACAAGAAAAAAACTGGGACTTAAACTTCATACAACTTATGAAATGCTTGGCCAATATTTCTTTTAAGAACTTGTGAACTATGATGAGATGGTACACAGTTGTTTGTATAGATCAAATACTGACATCAATCAAGCTTACCACCAATACCTACTACTACATCAATCAAGGTAATTCTCCTGGTGCTTGTAATTTAAACATTCATCCCATTTGAATTCTGCAGTTATAAATAAGAAATAATTTGAATTCTGCATGTATATACGGAATTCTTCAGTTATCGATATTTGTTTAATGCTTGGCACAGACAAAAAATACAAAGAAACACTCAAAGGTTGAGCTTCCACACAGATCACTAGCAAACAACTTCAAACAGAGAGCATATTAACTACCATTATACACTTGTACTGGTCTAAATAGAGAAGTTTGTTTAACTTACAATCCATCAGGCAAGATTGTATCTAGTAGGGCAGTTCCAGTTAAACGCAGTGACAGACACGGACAAGGCAGCAGTCATGGGGTACGTCAGACAAGTTTTTTTTTAGCTAAAGATCCAACAGAAGAGGCTTAATCAGACCACAGTTTCCAGCAGCAGCACAAGGCCCGGCAGAACACAAAGCTAGCACTAGCCATGGATGCACATGACCTACCTCCACAAAGGGCTCAAAACAGACAAAGCTAATGGGTGGAATTTTACCTGAGAGCCGCTCGCGGGGCTTCTCCAGGCCTCTCGGAGGAACTGGTCGAGGAAACGCAAATCACAAGCGTCGCCATCTCCTGGCCAAGCCGCGCCTGCTGACGCCGCTCCAACATCCGTGCAGGGCTCCACCTCTCGTCCAAGCTCGCGTCCGGAGTTGCCTGCAGAAAGAGAGATACTGAGAGAGACCTAGACATGGTGTTTCTCTATAGATGGAGAAGGGAAATAGGAAGAGGAGGGCAGATCCGGCGAGCGGCGACCCCTTTGACAGATCCGGCGACCGCGAGGCCACATCGAGAGGCCCCGTCCATCACGGCCGCGAGCCCGACGTCCCCGGCCTCCACGACGACAAGGTCGTCGCGAGAGAAGGTCGGTTTTGCGCAGGGAGGAGAGCAGATGGACGGCGGAGGTTTTGAATCGGGACCGCGACGGGAGGGGATGAGGAGCGACAGGAGGGGGAGCAACGGGAGGGGATGAGGAGCGACAGGAGCGGCGTGTAGTGAGTTGGGTGGCCGGCGAGGAGCAGCTCAGAGCGGCGGCGGCGAAGAAACGGGATCGAGGTGGACTGGTGGAGAGAGAGATGCGCGGCGCGGTGGCGAAGAAAGGGGTTAGGGTTTCCGCGGGACTACGGCGATGCGCTGCTTAAATGCTGGAAAAGAGCGCTCCCCGCCGTCGGATAGACATCGGACGGTCGTGGTGATCCTGCACCGGTCCAACGGGCCTAAGGCCGGGGAGGCGATCAGAGGCTGGGCCAGTTTCAGCCCAGTTCGGCATAATTTTTTACAGAAAAAAACTTTTGGTTGACATAAATAACTTTTAGGGCATATTTTTTGCTCAAAATTGAACTGCATGTGCTTTGTAGTTTGCTAATGATTTTTACAAAAAAATCATATTTAGATACAAAAGTATGTATTTTATCAGAGATACACCAAGGTAAAAAAAACCCACTTTTCATTTTTCAAGTGTTTAAAATAGCGTTTTTTGTGAAGCGGGTACCGAGAAAGTCGTCCAAAATGACACCGATACATTTTCTTCACATAGTAGACATTATTTCATGTACAATCACTGAAAGGCATGCATTTCTGAGCTCTCTGCCTATTTCCGGCCATTTAAACGGCTTCCCGTCGATTCAGCAGGAAACGGCTAGATTTTGAACTGCAGTCGCCAAATAGCTTGCCCGTTATTTTTCCGAAATTTCATTTTTAGCTTCACAAGTATCCATTTCATCATAGATAAATCAAAATATCCACATGATTCAAACACTAGACACGAACGGTCACGGCCACGAATTCGACTAGATTTTCAAATGAGCACACGAAATTAAAAAAAAAAAAAAACCTTCACGTAGCGTCATGATATGTGACCTAGTTACCACAAAAAAAAAAACTTGCATTGTGGAACTTTTACTGCAAAAGTGTTCTCAGAAACTTGCTATCACGAACGAACATTCATAGCTTTCAAGATGAATGAGCAATGTTTTGGCCACATTCATGACATAGTTTGTCGAAATGTGCCCGAATTTGGCACATGTGTTCATTGTGGGCTGGCAAGCAATGTTGCCGACCAAAGATTTCGACATGTTTCACAAAAAAAACCACTTTCATTTTTCAAGTGCTTAAAATAGCGTTTTTTGTAAAGCGCCTACCGAGAAAGTCGTCCAAAATGGCACCGATACATTTCTTCACATAGTAGACATCATTTCATGTACAATCACCAAAAGGCATGCATTTCCGAGCTCTCTGCCTATTTCCGGCCATTTATACGGCTTCCTGCCGATTCAGTAGGAAACGTCTAGATTTTGAACTGCAGCTGCCAAATAGCTTGCCCGTTATTTTTCCGAAATTTCATTTTTAGCTTCACAACTATCCATTTCATCAGAGATACATCAAAATATACACATGATTCAAACACTAGACACAAACGGTCACGCACGAATTCGACTAGATTTTCAAATGAGCACACGAAATTCAAAAAAATCAAAAAAATGGAAAACCTTCGCGTAGCGTCATGATATGTGACCTAGTTACCACAAAAAAATATAAACTTATATTGTGGAACTTTTACTGCAAAAGTGTTCTCAGAAACTTGCTATCACGAACGAACATTCATAGCTTTCAAGATGAAGGAGCAATGTTTTGGCCACATTCATGACATTGTTTGTCGAAATGTGCCCGAATTTGGCACATGTGTTCATTGTGGGATGGCAAGCAATGTTGCCGACCAAAGATTTCGACATGTTTCACAAAAAAAACCACTTTCCATTTTTCAAGTGCTTAAAATAGTGTTTTTTGTAAGCGCCTACCGAGAAAGTCGTCCAAAATGGCACCGATACATTTTCTTCACATAGTAGACATCATTTCATGTACAATCACCAAAAGGCATGCATTTCCGAGCTCTCTGCCTATTTCCGGCCATTTATACGGCTTCCTGCCGATTCAGAAGGAAACGTCTAGATTTTGAACTGCAGCTGCCAAATAGCTTGCCCGTTATTTTTCCGAAATTTCATTTTTAGCTTCACAACTATCCATTTCATCAGAGATATATCAAAATATACACATGATTCAAACACTAGACACAAACGGTCACCGCAGCGACTTCGACTAGATTTTCAAATGAGCACACGAAATTAAAAAAAAAATCAAAAAAATGGAAAACCTTCGCGTAGCGTCATGATATGTGACCTAGTTACAAAAAAAATATAAACTTGCATTGTGGAACTTTTACTGCAAAAGTGTTCTCAGAAACTTGCTATCACAAACGAACATTCATAACTTTCAAGATGAAGGAGCAATGTTTTGGCCACATTCATGACATAGTTTATCGAAATGTGCCCGAATTTGGCACATGTGTTCATTGTGGGATGGCAAGCAATGTTGCCGACCAAATATTTCGACATGTTTCACAAAAAAAACCACTTTCCATTTTTCAAGTGCTTAAAATAGCGTTTTTTGTGAAGCGCCTACCGAGAAAGTCATCCAAAATGGCACCGATACATTTTATTCACATAGTAGACATCATTTCATGTACAATCACCAAAAGGCATGCATTTCCGAGCACTCTGCATATTTCCGGCCATTTATACGGCTTCCTGCCGATTCAGAAGGAAACGTCTAGATTTTGAACTGCAGCTGCCAAATAGCTTGCCCGTTATTTTTCCGAAATTTCATTTTTAGCTTCACAACTATCCATTTCATCAGAGATACATCAAAATATACACATGATTCAAACACTAGACACAAACGGTCACCGCAGCGACTTCGACTAGATTTTCAAATGAGCACACAAAATTCAAAAAAAAAATCAAAAAAATGGAAAACCTTCGCGTAACGTCATGATATGTGACCTAGTTTTGAGGATGTTTGCATTTCATCATGGCATAATTTTAAAACACTGCATTTTTTTATCTTGCACTTGAATTTAAAAGAATAATCCCAAATTTTTATTTCAAATTCCACAAAACCCTATATAAAGTAATATATAATCTTAGCAATACTTTGTATTTTATTTTGACTAAAAACAGTCCCTAATAGTCTATAATGATAGAGGACATATTTACAAATTTTTCAATTTTATTTCGGTTAAATTGGAATTCAAAATCAAAAGTTAGAAAAGAAAACATAAAAGAAAGGAACAAAAAAAAGAACAGCCGAGGTGGGCCGTTGGCCCTTTCGGTGTAGCGTTGAGTTAATAAAAAAAAGTGAGTGGAATGAGAGGCTCCATACCACATAAGCCCAGCCCAACAAAGTAGCGCAAGACCATAGTTGAAGTAGTTCGAGCACGTTATGTGAACAACAACCACCGAGTGGCCTGGTGGTTCGCTCTCGCTAACGTGACCTGTAGGGCGCGGGTTCGAGTCCCCCGGAAGCCTCTTTTTTCCGATTATTTGCCTGCGTGGCTTGCCCTGTGGCGGGTCCCACTGATCAGCAGAGCAGTCCCACATGTCATACGGGTGGGTCCCATATGGCGGGTCCCACTGGTCAGCTGAGCGGGTCCTGCATGTCAGACGGGGTGGGTCCCACTGATCAGCAGAGCGGTCCCACATGTCATACGGGTTGGCCCCGCATGGCGGGTCCACATGTCAGCTGAGCGAGTCCCACTGGTCATACGGGCGGGTCCCACTGATCAGCAGAGCGGTCCCACATGTCATATGGGTGGGTCCCATATGGCGGGTCCCACTGGTCAGCATGGCGGGTCCCACCGGTCAGGCTAGTCAACAAGTCAATGTGCATATGCTAGGTCCCACATGTCATCGAGATCAACAACATGGATGAGTAGTGACACGTAAGGAAAATGACACATAAGCAGTGACACGTAAGCGAAAATGACACATAAGCAGTGACACTTAGACGAAACTGCTGAGTTGGCTGAGAATAACCATTTAAATTGATAAAAAAAGGTTCTAAATTATTGATATCTGCATTATGACCAATCCATGAAAGGACATTGTGACCTTTTTAACAGGTTTGGTCATTAAATTTTAAGATTTCGACCCTCCAAAGTGGGGCATGACCAACTAGTGTAAAATGGTCACAGATCTATGACCAATATTTTCAGGGTCACGGTCAAAAGGTCATAAGTTAGCATATTTCTTGTAGTGTCGTGGGGGAGATAAGGAGCTTTTGGACGTCTCTATAGTTGCCCAAGAACCCTTAGATCAATGGGGTGTGGATCGGGTGGACATGTTATCACAGTTTCAATGATTGTTCACCCGTTTAGGCTCACTGCCATACAGAGAGACATGTATTCACTTCTATCCACCAGGTCACCTTTTGGTACCAAACATATTGAGTCTGGACTTTGGAGTTATGATTACATGAAGATTGATGCACTTCTTTTTCTTTATGACTAGTAATCTTGCACGCGCAATGCGCGTCTAAGTTGGTTTGTGGTAATGTCTAATTTATGACCGTATTTTTATCCAAGGTTAAAACATCACATATTATCGCCATGATATTTCTTCTGTAAAATCGCTGCATTAGTTTTCACACTCTCCTACCCTCTGATAATATCCAAATTGGTTGCCGCTATTATGACAAATTACTGGCAGTTTCCAAATTGGTTTTAATTCCTCCCAAAATCAGCGCCTCTAATTAATTCTCTGATTTACTCCCCTATTAACTCGGTTGTTGATTTGTCAAGAAAATAAATGTTCGTTGGATCTAGCGTTAGACTTTCCAAAAGAATGAAGGCTGATAATGTGTTTTAGCGGTGACTGGGTTCGTTGGATCTAACGTTAGACGGTCAAGATCGTTTGATCCCCACACTCTGTGCCTTTTTATATTAGTGGTGATCAGAGGTTGGATTTGCATGTTTTTGAGGTCTGTTGGAAGTAAGGTTATTTTTGCTGCATTTGATCGTGAACAAATTAGCTCGACGTATATTCTGGAACCAAAAGTCGGTAGCATCATTTCTGATTTGCGTGGTTGTTGTAGGTTGCATACGGAGATAGTATTGTGTATTATAGTTTTGTGTCTATCTCCCATTTTGTTTTGCTTTTTATGCATTTTTGCTTGTGTAATGATATACAAATATGACTTCCTAAGCATGAATACCGGCTGAATTTGTTTGTGGCAAAAGAATCACCTCTTAACGTACTCTGGTTATAAGCTTACACTTGCAAAAATAAAATATTTGATGTTCATCCCGGTTAAAATCCCGAAAAATGTACTTTAGTTCTTTCACCATGAAATGTGTTTTTATTGTTGTGTAGAATTGGCGTATTAGGTCTCATGTTCAATTTTTTTGCTTTTCTCGTCTCAAATGGGTGTAGGACCATCATCTTGGCACATGAGTTTTGCACAATCACCATCAAGAAGATCCAAAAACATTAGGCACGCAGAATTTGTAATATTTTGCCCACAGATAGTGTGATGCAAGCACTTACATGTGTTAATGTGCATCGTGAACTTAAATGGTCCTTTGAACCACCTACTTAGTACATTCTCGTCTTCGATGATTATATCTTTTTCAGACGGTAAAAGAATTCATTTTTTTAATTTTCAAACAACTATATTAGGTCAGCAAGCCGTCTCATTAAAAACCTTCCAGTCCCCTTAGGTACCTGGTAAGGAAAAGAGTGCGTCAGAAACTTACCACCTCAACCAAACATAGATACATCGTTCATTACATCAGGAACAATAAAGTTAGGGGGATCATCATCCCAAAAAACATCAACATTTGAATCATAAACAAATCTAGCTATTTTGTGTGCCACAGTATTAGCTTCCCGGGGACAATGTTGAAACGTCACCCTTGCGAAAACAATCCATCAGAATAGTTGTGTAAGGGCTCCAAAGCTCAATTACTCTATTCATTGCTTCAACTAGTTCCAATGAGTCAGATTCCACTATCACCGGGGTGCATCCAATGTTTTCGATCAGGGATAAACCCTTATACAGAGCAAACGCCTCTGCTGTTGTGGCATTGAAAAGATGATCAAGGACCGCACCAGCACCAGCAACAACATCTCCTCTTTGATTTTGAACAACAGCACCCAAACCTCCAGAACCATTTGGAAAATAGCAGACATCAACATTCAGTTTATAAGTACCATGAGCAGGTTTGATCCAAGTAATTTCACGTGGAACCGCTCTGGTGGTTGCTCCTTTGTAGTTCAGTGTTAACGCTTGTATCAAGAAACTAGTGCATCTTGGAGGAGCTACTTGTCCACCCTTCACCACTTCTCGTCGTTGCCACCAGATATACCAGGCGCCAACAGCTATGATTTCCTTTATACCAATGTGAGACAGGTGGGCAGGGGTAATGATATATTTTCGGAGTAAATCTTCCAGCACAATTGATCCTGACCTATCAACCAGTAAAGCTTGTTCAATAATATGAGAAACTAGAAAGATACCCTGCACGTTGCAGCGGGAATCCCATTATAAATTATATTGTGTAAACAAAAATATATAATAGGTACGGTATAATAATTTTACTAAGTAATATGCAAAATTCAACTTTTCATAGTTGAGATACTAAATTTAATCGACATGAAATGAGTGTGTATTATAAATTATTAATGTGGATAATTAGATGGTTAAAGAAATGGATAATGTGGAGTTTTCATGTAAAGATTAATAAAATTAATTGAGATGACATGGACAATTGATTGGCTAAGAAAGTGGATGATGTGGATAGCTTGCATGTGGAAATAGAAAAATATTAATTGCACTTAGTGGGGTTTTGCTTTATAAGAAGTATAGATTCCCAGGCTATTCCATACTACTTTTGCACGAGGACAACTAAATATGAGATGTCCAATGTCCTCCGCAGCAAGGAAACAAATAGGGCATTGTGCCGAAACAGGAATATGTCTATTTGCAAGAATTGACATACCGGGAACAATACCATGTAAAGCTTTCCAGATAAAATTTTCACCTTGCTTGGAATTTGTAATATCCACATAATTTCCCAAACCGGATTTTCAGCTGCTGAACCTTGTCCATCTGGTCTAGATAGTCTGCGATTATCTCTACTATATAATACTAGCAAAACTGCCCGTGCGTTGCTACGGGTTGTTTTACTGAACATATTTAGTTTGTGAAATAATGCTTATAAATCACACACACATTGGTTTCTGTCATCTTCTCCAATCTACCAATTGTTGCATCAATTCTTTGAAAAGTTTAAAAAAACTACGTATTATATTGTGCATTGTACGTGAGTCAAAATAGTGAAATTATAATCTGTGAACAACTGAATTACCTCAATTAACCAGCCAATGCGATCCTTGTTGGTGCAAGAACATCATGTTGATATACAATAGATGAGAAAACCACAAACTCAAAAATAAACACACGACATAATCTCAGGTCCTCCTATTGAACCACACATGCCTCACATGTTTTCCATAGCCACATTGAGACGAAAACAATGAAACACCCAACATTGAAACTGACTGTTAATAGCTGCTATTTTGTGAAGGCAAACACATAGACTCGAAATCTGCAAACAAAATGGACCTCACTCATCAAGTCACTACCCACCAAAGAATGTACTTGCAAGTTTGAACCGCTAATGAGTAATGATGCCTCAGCTTTGAATGAAGAATAAGGATTCCTGAAAAAGAATTGAGCTTCAAGGCTTCAAGGTTAAGACTACAATGATCATGAAAATCATATCTTCTACCTTGCTACAGCTTACAGGATAAAGGGTTCAGTTAGAAAACACAGAGGTCCGTAGAAAATCTCTACTATATAATACGAGTAGTGTTTCTTCCTCCCGTTTTTTCGTCCGTTGGTTTGGTACGTCGTGCGTCGCGCCTATTTTGCAATTGCCCCCCTCACAAAGCAGGGAATCAACCCGCAGTTCAGGAAACGCAACGCAGCTTCCTCTCCTCACGATGGAAAACGCACTGGCCGCCGGGATCCCCTCCCTCCTCTCTCTTCACGATGGAAGATGCAGTGGCCGCCGGCGGAAAGCCCTGAGGCCGTGCCTCCCAGTAGCCCACAATGCCACGAGGGCACCAGATCCGCAGCCACCACTATCCAATCCCCTCGACCAATACGTTCTCCGTCTCGTCACCTCCCTCTGACATGGCCGGCGGATCAGCAAGGTCTCGTGGTCGCCGTCCAGGAGCAGGCATGGAGGAGGCCAGCCGCGGTGCCAGGGCTCTCGCCTCGATGTCTACGATGACGGGCGCGTCGTCCAGGCGACGCGCGCTGCAGAAGCTGGGCGGGGCAGGACTCCATGGCGAGGCGGAGCTCCATGGCGGCGCAGAGGGTGGAGCCATAGAGAGAAGAGGCGGCGGGCTGCAGGGAGGAGCCGGCATCATCGTTTCACGGCGGAGGGGTGGTGAGCGGCGTGTAGCAGGGCAGCGCTGGGTGGCATCGCCATTCTGGTGAGCGGCGGTCGCATCGGCACTGCTACGGGCGGAGCACTCTGGTGGGTTTCGACTTCGTGTACGCTCGCAATTTGATCCTTCGTTTATTCTTCTGAATGTTTGGCCGAAACCTGTTACTACTTTGCAGACCATGGTTCGTTCCTATCCACGCGTGTTGCTGACGAAAACCTACAGAGGCATCTGTTGGCGGTGAGCACTGAGCATCCGATCTGTTGGCAAGGACGCCGGCCTGGTTTCATCTCTTCAGATGAGGTGATTGCTTTTGTTTGATTGAATGATCCTATGCTATAATTTTATGTATATGTTGCCGCTGGACTTATGATGGTTCCCTTCTTATCCTGACATTACTTGCCCTCTCTTTGCTTTACTACGGAATGTACTGACGAAAGTTCACCCAGTTATATATTCTGAACATTTGAGCTAACAAATGTCCTGAATATTTTGCAATCACAAATTGGGCTTGGGAAGGAGGCAGGGCAACACACCAACGCCTTGCACGGCCGCAACAAATTCAGTATTTTATAACCTTTGTAGGTACGATGGCCTTCCGTGAATGTAACAGATCGGTAAACGTAGCCTCTTCACATACCTGAATCTTAAAATCATCAGAAAACGAATCTAGCATGGAAAGCTTCCATCGAGGTCGTGGCATTCTGCATCTTTTGTAAAAGCAACTGAATTCTGATTTCCTACGATTCAATCACCTATTCAGATTTTGTAGCGACACTTTTCAGATTGCTATCTGTATAAGGTATTACTCTTGGCATGAAACTAGATATTGTAAATAAAATGTACTACTACTTCATTTGATGCAAAATTTTCTTGTATTTGTTGCCCCGTTGCAACGCACGGGTATTTTGCTAGTTAACACTACAATGAAGTTTTTTCCCATGTCAAAAGCAATATCTCCATGTAGCATCCTGTGAATTTCTTCATGGCGTAATATGATCATATCTACTATTCCATATCGCAAGGAATATAAGGGGGGCCTGAAAGCATAGAACTCGAACACTCCACAGAGAATTACAAGTAAGTTAAAAGGAGTAACATTTATTTCTTGTGCAGTGTAGTTGGTCTGAAACTGGCAAAGTAAACCACAGCTAGGTAGATCAAGTCCTACGAATTGGTAGCATGCCATCATCTAGAAGTGCAGTACCATACTGCTCTATGACATGTAACTGAGCTCAAATCCCCCCGTAATTCCCACAATACTCTGATCCACAAACAAATCTAAAGCTAGCTAGATCAACTCATAGAGGAATGGAAATGCAAGGCAACGTTACTATCTGACGATATTCCTGTAACATAACAGAAATACTCACCTCGTTGCAGATTTCACATGTAATGTTCCCCTTCTTATTGCACCGTCTTTGTATGCATTTCCTAGGGTCTTGACGCAGGGAAGAGGCGGCTGCGGTCAAAGATCAAGGATGAGCTATTGGCCTATTGCACAGCACAACGACCCGCCAGCAAACACTCTTGGCGAGAAACTTATCGAGGGACGCAACAGACGCTCGTGGCCATGGGGGAGGGACAGGCTCCGCAGGCGCGAGTGCTCGGGATTCCGACGGGCGTCGCTTGATGCGGACACCAACTGCAGCTGCTGGCGCCCACCATGCCCCACCGCCAAGCTACGCAGCCACTCGTTGCCCGCGTTCGTTGGCTGGATAGGAATAGGATTTAGTGTAGCCTCTTCGTCAGGTTCGTGACGATTGACCCTGATGGGCGACGGAGCGAAGTGGACGTGACCTCCAGCGGGACGGACGCACCGTCACCGACCTCCAGCGGACCGGAGCTGACCCGAGACACGCGGCCCCGCTCGCATCTCAGGGGACCAGGTCCTGCCGAGGAGCGCAGAGTCGGGAAGTGAGCGGATTCGACCGGCGGGAGGCAGGGATAGATACAGAAGGTATCTGGGAACTCCGGGGCGAGCGGGCGGTGGAAAATTCGTCCGGCGACGGGCAAGATTTTGCCGGCGGCGGGGAGCCCTCGCGAGAAACGAGCGTGGCGGCTAGGAGGGACAGAGGAACCGGTATGCAACTTTAAAAAGGACCGCGGGTTGATTTCTCGTTTCTTGAAGGGCTAAAACGAAAAATAGACACGACGTACGACACGGTTAAGCATATATCTCTATCTCTATACTAGCTAAATGCCCGTGCGTTGCTACGGAGTATACAAATAAACTGATTTTGTATCATGCATTCATTTGAAACAAAATATTTGGTAGATCAGTCATCAATCTACTTTGTCATGACACCCATTTATCCATTTGAACTCAAGTAAATCATTGCCGCAAGATGTAACTTCCACGATAAACGAGAGAGAGTTGAATACCTGTGCGTGTTGATCAAAATAATAGCTCAAATTCAAAAATATAGTCAAAATGATGTTTTAGTGCAGTACATTGTACAAATTTAACTTAATATATTACTTGTAGGGACCAACACTCGTGGTCACTTGCTTGAATATGAGCTTTCTTCTCTATCTTGCTTCCCCGTCATTCCATGTTGCAGCCTCCTACCTCGAAAGAATCCTTTAGTCGAGCAACTCCCGCCTCTCTATTTATGTGGCCTTCTCCTTCTACGGTAACATATTTATGTTCGTAGTCGATAACTAATTCAAAAAAACACTCTAATCATGATAAAATGCAAGATTTCAAAAATCTAAAATTAGAAGGACAAAAAATAGGCAGCTGGTCGTCTCATCTCTGAACTATAAAGGAATCTGACTCAGTTTGACATATATAGTACTAACCATGATTAAGAAGAAATGACTCCTTAGCTAATCCATTAATTCCTTCCCCTAAAACAGAGCACGATTTAACCTTCTGGCCGTCAGATATTCCCTCCATAATGATAAAAACAATACTCCAAATAGTTAATGTATAGCAATGATCTTGTGGCAGAAAATGAGGCATGAAACCCAAGCTCGAAAAAGAAGTTTCAACTAAATAGTAAGTGTATAACAATACTCTGCATCAACAATCATTGGGAATTACCTTTGTTGATACCCACATGGACGCAGAGGAAGATCCTCCGTTCAAGTATGCACAACCAAAAATACTCTACCTCAAAAAATGGCTATGGAAACGAATGAATACAATTCAGAACTACATATATGGTCAAAAATAGATATATACCCCAAGAGGAAAACTAAGATAAATGTAAACCATAGGAGAGTAACATACATCTCTTGAGTTAGAGGAGGACTATCTACTATAGTATAGAAGATAAGAATAAATAAGACAACAACGACATCAATTCACAACAGGGTTGTTCTATCTATGGTCAGTGGGGTTGAGAGAAGAATACCTTAAGAGTTAATTCGGAGTGACAACCATACCAAGATGTTGCATTCATACTCTCATATTAATAAGAAGACCAATGACCTGAAATTATCAAAAAGAGACAGATCATCCAGGCCCTCTTTAAATTCAAATGAGCGGCTTGCATAGGAAATAAGGAACATAATAGGTCGATGGGAAAGAATTGCCTCAGGAAACACAACTATTTTAATCTAATCTAGTACAGTCAGATACAAAACTAAGGACCAAATTTCTAACTTCAATGCAAATATCCAGACATAGCAGCTATTGCAACAAACCTGACGACAACAATGCTGGTCCATGGATGCATTGTCGTCACTGCACTGCCTCCTCACAGTAGCACCAAAACTCTCAGCAACGGCAACTATCTCTCCGATTGGCCGGTGGACGTGACACAGACTGCTCTCACTCCACGATGATGAATCAGATGGCATACCGGACACCCAATGTTTCCCCGCCGTACTGAGCTACAAAAAAAAAAAGGATAGAAAGTTAGCACAAAGAGAGATGAGCCTAGATTTTGTAATCAAGTGGAGCGTATGCTCAGGTTTTTTATAGGACCCAAATCTTATCAACAAAAGAACTGAAGGAAACTAAATGACGTGAACTGAAAGGATTTTAATAACCACATGATTTCCGTATATTTTCTGGCGATTTTGCCAGCTCGTAGTTGTGACTAAAATCTGCACATATCAAAGCACAACTAATCCATAATATCTGAACTGATGATGGAATGCCAAGCATAAACGAACACTTTGAAGATTTATATAAGTATAATAATTACTAAACTGCAAAAATTGCAAAGTAATTATTGTAGAAACCTCTGTTTAGTTAAATCTCCATGTAAATCATTATTAATTGCAACTATCATGATTTAGCAAGTTATGAATTGCAACTATCATGATTTAGCAAGTCAGATCATGGTTGGTGACAGATAAGTCTTTCGAATAAAGTAGTAAAGTTGAAACCATCATTTGATCATATTGCAAAACACATATTTCTTTACCAGTTGCCTCCTGATAGCGTCACCTAATGGGTGGAAGGCAAAAATATTATGTACTCCAGTGTAGGAAAAAATGACTAATAGCTCTATTGAGTTCTAAAGATAATCAAGAACCCAACGGCTGATGTGATACTATTACAATTATTTACAGAGCACAATTGCTCATAAAGTACGGTTACAGTTCTGGTATAGGAATATTGGAACAAATCAATCAGGATCCTTCATCCTTTAAAACGTAAACGTAATTTTGTGGTATGAACTAACAATTGTTCAGGAAGTATAGTTACAGTTGTGATATGAACTATCAATTCTTGAGGAAAGCATGGCTCGGCAGCTCGCCCATTCTCAGATATATGAACTAATCGTCCTAAATAATAAATAATAAAGTAATGTCCAAATACCGGAAGACCAAAACACACAAATAATAAACTCAACTAACTTATAGGCTGCTGGGCGCTCCTACTGCTGACAAAAATACAGTGCTCTAGCTGAAGGTCACCTCCCCGTTCGTGGCATGAACTCAGCTGCACAAACAGATGCAACAACAAAAATTAACACAAAGCATTGGAGACGGCACGTCCATTACGAAGCTGAAGCTGACCTCTCCTTGTAGATGCCGGCGACACCATCTGGCGTTAATATCCAATGCTGTGCACATTGCGAAGTCGACACCAATGGAGACGGCACAGATCTAGGAAGGAGGCATGGCGTGAGGGAAAGTGCCACCGGTCCTCGTGCGACGCCGATCCGCATGTACCGACTGATTCGTCACGAGCGCCGGCACCACTGTGGCTGTCCTCTTCTTCCTCCGCATCCCCTCCTTCTTCGCCTCCTGGTCCTCCCGGCTCCCGTCGGCGGCGGCAAACCAAAGACACACAGAAGGGAGGGTCGAGGCGGAGGCCGCAGAACGGGCGAGGCTAGGCAGATCGAGGCGGCGGCAGAATAGTTGTGAGGGCGGAAGAGAGAATTGCGGGCGGCAGCAGCAGCAGCAGCAATGGAAGGAAGGATGGGAAAGAAGGGAGAGGGATATGGGCTGGCCCATGTTAGCGAGATGGATCGAGGTAGCGATCGGCAGAATCCATCGGCGGACGAAACGATGGCAGAATCGGGAGGCAGAATTTTCTGCCGGGTTACACCATCACCAACTCCCATTTAATAGTAAAGACTATATACTAGCATAATGCCCGTGCGTTGCTACGGGTTATTTAAAAAAATGTTTGGGCCTCAACGACGGATGACAAGATGTCGTTCTTCTTTAGTCGCACACGCCATGAGTGGATGAAAACAACTACTCACTAATACAAAATTAATTATTGATGCGCTCAACTTAGAAGATATTGTGTCCAACAGGGCTCTAGAGCGTGTGCTGGCGTGACATGATCGACACTGGAGAACAGAAAGCCAAAGCGACATCATCACCTCCGCTTCACGGACACCCGCAAGCACACAAACTTGCACAATCTAAACGACCGGCCAAAATAAATTCCTCCGAGCTCCTCGTCTCCACTGTGGACGACGTAGAGATGGGCCTGAAGTTAAGTAAGCTTTATTCGTGGGCCCACTCCTATATTCTCGAAACTCCGGTGCTCAAAACCCTAACCCTAATGTATTGACCCCTGTTTCTTGTCGCCGGAGCGACGAACGAAGGAGGAAGGAACTCTCATTCCAACCACACTGCAGAAAACACACTACTTTACATATATTTCTAACCAGTCGGTCCATCGATTTTTGCAGAACATAGCGCATGTTTCTTTTATATCTCTTGTTTAGCACCGCATCTATTTATTATGTATTATCGACATTGTTTGACATGAAAAATAATAACTACGCGCATGCGTATTATTATCTCTCTACGCACCAGGGGAAAATAAATATGCGGCGTGCCAGTGTACTAAGTACACAAATACAAATATGGGGAAACTTGCATTTTATTAATCTCTCAATGGAGAAACAAAAGTACATGATCCTTTTACAATATGCGCTCCGTGGCATGCTGGCGCGGTCAGCCTGACTATGGCGATTGCAGCCTCCTGGTTCACGGGGCCTCGGAAGGCTCCCGCTTAATTACTCCGCGGGTTACACCGCGAGACACCTCCGATTAAGCTGTGTGGTCGTCTTCGTCGTCTTCGCTTCACGTTCTGCATGGATGATGGTGTGATGTGTGTGGGCAGCGGCAGAGCCCGTGTCGTACACGCGCCGCTAAAAGCGTGGCCTTTGATCGGCCTCGCCCGCCCTCGCCGTCGCGCCTCGTCGGTCTTGAGCAGCGGAAGTTGTTGTTGTTGAAGTAGAATGATGCAGTCCGTTAGCTAGGACTTCTAGACGACTAGCAGCTTCGTCGGGGTGTGCAAGGGGTAAGCTCGCAGGAGTATCTTGTTAACGGAGACCGGCGTCGGTGTAAAACCAACACACGCTCATGTCGGCATGACCGGTATGGTCGGCGTCTCGTCTAACCCCGACGCCGAGTTCACGACAGTCTCAGCTTAGTCGTGGACGCCGTCTCATGGACCTGTGGAGGAGTCGTGTCGAAGGACCGCTAGGCGATGAACCCGGCAATGACGATGACGCGCCGACTCGGGGCACGGTCCCGCATACCGGGCTAAACCTCTACGGCACGAGCCGCACCTGTTCGCCGGGCTATTAAGCTGAACCTGTACGGCAGGCCGAGTTGCGTCTATGTCAGGCTGAACCTGTACGCCGAGCTGTACCTGTTGTCCGCCGGACCGAACCTATGTACCTGTACGTCATATATGCCGGACGCCAATCCATGTATTTGTACGCCGGATCCGTATGCCAAGCATGCCATCAACGGCAGAGCAGTAGCACACGGGAGCTGCATGGGGCATGCACGATCGGCCATCACATGTAAATTATGCACTCTAACCTTGCATGCCTGGCTGGTTGGCCATGCACGTGTGGTTTGGAGCCGTATGGATCAGTTGTTGCTCTCCTGGCCATGTGAGCCTGGCTTGCCGGTTGCTCGCGCCCGGCCACCGTAGCTTGGGACCTGTACGCGGAGCTGCTCGCGTCTGGCCGCTCATGACCAGTTGCTCCACAATGGTCGTCGACGCCACGCCGCCATCAATGACCGCCGTCATGCGACCAACGCCTAGTGGAGGTGCACCTGTACACCGGGATACGCCGAGCATGGAGCTACACACGCATCTGTGTGTGGTGCTATACGTCGAGCCCAACCTGTACGCCGAGCTGCGCTTGTCCGTCGGGTACGCCGAGATGAATCTGTACGCCGAAAAGGGGCCTGGCTTCTCCGTCGGAGTGTACGTCGAGCTACACCTGTAGGTCTGGAACGCCTTGACCTGCAACTGTGCGTCGGCATCGTCATGGGGAAGATGACTTTCCCGACGTTGTGGCGGTGGTGAAGTGGCACCATGGCTGCACGTTGGCTGCCATCCACGACTCCGCAGCGTCGTTTTCATGGCTCCGGCTTCCGGCGAACACGACATGGGCTGTTCTAGGACAGAACCCTCCTTGCTCCCGGCAGCCGTCCTTGATCAGCATGATTGGAGTGATGAACATACTTGGGTGGCGGCTTGTGCATCGCCGAGTTCGTCCAACGTCGGCCTTGATTCCATCCACCATCCGTGCTAGCTGCGAGAGAGAAAGATGAAGAGAGGGATTAAAACTGGTCCTCACCATTGGAGCAGATGTTTCTTGCGTCCATCGCCTTTGCGTTGGTGTCCATCTCCTTGCTCCCGATGGCCTCCACTTGCTGCTGCTGTGTATGTGTTCCTTGAATCGTATGTGTTTTGGTCTTCTGCTTTCCGGCTGCGCGAGAGTCGATCAGATGCGATCTCAGCCTCCAGCATTCCGGTTCTTTTCTCACTGCCTTCGTGTGCACCGAGGTCTCTTGTTGTGTCTCTCGCCATACACGCCAAGATCAGCCAGGGCCACCGGCGGTGGATGACAAGGACGTCGCGCAGCCGAGGGAGCCGATGGTGATGACGACGGCCCAACGCGCGCCGGCTGCTATACCTGCACATGCACGCCAAGCGCCAACCTGTACCTGTACACCGGATGGAGAGGCTGCATCCCGGGCGGCGATGAAGAGAGGTAACCTCCATCGTACCCTCCGAGCTGTACGCCCTCATGGACGCTCCAGCGTGGTGTTGGTGAGCCGAGGATATACGGAGTCGGTGACGAAGTGCGCACCACCCAACCGGGCATGCATTGGCATCTCCAGCTGCTTGGCGTGACAATGGCCTCGAGTCCTGACTCCCGATAGCGAGCATGGCGAATTGTCGGAGAGGGAGGCTGCCGGCTGGATGACGAACTTGGCGCTGGTCTTCCTGTTCACCTCTTCTTCAATGGCGCAGCGGCCACGCCCACGGCGGACTACGTCTTGGCAAGCTCCGATGGCGCCAGCGTTACTCCGTGCGTGAAGACACTATCGTGGCAGCTAGATGCGATCTCCTCGGCCTTCAAGTTTCTGGGCGCGTATGCTCCGCCGCCGCCGCAGGGTCCATGATGTTCTGGGCCTTCTCCTCCGGGGCTCCAGGCTCCGTCCTCCATTGTACCTGAATACATGAGAAAAACAGAAAGGTGGTGGGTGTGAGAGCGCCGCCGCACTCCACTGTTCTGGCCTCCTGTTCTCGGCGCCGGCTCTGGCGGCCTTCTATGTGTTGGGCTTCGGCTGCATCCTGCGTTTCCGGCCAGATGCGATCTGCCTTGCTGTGCGCCGGCCTCCTTCCAATACGATCCGAGAAGCAGGGTGCCGGCCTTGTGTCCAGGGCTCCTCCTGCGAGAGCTCCCTCCGTCCCTCTCTCCTTTGTGCCTCCGGGTCTGTGTTTTATAGGCAGCCAGGGTGAGAGGATAGCGACGCCCGGCAGCGCGATCCTCAGATAAGATACGTGATCTTCGCTTCAGTTGGTGACGAGAAAATCTCCACTGCCGTCCGGCCGGCCGATCTTCCAGCGCAAGAAAATCTCGCGGCTTGCGTCTGATCTGCTGAACACGTGCCGGTCGAGTCACCCAGCCTGCACGTATGCACCGGTGTTTGACCGTATCTCTACGTACAATGGACATAACTTTATACGGCTGGCCTCCTGTATGGCGCTTGTACATGTGCTAGCTGCCGCATGGTCCAGCTGATGGATTTAGACCAGCCCCATGTATGCACCTACGTGGGTTGATCGATGGAACTAGCTAGATGTATGTACATACATGTTTTAGTGCTAGCTCAACTCTTGTACCTTATACCTAAATGAGGTCCATAAGCTCGTACAAAAATGCGTCGAACAGACATAGGAAGTTAGGAACCATCAGAGCACCGATTTGTTCAATAAAACCACTCATTCTCAACGCCATACAAATATACAAAAGCTACTAATATGTTCATGAACATCATAGGATCCACATAGAAGAGTAGAAAAATACTAATGGAGCATGGTATATCTCAATTGTATTTCCTTTTAAATTTGGGTCAGCAATTTTTAATAGCAAAATTTCACACAACCATAGTTGTGCTAGTCATATGGGCAGTTCCTCCAGAAAACTGTGCAAACTTAACAGAAGAATAGGAGTATCATGATTATTACTGAATTTGGACCATCTTATGTAATGATTGTTAATAAGATTGACCGGCGACACATGGTTTAGGTTGAAGTGTTTGTAAATCCGGGGGTGCCTTGCATCAAGATAAGATAACGGAGTAATATTTAACACTTAATCTCGTAACTATCTTTATTTGCTTAAGGCTAGTTTGCCATTTGCTAAACCGTTTGGTGCTGAACATATTTTATAGGGGAGTTTATAACAATGCATTTAGTTCACCATGTAACTCCGAGTCTCTGAGATGAAAAGAATCATGCGAAGCAGAGCACTGCTAGACGCTCGACGGTGCAAAACGCTGCATCAAATAACTCGAAGCTGAGCTTTGCTGTGTTGGTCCCAAAAAATCATTCGAAGCTGAGCTTTGCTACAACTCATCTATCAAATAAAACCTTTCAATCTAATTCAGTCTATCATGCCATTCCTCCATGTTCAGAACTATCGAGAGCAGTATAAAATTCATCTACTAACACCACATAATACAGCTCACGTTTTGGTCTTGTTCACAATCGTGTGGTACCAAACTTTTAGAAATCAGAATCGTGTGCAACCGAAAATTCAGAAAAAAGAAAAGAAAAGAGGAAGCGGTGGATCCAGATCCAGGAGCAACTCATCTTCCACAGCAATCCTCCCCGACCCCCTCCCACCATGCCCCCCACGTTCCTCCACCTTCACTTGTCCCCGACCACCTCCCGCCGGAGCACCTCGTCGCCGGTCGCCTCGCACGCCTCAATGACCGGAGCACCTCGTGAGCGGCATCTCAGCAGGACGGAGCTGAGATCTCTCGCGGACGCCCGGGGCCAGGAGGCTAGCCACTATCGGCTGGTGTCGAGCGCTGTGGTGGAGCTGGTGGTTGGAGTAGAGAACGTGGGGGCGGCAATGGAGTAGAGGGCGCTCGTCACCGTCGCTGGCGATGGCGAGGCAGAGAGGCGATGTGGTCTGGTGTGAGTCGATTGGGGAGAAGCGTCTAGTACTGCGGCTTAATTTCCAAATAACATAGGACTAAATTGTAAAAGGCGCGACCAAAGTTCCAGAAAGACTGCGGGTTGATTCTTCAAAATATGAGGGACTAAAGGGAAAAACGACCACGACGTACCGGACACCGTTAGCTATATTATATAGTGGAGAATATGAGTAGTGTTTCTTCCTTCGTCCGTGGTACGTCGTACGTCGTTTTCGTCCGTCGTTTGGTACGTCAAAAAAGACCAGATCGAGGTGAATTTCCTACATCCAGCTTGCTTTCGTATCATGAACGGATCCTTCCACCACGGTTCGTCCGTCGTTTGGTACGTCAAAAAAGACCAGATCGAGGTGGATTTCCTACATCCAACTTGCTTTCGTATCATGAACGGATCCTTCCACCACGGTAGATTGAAAAGTATCCTTCCTCCCACCCATATATAGCCAGGGAACGAACGAACAAGAGCAGCTGCCTCCTCTCGAGATCAAATCGAATATCATCAAACAAATCTGCGCCCGACTCGGTAGGAAGTACGGCCGCGAGGGGAGCCCGCAAGTACCTCATCGAGCAGCTATGGGAAGAGAACCTGATCGTGGAGTTTCTCCCGAGGAGGGTGATCTGCGTATGGAAGCCGAGAAAGTCACCGCCAGGCGTCGTGACAATTTAATCGACACGGACCTGCGGAGACCAAGTTCGAGAGCAACCTCAAGTTTCCCGGGCAGCAGCCGAAGGTGGCCGACCGGAGGTACCTGGAGAACACGTACATGGAAAACACCGCATAGCTAACGAACCGATGACCGCAAGGTTTTCGCAAATTAAGGGCCTCGGCGACAAGTTGCAGGTCTTCTCCACCGACTTTTATCGACGGCGACTTCGTCGAGGCCAGTGCCGGCGCCGATATAGCCGTTTGAGATCAATGGCGATTTGGCGTGTCGCGCGCGAGAGGGCGCAGCGTGCCAGACGCGATTAGTGGGTTCATTACTTTCTCCTCACCAGCTCGATCGGGTCGTGCAGCGGTGCAGGTGCTGCTCACCTGCGTGCGCGGCCGCACCACATACGCGCTCGCCAACCGCCACGGCGCAGGTCCACATCGTCGGCACCAACGGGGAGCTCCTGTAGTGCGTTGTTGGAAATAACACGGACGTGCAGTCACAGACTCCCAGTTCGATCTGTACGTCAAGCTAGCTAGCTAGCAAAGGAAAGTACTCCGTACGTAATAGCCAAGCTAGCCAATACATGTATGTCCACCTGATCCAACAACCAGCATGATTGGTAGATAGCTTGTAGGTGCGCATCTCGGCGGATCGAAGTGCGATTCACAATCTAATAAGTTTCTTCTTTTTCTGTAAATGACATATTCATACAATATAGGAAACTGTCATGAAGCCAAGCAATTTGGGAGTACACTATTTTATCATGGATGTCAAAAATCAAAGAAGAAAAATATATAGAGATCAGTATGCGCAGAAAACAAAACAAAAGCTATAAACTAATTTGCAAAACAATGCGTGAAAATATGTAGATTTGTAGAGCCAGAATAGAAGACAAAAAAACTCAGGCGAGAAAGGCAGAAATATGCAAATATGCAGGTAGAAAAAAAGAAAAGGATAGAATAGAACTCATGTGCAACACACCATGCAAAGATTCAATTGCGATGGAGCATTCTGCATATATCGCAACAGAAGAAAAGGGTTTGGGGATAAATTTTGATTTATGTCAATGTTTTGCAATCAAAAATTAGTTTTCACTCCCGTAGCAACGCACGGACACGTTTGCTATTATATATATAGTAGAGATGTCTACAGGTGATGGTACGTTTTTCCGTTTCTGATTTTGCCCCTGCGTTTTGGTAGATATTACAATAATACCACCCCCAAGTGAAAATACCGATTCGTATTACACAGGCAGGAAACGTGCAAAAGGCGTCATCGGTTCTTTCCTCCCGCTCCACCGGCGAGCGCCGCCCTCGCCTCCCTGAGCCAAGAAGAGCGCAGCCCACCCGGCGTGCCGCCACCACTTCTTGTCCCGTCCTACCATCCAAACGCTCCTACCGCCGCCTTCCCCCAGATCGATTCGCGCATATCACGAATCCCGCGGCGTCGCGCCGACGAACAAGTGGGCTGGACCTCGCCCTCGCTCCGAACATGTGCAGGCTGGCGAGTCGGTGGCGACCTTGGGGAAGCGGCGGTGGACTCCATGCCCAGGAGCTATGCCTCGGCGTCTTGAACCTCCTCCTTGAAGGAACCTACCTGGGACGCACCTAATCCAGCGAATCGTCTTCGTATTATCACCTCTGGCCGAGCGCCGCCGCCGTCGTCCCCACCCCACGCTTCCCCCACGCTGCTGAGGATCCTTCCATGGTCCCAGCCCGCTGTACTATGGCGCCGAGCCGCTGCCCGCGGCGGCGGATGCCGGGGCGGGGGAGGCGAAGGGGAAAGAGGGCAGCGTGGTGGTGGAGCTCACGGGGGTGTTGCGCAGGGGCAACGTGGAGGCGCGGCGTCTGCGGGCCAAGCGGGGCACGGATGTGGTCTTCCTCGCCTGGAAGGTCTCCTCCTCCACGCCGCCGCGCCGTCGCCGACCCGCCCGCCCAGAGCGTAGGGGTGTGGGTGTGGCTGATACTATAAATCTCGATCTACACGCGTGCTTCAAGCTTGCGTATGTGTTTTTGCTCCAATTCTGATCCGATTTTTTTTATGTTTTGTTTTGAAGAATGGTCATGATCATGGGACTCTTGGTCTGCTGTATACGGGAGGTATTCCCTCATGGATGACCTGACGGAAATGCTGGATGGGTGCGGTGCAGATGTGCTTCAGTTCAGGTGCAATTTGGATGGCCATGCCACCCTCAATGGTGGTCCATTAGTGGATTCTAGGAGTAGAGATGACCAGGAGTTTGATCTGAGTTTGCTGGCCTCATTCATATTCGTCAGAATCATTTGTCGTGTTTTGCAGAATTATTTGACAAGCTCAATATATGATTCAGATTGTGTAGGTTTAACAGTAAGTACTTCTTGCTTGACTGTCTCGATTCTAGAACATCGAGATGTTCTTGAATTAAGAACCCATAAGAAACTTGAATTATGATGTGCCATATGAAGCTTGCAAGCAAGGCAACCTGGATCGTTTTCCCATGGCAGTGTGTTGTAAGCCAGCTACAAGTAAAGTAAGTACTACATGCATTAGTTCGGTGTTGAAATGTAGAGCTTTAAGAGATGTCTGCACAAGCGCAGACGTGAAATCACCACCATTCTTCAGTAGAATACTAGGAAAAATGCCCGTGCGATGCCACGGGAGAGAAATCCGCGTCGTTCAAACTCATAAATACGATCTCCAACGGCATACGAATTTAGACATAGATACACATTAATTGGCTCTTAAGTTTACAAAAAATAAATCAAGAAAAGAGCAGTAACAATAGACCATTATAATCCGGACTGAAAGGCAGTTCCATCTTTTTCCTCAAATCTTATAAAAGGCAGTTTCATAGAAGCAGTCAAAATGATTGCACACTGATAGCCCTATGAGCTTTTTTGTTAGCTAGAGTAAACACTTTGAATTATCTTACCAAGAAAGAGAAAACATAACAGAGAAATCGTTTGAAGGAATATACTTTGATTGGTATTTCAGAAAGTAACGATGACAAACTCAAGTGTAAAATAAAATAAATACTCAACTTTACTTTATATGTGCATTGTAGATAAAACCATCAATGAAACATCGAAGGTAAAAAAATGAGAAAATAATAAGAGGTGCTACTGCTATCTTATGGCTTGATCTGACGTAGTAATAACCAGTCAATTATGGGTAACAACATCCAACTGCGGCTATCCCGTCAACTATATCCTCGCACGCCTACCTCCAGCGTTGAAACGGCAAATGTTTTGATCGGATTCTAGTTTTAGGAGATTTCCTTAATTTTCTTAAGTGCATGTATAAGAGTTCCGCACTGTGGATGCTCTAATGTCGCCCTCAACGTCTGGATTGTCAATGTATCAGTTTCGCCAAGGATTGCGCAACCCATGTCATACTCTTTCCAGCCACCAATTACACATCTGGTTAATTACTGTATTTTTGGTAACTAAGACGACCAGATTTTGTTGTGCAACATGCATCAGGTATAATCCTCATGTTATTTTTTCTGGATTTTGTTGGCTGAAGAGTAGCTCGGTTCACTGTTTTCTTCAGAGTAATGATGTGTGACTATGATCTGAAACCTGGTCATCCTACAGAGCATAATCCTCTTGTTTCCGCTGGCCAGTTCTGTCCCAGGCCTGATTTCTGAACACAAACTCAGCCCAAAAAATCAATTCCGCTCAGATCTTGCAATCACGGAGAACACAAATAGGGATTAACCCAGTTGACGGTGATTCCAAGAAAGAATGGAGAGGGAACCTGAAATACATATATAGATGGAGGAGGATTGGGACTCACCAAGGACGGAGGGCGTGTTGCTGCTGCCCGTGGTGGAAGCACCTGCGGAGGCCGAGGTCCTCATGCGCGTTGTCGCGGGCGCGGACACGCTGGCGACCAGGCGTCCAGGACGAACATCTCGTGTGCGCCCGCCTGTGCGCCGTCGTGGCCCGGGCCAGAAGAGGCAGAGGTACGCCGGGTAGTGCTAGCCCGCAGCGGTCCTCGCGTCCGAGAGTTGCGCGACGAGCTGCGCCGCGAGAAAGGGGGCCACGCGCCAGAACGCGTCTCTGCTGTCCAAGCAGGGGAAAGACGCAGAACCGTGAGCGCCATGGACGCCTCGAGCGCGAGCCTGTAGGTGATGAGCGCAGCGCCGCCGGCCGCGCGATGCAGGGGATCAGATGTTTGACTTTGACGGACCGAGTTGAGCGAGGCGAGACGGGAGTGACCGCTTCCGCTTCGTTCACTTAGCGGTGGCAGCGGACGTAATTTTGATCAAAATGAGGGGCGATTTCGACGACGTTCGAAACGAAGGAAGCGTTGCTCCCTTTATTATTAGGTAGAGATAAACTGGCCCTTCATAAGATTCAGGAATGGCACCTGGGAGAGCAAGAACCCAAGTTTGGGTTAAGACGCGTCAACAACGAAATAAGAGGAATCACATACGTAGCTTGCTAACATGTATAATAAAATTGCCACTAGAGATAACATGGTTTTCATGTGATCTGCGGTTGACGTCAGTAAATAGAGAACAAAATTCGAAAACAGAGGAACTTTGGTTATTTGAATAATACTCATATGCTCATCATGATACCATCACCACCGATCAAAATCACCAGCATTCTTCACTAGAATATAAACTGGCCCTTCGTAAGACATGAATCTAGGACTACAAATTTAGATTTACATTGTTGTGATTGTTTAGAAATGCTCTTAAGCATAGTTACAAAAATTTACCCACTGA